>OZ023338.1:22919632-23177745 GCA_964007535.1 Brachyptera risi | reverse complement strand
CATCTCATCATCCCATCATCTCATTAATCATTCATTCGACGCCAATAGATCTCAGTCATCATTACAGTGTGTCGTTAAAACCCAATATATATATATATTTGGACAAATTACCGTATTGTACAAACTTTGCCATTGACATCAAATCTTTACCAAACTTTCATCCCACAAATACAACCTGAGATCTTTCCTTGTTCAGAACCTCTTCTATGACCGCAATGAACTCCTCACTTCAAAGTCACACTTTAGACAACCATTTCATCATTGCACACATATTTTTTTTAATAATAATAATAATAATAATAATAATAATAATAATAATAATTCTTCATTGTGACTATTGATCTTGTCACAAAGATATAAGTCACGTCACATAAGATATACATACACTACAATCGTATAATAATCAACTATTATATTTAAAAACACATATGGCTATGAGTAAACACATTTAAAGAGTAGTATTTTTACAGTCAAGAATAAAATCGGAAATAGAATAATAACATTTGTTTTGAAGGAACGTTTCTAAATTTATTTTAAACTTGTTTACGCTAACATTTTTATATTCTTCAATTTTCGTCGGTAGAGAGTTAAACAGTTTACAACCTGAGTAGTTGGGACCACTCTCAAACATGGCTTATCTATGATTCAATTTAATAAAAATATTTCTCTCTCTCTTGTCATATATTCATGATTCCTCTCATTTGTTACAGAAACTTGTTTAGTATTCATCTCTTTTTCATCTCTTTTTTTTTTTTTTAAATTTATATTGGGTTTTAACGACGCACTGTAATGATTACTAAGATCTATTGGCGTCGGATGAATGATTAATGAGATGGTGGGATGATGAGATGAAGGTTTTATGGGTAGTGGGAAGGAAGCGGTCGTGGCCTATATTATAGGAACCATCCCGGCATTAGCCTAGACTACAGAGGGAAACCACGAAAAACCCCTGTGAAGATGGACGATGGCGGGGATCGAACCGGGTCCGATATGTCCCTTCACCTCCCGGATCACGAAGCAAGTGAGCTAACCACTCAGCTACTGTGCCGGTTTTCATCTCTTTCTGTTCACTCATTCTTATTTCCAGTTCCAAGTTTTTATATTTCCTATATTTGCACTATGTGCAATTCTTCGGACCAATGCATGAATAAGGTCCAGTATTACCAAGTCCAGTTGGTATCTATCTGACAGTTGGTGAAAACAAATACCACAGGTAACCATGGCGATAACAAGTTTGAACTGTCAGATAAAGGTTAACTAGACTTGGTAATACCGGGCCTTGATGACACAAATCTGGCTGCACCTTCGGAGATCCGACGCTTTCGAAAGATGAAACTGTGTTTTCATTATAAACCTCGCCCTGAAAAATTATAATAATCCAAAACCTGGTTTTAAAAACAATACAATTGCTGATTAGCAGATAAAGTCGCAATCACCCTCGGCAACCAATGATACTTGTGTACCCCGAGTGACTATCAGCTCAAATGAACCATCGTATAGATACCCCTCAAGATGTATTGAGGGTTTGTTTGCGGCCAGGAGATGGTGCCTTCACTTATCTTCAAACACGTACCTATCAACGAGGATAATTTTGTGTAATATGGATCGCTGCTCTATCTGGTGTGTTTTTGCAGAAACGGCTGATAGGCTGGCAAACTTGATGACAGCGAGCCGGCCTTGAACGTAGCGTTAGTTCTTCTTATCACCACTTATCTACGCACGGTCAATAGTACACAAAAATGTGGCCCGTGAATCGGAACGTATTTTCAACATGGGAGGGATAGGAAGTGAGGACACCATCTCCAACGGGGAAACGCAACCCTCAATGCATCTTGGTACTCGCATAGCTCTGCAAAAAGTGAGGGGATATTTGTGTTCACTAACAATGTGTCCCCCAACAGGGCCACCCTGTATCAGAGTTTTGATATCTCATACGGCAATACCGTTCAAAATTATCACTAGAAAACTGATATGTTATTCTGCCAAGGCCCGGTATTACCAAGTCTAGTTAGCCTTTATCTGACAGTTCAAACTTGTTATCACCATGGTTACCTGTGGTATTTGTTTTCAGCAACTCTCAGATAAATACTAACTGGCCGTGATAATACTGAGCCTGAGTCAACTACCATGTACTTTCAATTCAATGTCAATTTTCAGAAGAGAAAAAGAAAATTGGATATAATTTCTTTGAATATTGTTTGATCTCTAATCGACAGCATTCCTAGGCCCTAATCTCGTCAATCATGATTATTCATTGTTTTAATAATTTCACCAGTAGGCCCATATTGGACATTAGTTGGGGGGGCCTGGGCATAATCAATCACTTTACTAGTAGGCCCGTTATTATTATCATCAATAACTATTTGGCAAGATTAAGGTCTAACCTCCATTACCTCGTGGTCATGAAAAAAATATGATTTTTTGTCAGTCGATTCGTTTTGATGTGCTCGATAATAATATCCAAACAGATGATAGGCTAACCGGGATAAATTTTGAGATATATCAATTCAAATACTGAATGTTTCCCTATCATTTAACACACAACCTTCAAATTGTATGCGTTTTTATTATTCAACAGATCATTAAAATATACTAAAAGTAATGACATTCAATCAAAAAACTTGTTTTATTGTAGATGAAGATGTTACAAATAGAATTATGCAAAAATAAATATAGGTACCCGTTCTCAATTATGAATCACACTCATTTTGAGAGGAAAAATAGTTGATTTTTCACCAAAATGAAGTCAAAATAGCAACTTAATATTTCATTAAAGCGCTGTAACTTCGTCCAAAAAAATATGACAGTGTTTCTGATGTGATTTTAATTCAAGAATACACATGTTCAATAAAGCTTTACTCAAATTTCCCCAATGTAGAATTAATTTCAAAACTACTTTTTGACTCTGCTGACCAAACGGTTGTTAGACTTTAAAGGACCGTTTTCATAGCTCGCGGCAGGCGGCAAGTGGTTCAAAAAACGCCTGCCGTCTGCCCTGTTCACATAGTCGCGTTTCTTCGCACTCACTTCAAGATTTGTCCAATTTATTTAAATATGTAATTCTTGTTCAATTCAGGCGGTCAAGTGATTTTTAGTATCGTATTACGTGGTCATAAGAACCATCATGGTGTATATCTGAAAAGTACTGTTTTGGAAGTAATATTCCGACATAACCCTACCACTTGTATGACCACTTGTATGAGTGAGGGTATTTAACCGCGGCATTTTTTTCCAGAGTTGAATTTATTCCATGTCTCACGGTAGAGAGCAACAAGTGCAAGCGGTAGGGATTTCATTCATTCTGATTGGCCAGGAGAGAAAACGCCTGCCATGAGCCATGAAAACGGGCCTTTATGCTGATGTCATTCTCACATCAATTGATACTTGTATTCATACATTCGCTTACATCTGATTTTCAGGCAGAAGATAAAAGTGAAAGCCACTTGTGTAAGAATGTGACGGAAACGCCGGCCTGTGTCTTCCAGCCGCGCTACATGTCATAACGCGACAGCACTCTTACGCGTCACATTGCTCACATCTTCTGCCAGCACCTTGTGTCGTAACGTGTCGACGTGAGACTTCCAGCCACGCTACATGTCATAACGCGTCGGGCACTCTTACGCGTCACATTCCTCACGTCTTCTGTCAGCACCTTGTGTCGTAACGTGTCGACGTGAGACTTCCAGCCACCTTACATGTCATAACGCGACAGGCACTCTGACGCGTCACATTCCTCACGTCTTCTGTCAGCACCTTGTGTCGTAACGTGTCGACGTGAGACTTCCGGCCTCGCTACATGTCATAACGCGACAGGCACTCTGACGCGTCACATTCCTCACGTCTTCTGTCAGCACCTTGTGTCGTAACGTGTCGACGTGAGACTTCCGGCCTCGCTACATGTCATAACGCGTCGGGCACTCTTACGCGTCACATTCCTCACGTCTTCTGTCAGCACCTTGTGTCGTAACGTGTCGACGTGAGACTTCCAGCCACCTTACATGTCATAACGCGACAGGCACTCTGACGCGTCACATTCCTCACGTCTTCTGTCAGCACCTTGTGTCGTAACGTGTCGACGTGAGACTTCCGGCCTCGCTACATGTCATAACGCGTCGGGCACTCTTACGCGTCACATTCCTCACGTCTTCTGTCAGCACCTTGTGTCGTAACGTGTCGACGTGAGACTTCCGGCCTCGCTACATGTCATAACGCGTCGGGCACTCTTACGCGTCACATTCCTCACGTCTTCTGTCAGCACCTTGTGTCGTAACGTGTCGACGTGAGACTTCCAGCCACCTTACATGTCATAACGCGACAGGCACTCTGACGCGTCACATTCCTCACGTCTTCTGTCAGCACCTTGTGTCGTAACGTGTCGACGTGAGACTTTGTCTACCTGCGCCAAATATCGTTACTTGAATGTCCTCTCGTTATTGACGTGGTTTGACGCGTGGACATGATGCGTTCAATCTGCAGTTATTAGTATACGGCACTCAGGCGTGCAAACACGTATCATGATATTACGCAAACAAACGCGTGCGTAGTTCATATACTGATCAGCAGACTTGAAATAAGCTACTGATTATGTACAAAAGTGTATGATACAGTATTATCTGTTTATGAATATAGTAGTTGAGAAAGATTGTGTTGAAGCCAATATGTTTCTGCTCAGCACATCGCACCAGTTTCAACTTTGTGTATCATTTTTCATTTTCATTTCATGTAATTATATTGTTTTTGCTAGCAGCTTGTAGGCCAACCCAGCCAGGTGGATCGTAGTTTGTAAATATTACTATGTATTCACAATTTCCATTAGATACCAGTCTTAGTTGATAATTATGTTAATTTGTGAATGTGTTACCATGAATAAAGTGTGTTGTACTAGGACCTAGGGCCTATTATTATTATTATTATTATTATTATTATTATTATCAACTCTTGCAGTTGCACATAAATGCGCGGTGGCAAGTTCCCTATCGATCCTATCCTATCGCCTCCCTAACCTTCTGACGGAATAGCTTCAACCCTATTTCATCCTCCTCAAGTATACTTCTACTAAGCCCATTCCAGTCCCTACCTGTCCTATTCAAGAAAGAGAACTTACCGACATCTAATCTAGCCCCCTTTATAACTACTGCTCTATCATGACTTTGCCTACCCCCATACCCTGACTCATTCCTTTCAATCAACCTATTCAACTCTCCCCAGCCCCCTTCTCCTTCCATTATACCCTGAAGAAATTACATAAACGATCCTCCTTTGTCTGTATTTCCAATTCCCGCCATCCCAAGTCTCGGATCATCTCAGATGGACTCTCCAATATTCTCACCCTCTCCCCCCTTCCATTCTCCCCCCATTTCCACCTCCTAAACCTACCTGTAACTCTTCTAACTGCAATCCTTTGCACCCTTTCCACATCCCTTATCTCACCTAATCTATAAGGATCCCAAACTGAACTAGCATATTCCACCATGGGACGCACTAACGAGAAATAAGCCTTTTCCTTTATCTCCATACTTGTCCCCCTAAGCTGCCTCATTACAAAGTTTAGTGCATTTATACTCTTTTTTACTATTCTCTCAATCTGACTCCCCCACCCTAGACGTCTATCAAATACCACCCCCAAGTACTTGTAATTTTCCACTGACTCAAGTGACTTCCCTCGTACATCATACACTACATCAGCCCTCACTCACCTCCTACCAAAGGTGACTAACTTACACTTCCCTTCATTTAGGCCCATCTTGTTCAACTGAACCCAACAATTAAGTGCCGTCAAATCTGCCTGAATAGCTATAGCCTATTGTTATGAGTTGACTAGATCAGGGTTGAGCAGATTTCTTGCTACACACCAAACCTCTCATAATGGTGGTTCTTGAATTTCAAATCAAATTATTGTTCATTTTCTTCAGGCCTCGTTATTTGGGCCTATAAATTTTGATATGAATGTACGATTAAATTCGTGTTCTAAAATTATTGAAAGTTTACAGTTTTTTGTGTGTTCGAATAACAAATTGAATTATGCCTGGCATGAAAATATTAACCGAATCAGATTTTCTGCGGTCATCAAGGAAAGTTGGAATAGAACTGAAAAGCAAAGGATCTGCAGAACCTGTTCAATGGCCACGTTTATCAGAGCTGGAAAACAGTGATGACCAAATCGATTTATTCTGAAATGGTTTGAACATTTCACGTTCCTGTTGATATCCTGAATAATTTTAGTCATAACGAGCTGAAAATCGAAAAACGTCCGCCATTTTGTTAATTCGCACCGCCTTGTTAGACCTATTGGCAGAGCGTACTACAGACAAACTCATCAACACACAAACTCCTTCAAAAAGCATCCCTACGACACGTATCAATCTATGATGGGAGGTGTCTATGCGTGAGGGGAGGAGCCTTTGTCCCCCACTTTCTCCTCTGTACAGGTTGCTCAAGAATTGAAACGTTAGTACAGTTTGTTTGTAGTACAGTTTGTCTGTGGATGAGTTTGCTCGTAGTACAGTCGATAACGTCCCTGATGGATACTGTAAATCAATTCTTTTGTGCATGTTGTTGATCCTTCAGGTGAAGGAATTATCATCAGTCAAGTTTGCAATATCTTTTCACATAAACTCTCCATTCTGTGGTTGAGTCGAGTTGAAATCTGCATGAAAACAAAGAAATTCATAACTTTTTTCAATATTTCAAGTCTTGCGATTTGATAAAATAGGAAGTTTACCTTCTTAAGAGGCCGCAGGCGCTCTACACGGACTCATTCGCTCGCTTCAGACTCGAGTTTAACATGCATCGTGTGCCAGGCGCAACCCGTAGACTAGCCCGCCAAACTCAGATTCACACCCTGAGACTTGTTAAGAGGCAGCAGGCGCTCTACACGGACTCGTTCGCTCACTTCAGACTCGAGTTTAACATGCATCGTGTGCCAGGCGCAGCCCGTAGACTAGCCCGCCGAACTCAGATTCACACCCTGAGACTTGTTAAGAGGCAGCAGGCGCTCTACACGGACTCATTCGCTCGCTTCAGACTCGAGTTTAACATGCATCGTGTGCTAGGCGCCACCCTGAGACTTGTTAAGAGGCAGCAGGCGCTCTACACGGACTCGTTCGCTCGCTTCAGACTCGAGTTTAACATGCATCGTGTGCTAGGCGCCACCCTGAGACTTATTAAGAGGCAGCAGGCGCTCTACACGGGCTCGTTGTTCGCTCGCTTCAGACTCGAGTTTAACATGCATCGTGTGCTAGGCGCCACCCTGAGACTTGTTAAGAGGCAGCAGGCGCTCTACACGGGCTCGTTGTTCGCTCGCTTCAGACTCGAGTTTAACATGCATCTTGTGCTAGGCGCTCTACACGGGCTCGTTGTTCGCTCGCTTCAGACTCTAGTTTAACATGCATCGTGTGCTAGGCGCTCTACACGGGCTCGTTGTTCGCTCGCTTCAGACTCTAGTTTAACATGCATCGTGTGCTAGGCGCTCTACACGGGCTCGTTGTTCGCTCGCTTCAGACTCTAGTTTAACATGCATCGTGTGCTAGGCGCGACCCATAGACTAGCCCGCCGAACTCATATTCACGTAAACGCCGTTAATTCCACTACTCACACTCTTGATATATTCCACAGTATATTTTTTTTCGGTATTCAAAAATATGTATCTAGGTTTCCGTAAACTAGAAATTTTTTCATTTTCAATTTGAAGAATTTGAAAAAATACAATTTTTTTTTTCAAAATTCTGTTAATGCGATAACCTCCGGTTTCCAATTATCAACAGAATGCAAAAACAATCATATTGATATCTCAAAAATAACGGCCGTGAGAGTTTGAGGCGTGAAATACGAGCGCCTGCGCCTGGCCTCTTAAGTTGGTGCAACTGAACAACAATTCTGAATTGAGATTGTAGAAATGTGGAAGGCTGTGAACTGCTTCTAATTCACAAGTGTTTGAATAATCTTGTGAATTTTCTCCACCATAATCGGATGAGCAAAGCGAAGACTTGATTTCATCATACCCGAAAAAAGTACTTTTTCTTTCGCACTCCACAGGTCAAATAGAAATTCCCAATCAGTTGAAACTTGGCATACACAAGTGTCCTTATCCAACTTGATACTGTATAGTTCTCTGGCGCAATCGGATGAACTACTTCTGAGAAAACTTATTTTGGAATTTTCAAAAATCTCATAAAAATAACCCGAAGGAAAAAATTCGTCAAAAATATTTCCTCCGAGAGAATTCCAATTTTCAGGAAATTTTAATATGGTTATTATACACCTCATTCCAACGAACTTTCAGTCCAATCGGATCGGCCATTCCGATGTGAAAAAATATATAATCCATTTTTTCTAAATCACTCAAAGCTATTAAGAAACTATTTAAATCCGAGCAACAGGTGTGGAAACGATCGAAACAAAGCCTTCTTTATTGATGAGCGTAGCGAAGTCTCCATCCCACTCTTATAGGGCTTTGTCTGTGTGTTTTTTTTTTTTTTTTTTTTTTTTTTTTTGTAAGCACTCCACAGGTCGCAAGGGTTGACTGATCAACATGAAACTTTTTTTGTACACGCAAACTCATCCAACTTAGAACTGTATAGTTTTTGGGATGAATCGATCGGACCGATTTTGAGAATCATCATCTCAAAGTTTCTAAAAACCCCATAAGATTTGGCTGGGCGGAAAATGTTGAAAAATAAAATCTCTCCAAATGGGATGAAATTTTCTCTAAATGTGTATACATGGATTTTACACATTATTACGATTTTTTAAGCAATTCTGATCAGTCGTTTTGGAGAAAAAAAATAAAATGACTGATAATATTCATAAAATATATCATAAAAATTATGACAGAATTAAGTTGTCGAGATTCACTGCTTTCTAGATTCAAGAGTTGACCAACAATGAAGTATTTTTTTATATGCGTCAAGGTGTGTAGAATACCAGAGTCAATGAAGTGGCAAGAGTAGAACTTCTTTAACGACTTTTAAAGCTTATTCAGATATCAAGGTGTGTAGAATACCAAAGTCGATAAAGTAGCAAGGGTAAAACTATTTCAAGGACTTTCATACCTTATTCAGATATCTCGCTCATCTTACAACGCATATTTCGCGTTTGACTAGTTATAATAGAAATTGATTGGGAAATAAGATGGCTTCCAAAAGATGATGGCTCATCCAACATGATTGTTTGGATCTCAAGGTTTTTTACTTTAATATATTTTCTCCAGTTGTATTCTCAATTTTTATTATTACTGCAATTTTTTAAGCATAATGTTATTATTATTTATTTCAATTTTTCACTCTTTTCACTCATTTCACTATATTTCATTTCTTTATATATTGATATCAAAAATTGTATTTCATATTGATTACCATATCCTGTAAACTTTTGATAGGCCTAATCCAGGGAGGAAACAATGAAGGTTGTTTATATAATAATAACCAATCCAAAGATAAGGTGATATGTTCCAGCTCATCTATCAACGCGGCAACACATAACGCGTTTGCCTATGATGATACAGAATATACAAGGTCTGGACAACAAGCATCTCTTTTTCGAACCGCATGTATTTCAGAATGTTGCTCTCAACCAAGAGATCATCTTCTTCTCAACGATTGGCTCAACAACAACAATGTACAGCGTGTTTATAGACACATATTTTACGAACTTCAACAAAGGGAAATTCTGATCCGAAACATAATTGAGTTCTTACAAATTATTTTCAAGTCACAAATTGTAGTCAGGGTCAACTTGTTCCAGAATCGCTTCCCTGTAAGCTTTTATGGAAGATTCTGTATTTTATGAAAATAACGTTCGCTTGCATAAACCAAATTATACATAATATATATATATATATATAATTGATGAGCGTAGCGAAGTCTCCATCCCACTCTTATAGGGCTTTGTCTGTGTTTTTTTTTTTTTTTTGTAAGCACTCTACAGGTCGCAAGGGTTGACTGATCAACATGAAACTTTTTTTGTGCACGGAAACTCATCCAACTTAGAACTGTATAGTTTTTGGAATGATTCGGTCGAACCAATTTTGAGAATCATCATCTCAAACTTTCTAAAAACCTCATAAGATTTGGCTGGGCGGAAAATGTTGAAAAATAAAATCTCTCCAAATGGGATGAAATTCTCTCTAAATGTGTATACATGGATTTCACACATTATAACGATTTTGTAAGCAATTCTGATCAGTCGTTTTGAAGAAAAAAAATAAAATGACTGATAATATTCATAAAATATATCATAAAAATTGTGACAGAATTAAGTTGTCGAGATTCACTGCTTTCTAGATTCAAGAGTTGACCAACAATGAAGTATTTGTATATGCGTCAAGGTGTGTGGGATACCAGAGTCGATAAAGTAGCAAGGGTAGAACTACTTCAACGACTTTTATACCTCTCGCTCATCCCACAACGCATATTTCGCGTTTGACTAGTATATAATATATCATATATAATGTTTTATATGTAAAAACCAATGTTTGACTTCTATTTTCCACCCCCGCCGCCTCCACCCCCCCCCCCCCGATCAAATGTCACGTTTTAGGTCACAACTCTGACACCATGAGTTGTAAATCGATTAGGTAAAATTGTACATACAGGTAATATTAATTACTTGATATTACGTCACGATGTTGATCACGATATTCCTCGTCTTTAAGCAGATACCAGGGATTAAATGAAAACAGCTCAAATAACTAAACTAGTCAAACGTGAAATATGCGTTGTGAGATGAGCGAGATATCTGAATAAGGTATGAAAGTCCTTGAAGTAGTTCTACCCTTGCTACTTTATCGACTCTGGTATTCTACACACCTTGATATCTGAATAAACTATAAAAGTCGTTAAAGTAGTTCTACTCTTGCCACTTCATTGACTCTGGTATTCTACACACCTTGATATCTGAATAAGCTATAAAAGTCGTTAAAGTAGTTCTACTCTTGCCACTTCATTGACTCTGGTATTCTACACACCTTGTGTGCCCGCACACAAGACTTTGTCTCACGCGGGCTTCTTGTTTTGGTTTATTATATGAAAATGTGAAAGTGTTACAAATTCAGAGGTACAAAACATGAATAAAATGATTTAAAAATTGAAATTGAAATTGAAAATTGATGCATATAAAAAATACTTCATTGTTGATTAACTCTTGATTCTAGAAAGCAGTGAATCTCGACAACTTAATTATGTCACAATTTTTATGATATATTTGATGAATATTATCAGTTATTTTTTTTTTTCTTCAAAATTGCTGATTGGAATTGCATACAAAATCGTAAAATGTGTAAAATTCATGTTTACACATTAGGAGAAAATTTCATCCCATTTGGAGAGATTTTATTTTTCAACATTTTCCGCCCAGCCAAATCTTATGGGGTTTTAGAAACTTTGAGATGATTTTTCTCAAAATCGGTCCGACCGATTCATTCCAAAAACTATACAGTTCTAAGTTGGATAAGTTTGCGTGTACAAAAAAAGTTTCATGTTGATCAGTCAACCCTTGCGACCTGTGGAGTGCTTACAAAAAACAAACAAAAAAAACACACAGACAAAGCCCTATAAGAGTTTGATGGAGACTTCGCTACGCTCATCAATAATTATTTAAATGCTCATTTTTGTTTGAATTATTTTTTCCATTGGAATTTCATGGATTATAATTACCTACATCAAATATATCGTTTTTCAACAAGCTGAAACGTATAACACTACTTTCATCGTGAACATATTTTCGACGAATTTTTACAAAATCTTCAATTAAGTTATCGGATGTAGATCCAATAACATAAACTTGACGCAAAAGCCTGAGAAATGAATAGTTCAAAGAAACATGATATCGATTTTTTCCGAAAAATTCTCGTGTTAAGGGGACATTGTAAGACAAAAATTGTTTTTTTCACTTTTTTTAATATATTTTAAAATAATTTGGTCCATTCTCAACTGATCATAGAAAGATTCGTTTTGAAAACCCAAATAGTTTGATTACAATTAAATATTTAGTAATGCATGAAAACATCTCAATATCATAGCATGCCGGATTCTATTGTTGTTTTGACTGTTTTGGAATAAATCCAAGAAACATCATTTTCAAGTGCATTTATCTTGGAATTCAATATTTTCTCACTAATGTACATTTTTCTCAAAAACTGTGGGAGCTAGACCCTTGAAATTTTTCCTGTATGTTTGTACATATGTACTACATATGTGGACAGGATTTTTTTAACTCTGCAACAAATACATGGTATTGAAAAAAATTAAAACAAGTTGAAAAATGTAGCAAATTTTGGAGCATTGTTGTCAGCATTGTTGCAATATGTTCATAAAATCCCGTCAGTGTGTACAAATACTATCAAGGTACATGTATAAAAAAAATGAGTATTCTAGGTGAAGTAGTTTCTGAGATAAAGGTACATAACATTTGTTTTTTCAACATGGAAGGGATAGGGCTTACAATGTCCCCTCAAAGTCTGGTGATGGACCAAGTGCAAATAACAAGATGTAAAAAACCATCAGATACAAACCAACCATGTTTGAGGCGAAGCTATCTGAAGCCGATCGAGTGAATTGACACTGTCAGGCAGGCAGGCATGGCGGGGATGATTGCTCCCAGCATCCAGGCCAGTCGACCGGAAGTCAGATTACACTTGGAACGGAAGTCATTCTATATCGGAAATGCAATTCGTCTGAAATGTAGTTGTAGATAATGGTATTCCAATAGCCTAATATCTTGTGACAAATACGACTGAGCATTTCACGGTCGTGAACATTCGTCCGGGTTAATAGCATTCGTGCTGGGTTGACCGACGCACTTTGACCTCAACCAGGATCTATTGGCGTCGAATGAACGATTAACAAGGTGATGGTTTCTGAGGTATTGGGAAGGATAGTGAGAAGGAAGCGGTCGTGGCTTGTATTGTAGGAACCATCCCGGCATCAGCCTAGCCTACAGAGGGAAACCACGATGCCCCCCTGTAAAGATGGACGGTGGCGGGGATCGAACCAACATCGAAATTAAACCTTTCTGCAATGCGAGTAAACGCATTGAATCTATAAAATCCCTATCTAACCTGATCTTCTTACAAAAGCGCGGGACTTGACTCCCGTTAGGCTATCGCTATAGACGTGCGCACGAGGTACTGCGCACGAGGTACTGCGCACGAGGTACTGCGCATGAGGTACTGCGCACGAGGTACTGCGCACGAGGTACTGCGCACGAGGTACTGCGCACGAGGTACTGCGCACGAGGTACTGCGCACGAGGTACTGCGCATGAGGTACTGCGCACGAGGTACTGCGCACGAGGTACTGCGCACGAGGTACTGCGCACGAGGTAATGCGCACAAGATACTGGGCACGAGGTACTGCGCACAAGGTACTGGGCACAAGGTACTGCGCACGAGGTTCTGCGCACGAGGTACTGCGCACTAGGTACTGCGCACGAGGTACTGCGCACGAGGTACTGCGCACGAGGTAATGCGCACAAGGTAGTGCGCACGAGGTACTGCGCACAAGATACTGGGCACGAGGTACTGCGCACAAGGTACTGGGCACAAGGTACTGCGCACGAGGTTCTGCGCACGAGGTACTGCGCACTAGGTACTGCGCACGAGGTACTGCGTACGAGGTACTGCGCACAAGGTAGTGCGCACGAGGTAATGCGCACGAGGTTTTTCAGTAAGATTGATCAAATGTATTTTTAATTGGAAAGGTTGGAGAATCCCTCTAAGAGTAACCCGGAGGAAAAATACTTGAAAATCCAAATTTCTTCAGAAGATCAAACAATTCCACTGAATTTGAATACAAATAGGCCAATCATTTACATTCTGAGTGATTTTCACAACACTTGGATGAGAAATAACGACACGAAAACGCATTCATAATGCAATTTGTCAACCAATCAAATCTACGCTACAATTGTCACCCATGAATTCAGAACTATCAAGATTAGTGACGAATAAACGATTTTGAACGAGGTCCGTAGATATCGACTGAGCGACAGAATATTTCACATTCCAGATTTCCATACTTCTGAGCTCATCTCACAATTCTCTCTCTCTCTCTCCCTCTCCCTCTCTCTCTCTCTCTCTCTCTCCCTCTCTCTCTCTCTCTCTCTCTCCCTCTCTCTCTCTCTCTCCCTCTCTCTCTCTCTCTCTCTCTCTCTCTCTCTCTCTCTCTCTCTCTCTCTCTCCCTCTCTCTCTTCCTCTCTACATCCCGCGTCTTCCCAGTTTATTTCCATGCTGCTTAACGACCCCACCATCAGTTAGGTTGCACGGGGGTACGAATGAGCGGGTGATAATGGAACGATGAAGTGACGTTTACAAAACTCATGCCTTATGCGGCACTGGAACTCACGGGCAGCCTGACTTCAGTTCGTAACGCAGTACGAAAGTTGACTGAACCACGGAGGGTGGCTGTATTTAAGAATTCAAACGTACATTAGGTATTATATAATTCGGTTGTCAAGTGTTAATTTCCTGTGACTTTCTATTAATAGGCTCTAGTGATAACACTGGGAAAATACCTGACCTTGCAGATTCATTATTTGTATTTATAGCTTCGCTAGGACATGTTATTTTCCATGTTTCGTCACGTGCCGCATCCACGGTCCTGCGTGAGCCTACCGCTCGACTAGATAAGGAAATATCTCCGGGTTTGCATCCCCGCCAACGAACAGCCAATCAGATTGACTTCCTCTGGAAACAGCCTGGATTGAAGCTTGACAGATAGTGTTAGTGTTGGCCAAGTGGTGATGCGTAACGTACCGGTACTCTGCTAATTTCTACATTCATTCGCATATCAACTAAACTATTCCTGTTTCAAAGAAAACTGATGAGAATAAATTGAGATTTGTGGAAGGAGACAATTCGAAGATGTGTTAATGTGTTTTCGTATGGAATAAAAAGGAATAATACTCGAGTGTGAGAATGTGTTTGAAAGTGTGTTGTAATTTGTGTTTAGTGTTTTGTGTTGTGTTGTTGTGTTTCGTTCAAGAGTTTTCTTGCGGTGAGTCAAACTTGGATAGATAATTTAATTAACAAAAAATCTATTCAATTACTTTCGATTCAATCGAATTTTGAATAATGTCATAGGCCTACTTGCTTCCTCATGACATTTGTTGATGATATTATTGATGATGAGGATAATGATATATATATATATATATATATATATATATATATATATATATATATATATATATATATATATATATATATATATATATGTATATATATATATATATATATATTTATATATATATATATATATATATATATATATATATATATATATATATATATATATATATATATATATAAATATATATATATATATATATATATATATATATATATATATATATATTCATATATATATATATATATTCATATATATATATATATATATATATATATATATATATATATATATATATATATATATATATATATATATATATATATATGTATATATATATATATATATATATATATATATATATATATATATATATATATATATATATATATATATATATATATATATATATATATATATATATATATATATATATATATATATATATATATATATATATATATATATATATATATATATATATATATATATATATATATATATATATATATATATATATATATATATATATATATATATATGAAATATATATATATAGATATCGACCCAGCCAAATCTTATGGGGTTTTTAGAAACTTTGAGATGATGATTCTCAAAATCGGTTCAACCGATTCATCCCAAGAATGATACAGTTCTAAGTTGGATAAGTTTCCGTGCACAAGAAAAGTTTCATGTTGATCAGTCAACCCTTGCGACCTGTGGAGTGCTTACGAAAAAAAAAAAAAAAAAAACGCACGGACAAACCCCTACAAGAGTGGGATGGAGACTTCGCTACGCTCATCTAATAAAATCTCTCCAAATGGGATAAAATTTTCTCTGACTGTGTATACATGGATCCTACACATTATCACGATTTTGTTTGCAATTCCAATCAGCCATTTTGAAGAAAAAAAAATAACTGATGCTTTTCATCAAATATATCATAAAAATTGTTACAGAATTAAGTTGTCGAGATTCACTGCTTTCTAGATTCAAGAGTTGACCAACAATGAAGTATTTTTTATATGCGTCAAGGTGTGTAGAATACCAGAGTCAATGAAGTGGCAAGAGTAGAACTGCTTTAACGACTTTTATAGTTTATTCAGATATCAAGGTGTGTAGAATACCAGAGTCGATAAAGTAGCATGGGTAGAACTACTTCAAGGACTTTCATACCTTATTCAGATATCTCGCTCATCTTACAACGCATATTTCACGTTTGACTAGTTAGATGAGCGTAGCGAAGTCTCCATCCCACTCTTATGGAGCTTCGTCTGTGTTTTTTTGTTTGTTTTGTAAGCACTGCACAGGTCACATGGGTGGACTGATCAACATGAAACTTCTTTGTACGGGCCAACTTTTACAACTCGGAACTGTATAGTTTTTGGAATGAATCGGTCGAATAGATTCTGAGAAAATTAATATCATGTCAAAGTTTTTAAAAACCTCATAAGATTACGCTGGGTAAGAAAATTTGAAAAAATGAAATCTCTCCGAAAAGGATAAAATAGTCTCTGAATGTTCAAACATAAATGATACACATAACCACCATTTTGTAAGCAATTCGAACCAGCCGTTTCGAAGAAAAAAATTCCAATATCTGGTTTTAGACATCAAATATATGGAAATGAGCCAAGATTCACTGCTTCCTAGATTCGATATTTGCCCAAGCATTAACTATTCTTTATATTCGTCAAGGTGTGTAGAATACCAGAGAAGTTAAAGTAGCAATTGAATGAGGGACAAGGTGTGTAGAATACCAGAGAAGATAAAGTAGCAATCAAATGAAGGACAAAGTGTGTATAATACCAGAGTCGATAAAGTAGCAAATGTAGGACTGTTATTATACCTTATTCAGATATCTCACTCATCTAACAACGCATATTTCGCGTTTGACTAGTTGATATAGTCATAGGTTTTATCTACGATTTCCAGGAGGATGTAGAATGCTCTATGACCTTGACCGAAGTGACGATTCGATAGACCGGAAGTAGGTCCCAGATTGGTTTCAGTTTTCATCACATTGGTTCAAAGTGTTTGTTTGGTCAGTTTGTCCAGGCTGAATTCATTCCATCAGTTAGACCTTAGAGTAATGAACTTCATTACTCTATGGTTAAACTAGGAAGACGCGGGACGTGCGTTGCAAGATGAGCTTAGAGATATGGAAATCTGAGACTTTCGAATATTCTGTCAAATAAATTCACATCTACAGCCTCGGAACTTGAAGAGAAAGAATGCAAGAATGTAATGAGTGGGAATGTAAACTTGGAGAGTAACTGCGCGACGAATGTTAACACTCAGAACATATCTGGATGGAGTTGAAATGTAGATTATTTCTGGATATTACTGTTCTAATATCATTACAAGATGCACTTTGTAACGGTAAAACAATGAATGGCAATAATTGGGGAAAACATCAATCAGCTGTTACTGGCCTCTCCTTGCACTCACGACAGCTTCTCCCCATGAACACGGCCTGGATTGACTGATTGTTGTTCTTGTTTCCAGTCCTCCTATAGACCCAGCAAGCCGCTGAAGCCGAGTCCTTCTCTCCTTGCTCTCACGTCAGCTTCTCCTCATGAACACGACCTGGATTGACTGATTGTTGTTCTTGTTTCCAGTCCTCCTATAGACCCAGCAAGCCGCTGAAGCCGTGTCCTCCTCTCCTTGCTCTCACGTCAGCTTCTCCTCATGAACACGACCTGGATTGACTGATTGTTGTTCTTGTTTCCAGTCCTCCTATAGACCCAGCAAGCCGCTGAAGCCGTGTCCTCCTCTCCTTGCTCTCACGTCAGCTTCTCCCCATGAACACGGCCTGGATTGACTGATTGTTGTTCTTGTTTCCAGTCCTCCTATAGACCCAGCAAGCCGCTGAAGCCGAGTCCTTCTCTCCTTGCACTCACGACAGCTTCTCCCCATGAACACGGCCTGGATTGACTGATTGTTGTTCTTGTTTCCAGTCCTCCTATAGACCCAGCAAGCCGCTGAAGCCGTGTCCTTCTCTCCTTGCTCTCACGTCAGCTTCTCCTCATGAACACGACCTGGATTGACTGATTGTTGTTCTTGTTTCCAGTCCTCCTATAGACCCAGCAAGCCGCTGAAGCCGTGTCCTCCTCTCCTTGCTCTCACGTCAGCTTCTCCTCATGAACACGACCTGGATTGACTGATTGTTGTTCTTGTTTCCAGTCCTCCTATAGACCCAGCAAGCCGCTAAAGCCGTGTCCTCCTCTCCTTGCTCTCACGCCAGCTTCTCCTCATGAACACGACCTGGATTGACTGATTGTTGTTCTTGTTTCCAGTCCTCCTATAGACCCAGCAAGCCGCTGAAGCCGTGTCCTCCTCTCCTTGCTCTCAAGTCAGCTTCTCCCCATGAACACGACCTGGATTGACTGATTGTTGTTCTTGTTTCCAGTCCCCCTGAACAGACCCAGCAAGCCGCTGAAGCCGTGTCCTCCTCTCCATGCTCTCACGTCAGCTTCTCCCCATGAACACGACCTGGATTGACTGATTGTTGTTCTTGTTTCCAGTCCTCCTGAACAGACCCAGCAAGCCGCTGAAGCCGTGTCCTCCTCTCCTTGCTCTCACGTCAGCTTCTCCTCATGAACACGACCTGGATTGACTGATTGTTGTTCTTGTTTCCAGTCCTCCTATAGACCCAGCAAGCCGCTGAAGCCGTGTCCTCCTCTCCTTGCTCTCACGTCAGCTTCTCCCCATGAACACGACCTGGATTGACTGATTGTTGTTCTTGTTTCCAGTCCTCCTACAGACCCAGCAAGCCGCTGAAGCCGTGTCCTCCTCTCCTTGCTCTCACGTCAGCTTCTCCCCATGAACACGACCTGGATTGACTGATTGTTGTTCTTGTTTCCAGTCCCCCTGAACAGACCCAGCAAGCCGCTGAAGCCGTGTCCTCCTCTCCATGCTCTCACGTCAGCTTCTCCCCATGAACACGACCTGGATTGACTGATTGTTGTTCTTGTTTCCAGTCCTCCTGAACAGACCCAGCAAGCCGCTGAAGCCGTGTCCTCCTCTCCTTGCTCTCACGTCAGCTTCTCCTCATGAACACGACCTGGATTGACTGATTGTTGTTCTTGTTTACAGTCCTCCTGAACAGACCCAGCAAGCCGCTGAAGCCATGTCCTCCTCTCCTTGCTCTCACGTCAGCTTCTCCCCATGAACACGACCTGGATTGACTGATTGTTGTTCTTGTTTCCAGTCCTCCTACAGACCCAGCAAGCCGCTGAAGCCGTGTCCTCCTCTCCTTGCTCTCACGTCAGCTTCTCCCCATGAACACGACCTGGATTGACTGATTGTTGTTCTTGCTTCCAGTCCTCCTATAGACCCAGCAAGCCGCTGAAGCCGTGTCCTCCTCTCCTTGCTCTCACGTCAGCTTCTCCCCATGAACACGACCTGGATTGACTGATTGTTGTTCTTGTTTCCAGTCATCCTATAGACCCAGCAAGCCGCTGAAGCCGTGTCCTCCTCTCCTTGTTCTCACGTCAGCTTCTCCTCATGAACACGACCTGGATTGACTGATTGTTGTTCTTGTTTCCAGTCCTCCTATAGACCCAGCAAGCCGCTGAAGCCGTGTCCTCCTCTCCTTGCTCTCACGTCAGATTCTCCCCATGAACACGGCCTGGATTGACTGATTGTTGTTCTTGTTTCCAGTCCTCCTATAGACCCAGCAAGCCGCTGAAGCCGAGTCCTTCTCTCCTTGCACTCACGACAGCTTCTCCCCATGAACACGGCCTGGATTGACTGATTGTTGTTCTTGTTTCCAGTCCTCCTATAGACCCAGCAAGCCGCTGAAGCCGTGTCCTTCTCTCCTTGCTCTCACGTCAGCTTCTCCTCATGAACACGACCTGGATTGACTGATTGTTGTTCTTGTTTCCAGTCCTCCTATAGACCCAGCAAGCCGCTGAAGCCGTGTCCTCCTCTCCTTGCTCTCACGTCAGCTTCTCCTCATGAACACGACCTGGATTGACTGATTGTTGTTCTTGTTTCCAGTCCTCCTATAGACCCAGCAAGCCGCTGAAGCCGTGTCCTCCTCTCCTTGCTCTCACGTCAGCTTCTCCTCATGAACACGACCTGGATTGACTGATTGTTGTTCTTGTTTCCAGTCCTCCTATAGACCCAGCAAGCCGCTGAAGCCGTGTCCTCCTCTCCTTGCTCTCAAGTCAGCTTCTCCCCATGAACACGACCTGGATTGACTGATTGTTGTTCTTGTTTCCAGTCCCCCTGAACAGACCCAGCAAGCCGCTGAAGCCGTGTCCTCCTCTCCATGCTCTCACGTCAGCTTCTCCCCATGAACACGACCTGGATTGACTGATTGTTGTTCTTGTTTCCAGTCCTCCTGAACAGACCCAGCAAGCCGCTGAAGCCGTGTCCTCCTCTCCTTGCTCTCACGTCAGCTTCTCCTCATGAACACGACCTGGATTGACTGATTGTTGTTCTTGTTTCCAGTCCTCCTATAGACCCAGCAAGCCGCTGAAGCCGTGTCCTCCTCTCCTTGCTCTCACGTCAGCTTCTCCCCATGAACACGACCTGGATTGACTGATTGTTGTTCTTGTTTCCAGTCCTCCTACAGACCCAGCAAGCCGCTGAAGCCGTGTCCTCCTCTCCTTGCTCTCACGTCAGCTTCTCCCCATGAACACGACCTGGATTGACTGATTGTTGTTCTTGTTTCCAGTCCTCCTACAGACCCAGCAAGCCGCTGAAGCCGTGTCCTCCTCTCCATGCTCTCACGTCAGCTTCTCCCCATGAACACGACCTGGATTGACTGATTGTTGTTCTTGTTTCCAGTCCTCCTGAACAGACCCAGCAAGCCGCTGAAGCCGTGTCCTCCTCTCCTTGCTCTCACGTCAGCTTCTCCTCATGAACACGACCTGGATTGACTGATTGTTGTTCTTGTTTACAGTCCTCCTGAACAGACCCAGCAAGCCGCTGAAGCCATGTCCTCCTCTCCTTGCTCTCACGTCAGCTTCTCCCCATGAACACGACCTGGATTGACTGATTGTTGTTCTTGTTTCCAGTCCTCCTACAGACCCAGCAAGCCGCTGAAGCCGTGTCCTCCTCTCCTTGCTCTCACGTCAGCTTCTCCCCATGAACACGACCTGGATTGACTGATTGTTGTTCTTGCTTCCAGTCCTCCTATAGACCCAGCAAGCCGCTGAAGCCGTGTCCTCCTCTCCTTGCTCTCACGTCAGCTTCTCCCCATGAACACGACCTGGATTGACTGATTGTTGTTCTTGTTTCCAGTCCTCCTATAGACCCAGCAGGCCACTGAAGCCGTGTCCTCCTCTCCTTGCTCTCACGTCAGCTTCTCCCCATGAACACGACCTGGATTGACTGATTGTTGTTCTTGTTTCCAGTCCTCCTGAACAGACCAGCAAGCCGCTGAAGCCGTGTCCTCCTCTCCTTGCTCTCATGTCAGCTTCTCCCCATGAACACGACCTGGATTGACTGATTGTTGTTCTTGTTTCCAGTCCTCCTGAACAGACCCAGCAAGCCGCTGAAGCCGTGTCCTCCTCTCCTTGCTCTCACGTCAGCTTCTCCCCATGAACACGGCTTGGATTGACTGATTGTTGTTCTTGTTTCCAGTCCTCCTATAGACCCAGCAAGCCGCTGGAGCCGTGTCCACCTCTCCTTGCTCTCACGTCAGCTTCTCCCCATGAACACGACCTGGATTGACCGATTGTTGTTCTTGTTTCCAGTCCTCCTATAGACCCAGCAAGCCGCTGGAGCCATGTCCTCCTCTCCTTGCTCTCACGTCAGCTTCTCCCCATGAACACGACCTGGATTGACTGATTGTTGTTCTTGTTTCCAGTCCTCCTGAACAGACCCAGCAAGCCGCTGAAGCCGTGTCCTCCTCTCCTTGCTCCCACGTCAGCTTCTCCCCATGAACACAGCTGGATTGACTGATTGTTGTTCTTGTTTCCAGTCCTCCTATAGACCCAGCAAGCCACTGAAGCCGTGTCCTCCTCTCCTTGCTCTCACGTCAGCTTCTCTCCATGAACACGACCTGGATTGACTGATTGTTGTTCTTGTTTCCAGTCCTCCTATAGACCCAGCAAGCCGCTGAAGCCGTGTCCTCCTCTCCTTGCTCTCACGTCAGCTTCTCCCCATGAACACAGCTGGATTGACTGATTGTTGTTCTTGTTTCCAGTCCTCCTGAACAGACCCAGCAAGCCGCTGAAGCCGTGTCCTCCTCTCCTTGCTCTCACGTCAGCTTCTCCCCATGAACACGACCTGG
This sequence comes from Brachyptera risi, assembly GCA_964007535.1. NCBI lineage: Eukaryota > Metazoa > Arthropoda > Insecta > Plecoptera > Taeniopterygidae > Brachyptera > Brachyptera risi. Next base: position 23,155,374 of record OZ023338.1, on the reverse strand, counting down.
ATTGACTGATTGTTGTTCTTGTTTCCAGTCCTCCTATAGACCCAGCAAGCCGCTGAAGCCGTGTCCTCCTCTCCTTGCTCTCACGTCAGCTTCTCCCCATGAACACACCTGGATTGACTGATTGTTGTTCTTGTTTCCAGTCCTCCTATGGACCCAGCAAGCCGCTGAAGCCGTGTCCTCCTCTCCTTGCTCTCACGTCAGCTTCTCCCCATGAACACGACCTGGATTGACTGATTGTTGTTCTTGTTTCCAGTCCTCCTATAGACCCAGCAAGCCGCTGGAGCCGTGTCCTCCTCTCCTTGCTCTCACGTCAGCTTCTCCCCATGAACACGACCTGGATTGACTGATTGTTGTTCTTGTTTCCAGTCCTCCTATAGACCCAGCAAGCCGCTGAAGCCGTGTCCTCCTCTCCTTGCTCTCACGTCAGCTTCTCCTCATGAACACGACCTGGATTGACTGATTGTTGTTCTTGTTTCCAGTCCTCCTGAACAGACCCAGCAAGCCACTGAAGCCGTGTCCTCCTCTCCTTGCTCTCACGTCAGCTTCTCCCCATGAACACGGCCTGGATTGACTGATTGTTGTTCTTGTTTCCAGTCCTCCTATAGACCCAGCAAGCCGCTGAAGCCGTGTCCTCCTCTCCTTGCTCTCACGTCAGCTTCTCCTCATGAACACGACCTGGATTGACTGATTGTTGTTCTTGTTTCCAGTCCTCCTATAGACCCAGCAAGCCGCTGAAGCCGTGTCCTCCTCTCCTTGCTCTCACGTCAGCTTCTCCTCATGAACACGACCTGGATTGACTGATTGTTGTTCTTGTTTCCAGTCCTCCTGAACAGACCCAGCAAGCCGCTGAAGCCGTGTCCTCCTCTCCCTGCTCTCACGTCAGCTTCTCCTCATGAACACGACCTGGATTGACTGATTGTTGTTCTTGTTTCCAGTCCTCCTATAGACCCAGCAAGCCGCTGAAGCCGTGTCCTCATCTCCTTGCTCTCACGTCAGCTTCTCCTCATGAACACAGCTGGATTGACTGATTGTTGTTCTTGTTTCCAGTCCTCCTATAGACCCAGCAAGCCGCTGAAGCCATGTCCTCATCTCCTTGCTCTCACGTCAGCTTCCCCCCATGAACACAGCTGGATTGACTGATTGTTGTTCTTGTTTCCAGTCCTCCTATAGACCCAGCAAGCCGCTGAAGCCGTGTCCTCCTCTCCTTGCTCTCACGTCAGCTTCTCTATGAACACGACCTGGATTGACTGATTGTTGTTCTTGTTTCCAGTCCTCCTATAGACCCAGCAAGCCGCTGAAGCCGTGTCCTCCTCTCCTTGCTCTCACGTCAGCTTCTCCCCATGAACACGACCTGGATTGACTGATTGTTGTTCTTGTTTCCAGTCCTCCTATAGACCCAGCAAGCCGCTGAAGCCGTGTCCTCCTCTCCTTGCTCTCACGTCAGCTTCTCCCCATGAACACGACCTGGATTGACTGATTGTTGTTCTTGTTTCCAGTCCTCCTATAGACCCAGCAAGCCGCTGGAGCCGTGTCCTCCTCTCCTTGCTCTCACGTCAGCTTCTCCCCATGAACACGACCTGGATTGACTGATTGTTGTTCTTGTTTCCAGTCCTCCTATAGACCCAGCAAGCCGCTGAAGCCGTGTCCTCCTCTCCTTACTCTCACGTCAGCTTCTCCCCATGAACACGACCTGGATTGACTGATTGTTGTTCTTGTTTCCAGTCCTCCCATGGACCCAGCAAGCCGCTGAAGCCGTGTCCTCCTCTCCTTGCTCTCACGTCAGCTTCTCCCCATGAACACGACATGGATTGACTGATTGTTGTTCTTGTTTCCAGTCCTCCTATAGACCCAGCAAGCCGCTGAAGCCGTGTCCTCCTCTCCTTGCTCTCACGTCAGCTTCTCCTCATGAACACGACCTGGATTGACTGATTGTTGTTCTTGTTTCCAGTCCTCCTACAGACCCAGCAAGCCACTGAAGCCGTGTCCTCCTCTCCTTGCTCTCACGTCAGCTTCTCACCATGAACACGACCTGGATTGACTGATTGTTGTTCTTGTTTCCAGTCCTCCTGAACAGACCCAGCAAGCCGCTGAAGCCGTGTCCTCCTCTCCTTGCTCTCACGTCAGCTTCTCCTCATGAACACGACCTGGATTGACTGATTGTTGTTCTTGTTTCCAGTCCTCCTATAGACCCAGCAAGCCGCTGAAGCCGTGTCCTCCTCTCCTTGCTCTCACGTCAGCTTCTCCTCATGAACACACCTGGATTGACTGATTGTTGTTCTTGTTTCCAGTCCTCCTATAGACCCAGCAAGCCGCTGAAGCCGTGTCCTCCTCTCCTTGCTCTCACGTCAGCTTCTCCCCATGAACACAGCTGGATTGACTGATTGTTGTTCTTGTTTCCAGTCCTCCTATAGACCCAGCAAGCCGCTGAAGCCGTGTCCTCCTCTCCTCGCTCTCACGTCAGCTTCTCCCCATGAACACAGCTGGATTGACTGATTGTTGTTCTTGTTTCCAGTCCTCCTATAGACCCAGCAAGCCGCTGAAGCCGTGTCCTCCTCTCCTCGCTCTCACGTCAGCTTCTCCTCATGAACACACCTGGATTGACTGATTGTTGTTCTTGTTTCCAGTCCTCCTATAGACCCAGCAAGCCGCTGAAGCCGTGTCCTCCTCTCCTTGCTCTCACGTCAGCTTCTCCCCATGAACACAGCTGGATTGACTGATTGTTGTTCTTGTTTCCAGTCCTCCTATAGACCCAGCAAGCCGCTGAAGCCGTGTCCTCCTCTCCTCGCTCTCACGTCAGCTTCTCCCCATGAACACGACCTGGATTGACTGATTGTTGTTCTTGTTTCCAGTCCTCCTATAGACCCAGCAAGCCGCTGAAGCCGTGTCCTCCTCTCCTTGCTCTCACGTCAGCTTCTTCCCATGAACACAGCTGGATTGACTGATTGTTGTTCTTGTTTCCAGTCCTCCTATAGACCCAGCAAGCCGCTGAAGCCGTGTCCTCCTCTCCTCGCTCTCACGTCAGCTTCTCCCCATGAACACGACCTGGATTGACTGATTGTTGTTCTTGTTTCCAGTCCTCCTATAGACCCAGCAAGCCGCTGAAGCCGTGTCCTCCTCTCCTTGCTCTCACGTCAGCTTCTTCCCATGAACACAGCTGGATTGACTGATTGTTGTTCTTGTTTCCAGTCCTCCTATAGACCCAGCAAGCCGCTGAAGCCGTGTCCTCCTCTCCTTGCTCTCACGTCAGCTTCTTCCCATGAACACAGCTGGATTGACTGATTGTTGTTCTTGTTTCCAGTCCTCCTATAGACCCAGCAAGCCGCTGAAGCCGTGTCCTCCTCTCCTTGCTCTCACGTCAGCTTCTTCCCATGAACACGACCTGGATTGACTGATTGTTGTTCTTGTTTCCAGTCCTCCTATAGACCCAGCAAGCCGCTGAAGCCGTGTCCACCTCTCCTTGCTCTCACGTCAGCTTCTCCCCATGAACACGACCTGGATTGACTGATTGTTGTTCTTGTTTCCAGTCCTCCTGAACAGACCCAGCAAGCCGCTGAAGCCGTGTCCTCCTCTCCTTGCTCTCACGTCAGCTTCTCCTCATGAACACGACCTGGATTGACTGATTGTTGTTCTTGTTTCCAGTCCTCCTATAGACCCAGCAAGCCACTGAAGCCGTGTCCTCCTCTCCTTGCTCTCACGTCAGCTTCTCCTCATGAACACGACCTGGATTGACTGATTGTTGTTCTTGTTTCCAGTCCTCCTATAGACCCAGCAAGCCGCTGAAGCCGTGTCCTCCTCTCCTCGCTCTCACGTCAGCTTCTCCTCATGAACACGACCTGGATTGACTGATTGTTGTTCTTGTTTCCAGTCCTCCTATAGACCCAGCAAGCCGCTGAAGCCGTGTCCTCCTCTCCTCGCTCTCACGTCAGCTTCTCCTCATGAACACGACCTGGATTGACTGATTGTTGTTCTTGTTTCCAGTCCTCCTGAACAGACCCAGCAAGCCGCTGAAGCCGTGTCCTTCTCTCCTTGCTCTCACGTCAGCTTCTCCTCATGAACACGACCTGGATTGACTGATTGTTGTTCTTGTTCCCAGTCCTCCTATAGACCCAGCAAGCCGCTGAAGCCGTGTCCTCCTCTCCTTGCTCTCACGTCAGCTTCTCCTCATGAACACACCTGGATTGACTGATTGTTGTTCTTGTTTCCAGTCCTCCTGAACAGACCCAGCAAGCCGCTGAAGCCGTGTCCTCCTCTCCTTGCTCTCACGTCAGCTTCTCCCCATGAACACGACCTGGATTGACTGATTGTTGTTCTTGTTTCCAGTCCTCCTATAGACCCAGCAAGCCGCTGAAGCCGTGTCCTCCTCTCCTTGCTCTCACGTCAGCTTCTCCCCATGAACACACCTGGATTGACTGATTGTTGTTCTTGTTTCCAGTCCTCCTATAGACCCAGCAAGCCGCTGAAGCCGTGTCCTCCTCTCCTTGCTCTCACGTCAGCTTCTCCCCATGAACACGACCTGGATTGACTGATTGTTGTTCTTGTTTCCAGTCCTCCTATAGACCTAGCAAGCCGCTGAAGCCGTGTCCTCCTCTCCTTGCTCTCACGTCAGCTTCTCCCCATGAACACAGCTGGATTGACTGATTGTTGGTCTTGTTTCCAGTCCTCCTATAGACTCAGCAAGCCGCTGAAGCCGTGTCCTCCTCTTCTTGCTCTCACGTCAGCTTCTCCCCATGAACACGACCTGGATTGACTGATTGTTGTTCTTGTTTCCAGTCCTCCTATAGACCTAGCAAGCCGCTGAAGCCGTGTCCTCCTCTCCTTGCTCTCACGTCAGCTTCTCCCCATGAACACAGCTGGATTGACTGATTGTTGTTCTTGTTTCCAGTCCTCCTATAGACCCAGCAAGCCGCTGAAGCCGTGTCCTCCTCTCCTTGCTCTCACGTCAGCTTCTCCCCATGAACACGACCTGGATTGACTGATTGTTGTTCTTGTTTCCAGTCCTCCTATAGACCCAGCAAGCCACTGAAGCCGTGTCCTCCTCTCCTTGCTCTCACGTCAGCTTCTCCCCATGAACACGACCTGGATTGACTGATTGTTGTTCTTGTTTCCAGTCCTCCTATAGACCCAGCAAGCCGCTGAAGCCGTGTCCTCCTCTCCTTGCTCTCACGTCAGCTTCTCCCCATGAACACACCTGGATTGACTGATTGTTGTTCTTGTTTCCAGTCCTCCTATAGACCCAGCAAGCCGCTGAAGCCGTGTCCTCCTCTCCTTGCTCTCACGTCAGCTTCTCCCCATGAACACAGCTGGATTGACTGATTGTTGTTCTTGTTTCCAGTCCCCCTATAAACCCAGCAAGCCGCTGAAGCCGTGTCCTCCTCTCCTTGCTCTCACGTCAGCTTCTCCCCATGAACACACCTGGATTGACTGATTGTTGTTCTTGTTCCCAGTCCTCCTATAGACCCAGCAAGCCGCTGAAGCCGTGTCCTCCTCTCCTTGCTCTCACGTCAGCTTCTCCCCATGAACACGACCTGGATTGACTGATTGTTGTTCTTGTTTCTAGTCCTCCTGAACAGACCCAGCAAGCCACTGAAGCCGTGTCCTCCTCTCCTTGCTCTCACGTCAGCTTCTCCCCATGAACACACCTGGATTGACTGATTGTTGTTCTTGTTTCCAGTCCTCCTATAGACCCAGCAAGCCGCTGAAGCCGTGTCCTCCTCTCCTTGCTCTCACGTCAGCTTCTCCCCATGAACACAGCTGGATTGACTGATTGTTGTTCTTGTTTCCAGTCCTCCTATAGACCCAGCAGGCCACTGAAGCCGTGTCCTCCTCTCCTTGCTCTCACGTCAGCTTCTCCCCATGAACACGACCTGGATTGACTGATTGTTGTTCTTGTTTCCAGTCCTCCTGAACAGACCCAGCAAGCCACTGAAGCCGTGTCCTCCTCTCCTTGCTCTCACGTCAGCTTCTCCCCATGAACACACCTGGATTGACTGATTGTTGTTCTTGTTTCCAGTCCTCCTATAGACCCAGCAAGCCGCTGAAGCCGTGTCCTCCTCTCCTTGCTCTCACGTCAGCTTCTCCCCATGAACACAGCTGGATTGACTGATTGTTGTTCTTGTTTCCAGTCCTCCTATAGACCCAGCAAGCCGCTGAAGCCGTGTCCTCCTCTCCTTGCTCTCACGTCAGCTTCTCCTCATGAACACACCTGGATTGACTGATTGTTGTTCTTGTTTCCAGTCCTCCTGAACAGACCCAGCAAGCCGCTGAAGCCGTGTACTCCTCTCCTTGCTCTCACGTCAGCTCCTCCCCATGAACACGACCTGGATTGACTGATTGTTGTTCCTGTTTCCAGTCCTCCTATAGACCCAGCAAGCCTCTGAAGCCGTGTCCTCCTCTCCTTGCTCTCACGTCAGCTCCTCCCCATGAACACGACCTGGATTGACTGATTGTTGTTCTTGTTTCCAGTCCTCCTATAGACCCAGCAAGCCTCTGAAGCCGTGTCCTCCTCTCCTTGCTCTCACTTCAGCTTCTCCCCATGAACACGACCTGGATTGACTGATTGATGTTCTTGTTTCCAGTCCTCCTATAGACCCAGCAAGCCGCTGAAGCCGTGTCCTCCCCTCCTTGCTCTCACGTCAGCTTCTCCTCATGAACACGACCTGGATTGTCCAATTGTTGTTCTTGTTTCCAGTCCTCCTATAGACCCAGCAAGCCACTGAAGCCGTGTCCTCCTCTCCTTGCTCTCACGTCAGCTTCTCCCCATGAACACGGCTGGATTGACTGATTGTTGTTCTTGTTTCCAGTCCTCCTATAGACCCAGCAAGCCGCTGAAGCCGTGTCCTCCCCTCATTGCTCTCACGTCAGCTTCTCCTCATGAACACGACCTGGATTGACTGATTGTTGTTCTTGTTTCCAGTCCTCCTGAACAGACCCAGCAAGCAACTGAAGCCGTGTCCTCCTCTCCTTGCACTCACGTCAGCTTCTCCCCATGAACACAGCTGGATTGACTGATTGTTGTTCTTGTTTCCAGTCCTCCTATAGACTCAGCAAGCCGCTGAAGCCGTGTCCTCCTCTCCTTGCTCTCACGTCAGCTTCTCCCCATGAACACGACCTGGATTGACTGATTGTTGTTCTTGTTTCCAGTCCTCCTATAGACCCAGCAAGCCACTGAAGCCGTGTCCTCCTCTCCTTGCTCTCACGTCAGCTTCTCCCCATGAACACGACCTGGATTGACTGATTGTTGTTCTTGTTTCCAGTCCTCCTATAGACCCAGCAAGCCGCTGAAGCCGTGTCCTCCTCTCCTTACTCTCACGTCAGCTTCTCTCCATGAACACGACCTGGATTGACTGATTGTTGTTCTTGTTTCCAGTCCTCCTGAACAGACCCAGCAAGCCACTGAAGCCGTGTCCTCCTCTCCTTGCTCTCACGTCAGCTTCTCCCCATGAACACACCTGGATTGACTGATTGTTGTTCTTGTTTCCAGTCCTCCTGAACAGACCCAGCAAGCCTCTGAAGCCGTGTCCTCCTCTCCTTGCTCTCACGTCAGCTTCTCCCCATGAACACGACCTGGATTGACTGATTGTTGTTCTTGTTTCCAGTCCTCCTATAGACCCAGCAAGCCTCTGAAGCCGTGTCCTCCTCTCCTTGCTCTCACGTCAGCTTCTCCCCATGAACACGACCTGGATTGACTGATTGTTGTTCTTGTTTCCAGTCCTCCTATAGACCCAGCAAGCCGCTGAAGCCGTGTCCTCCTCTCCTTGCTCTCACGTCAGCTTCTCCCCATGAACACGACCTGGATTGACTGATTGTTGTTCTTGTTTCCAGTCCTCCTACAGACCCAGCAAGCCGCAGAAGACGTGTCCTCCTCTCCTTGCTCTCACGTCAGCTTCTCCCCATGAACACGACCTGGATTGACTGATTGTTGTTCTTGTTTCCAGTCCTCGTATAGACCCAGCAAGCCGCTGAAGCCGTGTCCTCCTCTCCTTGCTCTCACGTCAGCTTCTCCCCATGAACACGGCCTGGATTGACTGATTGTTGTTCTTGTTTCCAGTCCTCCTATAGACCCAGCAAGCCGCTGAAGCCGTGTCCTCCTCTCCTTGCTCTCACGTCAGCTTCTCCCCATGAACACGACCTGGATTGACTGATTGTTGTTCTTGTTTCCAGTCCTCCTATAGACCCAGCAAGCCGCTGAAGCCGTGTCCTCCTCTCCTTGCTCTCACGTCAGCTTCTCCCCATGAACACGACCTGGATTGACTGATTGTTGTTCTTGTTTCCAGTCCTCCTGAACAGACCCAGCAAGCCGCTGAAGCCGTGTCCTCCTCTCCTTGCTCTCACGTCAGCTTCTCCCCATGAACACACCTGGATTGACTGATTGTTGTTCTTGTTTCCAGTCCTCCTGAACAGACCCAGCAAGCCGCTGAAGCCGTGTCCTCCTCTCCTTGCTCTCACGTCAGCTTCTCCCCATGAACACAGCTGGATTGACTGATTGTTGTTCTTGTTTCCAGTCCTCCTATAGACCCAGCAGGCCACTGAAACCGTGTCCTCCTCTCCTTGCTCTCACGTCAGCTTCTCCCCATGAACACGACCTGGATTGACTGATTGTTGTTCTTGTTTCCAGTCCTCCTGAACAGACCCAGCAAGCGACTGAAGCCGTGTCCTCCTCTCCTTGCTCTCACGTCAGCTTCTCCCCATGAACACAGCTGGATTGACTGATTGTTGTTCTTGTTTCCAGTCCTCCTATAGACCCAGCAAGCCGCTGAAGCCATGTCCTCCTCTCCTTGCTCTCACGTCAGCTTCTCCTCATGAACACACCTGGATTGACTGATTGTTGTTCTTGTTTCCAGTCCTCCTGAACAGACCCAGCAAGCCGCTGAAGCCGTGTACTCCTCTCCTTGCTCTCACGTCAGCTCCTCCCCATGAACACGACCTGGATTGACTGATTGTTGTTCTTGTTTCCAGTCCTCCTATAGACCCAGCAAGCCTCTGAAGCCGTGTCCTCCTCTCCTTGCTCTCACGTCAGCTCCTTCCCATGAACACGACCTGGATTGACTGATTGTTGTTCTTGTTTCCAGTCCTCCTATAGACCCAGCAAGCCTCTGAAGCCGTGTCCTCCTCTCCTTGCTCTCACGTCAGCTTCTCCCCATGAACACGACCTGGATTGACTGATTGATGTTCTTGTTTCCAGTCCTCCTATAGACCCAGCAAGCCGCTGAAGCCGTGTCCTCCCCTCCTTGCTCTGACGTCAGCTTCTCCTCATGAACACGACCTGGATTGACCGATTGTTGTTCTTGTTTCCAGTCCTCCTATAGACCCAGCAAGCCACTGAAGCCGTGTCCTCCTCTCCTTGCTCTCACGTCAGCTTCTCCCCATGAACACAGCTGGATTGACTGATTGTTGTTCTTGTTTCCAGTCCTCCTATAGACCCAGCAAGCCGCTGAAGCCGTGGCCTCCTCTCCTTGCTCTCACGTCAGCTTCTCCCCATGAACACACCTGGATTGACTGATTGTTGTTCTTGTTTCCAGTCCTCCTATAGACCCAGCAAGCCGCTGAAGCCGTGTCCTCCTCTCCTTGCTCTCACGTCAGCTTCTCCCCATGAACACGACCTGGATTGACTGATTGTTGTTCTTGTTTACAGTCCTCCTATAGACCCAGCAAGCCTCTGAAGCCGTGTCCTCCCCTCCTTGCTCTCACGTCAGCTTCTCCCCATGAACACAGTTGAATTGACTGATTGTTGTTCTTGTTTCCAGTCCTCCTATAGACCCAGCAAGCCGCTGAAGCCGTGTCCTCCTCTCCTTGCTCTCACGTCAGCATCTCCTCATGAACACGACCTGGATTGACTGATTGTTGTTCTTGTTTCCAGTCCTTCTATAGACCCAGCAAGCCGCTGAAGCCGTGTCCTCCTCTCCTTGCTCTCACGTCAGCTTCTCCCCATGAACACGACGTGGATTGACTGATTGTTGTTCTTGTTTCCAGTCCTTCTGAACAGAACCAGCAAGCCGCTGAAGCCGTGTCCTCCTCTCCTTGCTCTCACGTCAGCTTCTCCCCATGAACACAGCTGGATTGACTGATTGTTGTTCTTGTTTCCAGTCCTCCTATAGACCCAGCGAGCCGCTGAAGCCGTGTCCTCCTCTCCTTGCTCTCACGTCAGCTTCTCCTCATGAACACGACCTGGATTGACTGATTGTTGTTCTTGTTTCCAGTCCTCCTGAACAGACCCAGCAAGCAACTGAAGCCGTGTCCTCCTCTCCTTGCACTCACGTCAGCTTCTCCCCATGAACACAGCTGGATTGACTGATTGTTGTTCTTGTTTCCAGTCCTCCTATAGACTCAGCAAGCCGCTGAAGCCGTGTCCTCCTCTCCTTGCTCTCACGTCAGCTTCTCCCCATGAACACGACCTGGATTGACTGATTGTTGTTCTTGTTTCCAGTCCTCCTATAGACCCAGCAAGCCACTGAAGCCGTGTCCTCCTCTCCTTGCTCTCACGTCAGCTTCTCCCCATGAACACGACCTGGATTGACTGATTGTTGTTCTTGTTTCCAGTCCTCCTATAGACCCAGCAAGCCGCTGAAGCCGTGTCCTCCTCTCCTTACTCTCACGTCAGCTTCTCTCCATGAACACGACCTGGATTGACTGATTGTTGTTCTTGTTTCCAGTCCTCCTGAACAGACCCAGCAAGCCACTGAAGCCGTGTCCTCCTCTCCTTGCTCTCACGTCAGCTTCTCCCCATGAACACACCTGGATTGACTGATTGTTGTTCTTGTTTCCAGTCCTCCTGAACAGACCCAGCAAGCCTCTGAAGCCGTGTCCTCCTCTCCTTGCTCTCACGTCAGCTTCTCCCCATGAACACGACCTGGATTGACTGATTGTTGTTCTTGTTTCCAGTCCTCCTATAGACCCAGCAAGCCTCTGAAGCCGTGTCCTCCTCTCCTTGCTCTCACGTCAGCTTCTCCCCATGAACACGACCTGGATTGACTGATTGTTGTTCTTGTTTCCAGTCCTCCTATAGACCCAGCAAGCCGCTGAAGCCGTGTCCTCCTCTCCTTGCTCTCACGTCAGCTTCTCCTTATGAACACGACCTGGATTGACTGATTGTTGTTCTTGTTTCCAGTCCTCCTACAGACCCAGCAAGCCGCAGAAGACGTGTCCTCCTCTCCTTGCTCTCACGTCAGCTTCTCCCCATGAACACGACCTGGATTGACTGAATGTTGTTCTTGTTTCCAGTCCTCGTATAGACCCAGCAAGCCGCTGAAGCCGTGTCCTCCTCTCCTTGCTCTCACGTCAGCTTCTCCCCATGAACACGGCCTGGATTGACTGATTGTTGTTCTCGTTTCCAGTCCTCCTACAGACCCAGCAAGCCACTGAAGCCGTGTCCTTCTCTCCTTGCTCTCACGTCAGCTTCTCCCCATGAACACGACATGGATTGACTGATTGTTGTTCTTGTTTCCAGTCCTCCTATAGACCCAGCAAGCCGCTGAAGCCGTGTCCTCCTCTCCTTGCTCTCACGTCAGCTTCTCCCCATGAACACGACCTGGATTGACTGATTGTTGTTCTTGTTTCCAGTCCTCCTACAGACCCAGCAAGCCGCTGAAGCCGTGGTCTCCTCTCCTTGCTCTCACGTCAGCTTCTCCCCATGAACACAGCTGGATTGACTGATTGTTGTTCTTGTTTCCAGTCCTCCTACAGACCCAGCAAGCCGCTGAAGCCGTGGCCTCCTCTCCTTGCTCTCACGTCAGCTTCTCCCCATGAACACGACCTGGATCGACTGATTGTTGTTCTTGTTTCCAGTCCTCCTTTCGACCCAGCAAGCCGCTGAAGCCGTGTCCTCCTCTCCTTGCTCTCACGTAAGCTTCTCCCCATGAACACGACCTGGATTGACTGATTGTTGTTCTTGTTTCCAGTCCTCCTATAGACCCAGCAAGCCTCTGAAGCCGTGTCCTCCTCTCCTTGCTCTCACGTCAGCTTCTCCCCATGAACACACCTGGATTGACTGATTGTTGTTCTTGTTTCCAGTCCTCCTGAACAGACCCAGCAAGCCGCTGAAGCCGTGTCCTCCTCTCCTTGCTCTCACGTCAGCTTCTCCCCATGAACACACCTGGATTGACTGATTGTTGTTCTTGTTTCCAGTCCTCCTATAGACCCAGCAAGCCGCTGAAGCCGTGTCCTCCTCTCCTTGCTCTCACGTCAGCTTCTCCTCATGAACACGACCTGGATTGACTGATTGTTGTTCTTGTTTCAAGTCCTCCTATAGACCCAGCAAGCCGCTGAAGCCGTGTCCTCCTCTCCTTGCTCTCACGTCAGCTTCTCCCCATGAACACACCTGGATTGACTGATTGTTGTTCTTGTTTCCAGTCCTCCTATAGACCCAGCAAGCCACTGAAGCCGTGTCCTCCTCTCCTTGCTCTCACGTCAGCATCTCCCCATGAACACACCTGGATTGACAGATTGTTGTTCTTGTTTCCACTCCTCCTATAGACCCAGCAGGCCACTGAAGCCGTGTCCTCCTCTCCTTGCTCTCACTTCAGCTTCTCCCCATGAACACGACCTGGATTGACTGATTGTTGTTCTTGTTTCCAGTCCTCCTGAACAGACCCAGCAAGCCGCTGAAGCCGTGTCCTCCTCTCCTTGCTCTCACGTCAGCTTCTCCCCATGAACACACCTGGATTGACTGATTGTTGTTCTTGTTTACAGTCCTCCTATAGACCCAGCAAGCCACTGAAGCCGTGTCCTCCTCTCCTTGCTCTCACGTCAGCTTCTCCCCATGAACACGACCTGGATTGACTGATTGTTGTTCTTGTTTCCAGTCCTCCTATAGACCCAGCAAGCCGCTGAAGCCGTGTCCTCCTCTCCTTGCTCTCACGTCAGCTTCTCCCCATGAACACACCTGGATTGACTGATTGTTGTTCTTGTTTCCAGTCCTCCTATAGACCCAGCAAGCCGCTGAAGCCGTGTCCTCCTCTCCTTGCTCTCACGTCAGCTTCTCCCCATGAACACAGCTGGATTGACTGATTGTTGTTCTTGTTTCCAGTCCCCCTATAAACCCAGCAAGCCGCTGAAGCCGTGTCCTCCTCTCCTTGCTCTCACGTCAGCTTCTCCCCATGAACACACCTGGATTGACTGATTGTTGTTCTTGTTCCCAGTCCTCCTATAGACCCAGCAAGCCGCTGAAGCCGTGTCCTCCTCTCCTTGCTCTCACGTCAGCTTCTCCCCATGAACACGACCTGGATTGACTGATTGTTGTTCTTGTTTCCAGTCCTCCTGAACAGACCCAGCAAGCCACTGAAGCCGTGTCCTCCTCTCCTTGCTCTCACGTCAGCTTCTCCCCATGAACACACCTGGATTGACTGATTGTTGTTCTTGTTTCCAGTCCTCCTATAGACCCAGCAAGCCGCTGAAGCCGTGTCCTCCTCTCCTTGCTCTCACGTCAGCTTCTCCCCATGAACACAGCTGGATTGACTGATTGTTGTTCTTGTTTCCAGTCCTCCTATAGACCCAGCAGGCCACTGAAGCCGTGTCCTCCTCTCCTTGCTCTCACGTCAGCTTCTCCCCATGAACACGACCTGGATTGACTGATTGTTGTTCTTGTTTCCAGTCCTCCTGAACAGACCCAGCAAGCCACTGAAGCCGTGTCCTCCTCTCCTTGCTCTCACGTCAGCTTCTCCCCATGAACACAGCTGGATTGACTGATTGTTGTTCTTGTTTCCAGTCCTCCTATAGACCCAGCAAGCCGCTGAAGCCGTGTCCTCCTCTCCTTGCTCTCACGTCAGCTTCTCCTCATGAACACACCTGGATTGACTGATTGTTGTTCTTGTTTCCAGTCCTCCTGAACAGACCCAGCAAGCCGCTGAAGCCGTGTACTCCTCTCCTTGCTCTCACGTCAGCTCCTCCCCATGAACACGACCTGGATTGACTGATTGTTGTTCCTGTTTCCAGTCCTCCTATAGACCCAGCAAGCCTCTGAAGCCGTGTCCTCCTCTCCTTGCTCTCACGTCAGCTCCTCCCCATGAACACGACCTGGATTGACTGATTGTTGTTCTTGTTTCCAGTCCTCCTATAGACCCAGCAAGCCTCTGAAGCCGTGTCCTCCTCTCCTTGCTCTCACTTCAGCTTCTCCCCATGAACACGACCTGGATTGACTGATTGATGTTCTTGTTTCCAGTCCTCCTATAGACCCAGCAAGCCGCTGAAGCCGTGTCCTCCCCTCCTTGCTCTCACGTCAGCTTCTCCTCATGAACACGACCTGGATTGTCCAATTGTTGTTCTTGTTTCCAGTCCTCCTATAGACCCAGCAAGCCACTGAAGCCGTGTCCTCCTCTCCTTGCTCTCACGTCAGCTTCTCCCCATGAACACGGCTGGATTGACTGATTGTTGTTCTTGTTTCCAGTCCTCCTATAGACCCAGCAAGCCGCTGAAGCCGTGTCCTCCCCTCATTGCTCTCACGTCAGCTTCTCCTCATGAACACGACCTGGATTGACCGATTGTTGTTCTTGTTTCCAGTCCTCCTATAGACCCAGCAAGCCACTGAAGCCGTGTCCTCCTCTCCTTGCTCTCACGTCAGCTTCTCCCCATGAACACAGCTGGATTGACTGATTGTTGTTCTTGTTTCCAGTCCTCCTATAGACCCAGCAAGCCGCTGAAGCCGTGTCCTCCCCTCCTTGCTCTCACGTCAGCTTCTCCCCATGAACACGACCTGGATTGACTGATTGTTGTTCTTGTTTCCAGTCCTACTATAGACCCAGCAAGCCACTGAAGCCGTGTCCTCCTCTCCTTGCTCTCACGTCAGCTTCTCCCCATGAACACACCTGGATTGACTGATTGTTGTTCTTGTTTCCAGTCCTCCTATAGACCCAGCAAGCCGCTGAAGCCGTGTCCTCCTCTCCTTGCTCTCACGTCAGCTTCTCCCCATGAACACGACCTGGATTGACTGATTGTTGTTCTTGTTTACAGTCCTCCTATAGACCCAGCAAGCCTCTGAAGCCGTGTCCTCCTCTCCTTGCTCTCACGTCAGCTTCTCCCCATGAACACAGCTGGATTGACTGATTGTTGTTCTTGTTTCCAGTCCTCCTATAGACCCAGCAAGCCGCTGAAGCCGTGTCCTCCTCTCCTTGCTCTCACGTCAGCATCTCCTCATGAACACGACCTGGATTGACTGATTGTTGTTCTTGTTTCCAGTCCTTCTATAGACCCAGCAAGCCGCTGAAGCCGTGTCCTCCTCTCCTTGCTCTCACGTCAGCTTCTCCCCATGAACACAGCTGGATTGACTGATTGTTGTTCTTGTTTACAGTCCTCCTGAACAGACCCAGCAAGCCGCTGAAGCCGTGTCCTCCTCTCCTTGCTCTCACGTCAGCTTCTCCCCATGAACACGACCTGGATTGACTGATTGTTGTTCTTGTTTCCAGTCCTCCTGAACAGACCCAGCAAGCCGCTGGAGCCGTGTCCTCCTCTCCTTGCTCTCACGTCAGCTTCTCCCCATGAACACGACGTGGATTGACTGATTGTTGTTCTTGTTTCCAGTCCTCCTGAACAGACCCAGCAATCCGCTGAAGCCGTGTCCTCCTCTCCTTGCTCTCACGTCAGCTTCTCCCCATGAACACAGCTGGATTGACTGATTGTTGTTCTTGTTTCCAGTCCTCCTATAGACCCAGCGAGCCGCTGAAGCCGTGTCCTCCTCTCCTTGCTCTCACGTCAGCTTCTCCTTATGAACACGACCTGGATTGACTGATTGTTGTTCTTGTTTCCAGTCCTCCTATAGACCCAGCAAGCCGCTGAAGCCGTGTCCTCCTCTCCTCGCTCTCACGTCAGCTTCTCCCCATGAACACACCTGGATTGACTGATTGTTGTTCTTGTTTCCAGTCCTCCTATAGACCCAGCAAGCCGCTGAAGCCGTGTCCTCCTCTCCTTGCTCTCACGTCAGCTTCTCCCCATGAACACACCTGGATTGACTGATTGTTGTTCTTGTTTCCAGTCCTCCTGAACAGACCCAGCAAGCCGCTGAAGCCGTGTCCTCCTCTCCTTGCTCTCACGTCAGCTTCTCCCCATGAACACACCTGTATTGACTGATTGTTGTTCTTGTTTCCAGTCCTCCTGAACAGACCCAGCAAGCCGCTGAAGCCGTGTCCTCCTCTCCTTGCTCTCACGTCAGCTTCTCCCCATGAACACACCTGGATTGACTGATTGTTGTTCTTGTTTCCAGTCCTCCTGAACAGACCCAGCAAGCCGCTGAAGCCGTGTCCTCCTCTCCTTGCTCTCACGTCAGCTTCTCCCCATGAACACAGCTGGATTGACTGATTGTTGTTCTTGTTTCCAGTCCTCCTATAGACCCAGCGAGCCGCTGAAGCCGTGTCCTCCTCTCCTTGCTCTCACGTCAGCTTCTCCTCATGAACACGACCTGGATTGACTGATTGTTGTTCTTGTTTCCAGTCCTCCTGAACAGACCCAGCAAGCAACTGAAGCCGTGTCCTCCCCTCCTTGCTCTCACGTCAGCTTCTCCCCATGAACACAGCTGGATTGACTGATTGTTGTTCTTGTTTCCAGTCCTCCTATAGACTCAGCAAGCCGCTGAAGCCGTGTCCTCCTCTCCTTGCTCTCACGTCAGCTTCTCCCCATGAACACGACCTGGATTGACTGATTGTTGTTCTTGTTTCCAGTCCTCCTATAGACCCAGCAAGCCACTGAAGCCGTGTCCTCCTCTCCTTGCTCTCACGTCAGCTTCTCCCCATGAACACGACCTGGATTGACTGATTGTTGTTCTTGTTTCCAGTCCTCCTATAGACCCAGCAAGCCGCTGAAGCCGTGTCCTCCTCTCCTTACTCTCACGTCAGCTTCTCTCCATGAACACGACCTGGATTGACTGATTGTTGTTCTTGTTTCCAGTCCTCCTATAGACCCAGCAAGCCGCTGAAGCCGTGTCCTCCTCTCCTTGCTCTCACGTCAGCTTCTCCCCATGAACACACCTGGATTGACTGATTGTTGTCTTGTTTCCAGTCCTCCTACAGACCCAGCAAGCCGCTGAAGCCGTGTCCTCCTCTCCTTGCTCTCACGTCAGCTTCTCCCCATGAACACGACCTGGATTGACTGATTGTTGTTCTTGTTTCCAGTCCTCCTATAGACCCAGCAAGCCACTGAAGCCGTGTCCTCCTCTCCTTGCTCTCACGTCAGCTTCTCCCCATGAACACACCTGGATTGACTGATTGTTGTTCTTGTTTCCAGTCCTCCTGAACAGACCCAGCAAGCCGCTGAAGCCGTGTCCTCCTGTCCCTGCTCTCACGTCAGCTTCTCCTCATGAACACGACCTGGATTGACTGATTGTTGTCCTTGTTTCCAGTCCTCCTATGGACCCAGCAAGCCGCTGAAGCCGTGTCCTCCTCTCCTTGCTCTCACGTCAGCTTCTCCTCATGAACACGACCTGGATTAACTTATTGTTGTTCTTGTTTCCAGTCCTCCTATGGACCCAGCAAGCCGCTGAAGCCGTGTCCTCCTCTCCTTGCTCTCACGTCAGCTTCTCCTCATGAACACGACCTGGATTAACTGATTGTTGTCCTTGTTTCCAGTCCTCCTATGGACCCAGCAAGCCGCTGAAGCCGTGTCCTCCTCTCCTTGCTCTCACGTCAGCTTCTCCTCATGAACACGACCTGGATTAACTGATTGTTGTTCTTGTTTCCCGTCCTCCTGAACAGACCCAGCAAGCCGCTGAAGCCGTGTCCTCCTCTCCTTGCTCTCACGTCAGCTTCTCCTCATGAACACGACCTGGATTGACTGATTGTTGTTCTTGTTTCCAGTCCTCCTATGGACCCAGCAAGCCACTGAAGCCGTGTCCTCCTCTCCTTGCTCTCACGTCAGCTTCTCCCCATGAACACACCTGGATTGACTGATTGTTGTTCTTGTTCTCAGTCCTCCTATAGACCCAGCAAGCCGCTGAAGCCGTGTCCTCCTCTCCTTGCTCTCACGTCAGCTTCTCCCCATGAACACAGCTGGATTGACTGATTGTTGTTCTTGTTTCCAGTCCTCCTACAGACCCAGCAAGCCTCTGAAGCCGTGTCCCCCTCTCCTTTCTCTCACGTCAGCTCCTCCCCATGAACACGACCTGGATTGACTGACTGTTGTTCTTGTTTCCAGTCCTCCTACAGACCCAGCAAGCCTCTGAAGCCGTGTCCTCCTCTCCTTGCTCTCACGTCAGCTTCTCCCCATGAACACACCTGGATTGACTGATTGTTGTTCTTGTTTCCAGTCCTCCTATAGACCCAGCAAGCCGCTGAAGCTGTGTCCTCCTCTCCCTGCTCTCACGTCAGCTTCTCCCCATGAACACGACCTGGATTGACTGATTGTTGTTCTTGTTTCCAGTCCTCCTATAGACCCAGCAAGCCACTGAAGCCGTGTCCTCCTCTCCTTGCTCTCACGTCAGCTTCTCCTCATGAACACGACCTGGATTGACTGATTGTTGTTCTTGTTTCCAGTCCTCCTGAACAGACCCAGCAAGCCGCTGAAGCCGTGTCCTCCTCTCCTTGCTCTCAAGTCAGCTTCTCCCCATGAACACAGCTGGATTGACTGATTGTTGTTCTTGTTTCCAGTCCTCCTATGGACCCAGCAAGCCTCTGAAGCCGTGTCCCCCTCTCCTTGCTCTCACGTCAGCTTCTCCCCATGAACACGACCTGGATTGACTGATTGTTGTTCTTGTTTCCAGTCCTCCTATAGACCCAGCAAGCCACTGAAGCCGTGTCCTCCTCTCCTTGCTCTCACGTCAGCTTCTCCCCATGAACACACCTGGATTGACTGATTGTTGTTCTTGTTTCCAGTCCTCCTGAACAGACCCAGCAAGCCGCTGAAGCCGTGTCCTCCTCTCCTTGCTCTCACGTCAGCTTCTCCCCATGAACACACCTGGATTGACTGATTGTTGTTCTTGTTTCCAGTCCTCCTGAACAGACCCAGCAAGCCGCTGAAGCCGTGTCCTCCTCTCCTTGCTCTCACGTCAGCTTCTCCCCATGAACACACCTGGATTGACTGATTGTTGTTCTTGTTTCCAGTCCTCCTGAACAGACCCAGCAAGCCGCTGAAGCCGTGTCCTCCTCTCCTTGCTCTCACGTCAGCTTCTCCCCATGAACACACCTGGATTGACTGATTGTTGTTCTTGTTTCCAGTCCTCCTGAACAGACCCAGCAAGCCGCTGAAGCCGTGTCCTCCTCTCCTTGCTCTCACGTCAGCTTCTCCCCATGAACACAGCTGGATTGACTGATTGTTGTTCTTGTTTCCAGTCCTCCTATAGACCCAGCGAGCCGCTGAAGCCGTGTCCTCCTCTCCTTGCTCTCACGTCAGCTTCTCCTCATGAACACGACCTGGATTGACTGATTGTTGTTCTTGTTTCCAGTCCTCCTGAACAGACCCAGCAAGCAACTGAAGCCGTGTCCTCCTCTCCTTGCTCTCACGTCAGCTTCTCCCCATGAACACAGCTGGATTGACTGATTGTTGTTCTTGTTTCCAGTCCTCCTATAGACTCAGCAAGCCGCTGAAGCCGTGTCCTCCTCTCCTTGCTCTCACGTCAGCTTCTCCCCATGAACACGACCTGGATTGACTGATTGTTGTTCTTGTTTCCAGTCCTCCTATAGACCCAGCAAGCCACTGAAGCCGTGTCCTCCTCTCCTTGCTCTCACGTCAGCTTCTCCCCATGAACACGACCTGGATTGACTGATTGTTGTTCTTGTTTCCAGTCCTCCTATAGACCCAGCAAGCCGCTGAAGCCGTGTCCTCCTCTCCTTACTCTCACGTCAGCTTCTCTCCATGAACACGACCTGGATTGACTGATTGTTGTTCTTGTTTCCAGTCCTCCTATAGACCCAGCAAGCCGCTGAAGCCGTGTCCTCCTCTCCTTGCTCTCACGTCAGCTTCTCCCCATGAACACACCTGGATTGACTGATTGTTGTCTTGTTTCCAGTCCTCCTACAGACCCAGCAAGCCGCTGAAGCCGTGTCCTCCTCTCCTTGCTCTCACGTCAGCTTCTCCCCATGAACACGACCTGGATTGACTGATTGTTGTTCTTGTTTCCAGTCCTCCTATAGACCCAGCAAGCCACTGAAACCGTGTCCTCCTCTCCTTGCTCTCACGTCAGCTTCTCCCCATGAACACACCTGGATTGACTGATTGTTGTTCTTGTTTCCAGTCCTCCTGAACAGACCCAGCAAGCCGCTGAAGCCGTGTCCTCCTGTGCCTGCTCTCACGTCAGCTTCTCCTCATGAACACGACCTGGATTGACTGATTGTTGTCCTTGTTTCCAGTCCTCCTATGGACCCAGCAAGCCGCTGAAGCCGTGTCCTCCTCTCCTTGCTCTCACGTCAGCTTCTCCTCATGAACACGACCTGGATTAACTTATTGTTGTTCTTGTTTCCAGTCCTCCTATGGACCCAGCAAGCCGCTGAAGCCGTGTCCTCCTCTCCTTGCTCTCACGTCAGCTTCTCCTCATGAACACGACCTGGATTAACTGATTGTTGTCCTTGTTTCCAGTCCTCCTATGGACCCAGCAAGCCGCTGAAGCCGTGTCCTCCTCTCCTTGCTCTCACGTCAGCTTCTCCTCATGAACACGACCTGGATTAACTGATTGTTGTTCTTGTTTCCCGTCCTCCTGAACAGACCCAGCAAGCCGCTGAAGCCGTGTCCTCCTCTCCTTGCTCTCACGTCAGCTTCTCCTCATGAACACGACCTGGATTGACTGATTGTTGTTCTTGTTTCCAGTCCTCCTATGGACCCAGCAAGCCACTGAAGCCGTGTCCTCCTCTCCTTGCTCTCACGTCAGCTTCTCCCCATGAACACACCTGGATTGACTGATTGTTGTTCTTGTTCTCAGTCCTCCTATAGACCCAGCAAGCCGCTGAAGCCGTGTCCTCCTCTCCTTGCTCTCACGTCAGCTTCTCCCCATGAACACAGCTGGATTGACTGATTGTTGTTCTTGTTTCCAGTCCTCCTACAGACCCAGCAAGCCTCTGAAGCCGTGTCCCCCTCTCCTTTCTCTCACGTCAGCTCCTCCCCATGAACACGACCTGGATTGACTGACTGTTGTTCTTGTTTCCAGTCCTCCTACAGACCCAGCAAGCCTCTGAAGCCGTGTCCTCCTCTCCTTGCTCTCACGTCAGCTTCTCCCCATGAACACACCTGGATTGACTGATTGTTGTTCTTGTTTCCAGTCCTCCTATAGACCCAGCAAGCCGCTGAAGCTGTGTCCTCCTCTCCCTGCTCTCACGTCAGCTTCTCCCCATGAACACGACCTGGATTGACTGATTGTTGTTCTTGTTTCCAGTCCTCCTATAGACCCAGCGAGCCGCTGAAGCCGTGTCCTCCTCTCCTTGCTCTCACGTCAGCTTCTCCTCATGAACACGACCTGGATTGACTGATTGTTGTTCTTGTTTCCAGTCCTCCTGAACAGACCCAGCAAGCAACTGAAGCCGTGTCCTCCCCTCCTTGCTCTCACGTCAGCTTCTCCCCATGAACACAGCTGGATTGACTGATTGTTGTTCTTGTTTCCAGTCCTCCTATAGACTCAGCAAGCCGCTGAAGCCGTGTCCTCCTCTCCTTGCTCTCACGTCAGCTTCTCCCCATGAACACGACCTGGATTGACTGATTGTTGTTCTTGTTTCCAGTCCTCCTATAGACCCAGCAAGCCACTGAAGCCGTGTCCTCCTCTCCTTGCTCTCACGTCAGCTTCTCCCCATGAACACGACCTGGATTGACTGATTGTTGTTCTTGTTTCCAGTCCTCCTATAGACCCAGCAAGCCGCTGAAGCCGTGTCCTCCTCTCCTTACTCTCACGTCAGCTTCTCTCCATGAACACGACCTGGATTGACTGATTGTTGTTCTTGTTTCCAGTCCTCCTATAGACCCAGCAAGCCGCTGAAGCCGTGTCCTCCTCTCCTTGCTCTCACGTCAGCTTCTCCCCATGAACACACCTGGATTGACTGATTGTTGTCTTGTTTCCAGTCCTCCTACAGACCCAGCAAGCCGCTGAAGCCGTGTCCTCCTCTCCTTGCTCTCACGTCAGCTTCTCCCCATGAACACGACCTGGATTGACTGATTGTTGTTCTTGTTTCCAGTCCTCCTATAGACCCAGCAAGCCACTGAAGCCGTGTCCTCCTCTCCTTGCTCT
Source organism: Brachyptera risi (assembly GCA_964007535.1). Lineage (NCBI taxonomy): Eukaryota > Metazoa > Arthropoda > Insecta > Plecoptera > Taeniopterygidae > Brachyptera > Brachyptera risi. The sequence goes on along the minus strand of OZ023338.1, from coordinate 23,133,257 downwards.
CACGTCAGCTTCTCCCCATGAACACACCTGGATTGACTGATTGTTGTTCTTGTTTCCAGTCCTCCTGAACAGACCCAGCAAGCCGCTGAAGCCGTGTCCTCCTGTCCCTGCTCTCACGTCAGCTTCTCCTCATGAACACGACCTGGATTGACTGATTGTTGTCCTTGTTTCCAGTCCTCCTATGGACCCAGCAAGCCGCTGAAGCCGTGTCCTCCTCTCCTTGCTCTCACGTCAGCTTCTCCTCATGAACACGACCTGGATTAACTTATTGTTGTTCTTGTTTCCAGTCCTCCTATGGACCCAGCAAGCCGCTGAAGCCGTGTCCTCCTCTCCTTGCTCTCACGTCAGCTTCTCCTCATGAACACGACCTGGATTAACTGATTGTTGTCCTTGTTTCCAGTCCTCCTATGGACCCAGCAAGCCGCTGAAGCCGTGTCCTCCTCTCCTTGCTCTCACGTCAGCTTCTCCTCATGAACACGACCTGGATTAACTGATTGTTGTTCTTGTTTCCCGTCCTCCTGAACAGACCCAGCAAGCCGCTGAAGCCGTGTCCTCCTCTCCTTGCTCTCACGTCAGCTTCTCCTCATGAACACGACCTGGATTGACTGATTGTTGTTCTTGTTTCCAGTCCTCCTATGGACCCAGCAAGCCACTGAAGCCGTGTCCTCCTCTCCTTGCTCTCACGTCAGCTTCTCCCCATGAACACACCTGGATTGACTGATTGTTGTTCTTGTTCTCAGTCCTCCTATAGACCCAGCAAGCCGCTGAAGCCGTGTCCTCCTCTCCTTGCTCTCACGTCAGCTTCTCCCCATGAACACAGCTGGATTGACTGATTGTTGTTCTTGTTTCCAGTCCTCCTACAGACCCAGCAAGCCTCTGAAGCCGTGTCCCCCTCTCCTTTCTCTCACGTCAGCTCCTCCCCATGAACACGACCTGGATTGACTGACTGTTGTTCTTGTTTCCAGTCCTCCTACAGACCCAGCAAGCCTCTGAAGCCGTGTCCTCCTCTCCTTGCTCTCACGTCAGCTTCTCCCCATGAACACACCTGGATTGACTGATTGTTGTTCTTGTTTCCAGTCCTCCTATAGACCCAGCAAGCCGCTGAAGCTGTGTCCTCCTCTCCCTGCTCTCACGTCAGCTTCTCCCCATGAACACGACCTGGATTGACTGATTGTTGTTCTTGTTTCCAGTCCTCCTATAGACCCAGCAAGCCACTGAAGCCGTGTCCTCCTCTCCTTGCTCTCACGTCAGCTTCTCCTCATGAACACGACCTGGATTGACTGATTGTTGTTCTTGTTTCCAGTCCTCCTGAACAGACCCAGCAAGCCGCTGAAGCCGTGTCCTCCTCTCCTTGCTCTCAAGTCAGCTTCTCCCCATGAACACAGCTGGATTGACTGATTGTTGTTCTTGTTTCCAGTCCTCCTATGGACCCAGCAAGCCTCTGAAGCCGTGTCCCCCTCTCCTTGCTCTCACGTCAGCTTCTCCCCATGAACACGACCTGGATTGACTGATTGTTGTTCTTGTTTCCAGTCCTCCTATAGACCCAGCAAGCCACTGAAGCCGTGTCCTCCTCTCCTTGCTCTCACGTCAGCTTCTCCCCATGAACACACCTGGATTGACTGATTGTTGTTCTTGTTTCCAGTCCTCCTGAACAGACCCAGCAAGCCGCTGAAGCCGTGTCCTCCTCTCCTTGCTCTCACGTCAGCTTCTCCCCATGAACACACCTGGATTGACTGATTGTTGTTCTTGTTTCCAGTCCTCCTGAACAGACCCAGCAAGCCGCTGAAGCCGTGTCCTCCTCTCCTTGCTCTCACGTCAGCTTCTCCCCATGAACACACCTGGATTGACTGATTGTTGTTCTTGTTTCCAGTCCTCCTGAACAGACCCAGCAAGCCGCTGAAGCCGTGTCCTCCTCTCCTTGCTCTCACGTCAGCTTCTCCCCATGAACACACCTGGATTGACTGATTGTTGTTCTTGTTTCCAGTCCTCCTGAACAGACCCAGCAAGCCGCTGAAGCCGTGTCCTCCTCTCCTTGCTCTCACGTCAGCTTCTCCCCATGAACACAGCTGGATTGACTGATTGTTGTTCTTGTTTCCAGTCCTCCTATAGACCCAGCGAGCCGCTGAAGCCGTGTCCTCCTCTCCTTGCTCTCACGTCAGCTTCTCCTCATGAACACGACCTGGATTGACTGATTGTTGTTCTTGTTTCCAGTCCTCCTGAACAGACCCAGCAAGCAACTGAAGCCGTGTCCTCCTCTCCTTGCTCTCACGTCAGCTTCTCCCCATGAACACAGCTGGATTGACTGATTGTTGTTCTTGTTTCCAGTCCTCCTATAGACTCAGCAAGCCGCTGAAGCCGTGTCCTCCTCTCCTTGCTCTCACGTCAGCTTCTCCCCATGAACACGACCTGGATTGACTGATTGTTGTTCTTGTTTCCAGTCCTCCTATAGACCCAGCAAGCCACTGAAGCCGTGTCCTCCTCTCCTTGCTCTCACGTCAGCTTCTCCCCATGAACACGACCTGGATTGACTGATTGTTGTTCTTGTTTCCAGTCCTCCTATAGACCCAGCAAGCCGCTGAAGCCGTGTCCTCCTCTCCTTACTCTCACGTCAGCTTCTCTCCATGAACACGACCTGGATTGACTGATTGTTGTTCTTGTTTCCAGTCCTCCTATAGACCCAGCAAGCCGCTGAAGCCGTGTCCTCCTCTCCTTGCTCTCACGTCAGCTTCTCCCCATGAACACACCTGGATTGACTGATTGTTGTCTTGTTTCCAGTCCTCCTACAGACCCAGCAAGCCGCTGAAGCCGTGTCCTCCTCTCCTTGCTCTCACGTCAGCTTCTCCCCATGAACACGACCTGGATTGACTGATTGTTGTTCTTGTTTCCAGTCCTCCTATAGACCCAGCAAGCCACTGAAACCGTGTCCTCCTCTCCTTGCTCTCACGTCAGCTTCTCCCCATGAACACACCTGGATTGACTGATTGTTGTTCTTGTTTCCAGTCCTCCTGAACAGACCCAGCAAGCCGCTGAAGCCGTGTCCTCCTGTCCCTGCTCTCACGTCAGCTTCTCCTCATGAACACGACCTGGATTGACTGATTGTTGTCCTTGTTTCCAGTCCTCCTATGGACCCAGCAAGCCGCTGAAGCCGTGTCCTCCTCTCCTTGCTCTCACGTCAGCTTCTCCTCATGAACACGACCTGGATTAACTTATTGTTGTTCTTGTTTCCAGTCCTCCTATGGACCCAGCAAGCCGCTGAAGCCGTGTCCTCCTCTCCTTGCTCTCACGTCAGCTTCTCCTCATGAACACGACCTGGATTAACTGATTGTTGTCCTTGTTTCCAGTCCTCCTATGGACCCAGCAAGCCGCTGAAGCCGTGTCCTCCTCTCCTTGCTCTCACGTCAGCTTCTCCTCATGAACACGACCTGGATTAACTGATTGTTGTTCTTGTTTCCCGTCCTCCTGAACAGACCCAGCAAGCCGCTGAAGCCGTGTCCTCCTCTCCTTGCTCTCACGTCAGCTTCTCCTCATGAACACGACCTGGATTGACTGATTGTTGTTCTTGTTTCCAGTCCTCCTATGGACCCAGCAAGCCACTGAAGCCGTGTCCTCCTCTCCTTGCTCTCACGTCAGCTTCTCCCCATGAACACACCTGGATTGACTGATTGTTGTTCTTGTTCTCAGTCCTCCTATAGACCCAGCAAGCCGCTGAAGCCGTGTCCTCCTCTCCTTGCTCTCACGTCAGCTTCTCCCCATGAACACAGCTGGATTGACTGATTGTTGTTCTTGTTTCCAGTCCTCCTACAGACCCAGCAAGCCTCTGAAGCCGTGTCCCCCTCTCCTTTCTCTCACGTCAGCTCCTCCCCATGAACACGACCTGGATTGACTGACTGTTGTTCTTGTTTCCAGTCCTCCTACAGACCCAGCAAGCCTCTGAAGCCGTGTCCTCCTCTCCTTGCTCTCACGTCAGCTTCTCCCCATGAACACACCTGGATTGACTGATTGTTGTTCTTGTTTCCAATCCTCCTATAGACCCAGCAAGCCGCTGAAGCTGTGTCCTCCTCTCCCTGCTCTCACGTCAGCTTCTCCCCATGAACACGACCTGGATTGACTGATTGTTGTTCTTGTTTCCAGTCCTCCTATAGACCCAGCAAGCCACTGAAGCCGTGTCCTCCTCTCCTTGCTCTCACGTCAGCTTCTCCTCATGAACACGACCTGGATTGACTGATTGTTGTTCTTGTTTCCAGTCCTCCTGAACAGACCCAGCAAGCCGCTGAAGCCGTGTCCTCCTCTCCTTGCTCTCAAGTCAGCTTCTCCCCATGAACACAGCTGGATTGACTGATTGTTGTTCTTGTTTCCAGTCCTCCTATGGACCCAGCAAGCCTCTGAAGCCGTGTCCTCCTCTCCTTGCTCTCACGTCAGCTTCTCCACATGAACACGACCTGGATTGACTGATTGTTGTTCTTGTTTCCAGTCCTCCTATAGACCCAGCAAGCCACTGAAGCCGTGTCCTCCTCTCCTTGCTCTCAAGTCAGCTTCTCCTCATGAACACGACCTGGATTGACTGATTGTTGTTCTTGTTTCCAGTCCTCCTGAACAGACCCAGCAAGCCGCTGAAGCCGTGTCCTCCTTTCCTTGCTCTCACGTCAGCTTCTCCCCATGAACACGACCTGGATTGACTGATTGTTGTTCTTGTTTCCAGTCCTCCTGAACAGACCCAGCAAGCCGCTGAAGTCGTGTCCTCCTCTCCTTGCTCTCACGTCAGCTTCTCCCCATGAACACGACCTGGATTGACTGATTGTTGTTCTTGTTTCCAGTCCTCCTGAACAGACCCAGCAAGCCTCTGAAGCCGTGTCCTCCTATCCTTGCTCTCACGTCAGCTTCTCCCCATGAACACGACCTGGATTGACTGATTGTTGTTCTTGTTTCCAGTCCTCCTGAACAGACCCAGCAAGCCGCTGAAGTCGTGTCCTCCTCTCCTTGCTCTCACGTCAGCTTCTCCCCATGAACACGACCTGGATTGACTGATTGTTGTTCTTGTTTCCAGTCCTCCTGAACAGACCCAGCAAGCCACTGGAGCCGTGTCCTCCTCTCCTTGCTCTCACGTCAGCTTCTCCTCATGAACACACCTGGATTGACTGATTGTTGTTCTTGTTTCCAGTCCTCCTACAGACCCAGCAAGCCACTGAAGCCGTGTCCTCCACTACTTGCTCTCACGTCAGCTTCTCCTCATGAACACGACCTGGATTGACTGATTGTTGTTCTTGTTTCCAGTCCTCCTATAGACCCAGCAAGCCGCTGAAGCCGTGTCCTCCTCTCCTTGCTCTCACGTCAGCTTCTCCCCATGAACACACCTGGATTGACTGATTGTTGTTCTTGTTTCCAGTCCTCCTACAGACCCAGCAAGCCACTGAAGCCGTGTCCTCCTCTCCTTGCTCTCACGTCAGCTCCTCCTCATGAACACGACCTGGATTGACTGATTGTTGTTCTTGTTTCCAGTCCTCCTATAGACCCAGCAAGCCGCTGAAGCCGTGTCCTCCTCTCCTTGCTCTCACGTCAGCTTCTCCTCATGAACACAGCTGGATTGACTGATTGTTGTTCTTGTTTCCAGTCCTCCTATAGACCCAGCAAGCCGCTGAAGCCGTGTCCTCCTCTCCTTGCTCTCACGTCAGCTTCTCCTCATGAACACACCTGGATTGACTGATTGTTGTTCTTGTTCCCAGTCCTCCTATAGACCCAGCAAGCCGCTGAAGCCGTGTCCTCCTCTCCTTGCTCTCACGTCAGCTTCTCCCCATGAACACAGCTGGATTGACTGATTGTTGTTCTTGTTTCCAGTCCTCCTATAGACCCAGCAAGCCGCTGAAGCCGTGTCCTCCTCTCCTTGCTCTCACGTCAGCTTCTCCCCATGAACACGACCTGGATTGACTGATTGTTGTTCTTGTTTCCAGTCCTCCTATAGACCCAGCAAGCCGCTGAAGCCGTGTCCTCCTCTCCTTGCTCTCACGTCAGCTTCTTCCCATGAACACAGCTGGATTGACTGATTGTTGTTCTTGTTTCCAGTCCTCCTATAGACCCAGCAAGCCGCTGAAGCCGTGTCCTCCTCTCCTTGCTCTCACGTCAGCTTCTCCTCATGAACACGACCTGGATTGACTAATTGTTGTTCTTGTTTCCAGTCCTCCTATAGACCCAGCAAGCCACTGAAGCCGTGTCCTCCTCTCCTTGCTCTCACGTCAGCTTCTCCCCATGAACACGACCTGGATTGACTGATTGTTGTTCTTGTTTCCAGTCCTCCTATAGACCCAGCAAGCCACTGAAGCCGTGTCCTCCTCTCCTTGCTCTCACGTCAGCTTCTCCCCATGAACACAGCTGGATTGACTGATTGTTGTTCTTGTTTCCAGTCCTCCTATAGACCCAGCAAGCCACTGAAGCCGTGTCCTCCTCTCCTTGCTCTCACGTCAGCTTCTCCTCATGAACACGACCTGGATTGACTGATTGTTGTTCTTGTTTCCAGTCCTCCTGAACAGACCCAGCAAGCCGCTGAAGCCGTGTCCTCCTCTCCTTGCTCTCACGTCAGCTTCTCCCCATGAACACGACCTGGATTGACTGATTGTTGTTCTTGTTTCCAGTCCTCCTATAGACCCAGCAAGCCGCTGAAGCCGTGTCCTCCTCTCCTTGCTCTCACGTCAGCTTCTTCCCATGAACACAGCTGGATTGACTGATTGTTGTTCTTGTTTCCAGTCCTCCTATAGACCCAGCAAGCCGCTGAAGCCGTGTCCTCCTCTCCTTGCTCTCACGTCATCTTCTCCCCATGAACACGACCTGGATTGACTGATTGTTGTTCTTGTTTCCAGTCCTCCTGAACAGACCCAGCAAGCCACTGAAGCCGTGTCCTCCTCTCCTTTTCTCACGTCAGCTTCTCCTCATGAACACGACCTGGATTGACTGATTGTTGTTCTTGTTTCCAGTCCTCCTATGGACCCAGCAAGCCACTGAAGCCGTGTCCTCCTCTCCTTGCTCTCACGTCAGCTTCTCCTCATGAACACGACCTGGATTGACTGATTGTTGTTCTTGTTTCCAGTCCTCCTGAACAGACCCAGCAAGCAACTGAAGCCGTGTCCTCCTCTCCTTGCTCTCACGTCAGCTTCTCCCCATGAACACACCTGGATTGACTGATTGTTGTTCTTGTTTCCAGTCCTCCTGAACAGACCCAGCAAGCCGCTGAAGCCGTGTCCTCCTCTCCTTGCTCTCACGTCAGCTTCTCCCCATGAACACACCTGGATTGACTGATTGTTGTTCTTGTTTCCAGTCCTCCTGAACAGACCCAGCAAGCCGCTGAAGCCGTGTCCTCCTCTCCTTGCTCTCACGTCAGCTTCTCCCCATGAACACACCTGGATTGACTGATTGTTGTTCTTGTTTCCAGTCCTCCTGAACAGACCCAGCAAGCCGCTGAAGCCGTGTCCTCCTCTCCTTGCTCTCACGTCAGCTTCTCCCCATGAACACGACCTAGATTGACTGATTGTTGTTCTTGTTTCCAGTCCTCCTGAACAGACCCAGCAAGCCGCTGAAGCTCTGTCCTCCTCTCCTTGCTCTCACGTCAGCTTCTCCCCATGAACACAGCTGGATTGACTGATTGTTGTTCTTGTTTCCAGTCCTCCTATAGACCCAACAAGCCGCTGAAGCCGTGTCCTCCTCTCCTTGCTCTCACGTCAGCTTCTCCCCATGAACACACCTGGATTGACTGATTGTTGTTCTTGTTTCCAGTCCTTCTATAGACCCAGCAAGCCGCTGAAGCTGTGTCCTCCTCTCCTTGCTCTCACGTCAGCTTCTCCCCATGAACACACCTGGATTGACTGATTGTTGTTCTTGTTTCCAGTCCTCCAATAGACCCAGCAAGCCGCTGAAGCCGTGTCCTCCTCTCCTTGCTCTCACGTCAGCTTCTCCCCATGAACACAGCTGGATTGACTGATTGTTGTTCTTGTTTCCAGTCCTCCTATAGACTCAGCAAGCCGCTGAAGCCGTGTCCTCCTCTCCTTGCTCTCACGTCAGCTTCTCCCCATGAACACGACCTGGATTGACTGATTGTTGTTCTTGTTTCCAGTCCTCCTATAGACCCAGCAAGCCACTGAAGCCGTGTCCTCCTCTCCTTGCTCTCACGTCAGCTTCTCCCCATGAACACGACCTGGATTGACTGATTGTTGTTCTTGTTTCCAGTCCTCCTATAGACCCAGCAAGCCGCTGAAGCCGTGTCCTCCTCTCCTTACTCTCACGTCAGCTTCTCTCCATGAACACGACCTGGATTGACTGATTGTTGTTCTTGTTTCCAGTCCTCCTATAGACCCAGCAAGCCGCTGAAGCCGTGTCCTCCTCTCCTTGCTCTCACGTCAGCTTCTCCCCATGAACACACCTGGATTGACTGATTGTTGTCTCGTTTCCAGTCCTCCTACAGACCCAGCAAGCCGCTGAAGCCGTGTCCTCCTCTCCTTGCTCTCACGTCAGCTTCTCCCCATGAACACGACCTGGATTGACTGATTGTTGTTCTTGTTTCCAGTCCTCCTATAGACCCAGCAAGCCACTGAAGCCGTGTCCTCCTCTCCTTGCTCTCACGTCAGCTTCTCCCCATGAACACACCTGGATTGACTGATTGTTGTTCTTGTTTCCAGTCCTCCTGAACAGACCCAGCAAGCCGCTGAAGCCGTGTCCTCCTGTCCCTGCTCTCACGTCAGCTTCTCCTCATGAACACGACCTGGATTGACTGATTGTTGTCCTTGTTTCCAGTCCTCCTATGGACCCAGCAAGCCGCTGAAGCCGTGTCCTCCTCTCCTTGCTCTCACGTCAGCTTCTCCTCATGAACACGACCTGGATTAACTTATTGTTGTTCTTGTTTCCAGTCCTCCTATGGACCCAGCAAGCCGCTGAAGCCGTGTCCTCCTCTCCTTGCTCTCACGTCAGCTTCTCCTCATGAACACGACCTGGATTAACTGATTGTTGTCCTTGTTTCCAGTCCTCCTATGGACCCAGCAAGCCGCTGAAGCCGTGTCCTCCTCTCCTCGCTCTCACGTCAGCTTCTCCTCATGAACACGACCTGGATTAACTGATTGTTGTTCTTGTTTCCAGTCCTCCTGAACAGACCCAGCAAGCCGCTGAAGCCGTGTCCTCCTCTCCTTGCTCTCACGTCAGCTTCTCCTCATGAACACGACCTGGATTGACTGATTGTTGTTCTTGTTTCCAGTCCTCCTATGGACCCAGCAAGCCGCTGAAGCCGTGTCCTCCTCTCCTTGCTCTCACGTCAGCTTCTCCCCATGAACACACCTGGATTGACTGATTGTTGTTCTTGTTCTCAGTCCTCCTATAGACCCAGCAAGCCGCTGAAGCCGTGTCCTCCTCTCCTTGCTCTCACGTCAGCTTCTCCCCATGAACACAGCTGGATTGACTGATTGTTGTTCTTGTTTCCAGTCCTCCTACAGACCCAGCAAGCCTCTGAAGCCGTGTCCCCCTCTCCTTTCTCTCACGTCAGCTCCTCCCCATGAACACGACCTGGATTGACTGACTGTTGTTCTTGTTTCCAGTCCTCCTACAGACCCAGCAAGCCTCTGAAGCCGTGTCCTCCTCTCCTTGCTCTCACGTCAGCTTCTCCCCATGAACACACCTGGATTGACTGATTGTTGTTCTTGTTTCCAGTCCTCCTATAGACCCAGCAAGCCGCTGAAGCTGTGTCCTCCTCTCCCTGCTCTCACGTCAGCTTCTCCCCATGAACACGACCTGGATTGACTGATTGTTGTTCTTGTTTCCAGTCCTCCTATAGACCCAGCAAGCCACTGAAGCCGTGTCCTCCTCTCCTTGCTCTCACGTCAGCTTCTCCTCATGAACACGACCTGGATTGACTGATTGTTGTTCTTGTTTCCAGTCCTCATGAACAGACCCAGCAAGCCGCTGAAGCCGTGTCCTCCTCTCCTTGCTCTCAAGTCAGCTTCTCCCCATGAACACAGCTGGATTGACTGATTGTTGTTCTTGTTTCCAGTCCTCCTATGGACCCAGCAAGCCTCTGAAGCCGTGTCCTCCTCTCCTTGCTCTCACGTCAGCTTCTCCCCATGAACACGACCTGGATTGACTGATTGTTGTTCTTGTTTCCAGTCCTCCTATAGACCCAGCAAGCCACTGAAGCCGTGTCCTCCTCTCCTTGCTCTCAAGTCAGCTTCTCCTCATGAACACGACCTGGATTGACTGATTGTTGTTCTTGTTTCCAGTCCTCCTGAACAGACCCAGCAAGCCGCTGAAGCCGTGTCCTCCTTTCCTTGCTCTCACGTCAGCTTCTCCCCATGAACACGACCTGGATTGACTGATTGTTGTTCTTGTTTCCAGTCCTCCTGAACAGACCCAGCAAGCCGCTGAAGTCGTGTCCTCCTCTCCTTGCTCTCACGTCAGCTTCTCCCCATGAACACGACCTGGATTGACTGATTGTTGTTCTTGTTTCCAGTCCTCCTGAACAGACCCAGCAATCCGCTGAAGCCGTGTCCTCCTATCCTTGCTCTCACGTCAGCTTCTCCCCATGAACACGACCTGGATTGACTGATTGTTGTTCTTGTTTCCAGTCCTCCTGAACAGACCCAGCAAGCCGCTGAAGTCGTGTCCTCCTCTCCTTGCTCTCACGTCAGCTTCTCCCCATGAACACGACCTGGATTGACTGATTGTTGTTCTTGTTTCCAGTCCTCCTGAACAGACCCAGCAAGCCACTGGAGCCGTGTCCTCCTCTCCTTGCTCTCACGTCAGCTTCTCCTCATGAACACACCTGGATTGACTGATTGTTGTTCTTGTTTCCAGTCCTCCTACAGACCCAGCAAGCCACTGAAGCCGTGTCCTCCACTCCTTGCTCTCACGTCAGCTTCTCCTCATGAACACGACCTGGATTGACTGATTGTTGTTCTTGTTTCCAGTCCTCCTATAGACCCAGCAAGCCGCTGAAGCCGTGTCCTCCTCTCCTTGCTCTCACGTCAGCTTCTCCTCATGAACACAGCTGGATTGACTGATTGTTGTTCTTGTTTCCAGTCCTCCTATAGACCCAGCAAGCCGCTGAAGCCGTGTCCTCCTCTCCTTGCTCTCACGTCAGCTTCTCCTCATGAACACACCTGGATTGACTGATTGTTGTTCTTGTTCCCAGTCCTCCTATAGACCCAGCAAGCCGCTGAAGCCGTGTCCTCCTCTCCTTGCTCTCACGTCAGCTTCTCCCCATGAACACAGCTGGATTGACTGATTGTTGTTCTTGTTTCCAGTCCTCCTATAGACCCAGCAAGCCGCTGAAGCCGTGTCCTCCTCTCCTTGCTCTCACGTCAGCTTCTCCCCATGAACACGACCTGGATTGACTGATTGTTGTTCTTGTTTCCAGTCCTCCTATAGACCCAGCAAGCCGCTGAAGCCGTGTCCTCCTCTCCTTGCTCTCACGTCAGCTTCTTCCCATGAACACAGCTGGATTGACTGATTGTTGTTCTTGTTTCCAGTCCTCCTATAGACCCAGCAAGCCGCTGAAGCCGTGTCCTCCTCTCCTTGCTCTCACGTCAGCTTCTCCTCATGAACACGACCTGGATTGACTAATTGTTGTTCTTGTTTCCAGTCCTCCTATAGACCCAGCAAGCCACTGAAGCCGTGTCCTCCTCTCCTTGCTCTCACGTCAGCTTCTCCCCATGAACACGACCTGGATTGACTGATTGTTGTTCTTGTTTCCAGTCCTCCTATAGACCCAGCAAGCCACTGAAGCCGTGTCCTCCTCTCCTTGCTCTCACGTCAGCTTCTCCCCATGAACACAGCTGGATTGACTGATTGTTGTTCTTGTTTCCAGTCCTCCTATAGACCCAGCAAGCCACTGAAGCCGTGTCCTCCTCTCCTTGCTCTCACGTCATCTTCTCCCCATGAACACGACCTGGATTGACTGATTGTTGTTCTTGTTTCCAGTCCTCCTGAACAGACCCAGCAAGCCACTGAAGCCGTGTCCTCCTCTCCTTTTCTCACGTCAGCTTCTCCTCATGAACACGACCTGGATTGACTGATTGTTGTTCTTGTTTCCAGTCCTCCTATGGACCCAGCAAGCCACTGAAGCCGTGTCCTCCTCTCCTTGCTCTCACGTCAGCTTCTCCTCATGAACACGACCTGGATTGACTGATTGTTGTTCTTGTTTCCAGTCCTCCTGAACAGACCCAGCAAGCAACTGAAGCCGTGTCCTCCTCTCCTTGCTCTCACGTCAGCTTCTCCCCATGAACACACCTGGATTGACTGATTGTTGTTCTTGTTTCCAGTCCTCCTGAACAGACCCAGCAAGCCGCTGAAGCCGTGTCCTCCTCTCCTTGCTCTCACGTCAGCTTCTCCCCATGAACACACCTGGATTGACTGATTGTTGTTCTTGTTTCCAGTCCTCCTGAACAGACCCAGCAAGCCGCTGAAGCCGTGTCCTCCTCTCCTTGCTCTCACGTCAGCTTCTCCCCATGAACACACCTGGATTGACTGATTGTTGTTCTTGTTTCCAGTCCTCCTGAACAGACCCAGCAAGCCGCTGAAGCCGTGTCCTCCTCTCCTTGCTCTCACGTCAGCTTCTCCCCATGAACACGACCTAGATTGACTGATTGTTGTTCTTGTTTCCAGTCCTCCTGAACAGACCCAGCAAGCCGCTGAAGCTCTGTCCTCCTCTCCTTGCTCTCACGTAAGCTTCTCCCCATGAACACAGCTGGATTGACTGATTGTTGTTCTTGTTTCCAGTCCTCCTATAGACCCAACAAGCCGCTGAAGCCGTGTCCTCCTCTCCTTGCTCTCACCTCAGCTTCTCCTCATGAACACACCTGGATTGACTGATTGTTGTTCTTGTTTCCAGTCCTTCTATAGACCCAGCAAGCCGCTGAAGCTGTGTCCTCCTCTCCTTGCTCTCACGTCAGCTTCTCCCCATGAACACACCTGGATTGACTGATTGTTGTTCTTGTTTCCAGTCCTCCAATAGACCCAGCAAGCCGCTGAAGCCGTGTCCTAATCTCCTTGCTCTCACGTCAGCTTCTCCTCATGAACACGACCTGGATTGACTGATTGTTGTTCTTGTTTCCAGTCCTCCTATAGACCCAGCAAGCCACTGAAGCCGTGTCCTCCTCTCCTTGCTCTCACGTCAGCTTCTCCCCATGAACACGACCTGGATTGACTGATTGTTGTTCTTGTTTCCAGTCCTCATGAACAGACCCAGCAGGCCACTGAAGCCGTGTCCTCCTCTCCTTGCTCTCACGTCAGCTTCTTCCCATGAACACACCTGGATTGACTGATTGTTGTTCTTGTTTCCAGTCCTCCTGAACAGACCCAGCAACCCGCTGAAGCCGTGTCCTCCTCTCCTTGCTCTCACGTCAGCTTCTCCCCATGAACACGACCTAGATTGACTGATTGTTGTTATTGTTTCCAGTCCTCCTGAACAGACCCAGCAACCCGCTGAAGCCGTGTCCTCCTCTCCTTGCTCTCACGTCAGCTTCTCCCCATGAACACGACCTAGATTGACTGATTGTTGTTCTTGTTTCCAGTCCTCCTATAGACCCAGCAAGCCGCTGAAGCCGTGTCCTCCTCTCCTTGCTCTCACGTCAGCTTCTCCCCATGAACACACCTGGATTGACTGATTGTTGTTCTTGTTTCCAGTCCTCCTATAGACCCAGCAAGCCACTGAAGCCGTGTCCTCCTCTCCTTGCTCTCACGTCAGCTTCTCCCCATGAACACACCTGGATTGACTGATTGTTGTTCTTGTTTCCAGTCCTCCTGAACAGACCCAGCAAGCCGCTGAAGCCGTGTCCTCCTCTCCTTGCTCTCACGTCAGCTTCTCCCCATGAACACGACCTAGATTGACTGATTGTTGTTCTTGTTTCCAGTCCTCCTATAGACCCAGCAAGCCACTGAAGCCGTGTCCTCCTCTCCTTGCTCTCACGTCAGCTTCTCTCCATGAACACGACATGGATTGACAGATTGTTGTTCTTGTTTCCAGTCCTCCTGAACAGACCCAGCAAGCCGCTGAAGCCGTGTCCTCCTCTCCTTGCTCTCACGTCAGCTTCTCCCCATGAACACGACCTGGATTGACTGATTGTTGTTCTTGTTTCCAGTCCTCCTATAGACCCAGCAAGCCGCTGAAGCCGTGTCCTCCTCTCCTTGCTCTCACGTCAGCTTCTCCCCATGAACACACCTGGATTGACTGATTGTTGTTCTTGTTTCCAGTCCTCCTGAACAGACCCAGCAAGCCGCTGAAGCCGTGTCCTCCTCTCCTTGCTCTCACGTCAGCTTCTCCTCATGAACACGACCTGCATTGACTGATTGTTGTTCTTGTTTCCAGTCCTCCTGAACAGACCCAGCAAGCCGCTGAAGCCGTGTCCTCCTATCCTTGCTCTCAGGTCAGCTTCTCCCCATGAACACAGCTGGATTGACTGATTGTTATTCTTGTTTCCAGTCCTCCTATAGACCCAGCAAGCCGCTGAAGCCGTGTCCTCCTCTCCTTGCTCTCACGTCAGCTTCTCCCCATGAACACGACCTGGATTGACTGATTGTTGTTCTTGTTTCCAGTCCTCCTATAGACCCAGCAAGCCTCTGAAGCCGTGTCCTCCTCTCCTTGCTCCCACGTCAGCTTCTCCCCATGAACACAGCTGGATTGACTGATTGTTGTTCTTGTTTCCAGTCCTCCTGAACAGACCCAGCAAGCCGCTGAAGCCGTGTCCTCCTATCCTTGCTCTCACGTCAGCTTCTCCCCATGAAACCAGCTAGATTGACTGATTGTTGTTCTTGTTTCCAGTCCTCCTATAGACCCAGCAAGCCGCTGAAGCCGTGTCCTCCTATCCTTGCTCTCACGTCAGCTTCTCCCCATGAACACGACCTGGATTGACTGATTGTTGTTCTTGTTTCCAGTCCTCCTATAGACCCAGCAAGCCTCTGAAGCCGTGTCCTCCTCTCCTTGCTCTCACGTCAGCTTCTCCCCATGAACACAGCTGGATTGACTGATTGTTGTTCTTGTTTCCAGTCCTCCTATAGACCCAGCAAGCCGCTGAAGCCGTGTCCTCATCTCCTTGCTCTCACGTCAGCTTCTCCCCATGAACACACCTGGATTGACTGATTGTTGTTCTTGTTTCCAGTCCTCCTATAGACCCAGCAAGCCGCTGAAGCCGTGTCCTCCTCTCCTTGCTCTCACGTGCTTCTCCCCATGAACACGACCTGGATTGACTGATTGTTGTTCTTGTTTCCAGTCCTCCTATAGACCCAGCAAGCCTCTGAAGCCGTGTCCTCCTCTCCTTGCTCTCACGTCAGCTTCTCCCCATGAACACAGCTGGATTGACTGATTGTTGTTCTTGTTTCCAGTCCTCCTATAGACCCAGCAAGCCGCTGAAGCCGTGTCCTACTCTCCTTGCTCTCACGTCAGCTTCTCCCCATGAACACGACCTGGATTGACTGATTGTTGTTCTTGTTTCCAGTCCTCCTATAGACCCAGCAAGCCGCTGAAGCCGTGTCCTCCTCTCCTTGCTCTCACGTCAGCTTCTCCCCATGAACACACCTGGATTGACTGATTGTTGTTCTTGTTTCCAGTCCTCCTGAACAGACCCAGCAAGCCGCTGAAGCCGTGTCCTCCTCTCCTTGCTCTCACGTCAGCTTCTCCCCATGAACACGACCTGGATTGACTGATTGTTGTTCTTGTTTCCAGTCCTCCTATAGACCCAGCAAGCCGCTGAAGCCGTGTCCTCCTCTCCTTGCTCTCACGTCAGCTTCTCCCCATGAACACACCTGGATTGACTGATTGTTGTTCTTGTATCCAGTCCTCCTGAACAGACCCAGCAAGCCGCTGAAGCCGTGTCCTCCTCTCCTTGCTCTCACGTCAGCTTCTCCCCATGAACACACCTGGATTGACTGATTGTTGTTCTTGTTTCCAGTCCTCCTGAACAGACCCAGCAAGCCGCTGACGCCGTGTCCTCCTCTCCTCGCTCTCACGTCAGCTTCTCTCCATGAACACGACCTGGATTGACTGATTGTTGTTCTTGTTTCCAGTCCTCCTATAGACCCAGCAAGCCGCTGAAGCCGTGTCCTCCTCTCCTTGCTCTCACGTAAGCTTCTCCCCATGAACACGGCCTGGATTGACTGATTATTGTTCTTGTTTCCAGTCCTCCTATAGACCCAGCAAGCCTCTGAAGCCGTGTCCTCCTCTCCTTGCTCTCACGTCAGCTTCTCCCCATGAACACAGCTGGATTGACTGATTGTTGTTCTTGTTTCCAGTCCTCCTATAGACCCAGCAAGCCGCTGAAGCCGTGTCCTCCTCTCCTTGCTCTCACGTCAGCTTCTCCCCATGAACACACCTGGATTGACTGATTGTTGTTCTTGTTTCCAGTCCTCCTATAGACCCAGCAAGCCGCTGAAGCCGTGTCCTCCTCTCCTTGCTCTCACGTCAGCTTCTCCCCATGAACACACCTGGATTGACTGATTGTTGTTCTTGTTTCCAGTCCTCCTGAACAGACCCAGCAAGCCGCTGAAGCCGTGTCCTCCTCTCCTTGCTCTCACGTCAGCTTCTCTCCATGAACACGACCTGGATTGACTGATTGTTGTTCTTGTTTCCAGTCCTCCTATAGACCCAGCAAGCCGCTGAAGCCGTGTCCTCCTCTCCTTGCTCTCACGTCAGCTTCTCCCCATGAACACAGCTGGATTGACTGATTGTTGTTCTTGTTTCCAGTCCTCCTATAGACCCAGCAAGCCACTGAAGCCGTGTCCTCCTCTCCTTGCTCTCACGTCAGCTTCTCCCCATGAACACGACCTGGATTGACTGATTGTTGTTCTTGTTTCCAGTCCTCCTGAACAGACCCAGCAAGCCGCTGAAGCCGTGTCCTCCTCTCCTTGCTCTCACGTCAGCTTCTCCCCATGAACACAGCTGGATTGACTGATTGTTGTTCTTGTTTCCAGTCCTCCTATAGACCCAGCAGGCCGCTGAAGCCGTGTCCTCCTCTCCTTGCTCTCACGTCAGCTTCTCCTCATGAACACACCTGGATTGACTGATTGTTGTTCTTGTTTCCAGTCCTCCTGAACAGACCCAGCAAGCCGCTGAAGCCGTGTCCTCCTCTCCTTGCTCTCACGTCAGCTTCTCCCCATGAACACACCTGGATTGACTGATTGTTGTTCTTGTTTCCAGTCCTCCTATAGACCCAGCAAGCCGCTGAAGCCGTGTCCTCCTCTCCTTGCTCTCACGTCAGCTTCTCCTCATGAACACACCTGGATTGACTGATTGTTGTTCTTGTTTCCAGTCCTCCTGAACAGACCCAGCAAGCCGCTGAAGCCGTGTCCTCCTCTCCTTGCTCTCACGTCAGCTTCTCCCCATGAACACACCTGGATTGACTGATCGTTGTTCTTGTTTCCAGTCCTCATATAGACCCAGCAAGCCGCTGAAGCTGTGTCCTCCTCTCCTTGCTCTCACGTCAGCTTCTCCTCATGAACACACCTGGATTGACTGATTGTTGTTCTTGTTTCCAGTCCTCCTGAACAGACCCAGCAAGCCGCTGAAGCCGTGTCCTCCTCTCCTTGCTCTCACGTCAGCTTCTCCCCATGAACACACCTGGATTGACTGATCGTTGTTCTTGTTTCCAGTCCTCCTATAGACCCAGCAAGCCGCTGAAGCTGTGTCCTCCTCTCCTTGCTCTCACGTCAGCTTCTCCCCATGAACACACCTGGATTGACTGATTGTTGTTCTTGTTTCAAGTCCTCCTGAACAGACCCAGCAAGCCGCTGAAGCCGTGTCCTCCTCTCCTTGCTCTCACGTCAGCTTCTCCCCATGAACACACCTGGATTGACTGATTGTTGTTCTTGTTTCCAGTCCTCCTATAGACCCAGCAAGCCGCTGAAGCCGTGTCCTCCTCTCCTTGCTCTCACGTCAGCTTCTCCTCATGAACACGACCTGGATTGACTGATTGTTGTTCTTGTTCCCAGTCCTCCTATAGACCCAGCAAGCCGCTGAAGCCGTGTCCCCCTCTCCTTGCTCTCACGTCAGCTTCTCCTCATGAACACGACCTGGATTGACTGATTGTTGTTCTTGTTTCCAGTCCTCCTATAGACCCAGCAAGCCGCTGAAGCCGTGTCCTCCTCTCCTTGCTCTCACGTCAGCTTCTCCCCATGAACACGACCTGGATTGACTGATTGTTGTTCTTGTTTCCAGTCCTCCTATAGACCCAGCAAGCCACTGAAGCCGTGTCCTCCTCTCCTTGCTCTCACGTCAGCTTCTCCCCATGAACACGACCTGGATTGACTGATTGTTGTTCTTGTTTCCAGTCCTCCTATAGACCCAGCAAGCCGCTGAAGCCGTGTCCTCCTCTCCTTGCTCTCACGTCAGCTTCTCCCCATGAACACAGCTGGATTGACTGATTGTTGTTCTTGTTTCCAGTCCTCCTATAGACCCAGCAAGCCGCTGAAGCCGTGTCCTCCTCTCCTTGCTCTCACGTCAGCTTCTCCCCATGAACACACCTGGATTGACTGATTGTTGTTCTTGTTTCCAGTCCTCCTATAGACCCAGCAAGCCGCTGAAGCCGTGTCCTCCTCTCCTTGCTCCCACGTCAGCTTCTCCTCATGAACACGACCTGGATTGACTGATTGTTGTACTTGTTTCCAGTCCTCCTATAGACCCAGCAAGCCACTGAAGCCGTGTCCTCCTCTTCTTGCTCTCACGTCAGCTTCTCCCCATGAACACGACCTGGATTGACTGATTGTTGTTCTTGTTTCCAGTCCTCCTATAGACCCAGCAAGCCGCTGAAGCCGTGTCCTCCTCTCCTTGCTCTCACGTCAGCTTCTCCCCATGAACACGACCTGGATTGACTGATTGTTGTTCTTGTTTCCAGTCCTCCTATAGACCCAGCAAGCCGCTGAAGCCGTGTCCTCCTCTCCTTGCTCTCACGTCAGCTTCTCCCCATGAACACAGCTGGATTGACTGATTGTTGTTCTTGTTTCCAGTCCTCCTATAGACCCAGCAAGCCGCTGAAGCCGTGTCCTCCTCTCCTTGCTCTCACGTCAGCTTCTCCCCATGAACACGACCTGGATTGACTGATTGTTGTTCTTGTTTCCAGTCCTCCTATGGACCCAGCAAGCCACTGAAGCCGTGTCCTCCTCTCCTTGCTCTCACGTCAGCTTCTCCCCATGAACACAGCTGGATTGACTGATTGTTTTTCTTGTTTCCAGTCCTCCTGAACAGACCCAGCAAGCCGCTGAAGCCGTGTCCTCCTCTCCTTGCTCTCACGTCAGCTTCTCCCCATGAACACAGCTGGATTGACTGATTGTTGTTCTTGTTTCCAGTCCTCCTATGGACCCAGCAAGCCACTGAAGCCGTGTCCTCCTCTCCTTGCTCTCACGTCAGCTTCTCCTCATGAACACAGCTGGATTGACTGATTGTTGTTTTTGTTTCCAGTCCTCCTGAACAGACCCAGCAAGCCACTGAAGCCGTGTCCTCCTCTCCTTGCTCTCACGTCAGCTTCTCCCCATGAACACGACCTGGATTGACTGATTGTTGTTCTTGTTTCCAGTCCTCCTGAACAGACCCAGCAAGCCGCTGAAGCCGTGTCCTCCTCTCCTTGCTCTCACGTCAGCTTCTCCCCATGAACACGACCTGGATTGACTGATTGTTGTTCTTGTTTCCAGTCCTCCTATGGACCCAGCAAGCCACTGAAGCCGTGTCCTCCTCTCCTTGCTCTCACGTCAGCTTCTCCTCATGAACACAGCTGGATTGACTGATTGTTGTTCTTGTTTCCAGTCCTCCTGAACAGACCCAGCAAGCCACTGAAGCCGTGTCCTCCTCTCCTTGCTCTCACGTCAGCTTCTCCCCATGAACACAGCTGGATTGACTGATTGTTGTTCTTGTTTCCAGTCCTCCTACAGACCCAGCAAGCCGCTGAAGCCGTGTCCTCCTCTTCTTGCTCTCACGTCAGCTTCTCCCCATGAACACACCTGGATTGACTGATTGTTGTTCTTGTTTCCAGTCCTCCTACAGACCCAGCAAGCCGCTGAAGCCGTGTCCTCCTCTCCTTGCTCTCACGTCAGCTTCTCCCCATGAACACAGCTGGATTGACTGATTGTTTTTCTTGTTTCCAGTCCTCCTGAACAGACCCAGCAAGCCGCTGAAGCCGTGTCCTCCTCTCCTTTCTCTCACGTCAGCTTCTCCCCATGAACACACCTGGATTGACTGATTGTTGTTCTTGTTTCCAGTCCTCCTATAGACCCAGCAAGCCACTGAAGCCGTGTCCTCCTCTCCTTGCTCTCACGTCAGCTTCTCCCCATGAACACGACCTGGATTGACTGATTGTTGTTCTTGTTTCCAGTCCTCCTATGGACCCAGCAAGCCACTGAAGCCGTGTCCTCCTCTCCTTGCTCTCACGTCAACTTCTCCCCATGAACACGACCTGGATTGACTGATTGTTGTTCTTGTTTCCAGTCCTCCTGAACAGACCCAGCAAGCCGCTGAAGCCTTGTCCTCCTCTCCTTGCTCTCACGTCAGCTTCACCCCATGAACACACCTGGATTGACTGATTGTTGTTCTTGTTTCCAGTCCTCCTATAGACCCAGCAAGCCACTGAAGCCGTGTCCTCCTCTCCTCGCTCTCACGTCAGCTTCTCCCCATGAACACAGCTGGATTGACTGATTGTTGTTCTTGTTTCCAGTCCTCCTGAACAGACCCAGCAAGCCGCTGAAGCCGTGTCCTCCTCTCCTTGCTCTCACGTCAGCTTCTCCCCATGAACACACCTGGATTGACTGATTGTTGTTCTTGTTTCCAGTCCTCCTACAGACCCAGCAAGCCGCTGAAGCCGTGTCCTCCTCTCCTTGCTCTCACGTCAGCTTCTCCCCATGAACACAGCTGGATTGACTGATTGTTGTTCTTGTTTCCAGTCCTCCTATAGACCCAGCAAGCCGATGAAGCCGTGTCCTCCTCTCCTTGCTCTCACGTCAGCTTCTCCCCATGAACACGACCTGGATTGACTGATTGTTGTTCTTGTTTCCAGTCCTCCTATAGACCCAGCAAGCCGCTGACGCCGTGTCCTCCTCTCCTTGCTCTCACGTCAGCTTCTCCCCATGAACACACCTGGATTGACTGATTGTTGTTCTTGTTTCCAGTCCTCCTGAACAGACCCAGCAAGCCGCTGTAGCCGTGTCCTCCTCTCCTTGCTCTCACGTCAGCTTCTCCTCATGAACACGACCTGGATTGACTGATTGTTGTTCTTGTTTCCAGTCCTCCTATAGACCCAGCAAGCCGCTGAAGCCGTGTCCTCCTCTCCTTGCTCTCACGTCAGCTTCTCCCCATGAACACGGCCTGGATTGACTGATTGTTGTTCTTGTTTCCAGTCCTCCTATAGACCCAGCAAGCCGCTGAAGCCGTGTCCTCCTCTCCTTGCTCTCACGTCAGCTTCTCCCCATGAACACGGCCTGGATTGACTGATTGTTGTTCTTGTTTCCAGTCCTCCTATAGACCCAGCAAGCCGCTGTAGCCGTGTCCTCCTCTCCTTGCTCTCACGTCAGCTTCTCCCCATGAACACAGCTGGATTGACTGATTGTTGTTCTTGTTTCCAGTCCTCCTATAGACCCAGCAAGCCACTGAAGCCGTGTCCTCCTCTCCTTGCTCTCACGTCAGCTTCTCCCCATGAACACGACCTGGATTGACTGATTGTTGTTCTTGTTTCCAGTCCTCCTGAACAGACCCAGCAAGCCACTGAAGCCGTGTCCTCCTCTCCTTTTCTCACGTCAGCTTCTCCTCATGAACACGACCTGGATTGACTGATTGTTGTTCTTGTTTCCAGTCCTCCTATGGACCCAGCAAGCCACTGAAGCCGTGTCCTCCTCTCCTTGCTCTCACGTCAGCTTCTCCTCATGAACACGACCTGGATTGACTGATTGTTGTTCTTGTTTCCAGTCCTCCTGAACAGACCCAGCAAGCAACTGAAGCCGTGTCCTCCTCTCCTTGCTCTCACGTCAGCTTCTCCCCATGAACACACCTGGATTGACTGATTGTTGTTCTTGTTTCCAGTCCTCCTGAACAGACCCAGCAAGCCGCTGAAGCCGTGTCCTCCTCTCCTTGCTCTCACGTCAGCTTCTCCCCATGAACACACCTGGATTGACTGATTGTTGTTCTTGTTTCCAGTCTTCCTGAACAGACCCAGCAAGCCGCTGAAGCCGTGTCCTCCTCTCCTTGCTCTCACGTCAGCTTCTCCCCATGAACACACCTGGATTGACTGATTGTTGTTCTTGTTTCCAGTCCTCCTGAACAGACCCAGCAAGCCGCTGAAGCCGTGTCCTCCTCTCCTTGCTCTCACGTCAGCTTCTCCCCATGAACACGACCTAGATTGACTGATTGTTGTTCTTGTTTCCAGTCCTCCTGAACAGACCCAGCAAGCCGCTGAAGCTCTGTCCTCCTCTCCTTGCTCTCACGTCAGCTTCTCCCCATGAACACAGCTGGATTGACTGATTGTTGTTCTTGTTTCCAGTCCTCCTATAGACCCAACAAGCCGCTGAAGCCGTGTCCTCCTCTCCTTGCTCTCACGTCAGCTTCTCCCCATGAACACACCTGGATTGACTGATTGTTGTTCTTGTTTCCAGTCCTTCTATAGACCCAGCAAGCCGCTGAAGCTGTGTCCTCCTCTCCTTGCTCTCACGTCAGCTTCTCCCCATGAACACACCTGGATTGACTGATTGTTGTTCTTGTTTCCAGTCCTCCAATAGACCCAGCAAGCCGCTGAAGCCGTGTCCTCCTCTCCTTGCTCTCACGTCAGCTTCTCCTCATGAACACGACCTGGATTGACTGATTGTTGTTCTTGTTTTCAGTCCTCCTATAGACCCAGCAAGCCACTGAAGCCGTGTCCTCCTCTCCTTGCTCTCACGTCAGCTTCTCCCCATGAACACGACCTGGATTGACTGATTGTTGTTCTTGTTTCCAGTCCTCATGAACAGACCCAGCAGGCCACTGAAGCCGTGTCCTCCTCTCCTTGCTCTCACGTCAGCTTCTTCCCATGAACACACCTGGATTGACTGATTGTTGTTCTTGTTTCCAGTCCTCCTGAACAGACCCAGCAACCCGCTGAAGCCGTGTCCTCCTCTCCTTGCTCTCACGTCAGCTTCTCCCCATGAACACGACCTAGATTGACTGATTGTTGTTCTTGTTTCCAGTCCTCCTGAACAGACCCAGCAACCCGCTGAAGCCGTGTCCTCCTCTCCTTGCTCTCACGTCAGCTTCTCCCCATGAACACGACCTAGATTGACTGATTGTTGTTCTTGTTTCCAGTCCTCCTATAGACCCAGCAAGCCGCTGAAGCCGTGTCCTCCTCTCCTTGCTCTCACGTCAGCTTCTCCCCATGAACACGACCTGGATTGACTGATTGTTGTTCTTGTTTCCAGTCCTCCTATAGACCCAGCAAGCCACTGAAGCCGTGTCCTCCTCTCCTTGCTCTCACGTCAGCTTCTCCCCATGAACACACCTGGATTGACTGATTGTTGTTCTTGTTTCCAGTCCTCCTGAACAGACCCAGCAAGCCGCTGAAGCCGTGTCCTCCTCTCCTTGCTCTCACGTCAGCTTCTCCCCATGAACACGACCTAGATTGACTGATTGTTGTTCTTGTTTCCAGTCCTCCTATAGACCCAGCAAGCCACTGAAGCCGTGTCCTCCTCTCCTTGCTCTCACGTCAGCTTCTCTCCATGAACACGACCTGGATTGACAGATTGTTGTTCTTGTTTCCAGTCCTCCTGAACAGACCCAGCAAGCCGCTGAAGCCGTGTCCTCCTCTCCTTGCTCTCACGTCAGCTTCTCCCCATGAACACGACCTGGATTGACTGATTGTTGTTCTTGTTTCCAGTCCTCCTATAGACCCAGCAAGCCGCTGAAGCCGTGTCCTCCTCTCCTTGCTCTCACGTCAGCTTCTCCCCATGAACACACCTGGATTGACTGATTGTTGTTCTTGTTTCCAGTCCTCCTGAACAGACCCAGCAAGCCGCTGAAGCCGTGTCCTCCTCTCCTTGCTCTCACGTCAGCTTCTCCTCATGAACTCGACCTGGATTGACTGATTGTTGTTCTTGTTTCCAGTCCTCCTGAACAGACCCAGCAAGCCGCTGAAGCCGTGTCCTCCTATCCTTGCTCTCAGGTCAGCTTCTCCCCATGAACACAGCTGGATTGACTGATTGTTATTCTTGTTTCCAGTCCTCCTATAGACCCAGCAAGCCGCTGAAGCCGTGTCCTCCTCTCCTTGCTCTCACGTCAGCTTCTCCCCATGAACACGACCTGGATTGACTGATTGTTGTTCTTGTTTCCAGTCCTCCTATAGACCCAGCAAGCCTCTGAAGCCGTGTCCTCCTCTCCTTGCTCCCACGTCAGCTTCTCCCCATGAACACAGCTGGATTGACTGATTGTTGTTCTTGTTTCCAGTCCTCCTGAACAGACCCAGCAAGCCGCTGAAGCCGTGTCCTCCTATCCTTGCTCTCACGTCAGCTTCTCCCCATGAACACAGCTAGATTGACTGATTGTTGTTCTTGTTTCCAGTCCTCCTATAGACCCAGCAAGCCGCTGAAGCCGTGTCCTCCTATCCTTGCTCTCACGTCAGCTTCTCCCCATGAACACGACCTGGATTGACTGATTGTTGTTCTTGTTTCCAGTCCTCCTATAGACCCAGCAAGCCTCTGAAGCCGTGTCCTCCTCTCCTTGCTCTCACGTCAGCTTCTCCCCATGAACACAGCTGGATTGACTGATTGTTGTTCTTGTTTCCAGTCCTCCTATAGACCCAGCAAGCCGCTGAAGCCGTGTCCTCCTCTCCTTGCTCTCACGTCAGCTTCTCCCCATGAACACACCTGGATTGACTGATTGTTGTTCTTGTTTCCAGTCCTCCTATAGACCCAGCAAGCCGCTGGAGCCGTGTCCTCCTCTCCTTGCTCTCACGTGCTTCTCCCCATGAACACGACCTGGATTGACTGATTGTTGTTCTTGTTTCCAGTCCTCCTATAGACCCAGCAAGCCTCTGAAGCCGTGTCCTCCTCTCCTTGCTCTCACGTCAGCTTCTCCCCATGAACACAGCTGGATTGACTGATTGTTGTTCTTGTTTCCAGTCCTCCTATAGACCCAGCAAGCCGCTGAAGCCGTGTCCTACTCTCCTTGCTCTCACGTCAGCTTCTCCCCATGAACACGACCTGGATTGACTGATTGTTGTTCTTGTTTCCAGTCCTCCTATAGACCCAGCAAGCCGCTGAAGCCGTGTCCTCCTCTCCTTGCTCTCACGTCAGCTTCTCCCCATGAACACACCTGGATTGACTGATTGTTGTTCTTGTTTCCAGTCCTCCTGAACAGACCCAGCAAGCCGCTGAAGCCGTGTCCTCCTCTCCTTGCTCTCACGTCAGCTTCTCTCCATGAACACGACCTGGATTGACTGATTGTTGTTCTTGTTTCCAGTCCTCCTATAGACCCAGCAAGCCGCTGAAGCCGTGTCCTCCTCTCCTTGCTCTCACGTCAGCTTCTCCCCATGAACACACCTGGATTGACTGATTGTTGTTCTTGTATCCAGTCCTCCTGAACAGACCCAGCAAGCCGCTGAAGCCGTGTCCTCCTCTCCTTGCTCTCACGTCAGCTTCTCCCCATGAACACACCTGGATTGACTGATTGTTGTTCTTGTTTCCAGTCCTCCTGAACAGACCCAGCAAGCCGCTGAAGCCGTGTCCTCCTCTCCTTGCTCTCACGTCAGCTTCTCTCCATGAACACGACCTGGATTGACTGATTGTTGTTCTTGTTTCCAGTCCTCCTATAGACCCAGCAAGCCGCTGAAGCCGTGTCCTCCTCTCCTTGCTCTCACGTAAGCTTCTCCCCATGAACACGGCCTGGATTGACTGATTGTTGTTCTTGTTTCCAGTCCTCCTATAGACCCAGCAAGCCTCTGAAGCCGTGTCCTCCTCTCCTTGCTCTCACGTCAGCTTCTCCCCATGAACACAGCTGGATTGACTGATTGTTGTTCTTGTTTCCAGTCCTCCTATAGACCCAGCAAGCCGCTGAAGCCGTGTCCTCCTCTCCTTGCTCTCACGTCAGCTTCTCCCCATGAACACACCTGGATTGACTGATTGTTGTTCTTGTTTCCAGTCCTCCTATAGACCCAGCAAGCCGCTGAAGCCGTGTCCCCCTCTCCTTGCTCTCACGTCAGCTTCTCCCCATGAACACACCTGGATTGACTGATTGTTGTTCTTGTTTCCAGTCCTCCTGAACAGACCCAGCAAGCCGCTGAAGCCGTGTCCTCCTCTCCTTGCTCTCACGTCAGCTTCTCTCCATGAACACGACCTGGATTGACTGATTGTTGTTCTTGTTTCCAGTCCTCCTATAGACCCAGCAAGCCGCTGAAGCCGTGTCCTCCTCTCCTTGCTCTCACGTCAGCTTCTCCCCATGAACACAGCTGGATTGACTGATTGTTGTTCTTGTTTCCAGTCCTCCTGAACAGACCCAGCAAGCCGCTGAAGCCGTGTCCTCCTCTCCTTGCTCTCACGTCAGCTTCTCCCCATGAACACACCTGGATTGACTGATCGTTGTTCTTGTTTCCAGTCCTCCTATAGACCCAGCAAGCCGCTGAAGCTGTGTCCTCCTCTCCTTGCTCTCACGTCAGCTTCTCCCCATGAACACACCTGGATTGACTGATTGTTGTTCTTGTTTCAAGTCCTCCTGAACAGACCCAGCAAGCCGCTGAAGCCGTGTCCTCCTCTCCTTGCTCTCACGTCAGCTTCTCCCCATGAACACACCTGGATTGACTGATTGTTGTTCTTGTTTCCAGTCCTCCTATAGACCCAGCAAGCCGCTGAAGCCGTGTCCTCCTCTCCTTGCTCTCACGTCAGCTTCTCCTCATGAACACGACCTGGATTGACTGATTGTTGTTCTTGTTCCCAGTCCTCCTATAGACCCAGCAAGCCGCTGAAGCCGTGTCCCCCTCTCCTTGCTCTCACGTCAGTTTCTCCTCATGAACACGACCTGGATTGACTGATTGTTGTTCTTGTTTCCAGTCCTCCTATAGACCCAGCAAGCCGCTGAAGCCGTGTCCTCCTCTCCTTGCTCTCACGTCAGCTTCTCCCCATGAACACGACCTGGATTGACTGATTGTTGTTCTTGTTTCCAGTCCTCCTATAGACCCAGCAAGCCACTGAAGCCGTGTCCTCCTCTCCTTGCTCTCACGTCAGCTTCTCCCCATGAACACGACCTGGATTGACTGATTGTGTTTCTTGTTTCCAGTCCTCCTATAGACCCAGCAAGCCGCTGAAGCCGTGTCCTCCTCTCCTTGCTCTCACGTCAGCTTCTCCCCATGAACACAGCTGGATTGACTGATTGTTGTTCTTGTTTCCAGTCCTCCTATAGACCCAGCAAGCCGCTGAAGCCGTGTCCTCCTCTCCTTGCTCTCACGTCAGCTTCTCCCCATGAACACACCTGGATTGACTGATTGTTGTTCTTGTTTCCAGTCCTCCTATAGACCCAGCAAGCCACTGAAGCCGTGTCCTCCTCTCCTTGCTCTCACGTCAGCTTCTCCTCATGAACACGACCTGGATTGACTGATTGTTGTACTTGTTTCCAGTCCTCCTATAGACCCAGCATGCCACTGAAGCCGTGTCCTCCTCTCCTTGCGCTCACGTCAGCTTCTCCCCATGAACACGACCTGGATTGACTGATTGTTGTTCTTGTTTCCAGTCCTCCTGAACAGACCCAGCAAGCCGCTGAAGCCGTGTCCTCCTCTCCTTGCTCTCACGTCAGCTTCACCCCATGAACACAGCTGGATTGACTGATTGTTTTTCTTGTTTCCAGTCCTCCTGAACAGACCCAGCAAGCCGCTGAAGCCGTGTCCTCCTCTCCTTGCTCTCACGTCAGCTTCTCCCCATGAACACGACCTGGATTGACTGATTGTTGTTCTTGTTTCCAGTCCTCCTGAACAGACCCAGCAAGCCGCTGAAGCCGTGTCCTCCTCTCCTTGCTCTCACGTCAGCTTCTCCCCATGAACACGACCTGGATTGACTGATTGTTGTTCTTGTTTCCAGTCCTCCTATAGACCCAGCAAGCCACTGAAGCCGTGTCCTCCTCTCCTTGCTCTCACGTCAGCTTCTCCCCATGAACACGACCTGGATTGACTGATTGTTGTTCTTGTTTCCAGTCCTCCTGAACAGACCCAGCAAGCCGCTGAAGCCGTGTCCTCCTCTCCTTGCTCTCACGTCAGCTTCTCCCCATGAACACACTTGGATTGACTGATTGTTGTTCTTGTTTCCAGTCCTCCTACAGACCCAGCAAGCCGCTGAAGCCGTGTCCTCCTCTCCTTGCTCTCACGTCAGCTTCTCCCCATGAACACAGCTGGATTGACTGATTGTTTTTCTTGTTTCCAGTCCTCCTGAACAGACCCAGCAAGCCGCTGAAGCCGTGTCCTCCTCTCCTTGCTCTCACGTCAGCTTCTCCCCATGAACACACCTGGATTGACTGATTGTTGTTCTTGTTTCCAGTCCTCCTATAGACCCAGCAAGCCACTGAAGCCGTGTCCTCCTCTCCTTGCTCTCACGTCAGCTTCTCCCCATGAACACGACCTGGATTGACTGATTGTTGTTCTTGTTTCCAGTCCTCCTATGGACCCAGCAAGCCACTGAAGCCGTGTCCTCCTCTCCTTGCTCTCACGTCAACTTCTCCCCATGAACACGACCTGGATTGACTGATTGTTGTTCTTGTTTCCAGTCCTCCTGAACAGACCCAGCAAGCCGCTGAAGCCGTGTCCTCCTCTCCTTGCTCTCACGTCCGCTTCACCCCATGAACACACCTGGATTGACTGATTGTTGTTCTTGTTTCCAGTCCTCCTATAGACCCAGCAAGCCACTGAAGCCGTGTCCTCCTCTCCTTGCTCTCACGTCAGCTTCTCCCCATGAACACACCTGGATTGACTGATTGTTGTTCTTGTTTCCAGTCCTCCTATAGACCCAGCAAGCCACTGAAGCCGTGTCCTCCTCTCCTTGCTCTCACGTCAGCTTCTCCCCATGAACACGACCTGGATTGACTGATTGTTGTTCTTGTTTCCAGTCCTCCTATAGACCCAGCAAGCCACTGAAGCCGTGTCCTCCTCTCCTTGCTCTCACGTCAACTTCTCCCCATGAACACGACCTGGATTGACTGATTGTTGTTCTTGTTTCCAGTCCTCCTATAGACCCAGCAAGCCGCTGAAGCCGTGTCCTCCTCTCCTTGCTCTCACGTCAGCTTCTCCCCATGAACACACCTGGATTGACTGATTGTTGTTCTTGTTTCCAGTCCTCCTATAGACCCAGCAAGCCGCTGAAGCCGTGTCCTCCTCTCCTCGCTCTCACGTCAGCTTCTCCCCATGAACACAGCTGGATTGACTGATTGTTGTTCTTGTTTCCAGTCCTCCTGAACAGACCCAGCAAGCCGCTGAAGCCGTGTCCTCCTCTCCTTGCTCTCACGTCAGCTTCTCCCCATGAACACACCTGGATTGACTGATTGTTGTTCTTGTTTCCAGTCCTCCTACAGACCCAGCAAGCCGCTGAAGCCGTGTCCTCCTCTCCTTGCTCTCACGTCAGCTTCTCCCCATGAACACAGCTGGATTGACTGATTGTTGTTCTTGTTTCCAGTCCTCCTATAGACCCAGCAAGCCGCTGAAGCCGTGTCCTCCTCTCCTTGCTCTCACGTCAGCTTCTCCCCATGAACACGACCTGGATTGACTGATTGTTGTTCTTGTTTCCAGTCCTCCTATAGACCCAGCAAGCCGCTGACGCCGTGTCCTCCTCTCCTTGCTCTCACGTCAGCTTCTCCCCATGAACACACCTGGATTGACTGATTGTTGTTCTTGTTTCCAGTCCTCCTGAACAGACCCAGCAAGCCGCTGAAGCCGTGTCCTCCTCTCCTTGCTCTCACGTCAGCTTCTCCTCATGAACACGACCTGGATTGACTGATTGTTGTTCTTGTTTCCAGTCCTCCTATAGACCCAGCAAGCCGCTGAAGCCGTGTCCTCCTCTCCTTGCTCTCACGTCAGCTTCTCCCCATGAACACGGCCTGGATTGACTGATTGTTGTTCTTGTTTCCAGTCCTCCTATAGACCCAGCAAGCCGCTGAAGCCGTGTCCTCCTCTCCTTGCTCTCACGTCAGCTTCTCCCCATGAACACGGCCTGGATTGACTGATTGTTGTTCTTGTTTCCAGTCCTCCTATAGACCCAGCAAGCCGCTGTAGCCGTGTCCTCCTCTCCTTGCTCTCACGTCAGCTTCTCCCCATGAACACAGCTGGATTGACTGATTGTTGTTCTTGTTTCCAGTCCTCCTATAGACCCAGCAAGCCGCTGTAGCCGTGTCCTCCTCTCCTTGCTCTCACGTCAGCTTCTCCCCATGAACACGACCTGGATTGACTGATTGTTGTTCTTGTTTCCAGTCCTCCTGAACAGACCCAGCAAGCCGCTGAAGCCGTGTCCTCCTCTCCTTGCTCTCACGTCAGCTTCTCCCCATGAACACGACCTGGATTGACTGATTGTTGTTCTTGTTTCCAGTCCTCCTGAACAGACCCAGCAAGCCGCTGAAGCCGTGTCCTCCTCTCCTTGCTCTCACGTCAACTTCTCGTCATGAACACACCTGGATTGACTGATTGTTGTTCTTGTTTCCAGTCATCCTATAGACCCAGCAAGCCACTGAAGCCGTGTCCTCCTCTCCTTGCTCTCACGTCAGCTTCTCCCCATGAACACAGCTGGATTGACTGATTGTTGTTCTTGTTTCCAGTCCTTCTAAACAGACCCAGCAGGCCGCTAAAGCCGTGTCCTCCTCTCCTTGCTCCCGCGTCAGCTTCTCCCCATGAACACACCTGGATTGACTGATTGTTGTTCTTGTTTCCAGTCCTCCTATAGACCCAGCAAGCCACTGAAGCCGTGTCCTCCTCTCCTTGCTCTCACGTCAGCTTCTCCCCATGAACACAGCTGGATTGACTGATTGTTGTTCTTGTTTCCAGTCCTCCTATAGACCCAGCAAGCCGCTGAAGCCGTGTCCTCCTCTCCTTGCTCTCACGTCAGCTTCACCCCACGAACACAGCTGGATTGACTGATTGTTGTTCTTGTTTCCAGTCCTCCTGAACAGACCCAGCAAGCCGCTGTAGCCGTGTCCTCCTCTCCTTGCTCTCACGTCAGCTTCTCCCCATGAACACAGCTGGATTGACTGATTGTTGTTCTTGTTTCCAGTCCTCCTATAGACCCAGCAAGCCGCTGTAGCCGTGTCCTCCTCTCCTTGCTCTCACGTCAGCTTCTCCCCATGAACACGAACTGGATTGACTGATTGTTGTTCTTGTTTCCAGTCCTCCTGAACAGACCCAGCAAGCCGCTGTAGCCGTGTCCTCCTCTCCTTGCTCTCACGTCAGCTTCTCCCCATGAACACAGCTGGATTGACTGATTGTTGTTCTTGTTTCCAGTACTCCTGAACAGACCCAGCAAGCCGCTGTAGCCGTGTCCTCCTCTCCTTGCTCTCACGTCAGCTTCTCCCCATGAACACAGCTGGATTGACTGATTGTTGTTCTTGTTTCCAGTCCTCCTATAGACCCAGCAAGCCGCTGTAGCCGTGTCCTCCTCTCCTTGCTCTCACGTCAGCTTCTCCCCATGAACACGACCTGGATTGACTGATTGTTGTTCTTGTTTCCAGTCCTCCTATAGACCCAGCAAGCCACTGAAGCCGTGTCCTCCTCTCCTTGCTCTCACGTCAGCTTCTCCCCATGAACACGACCTGGATTGACTGATTGTTGTTCTTGTTTCCAGTCCTCCTATAGACCCAGCAAGCCACTGAAGCCGTGTCCTCCTCTCCTTGCTCTCACGTCAGCTTCTCCACATGAACACGACCTGGATTGTCTGATTGTTGTTCTTGTTTCCAATCCTCCTGAACAGACCCAGCATGCCGCTGAAGCCTTGTCCTCCTCTCCTTGCTCTCACGTCAGCTTCTCCCCATGAACACGACCTGGATTGACTGATTGTTGTTCTTGTTTACAGTCCTCCTGAACAGACCCAGCAAGCCGCTGAAGCCGTGTCCTCCTCTCCTTGCTCTCACGTCAGCTTCTCCTCATGAACACGACCTGGATTGACTGATTGTTGTTCTTGTTTCCAGTCCTCCTGAACAGAACCAGCAAGCCGCTGAAGCCGTGTCCTCCTCTCCTTGCTCTCACGTCAGCTTCTCCCCATGAACACAGCTGGATTGACTGATTGTTGTTCTTGTTTCCAGTCCTCCTATAGACCCAGCAAGCCGCTGAAGCCGTGTCCTCCTCTCCTTGCTCTCACGTCAGCTTCTCCCCATGAACACACCTGGATTGACTGATTGTTGTTCTTGTTTCCAGTCCTCCTATAGACCCAGCAAGCCACTGAAGCCGTGTCCTCCTCTCCTTGCTCTCACGTCAGCTTCTCCCCATGAACACAGATGGATTGACTGATTGTTGTTCTTGTTTCCAGTCCTCCTATAGACCCAGCAAGCCGCTGAAGCCGTGTCCTCCTCTCCTTGCTCTCACGTCAGCTTCTCCCCATGAACACAGCTGGATTGACTGATTGTTGTTCTTGTTTCCAGTCCTCCTATAGACCCAGCAAGCCGCTGAAGCCGTGTCCTCCTCTCCTTGCTCTCACGTCAGCTTCTCCCCATGAACACGACCTGGATTGACTGATTGTTGTTCTTGTTTACAGTCCTCCTGAACAGACCCAGCAAGCCGCTGAAGCCGTGTCCTCCTCTCCTTGCTCTCACGTCAGCTCCTCCCCATGAACACACCTGGATTGACTGATTGTTGTTCTTGTTTCCAGTCCTCCTATAGACCCAGCGAGCCGCTGAAGCCGTGTCCTCCTCTCCTTGCTCTCACGTCAGCTTCTCCCCATGAACACGACCTGGATTGACTGATTGTTGTTCTTGTTTCCAGTCCTCCTGAACAGACCCAGCAAGCCACTGAAGCCGTGTCCTCCTCTTCTTGCTCTCACGTCAGCCTCTCCTCATGAACACAGCTGGATTGACTGATTGTTGTTCTTGTTTCCAGTCCTCCTGAACAGACCCAGCAAGCCACTGAAGCCGTGTCCTCCTCTCCTTGCTCTCACGTCAGCTTCTCCTCATGAACACACCTGGATTGACTGATTGTTGTTCTTGTTTCCAGTCCTCCTATAGACCCAGCAAGCCGCTGGAGCCGTGTCCTCCTCTCCTTGCTCTCACGTCAGCTTCTCCCCATGAACACGACCTGGATTGACTGATTGTTGTTCTTGTTTCCAGTCCTCCTATAGACCCAGCAAGCCACTGAAGCCGTGTCCTCCTCTCCTTGCTCTCACGTCAGCTTCTCCTCATGAACACGACCTGGATTGACTGATTGTTGTTCTTGTTTCCAGTCCTCCTATAGACCCAGCAAGCCACTGAAGCCGTGTCCTCCTCTCCTTGCTCTCACGTCAGCTTCTCCTCATGAACACGACCTGGATTGACTGATTGTTGTTCTTGTTTCCAGTCCTCCTATAGACCCAGCAAGCCACTGAAGCCGTGTCCTCCTCTCCTTGCTCTAACGTCAGCTTCTCTCCATGAACACAACTGGATTGACTGATTGTTGTTCTTGTTTCCAGTACTCCTATAGACCCAGCAAGCCACTGAAGCCGTGTCCTCCTCTCCTTGCTCTCACCTCAGCTTCTCCTCATGAACACACCTGGATTGACTAATTGTTGTTCTTGTTTCCAGTCCTCCTATAGACCCAGCAAGCCGCTGAAGCCGTGTCCTCCTCTCCTTGCTCTCACGTCAGCTTCTCCTCATGAACACAGCTGGATTGACTGATTGTTGTTCTTGTTTCCAGTCCTCCTATAGACCCAGCAAGCCACTGAAGCCGTGTCCTCCTCTCCTTGCTCTCACGTCAGCTTCTCCCCATGAACACAGCTGGATTGACTGATTGTTGTTCTTGTTTCCAGTCCTCCTATAGACCCAGCAAGCCACTGAAGCCGTGTCCTCCTCTCCTTGCTCTCACGTCAGCTTCTCCCCATGAACACAGCTGGATTGACTGATTGTTGTTCTTGTTTCCAGTCCTCCTGAACAGACTTAGCAAGCCACTGAAGCCGTGTCCTCCTCTCCTTGCTCTCACGTCAGCTTCTCCCCATGAACACGACCTGGATTGACTGATTGTTGTTCTTGTTTCCAGTCCTCCTGAACAGACCCAGCAAGCCACTGAAGCCGTGTCCTCCTCTCCTTGCTCTCACGTCAGCTTCTCCCCATGAACACAGCTGGATTGACTGATTGTTGTTCTTGTTTCCAGTCCTCCTATGGACCCAGCAAGCCACTGAAGCCGTGTCCTCCTCTCCTTGCTCTCACGTCAGCTTCTCCCCATGAACACAGCTGGATTGACTGATTGTTGTTCTTGTTTCCAGTCCTCCTGAACAGACCCAGCAAGCCACTGAAGCCGTGTCCTCCCCTCCTTGCTCTCACGTCAGCTTCTCCCCATGAACACAGTTGAATTGACTGATTGTTGTTCTTGTTTCCAGTCCTCCTGAACAGACCGAGCAAGCCGCTGAAGCCGTGTCCTCCTCTCCTTGCTCTCACGTCAGCTTCTCCCCATGAACACACCTGGATTGACTGATTGTTGTTCTTGTTTCCAGTCCTCCTGAACAGACCCAGCAAGCCGCTGAAGCCGTGTCCTCCTCTCCTTGCTCTCACGTCAGCCTCTCCCCATGAACACAGCTGGATTGACTGATTGTTGTTCTTGTTTCCAGTCCTCCTATAGACCCAGCAAGCCGCTGAAGCCGTGTCCTCCTCTCCTTGCTCTCACGTCAGCTTCTCCCCATGAACACAGCTGGATTGACTGATTGTTGTTCTTGTTTCCAGTCCTCCTATAGACCCAGCAAGCCGCTGAAGCCGTGTCCTCCTCTCCTTGCTCTCACGTCAGCTTCTCCCCATGAACACAGCTGGATTGACTGATTGTTGTTCTTGTTTCCAGTCCTCCTATAGACCCAGCAAGCCGCTGAAGCCGTGTCCTCCTCTCCTTGCTCTCACGTCAGCTTCTCCCCATGAACACAGCTAAATTGACTGATTGTTGTTCTTGTTTCCAGTCCTCCTATAGACCCAGCAAGCCGCTGAAGCCGTGTCCTCCTCTCCTTGCTCTCACGTCAGCTTCTCCCCATGAACACACCTGGATTGACTGATTGTTGTTCTTGTTTCCAGTCCTCCTATAGACCCAGCAAGCCGCTGAAGCCGTGTCCTCCTCTCCTTGCGCTCACGTCAGCTTCTCCCCATGAACACACCTGGATTGACTGATTGTGTTTCTTGTTTCCAGTCCTCCTGAACAGACCCAGCAAGCCGCTGAAGCCGTGTCCTCCTCTCCTTGCTCTCACGTCAGCCTCTCCTCATAAACACAGCTGGATTGACTGATTGTTGTTCTTGTTTCCAGTCCTCCTATAGACCCAGCAAGCCGCTGAAGCCGTGTCCTCCTCTCCTTGCTCTCACGTCAGCTTCTCCCCATGAACACACCTGGATTGACTGATTGTTGTTCTTGTTTCCAGTCCTCCTATAGACCCAGCAAGCCGCTGAAGCCGTGTCCTCCTCTCCTTGCTCTCACGTCAGCTTCTCCCCATGAACACACCTGGATTGACTGATTGTTGTTCTTGTTTCCAGTCCTCCTATAGACCCAGCAAGCCGCTGAAGCCGTGTCCTCCTCTCCTTGCTCTCACGTCAGCTTCTCCTCATGAACACGACCTGGATTGACTGATTGTTGTTCTTGTTTCCAGTCCTCCTATAGACCCAGCAAGCCGCTGAAGCCGTGTCCTCCTCTCCTTGCTCTCACGTCAGCTTCTCCCCATGAACACGACCTGGATTGACTGATTGTTGTTCTTGTTTCCAGTCCTCCTGAACAGACCCAGCAAGCCGCTGAAGCCGTGTCCTCCTCTCCTTGCTCTCACGTCAGCTTCTCCTCATGAACACGACCTGGATTGACTGATTGTTGTTCTTGTTTCCAGTCCTCCTGAACAGACCCAGCAAGCCGCTGAAGCCGTGTCCTCCTCTCCTTGCTCTCACGTCAGCTTCTCCCCATGAACACGACCTGGATTGACTGATTGTTGTTCTTGTTTCCAGTCCTCCTGAACAGACCCAGCAAGCCGCTGAAGCCGTGTCCTCCTCTCCTTGCTCTCACGTCAGCTTCTCCCCATGAACACACCTGGATTGACTGATTGTTGTTCTTGTTTCCAGTCCTCCTACAGACCCAGCAAGCCGCTGAAGCCGTGTCCTCCTCTCCTTGCTCTCACGTCAGCTTCTCCCCATGAACACAGCTGGATTGACTGATTGTTGTTCTTGTTTCCAGTCCTCCTATAGACCCAGCAAGCCGCTGAAGCCGTGTCCTCCTCTCCTTGCTCTCACGTCAGCTTCTCCGCATGAACACGACCTGGATTGACTGATTGTTGTTCTTGTTTCCAGTCCTCCTATAGACCCAGCAAGCCGCTGACGCCGTGTCCTCCTCTCCTTGCTCTCACGTCAGCTTCTCCCCATGAACACACCTGGATTGACTGATTGTTGTTCTTGTTTCCAGTCCTCCTGAACAGACCCAGCAAGCCGCTGTAGCCGTGTCCTTCTCTCCTTGCTCTCACGTCAGCTTCTCCTCATGAACACGACCTGGATTGACTGATTGTTGTTCTTGTTTCCAGTCCTCCTATAGACCCAGCAAGCCGCTGAAGCCGTGTCCTCCTCTCCTTGCTCTCACGTCAGCTTCTCCCCATGAACACGGCCTGGATTGACTGATTGTTGTTCTTGTTTCCAGTCCTCCTATAGACCCAGCAAGCCGCTGAAGCCGTGTCCTCCTCTCCTTGCTCTCACGTCAGCTTCTCCCCATGAACACGGCCTGGATTGACTGATTGTTGTTCTTGTTTCCAGTCCTCCTATAGACCCAGCAAGCCGCTGTAGCCGTGTCCTCCTCTCCTTGCTCTCACGTCAGCTTCTCCCCATGAACACAGCTGGATTGACTGATTGTTGTTCTTGTTTCCAGTCCTCCTATAGACCCAGCAAGCCGCTGTAGCCGTGTCCTCCTCTCCTTGCTCTCACGTCAGCTTCTCCCCATGAACACGACCTGGATTGACTGATTGTTGTTCTTGTTTCCAGTCCTCCTGAACAGACCCAGCAAGCCGCTGAAGCCGTGTCCTCCTCTCCTTGCTCTCACGTCAGCTTCTCCCCATGAACACGACCTGGATTGACTGATTGTTGTTCTTGTTTCCAGTCCTCCTGAACAGACCCAGCAAGCCGCTGAAGCCGTGTCCTCCTCTCCTTGCTCTCACGTCAGCTTCTCATCATGAACACACCTGGATTGACTGATTGTTGTTCTTGTTTCCAGTCCTCCTATAGACCCAGCAAGCCACTGAAGCCGTGTCCTCCTCTCCTTGCTCTCACGTCAGCTTCTCCCCATGAACACAGCTGGATTGACTGATTGTTGTTCTTGTTTCCAGTCCTTCTAAACAGACCCAGCAGGCCGCTAAAGCCGTGTCCTCCTCTCCTTGCTCCCACGTCAGCTTCTCCCCATGAACACACCTGGATTGACTGATTGTTGTTCTTGTTTCCAGTCCTCCTATAGACCCAGCAAGCCACTGAAGCCGTGTCCTCCTCTCCTTGCTCTCACGTCAGCTTCTCCCCATGAACACAGCTGGATTGACTGATTGTTGTTCTTGTTTCCAGTCCTCCTATAGACCCAGCAAGCCGCTGAAGCCGTGTCCTCCTCTCCTTGCTCTCACGTCAGCTTCACCCCACGAACACAGCTGGATTGACTGATTGTTGTTCTTGTTTCCAGTCCTCCTGAACAGACCCAGCAAGCCGCTGTAGCCGTGTCCTCCTCTCCTTGCTCTCACGTCAGCTTCTCCCCATGAACACAGCTGGATTGACTGATTGTTGTTCTTGTTTCCAGTCCTCCTATAGACCCAGCAAGCCGCTGTAGCCGTGTCCTCCTCTCCTTGCTCTCACGTCAGCTTCTCCCCATGAACACGAACTGGATTGACTGATTGTTGTTCTTGTTTCCAGTCCTCCTGAACAGACCCAGCAAGCCGCTGTAGCCGTGTCCTCCTCTCCTTGCTCTCACGTCAGCTTCTCCCCATGAACACAGCTGGATTGACTGATTGTTGTTCTTGTTTCCAGTCCTCCTATAGACCCAGCAAGCCGCTGTAGCCTTGTCCTCCTCTCCTTGCTCTCACGTCAGCTTCTCCCCATGAACACGACCTGGATTGACTGATTGTTGTTCTTGTTTCCAGTCCTCCTGAACAGACCCAGCAAGCCGCTGTAGCCGTGTCCTCCTCTCCTTGCTCTCACGTCAGCTTCTCCCCATGAACACAGCTGGATTGACTGATTGTTGTTCTTGTTTCCAGTCCTCCTATAGACCCAGCAAGCCGCTGTAGCCGTGTCCTCCTCTCCTTGCTCTCACGTCAGCTTCTCCCCATGAACACGACTTGGATTGACTGATTGTTGTTCTTGTTTCCAGTCCTCCTATAGACCCAGCAAGCCACTGAAGCCGTGTCCTCCTCTCCTTGCTCTCACGTCAGCTTCTCCCCATGAACACGACCTGGATTGACTGATTGTTGTTCTTGTTTCCAGTCCTCCTATAGACCCAGCAAGCCACTGAAGCCGTGTCCTCCTCTCCTTGCTCTCACGTCAGCTTCTCCCCATGAACACGACCTGGATTGTCTGATTGTTGTTCTTGTTTCCAATCCTCCTGAACAGACCCAGCATGCCGCTGAAGCCTTGTCCTCCTCTCCTTGCTCTCACGTCAGCTTCTCCCCATGAACACGACCTGGATTGACTGATTGTTGTTCTTGTTTACAGTCCTCCTGAACAGACCCAGCAAGCCGCTGAAGCCGTGTCCTCCTCTCCTTGCTCCCACGTCAGCTTCTCCTCATGAACACGACCTGGATTGACTGATTGTTGTTCTTGTTTCCAGTCCTCCTGAACAGACCCAGCAAGCCGCTGAAGCCGTGTCCTCCTCTCCTTGCTCTCACGTCAGCTTCTCCCCATGAACACAGCTGGATTGACTGATTGTTGTTCTTGTTTCCAGTCCTTCTATAGACCCAGCAAGCCGCTGAAGCCGTGTCCTCCTCTCCTTGCTCTCACGTCAGCTTCTCCCCATGAACACACCTGGATTGACTGATTGTTGTTCTTGTTTCCAGTCCTCCTATAGACCCAGCAAGCCACTGAAGCCGTGTCCTCCTCTCCTTGCTCTCACGTCAGCTTCTCCCCATGAACACAGCTGGATTGACTGATTGTTGTTCTTGTTTCCAGTCCTCCTATAGACCCAGCAAGTCGCTGAAGCCGTGTCCTCCTCTCCTTGCTCTCACGTCAGCTTCTCCCCATGAACACGACCTGGATTGACTGATTGTTGTTCTTGTTTCCAGTCCTCCTATAGACCCAGCAAGCCGCTGAAGCCATCTCCTCCTCTCCTTGCTCTCACGTCAGCTTCTCCCCATGAACACAGCTGGATTGACTGATTGTTGTTCTTGTTTCCAGTCCTCCTGAACAGACCCAGCGAGCCGCTGAAGCCGTGTCCTCCTCTCCTTGCTCTCACGTCAGCTTCTCCCCATGAACACAGCTGGATTGACTGATTGTTGTTCTTGTTTCCAGTCCTCCTATAGACCCAGCAAGCCGCTGAAGCCGTGTCCTCCTCTCCTTGCTCCCACGTCAGCTTCTCCCCATGAACACAGCTGGATTGACTGATTGTTGTTCTTGTTTCCAGTCCTCCTGAACAGACCCAGCAAGCCGCTGAAGCCGTGTCCTCCTCTCCTTGCTCTCACGTCAGCTTCTCCTCATGAACACGACCTGGATTGACTGATTGTTGTTCTTGTTTCCAGTCCTCCTGAACAGACCCAGCAAGCCACTGAAGCCGTGTCCTCCTCTCCTTGCTCTCACGTCAGCTTCTCCCCATGAACACACCTGGATTGACTGATTGTTGTTCTTGTTTCCAGTCCTCCTATAGACCCAGCAAGCCGCTGAAGCCGTGTCCTCCTCTCCTTGCTCTCACGTCAGCTTCTCCCCATGAACACAGCTGGATTGACTGATTGTTGTTCTTGTTTCCAGTCCTCCTATAGACCCAGCAAGCCGCTGAAGCCGTGTCCTCCTCTCCTTGCTCTCACGTCAGCTTCTCCCCATGAACACGACCTGGATTGACTGATTGTTGTTCTTGTTTCCAGTCCTCCTGAACAGACCCAGCAAGCCGCTGAAGCCGTGTCCTCCTCTCCTTGCTCTCACGTCAGCTTCTCCCCATGAACACACCTGGATTGACTGATTGTTGTTCTTGTTTCCAGTCCTCCTATAGACCCAGCAAGCCGCTGAAGCCGTGTCCTCCTCTCCTTGCTCTCACGTCAGCTTCTCCTCATGAACACGACCTGGATTGACTGATTGTTGTTCTTGTTTCCAGTCCTCCTGAACAGACCCAGCAAGCCACTGAAGCCGTGTCCTCCTCTTCTTGCTCTCACGTCAGCCTCTCCTCATGAACAGAGCTGGATTGACTGATTGTTGTTCTTGTTTCCAGTCCTCCTGAACAGACCCAGCAAGCCACTGAAGCCGTGTCCTCCTCTCCTTGCTCTCACGTCAGCTTCTCCTCATGAACACACCTGGATTGACTGATTGTTGTTCTTGTTTCCAGTCCTCCTATAGACCCAGCAAGCCGCTGAAGCCGTGTCCTCCTCTCCTTGCTCTCACGTCAGCTTCTCCCCATGAACACGACCTGGATTGACTGATTGTTGTTCTTGTTTCCAGTCCTCATATAGACCCAGCAAGCCACTGAAGCCGTGTCCTCCTCTCCTTGCTCTCACGTCAGCTTCTCCTCTTGAACACGACCTGGATTGACTGATTGTTGTTCTTGTTTCCAGTCCTCCTATAGACCCAGCAAGCCACTGAAGCCGTGTCCTCCTCTCCTTGCTCTCACGTCAGCTTCTCCTCATGAACACGACCTGGATTGACTGATTGTTGTTCTTGTTTCCAGTCCTCCTATAGACCCAGCAAGCCACTGAAGCCGTGTCCTCCTCTCCTTGCTCTAACGTCAGCTCCTCTCCATGAACACAACTGGATTGACTGATTGTTGTTCTTGTTTCCAGTACTCCTATAGACCCAGCAAGCCACTGAAGCCGTGTCCTCCTCTCCTTGCTCTCACCTCAGCTTCTCCTCATGAACACACCTGGATTGACTAATTGTTGTTCTTGTTTCCAGTCCTCCTATAGACCCAGCAAGCCGCTGAAGCCGTGTCCTCCTCTCCTTGCTCTCACGTCAGCTTCTCCTCATGAACACAGCTGGATTGACTGATTGTTGTTCTTGTTTCCAGTCCTCCTATAGACCCAGCAAGCCACTGAAGCCGTGTCCTCCTCTCCTTGCTCTCACGTCAGCTTCTCCCCATGAACACAGCTGGATTGACTGATTGTTGTTCTTGTTTCCAGTCCTCCTATAGACCCAGCAAGCCACTGAAGCCGTGTCCTCCTCTCCTTGCTCTCACGTCAGCTTCTCCCCATGAACACACCTGGATTGACTGATTGTTGTTCTTGTTTCCAGTCCTCCTGAACAGACCCAGCAAGCCGCTGAAGCCGTGTCCTCCTCTCCTTGCTCTCACGTCAGCTTCTCCCCATGAACACACCTGGATTGACTGATTGTTGTTCTTGTTTCCAGTCCTCCTGAACAGACCCAGCAAGCCGCTGAAGCCGTGTCCTCCTCTCCTTGCTCTCACGTCAGCCTCTCCTCATGAACACAGCTGGATTGACTGATTGTTGTTCTTGTTTCCAGTCCTCCTATAGACCCAGCAAGCCGCTGAAGCCGTGTCCTCCTCTCCTTGCTCTCACGTCAGCTTCTCCCCATGAACACAGCTGGATTGACTGATTGTTGTTCCTGTTTCCAGTCCTCCTATAGACCCAGCAAGCCGCTGAAGCCGTGTCCTCCTCTCCTTGCTCTCACGTCAGCTTCTCCCCATGAACACAGCTGGATTGACTGATTGTTGTTCTTGTTTCCAGTCCTCCTATAGACCCAGCAAGCCGCTGAAGCCGTGTCCTCCTCTCCTTGCTCTCACGTCAGCTTCTCCCCATGAACACAGCTGGATTGACTGATTGTTGTTCTTGTTTCCAGTCCTCCTATAGACCCAGCAAGCCGCTGAAGCCGTGTCCTCCTCTCCTTGCTCTCACGTCAGCTTCTCCCCATGAACACACCTGGATTGACTGATTGTTGTTCTTGTTTCCAGTCCTCCTATAGACCCAGCAAGCCGCTGAAGCCGTGTCCTCCTCTCCTTGCTCTCACGTCAGCTTCTCCCCATGAACACGACCTGGATTGACTGATTGTTGTTCTTGTTTCCAGTCCTCCTATAGACCCAGCAAGCCGCTGAAGCCGTGTCCTCCTCTCCTTGCTCTCACGTCAGCTTCTCCCCATGAACACACCTGGATTGACTGATTGTTGTTCTTGTTTCCAGTCCTCCTATAGACCCAGCAAGCCGCTGAAGCCGTGTCCTCCTCTCCTTGCTCTCACGTCAGCTTCTCCCCATGAACACACCTGGATTGACTGATTGTTGTTCTTGTTTCCAGTCCTCCTATAGACCCAGCAAGCCGCTGAAGCCGTGTCCTCCTCTCCTTGCTCTCACGTCAGCTTCTCCCCATGAACACGACCTGGATTGACTGATTGTTGTTCTTGTTTCCAGTCCTCCTATAGACCCAGCAAGCCGCTGAAGCCGTGTCCTCCTCTCCTTGCTCTCACGTCAGCTTCTCCCCATGAACACGACCTGGATTGACTGATTGTTGTTCTTGTTTCCAGTCCTCCTGAACAGACCCAGCAAGCCGCTGAAGCCGTGTCCTCCTCTCCTTGCTCTCACGTCAGCTTCTCCCCATGAACACGACCTGGATTGACTGATTGTTGTTCTTGTTTCCAGTCCTCCTATAGACCCAGCAAGCCACTGAAGCCGTGTCCTCCCCTCCTTGCTCTCACGTCAGCTTCTCCCCATGAACACGACCTGGATTGACTGATTGTTGTTCTTGTTTCCAGTCCTCCTATAGACCCAGCAAGCCGCTGAAGCCGTGTCCTCCTCTCCTTGCTCTCACGTCAGCGTCTCCCCATGAACACGACCTGGATTGACTGATTGTTGTTCTTGTTTCCAGTACTCCTATAGACCCAGCAAGCCGCTGAAGCCGTGTCCTCCTCTCCTTGCTCTCACGTCAGCTTCTCCTCATGAACACGACCTGGATTGACTGATTGTTGTTCTTGTTTCCAGTCCTCCTATAGACCCAGCAAGCCACTGAAGCCGTGTCCTCCTCTCCTTGCTCTCACGTCAGCTTCTCCTCATGAACACGACCTGGATTGACTGATTGTTGTTCTTGTTTCCAGTCCTCCTATAGACCCAGCAAGCCGCTGAAGCCGTGT
This sequence comes from Brachyptera risi, assembly GCA_964007535.1. NCBI lineage: Eukaryota > Metazoa > Arthropoda > Insecta > Plecoptera > Taeniopterygidae > Brachyptera > Brachyptera risi. The sequence goes on along the minus strand of OZ023338.1, from coordinate 23,089,945 downwards.
CCTCCTCTCCTTGCTCTCACGTCAGCTTCTCCTCATGAACACGACCTGGATTGACTGATTGTGTTCCTTGTTTCCAGTCCTCCTGAACAGACCCAGCAAGCCGCTGAAGCCGTGTCCTCCTCTCCTTGCTCTCACGTCAGCTCCTCCCCATGAACACAGCTGGATTGACTGATTGTTGTTCTTGTTTCCAGTCCTCCTATAGACCCAGCAAGCCGCTGAAGCCGTGTCCTCCTCTCCTTGCTCTCACGTCAGCTTCTCCCCATGAACACACCTGGATTGACTGATTGTTGTTCTTGTTTCCAGTCCTCCTATAGACCCAGCAAGCCACTGAAGCCGTGTCCTCCTCTCCTTGCTCTCACGTCAGCTTCTCCCCATGAACACGACCTGGATTGACTGATTGTTGTTCTTGTTTCCAGTCCTCCTATAGACCCAGCAAGCCACTGAAGCCGTGTCCTTCTCTCCTTGCTCTCACGTCAGCTTCTCCCCATGAACACACCTGGATTGACTGATTGTTGTTCCGGTTTCCAGTCCTCCTATAGACCCAGCAAGCCGCTGAAGCCGTGTCCTCCTCTCCTTGCTCTCACGTCAGCTTCTCCCCATGAACACACCTGGATTGACTGATTGTTGTTCTTGTTTCCAGTCCTCCTGAACAGACCCAGCAAGCCGCTGAAGCCGTGTCCTCCCCTCCTTGCTCTCACGTCAGCTTCTCCCCATGGACACAGCTGGATTGACTGATTGTTGTTCTTGTTTCCAGTCCTCCTATAGACCCAGCAAGCCGCTGAAGCCGTGTCCTCCTCTCCTTGCTCTCACGTCAGCTTCTCCCCATGAACACAGCTGGATTGACTGATTGTTGTTCTTGTTTCCAGTCCTCCTATAGACCCAGCAAGCCGCTGAAGCCGTGTCCTCCTCTCCTTGCTCTCACGTCAGCTTCTCCCCATGAACACACCTGGATTGACTGATTGTTGTTCTTGTTTCCAGTCCTCCTATAGACCCAGCAAGCCGCTGAAGCCGTGTCCTCCTCTCCTTGCTCCCACGTCAGCTTCTCCCCATGAACACGACATGGATTGACTGATTGTTGTTCTTGTTTCCAGTCCTCCTATAGACCCAGCAAGCCGCTGAAGCCGTGTCCTCCTCTCCTTGCTCTCACGTCAGCTCCTCCCCATGAACACACCTGGATTGACTGATTGTTGTTCTTGTTACCAGTCCTCCTATAGACCCAGCAAGCCGCTGAAGCCGTGTCCTCCTCTCCTTGCTCTCACGTCAGCTTCTCCCCATGAACACAGCTGGATTGACTGATTGTTGTTCTTGTTTCCAGTCCTCCTATAGACCCAGCAAGCCGCTGAAGCCGTGTCCTCCTCTCCTTGCTCTCACGTCAGCTTCTCCTCATGAACACGACATGGATTGACTGATTGTTGTTCTTGTTTCCAGTCCTCCTATAGACCCAGCAAGCCGCTGAAGCCGTGTCCTCCTCTCCTTGCTCTCACGTCAGCTTCTCCCCATGAACACACCTGGATTGACTGATTGTTGTTCTTGTTACCAGTCCTCCTATAGACCCAGCAAGCCGCTGAAGCCGTGTCCTCCTCTCCTTGCTCTCACGTCAGCTTCTCCCCATGAACACAGCTGGATTGACTGATTGTTGTTCTTGTTTCCAGTCCTCCTATAGACCCAGCAAGCCTCTGAAGCCGTGTCCTCCCCTCCTTGCTCTCACGTCAGCTTCTCCCCATGAACACACCTGGATTGACTGATTGTTGTTCTTGTTTCCAGTACTCCTGAACAGACCCAGCAAGCCGCTGAAGCCGTGTCCTCCTCTCCTCGCTCTCACGTCAGCTTCTTCCCATGAACACAGCTGGATTGACTGATTGTTGTTCTTGTTTCCAGTCCTCCTGAACAGACCCAGCAAGCCGCTGAAGCCGTGTCCTCCTCTCCTTGCTCTCACGTCAGCTTCTCCCCATGAACACACCTGGATTGACTGATTGTTGTTCTTGTTTCCAGTCCTCCTGAACAGACTCAGCAAGCCGCTGAAGCCGTGTCCTCCTCTCCTCGCTCTCACGTCAGCTTCTCCCCATGAACACAGCTGGATTGACTGATTGTTGTTCTTGTTTCCAGTCCTCCTATAGACCCAGCAAGCCGCTTAAGCCGTGTCCTCCTCTCCTTGCTCTCACGTCAGCTTCTCCCCATGAACACAGCTGGATTGACTGATTGTTGTTCTTGTTTCCAGTCCTCCTGAACAGACCCAGCAAGCCGCTGAAGCCGTGTCCTCCTCTCCTCGCTCTCACGTCAGCTTCTCCTCATGAACACGACCTGGATTGACTGATTGTTGTTCTTGTTTCCAGTCCTCCTGAACAGACCCAGCAAGCCGCTGAAGCCGTGTCCCCCTCTCCTTGCTCTCACGTCAGCTTCTCCCCATGAACACGACCTGGATTGACTGATTGTTGTTCTTGTTTCCAGTCCTCCTATAGACCCAGCAAGCCGCTGAAGCCGTGTCCCCCTCTCCTTGCTCTCACGTCAGCTTCTCCCCATGAACACGACCTGGATTGACTGATTGTTGTTCTTGTTTCCAGTCCTCCTATAGACCCAGCAAGCCGCTGAAGCCGTGTCCCCCTCTCCTCGCTCTCACGTCAGCTTCTCCTCATGAACACGACGTGGATATACTGATTGTTGTTCTTGTTTCCAGTCCTCCTATAGACCCAGCAAGCCGCTGAAGCCGTGTCCTCCTCTCCTTGCTCTCACGTCAGCTTCTCCCCATGAACACGACCTGGATTGACTGATTGTTGTTCTTGTTTCCAGTCCTCCTATAGACCCAGCAAGCCGCTGAAGCCGTGTCCCCCTCTCCTCGCTCTCACGTCAGCTTCTCCTCATGAACACGACCTGGATTGACTGATTGTTGTTCTTGTCTCCAGTCCTCCTATAGACCCAGCAAGCCGCTGAAGCCGTGTCCTCCTCTCCTTGCTCTCACGTCAGCTTCTCCCCATGAACACACCTGGATTGACTGATTGTTGTTCTTGTTTCCAGTCCTCCTATAGACCCAGCAAGCCGCTGAAGCCGTGTCCTCCTCTCCTCGCTCTCACGTCAGCTTCTCCTCATGAACACGACCTGGATTGACTGATTGTTGTTCTTGTTTCCAGTCCTCCTATAGACCCAGCAAGCCGCTGAAGCCGTGTCCTCCTCTCCTTGCTCTCACGTCAGCTCCTCTCCATGAACACGACCTGGATTGACTGATTGTTGTTCTTGTTTCCAGTCCTCCTACAGACCCAGCAAGCCGCTGGAGCCGTGTCCTCCTCTCCTTGCTCTCACGTCAGCTTCTCCCCATGAACACGACCTGGATTGACTGATTGTTGTTCTTGTTTCCAGTCCTCCTGAACAGACCCAGCAAGCCGCTGAAGCCGTGTCCTCCTCTCCTTGCTCTCACGTCAGCTCCTCCCCATGAACACGACCTGGATTGACTGATTGGTGTTCTTGTTTCCAGTCCTCCTGAACAGACCCAGCAAGCCGCTGGAGCCGTGTCCTCCTCTCCTTGCTCTCACGTCAGCTTCTCCCCATGAACACGACCTGGATTGACTGATTGTTGTTCTTGTTTCCAGTCCTCCTGAACAGACCCAGCAAGCCGCTGAAGCCGTGTCCTCCTCTCCTTGCTCTCACGTCAGCTCCTCCCCATGAACACGACCTGGATTGACTGATTGTTGTTCTTGTTTCCAGTCCTCCTATAGACCCAGCAAGCCGCTGAAGCCGTGTCCTCCTCTCCTTGCTCTCACGTCAGCTTCTCCTCATGAACACGACCTGGATTGACTGATTGTTGTTCTTGTTTCCAGTCCTCCTGAACAGACCCAGCAAGCCGCTGAAGCCGTGTCCTCCCCTCCTTGCTCTCACGTCAGCTTCTCCCCATGAACACGACCTGGATTGACTGATTGTTGTTCTTGTTTCCAGTCCTCCTGAACAGACCCAGCAAGCCACTGAAGCCGTGTCCTCCTCTCCTTGCTCTCACGTCAGCTTCTCCTCATGAACACGACCTGGATTGACTGATTGTTGTTCTTGTTTCCAGTCCTCCTGAACAGACCCAGCAAGCCGCTGAAGCCGTGTCCTCCTCTCCTTGCTCTCACGTCAGCTTCTCCCCATGAACACACCTGAATTGACTGATTGTTGTTCTTGTTTCCAGTCCTCCTATAGACCCAGCAAGCCGCTGAAGCCGTGTCCTCCTCTCCTTGCTCTGACGTCAGCTTCTCCCCATGAACACACCTGGATTGACTGATTGTTGTTCTTGTTTCCAGTCCTCCTGAACAGACCCAGCAAGCCACTGAAGCCGTGTCCTCCTCTCCTTGCTCTCACGTCAGCTTTTCCCCATGAACACGACCTGGATTGACTGATTGTTGTTCTTGTTTCCAGTCCTCCTATCGACCCAGCAAGCCGCTGAAGCCGTGTCCTCCTCTCCTTGCTCTCACGTCAGCTTCTCCCCATGAACACACCTGGATTGACTGATTGTTGTTCTTGTTTCCAGTCCTCCTATAGACCCAGCAAGCCGCTGAAGCCGTGTCCTCCTCTCCTTGCTCTCACGTCAGCTTCTCCCCATGAACACACCTGGATTGACTGATTGTTGTTCTTGTTTCCAGTCCTCCTATAGACCCAGCAAGCCTCTGAAGCCGTGTCCTCCTCTCCTTGCTCTCACGTCAGCTTCTCCTCATGAACACGACCTGGATTGACTGATTGTTGTTCTTGTTTCCAGTCCTCCTGAACAGACCCAGCAAGCCGCTGAAGCCGTGTCCTCCTCTCCTTGATCTCACGTCAGCTTCTCCTCATGAACACACCTGAATTGACTGATTGTTGTTCTTGTTTCCAGTCCTCCTATAGACCCAGCAAGCCTCTGAAGCCGTGTCCCCCTCTCCTTGCTCTCACGTCAGCTTCTCCTCATGAACACGACCTGGATTGACTGATTGTTGTTCTTGTTTCCAGTCCTCCTATAGACCCAGCAAGTCGCTGAAGCCGTGTCCTCCTCTCCTTGCTCTCACGTCAGCTTCTCCCCATGAACACAGCTGGATTGACTGATTGTTGTTCTTGTTTCCAGTCCTCCTATAGACCCAGCAAGCCTCTGAAGCCGTGTCCTCCTCTCCTTGCTCTCACGTCAGCTTCTCCTCATGAACACACCTGGATTGACTGATTGTTGTTCTTGTTTCCAGTCCTCCTGAACAGACACAGCAAGCCGCTGAAGCCGTGTCGTCCTCTCCTTGCTCTCACGTCAGCTTCTCCTCATGAACACAGCTGGATTGACTGATTGTTGTTCTTGTTTCCAGTCCTCCTATAGACCCAGCAAGCCGCTGAAGCCGTGTTCCTCCCCTTGCTCTCACGTCAACTTCTCCCCATGAACACGACCTGGATTGACTGATTGTTGTTCTTGTTTCCAGTCCTCCTATAGACCCAGCAGGCCACTGAAGCCGTGTCCTCCTCTCCTTGCTCTCACGTCAGCTTCTCCCCATGAACACAGCTGGATTGACTGATTGTTGTTCTTGTTTCCAGTCCTCCTATAGACCCAGCAAGCCGCTGAAGCCGTGTCCTCCTCTCCTTGCTCTCACGTCAGCTTCTCCTCATGAACACACCTGGATTGACTGATTGTTGTTCTTGTTTCCAGTCCTCCTATAGACCCAGCAAGCCACTGAAGCCGTGTCCTCCTCTCCTTGCTCTCACGTCAGCTTCTCCCCATGAACACGGCCTGGATTGACTGATTGTTGTTCTTGTTTCCAGTCCTCCTACAGACCCAGCAAGCCGCTGAAGCCGTGTCCTCCTCTCCTTGCTCTCACGTCAGCTTCTCCCCATGAACACACCTGGATTGACTGATTGTTGTTCTTGTTTCCAGTCCTCCTATAGACCCAGCAAGCCGCTGAAGCCATGTCCTCCTCTACTTGCTCTCACGTCAGCTTCTCCCCATGAACACAGCTGGATTGACTGATTGTTGTTCTTGTTTCCAGTCCTCCTATAGACCCAGCAAGCCGCTGAAGCCGTGTCCTCCTCTCCTTGCTCTCACGTCAGCTTCTACTCATGAACACGACCTGGATTGACTGATTGTTGTTCTTGTTTCCAGTCCTCCTACAGACCCAGCAAGCCACTGAAGCCGTGTCCTCCTCTCCTTGCTCTCACGTCAGCTTCTCCCCATGAACACAGCTGGATTGACTGATTGTTGTTCTTGTTCCCAGTCCTCCTATAGACCCAGCAAGCCGCTGAAGCCGTGTCCTCCTCTCCTTGCTCTCACGTCAGCTTCTCCCCATGAACACGACCTGGATTGACTGATTGTTGTTCTTGTTTCCAGTCCTCCTATAGACCCAGCAAGCCACTGAAGCCGTGTCCTCCTCTCCTTGCTCTCACGTCAGCTTCTCCCCATGAACACGACCTGGATTGACTGATTGTTGTTCTTGTTTCCAGTCCTCCTATAGACCCAGCAAGCCGCTGAAGCCGTGTCCTCCTCTCCTTGCTCTCACGTCAGCTTCTCCCCATGAACACGACCTGGATTGACTGATTGTTGTTCTTGTTTCCAGTCCTCCTATAGACCCAGCAAGCCACTGAAGCCGTGTCCTCCTCTCCTTGCTCTCACGTCAGCTTCTCCCCATGAACACGACCTGGATTGACTGATTGTTGTTCTTGTTTCCAGTCCTCCTATAGACCCAGCAAGCCGCTGAAGCCGTGTCCTCCTCTTCTTGCTCTCACGTCAGCTTCTCCCCATGAACACACCTGGATTGACTGATTGTTGTTCTTGTTTCCAGTCCTCCTATAGACCCAGCAAGCCGCTGAAGCCGTGTCCTCCTCTCCTTGCTCTCACGTCAGCTTCTCCCCATGAACACAGCTGGATTGACTGATTGTTGTTCTTGTTTCCAGTCCTCCTATAGACCCAGCAAGCCGCTGAAGCCGTGTCCTCCTCTCCTTGCTCTCACGTCAGCTTCTCCCCATGAACACGACCTGGATTGACTGATTGTTGTTCTTGTTTCCAGTCCTCCTATAGACCCAGCAAGCCTCTGAAGCCGTGTCCTCCTCTCCTTGCTCTCACGTCAGCTCCTCCCCATGAACACGACCTGGATTGACTGATTGTTGTTCTTGTTTCCAGTCCTCCCATAGACCCAGCAAGCCTCTGAAGCCGTGTCCTCCTCTCCTTGCTCTCACGTCAGCTTCTCCCCATGAACACGACCTGGATTGACTGATTGATGTTCTTGTTTCCAGTCCTCCTATAGACCCAGCAAGCCGCTGAAGCCGTGTCCTCCCCTCCTTGCTCTCACGTCAGCTTCTCCTCATGAACACGACCTGGATTGACCGATTGTTGTTCTTGTTTCCAGTCCTCCTATAGACCCAGCAAGCCACTGAAGCCGTGTCCTCCTCTCCTTGCTCTCACGTCAGCTTCTCCCCATGAACACAGCTGGATTGACTGATTGTTGTTCTTGTTTCCAGTCCTCCTATAGACCCAGCAAGCCGCTGAAGCCGTGGCCTCCTCTCCTTGCTCTCACGTCAGCTTCTCCCCATGAACACACCTGGATTGACTGATTGTTGTTCTTGTTTCCAGTCCTCCTATAGACCCAGCAAGCCGCTGAAGCCGTGTCCTCCTCTCCTTGCTCTCAAGTCAGCTTCTCCCCATGAACACGACCTGGATTGACTATTGTTGTTCTTGTTTACACGCCTCCTATAGACCCAGCAAGCCTCTGAAGCCGTGTCCTCCTCTCCTTGCTCTCACGTCAGCTTCTCCCCATGAACACAGCTGGATTGACTGATTGTTGTTCTTGTTTCCAGTCCTCCTATAGACCCAGCAAGCCGCTGAAGCCGTGTCCTCCTCTCCTTGCTCTCACGTCAGCATCTCCTCATGAACACGACCTGGATTGACTGATTGTTGTTCTTGTTTCCAGTCCTTCTATAGACCCAGCAAGCCGCTGAAGCCGTGTCCTCCTCTCCTTGCTCTCACGTCAGCTTCTCCCCATGAACACGACCTGGATTGACTGATTGTTGTTCTTGTTTCCAGTCCTCCTGAACAGACCCAGCAAGCCGCTGAAGCCGTGTCCTCCTCTCCTTGCTCTCACGTCAGCTTCTCCCCATGAACAAAGCTGGATTGACTGATTGTTGTTCTTGTTTCCAGTCCTCCTATAGACCCAGCGAGCCGCTGAAGCCGTGTCCTCCTCTCCTTGCTCTCACGTCAGCTTCTTCTCATGAACACGACCTGGATTGACTGATTGTTGTTCTTGTTTCCAGTCCTCCTGAACAGACCCAGCAAGCAACTGAAGCCGTGTCCTCCTCTCCTTGCTCTCACGTCAGCTTCTCCCCATGAACACAGCTGGATTGACTGATTGTTGTTCTTGTTTCCAGTCCTCCTATAGACTCAGCAAGCCGCTGAAGCCGTGTCCTCCTCTCCTTGCTCTCACGTCAGCTTCTCCCCATGAACACGACCTGGATTGACTGATTGTTGTTCTTGTTTCCAGTCCTCCTATAGACCCAGCAAGCCACTGAAGCCGTGTCCTCCTCTCCTTGCTCTCACGTCAGCTTCTCCCCATGAACACGACCTGGATTGACTGATTGTTGTTCTTGTTTCCAGTCCTCCTATAGACCCAGCAAGCCTCTGAAGCCGTGGCCTCCTCTCCTTGCTCTCACGTCAGCTTCTCCCCATGAACACAGCTGGATTGACTGATTGTTGTTCTTGTTTCCAGTCCTCCTATAGACCCAGCAAGCCGCTGAAGCCGTGTCCTCCTCTCCTTGCTCTCACGTCAGCTTCTCCCCATGAACACGACCTGGATTGACTGATTGTTGTTCTTGTTTCCAGTCCTCCTATAGACCCAGCAAGCCGCTGAAGCCGTGGCCTCCTCTCCTTGCTCTCACGTCAGCTTCTCCCCATGAACACAGCTGGATTGACTGATTGTTGTTCTTGTTTCCAGTCCTCCTATAGACCCAGCAAGCCGCTGAAGCCGTGTCCTCCTCTCCTTGCTCTCACGTCAGCTTCTCCCCATGAACACGACCTGGATTGTCTGATTGTTGTTCTTGTTTCCAGTCCTCCTATAGACCCAGCAAGCCGCTGAAGCCGTGTCCTCCTCTCCTTGCTCTCACGTCAGCTTCTCCCCATGAACACGACCTGGATTGACTGATTGTTGTTCTTGTTTCCAGTCCTCCTACAGACCCAGCAAGCCGCTGAAGCCGTGGCCTCCTCTCCTTGCTCTCACGTCAGCTTCTCCCCATGAACACAGCTGGATTGACTGATTGTTGTTCTTGTTTCCAGTCCTCCTACAGACCCAGCAAGCCGCTGAAGCCGTGGCCTCCTCTCCTTGCTCTCACGTCAGCTTCTCCTCATGAACACGACCTGGATTGACTGATTGTTGTTCTTGTTTCCAGTCCTCCTATAGACCCAGCAAGCCGCTGAAGCCGTGTCCTCCTCTCCTTGCTCTCACGTCAGCTTCTCCCCATGAACACGACCTGGATTGACTGATTGTTGTTCTTGTTTCCAGTCCTCCTATAGACCCAGCAAGCCTCTGAAGCCGTGTCCTCCCCTCCTTGCTCTCACGTCAGCTTCTCCCCATGAACACACCTGGATTGACTGATTGTTGTTCTTGTTTCCAGTCCTCCTGAACAGACCCAGCAAGCCGCTGAAGCCGTGTCCTCCTCTCCTTGCTCTCACGTCAGCTTCTCCCCATGAACACACCTGGATTGACTGATTGTTGTTCTTGTTTCCAGTCCTCCTATAGACCCAGCAAGCCGCTGAAGCCGTGTCCTCCTCTCCTTGCTCTCACGTCAGCTTCTCACCATGAACACGACCAGGATTGACTGATTGTTGTTCTTGTTTCCAGTCCTCCTATAGACCCAGCAAGCCGCTGAAGCCGTGTCCTCCTCTCCTTGCTCTCACGTCAGCTTCTCCCCATGAACACGACCTGGATTGACTGATTGTTGTTCTTGTTTCCAGTCCTCCTATAGACCCAGCAAGCCGCTGAAGCCGTGTCCTCCTCTCCTTGCTCTCACGTCAGCTTCTCCCCATGAACACACCTGGATTGACTGATTGTTGTTCTTGTTTCCAGTCCTCCTATAGACCCAGCAAGCCACTGAAGCCGTGTCCTCCTCTCCTTGCTCTCACGTCAGCATCTCCCCATGAACACACCTGGATTGACTGATTGTTGTTCTTGTTTCCAGTCCTCCTATAGACCCAGCAGGCCACTGAAGCCGTGTCCTCCTCTCCTTGCTCTCACGTCAGCTTCTCCCCATGAACACGACCTGGATTGACTGATTGTTGTTCTTGTTTCCAGTCCTCCTATAGACCCAGCAAGCCACTGAAGCCGTGTCCTCCTCTCCTTGCTCTCACGTCAGCTTCTCCCCATGAACACGACCTGGATTGACTGATTGTTGTTCTTGTTTCCAGTCCTCCTATAGACCCAGCAAGCCGCTGAAGCCGTGTACTCCTCTTCTTGCTCTCACGTCAGCTTCTCCCCATGAACACACCTGGATTGACTGATTGTTGTTCTTGTTTCCAGTCCTCCTATAGACCCAGCAAGCCGCTGAAGCCGTGTCCTCCTCTCCTTGCTCTCACGTCAGCTCCTCCCCATGAACACAGCTGGATTGACTGATTGTTGTTCTTGTTTCCAGTCCTCCTATAGACCCAGCAAGCCGCTGAAGCCGTGTCCTCCTCTCCTTGCTCTCACGTCAGCTTCTCCCCATGAACACGACCTGGATTGACTGATTGTTGTTCTTGTTTCCAGTCCTCCTATAGACCCAGCAAGCCTCTGAAGCCGTGTCCTCCTCTCCTTGCTCTCACGTCAGCTTCTCCCCATGAACACGACCTGGATTGACTGATTGATGTTCTTGTTTCCAGTCCTCCTATAGACCCAGCAAGCCGCTGAAGCCGTGTCCTCCCCTCCTTGCTCTCACGTCAGCTTCTCCTCATGAACACGACCTGGATTGACCGATTGTTGTTCTTGTTTCCAGTCCTCCTATAGACCCAGCAAGCCACTGAAGCCGTGTCCTCCTCTCCTTGCTCTCACGTCAGCTTCTCCCCATGAACACAGCTGGATTGACTGATTGTTGTTCTTGTTTCCAGTCCTCCTATAGACCCAGCAAGCCGCTGAAGCCGTGGCCTCCTCTCCTTGCTCTCACGTCAGCTTCTCCCCATGAACACACCTGGATTGACTGATTGTTGTTCTTGTTTCCAGTCCTCCTATAGACCCAGCAAGCCGCTGAAGCCGTGTCCTCCTCTCCTTGCTCTCAAGTCAGCTTCTCCCCATGAACACGACCTGGATTGACTATTGTTGTTCTTGTTTACACGCCTCCTATAGACCCAGCAAGCCTCTGAAGCCGTGTCCTCCTCTCCTTGCTCTCACGTCAGCTTCTCCCCATGAACACAGCTGGATTGACTGATTGTTGTTCTTGTTTCCAGTCCTCCTATAGACCCAGCAAGCCGCTGAAGCCGTGTCCTCCTCTCCTTGCTCTCACGTCAGCATCTCCTCATGAACACGACCTGGATTGACTGATTGTTGTTCTTGTTTCCAGTCCTTCTATAGACCCAGCAAGCCGCTGAAGCCGTGTCCTCCTCTCCTTGCTCTCACGTCAGCTTCTCCCCATGAACACGACCTGGATTGACTGATTGTTGTTCTTGTTTCCAGTCCTCCTGAACAGACCCAGCAAGCCGCTGAAGCCGTGTCCTCCTCTCCTTGCTCTCACGTCAGCTTCTCCCCATGAACAAAGCTGGATTGACTGATTGTTGTTCTTGTTTCCAGTCCTCCTATAGACCCAGCGAGCCGCTGAAGCCGTGTCCTCCTCTCCTTGCTCTCACGTCAGCTTCTTCTCATGAACACGACCTGGATTGACTGATTGTTGTTCTTGTTTCCAGTCCTCCTGAACAGACCCAGCAAGCAACTGAAGCCGTGTCCTCCTCTCCTTGCTCTCACGTCAGCTTCTCCCCATGAACACAGCTGGATTGACTGATTGTTGTTCTTGTTTCCAGTCCTCCTATAGACTCAGCAAGCCGCTGAAGCCGTGTCCTTCTCTCCTTGCTCTCACGTCAGCTTCTCCCCATGAACACGACCTGGATTGACTGATTGTTGTTCTTGTTTCCAGTCCTCCTATAGACCCAGCAAGCCACTGAAGCCGTGTCCTCCTCTCCTTGCTCTCACGTCAGCTTCTCCCCATGAACACGACCTGGATTGACTGATTGTTGTTCTTGTTTCCAGTCCTCCTATAGACCCAGCAAGCCGCTGAAGCCGTGTCCTCCTCTCCTTACTCTCACGTCAGCTTCTCTCCATGAACACGACCTGGATTGACTGATTGTTGTTCTTGTTTCCAGTCCTCCTGAACAGACCCAGCAAGCCACTGAAGCCGTGTCCTCCTCTCCTTGCTCTCACGTCAGCTTCTCCCCATGAACACACCTGGATTGACTGATTGTTGTTCTTGTTTCCAGTCCTCCTGAACAGACCCAGCAAGCCTCTGAAGCCGTGTCCTCCTCTCCTTGCTCTCACGTCAGCTTCTCCCCATGAACACGACCTGGATTGACTGATTGTTGTTCTTGTTTCCAGTCCTCCTATAGACCCAGCAAGCCTCTGAAGCCGTGTCCTCCTCTCCTTGCTCTCACGTCAGCTTCTCCCCATGAACACGACCTGGATTGACTGATTGTTGTTCTTGTTTCCAGTCCTCCTATAGACCCAGCAAGCCGCTGAAGCCGTGTCCTCCTCTCCTTGCTCTCACGTCAGCTTCTCCCCATGAACACGACCTGGATTGACTGATTGTTGTTCTTGTTTCCAGTCCTCCTACAGACCCAGCAAGCCGCAGAAGACGTGTCCTCCTCTCCTTGCTCTCACGTCAGCTTCTCCCCATGAACACGACCTGGATTGACTGATTGTTGTTCTTGTTTCCAGTCCTCCTATAGACCCAGCAAGCCGCTGAAGCCGTGTCCTCCTCTCCTTGCTCTCACGTCAGCTTCTCCCCATGAACACGGCCTGGATTGACTGATTGTTGTTCTTGTTTCCAGTCCTCCTATAGACCCAGCAAGCCGCTGAAGCCGTGTCCTCCTCTCCTTGCTCTCACGTCAGCTTCTCCCCATGAACACGACCTGGATTGACTGATTGTTGTTCTTGTTTCCAGTCCCCCTATAGACCCAGCAAGCCGCTGAAGCCGTGTCCTCCTCTCCTTGCTCTCACGTCAGCTTCTCCCCATGAACACGACCTGGATTGACTGATTGTTGTTCTTGTTTCCAGTCCTCCTACAGACCCAGCAAGCCGCTGAAGCCGTGGCCTCCTCTCCTTGCTCTCACGTCAGCTTCTCCCCATGAACACAGCTGGATTGACTGATTGTTGTTCTTGTTTCCAGTCCTCCTACAGACCCAGCAAGCCACTGAAGCCGTGGCCTCCTCTCCTTGCTCTCACGTCAGCTTCTCCCCATGAACACGACCTGGATTGACTGATTGTTGTTCTTGTTTCCAGTCCTCCTATAGACCCAGCAAGCCGCTGAAGCCGTGTCCTCCTCTCCTTGCTCTCACGTCAGCTTCTCCCCATGAACACGACCTGGATTGACTGATTGTTGTTCTTGTTTCCAGTCCTCCTATAGACCCAGCAAGCCTCTGAAGCCGTGTCCTCCTCTCCCTGCTCTCACGTCAGCTTCTCCTCATGAACACACCTGGATTGACTGATTGTTGTTCTTGTTTCCAGTCCTCCTGAACAGACCCAGCAAGCCGCTGAAGCCGTGTCCTCCTCTCCTTGCTCTCACGTCAGCTTCTCCCCATGAACACACCTGGATTGACTGATTGTTGTTCTTGTTTCCAGTCCTCCTATAGACCCAGCAAGCCGCTGAAGCCGTGTCCTCCTCTCCTTGCTCTCACGTCAGCTTCTCCTCATGAACACGACCTGGATTGACTGATTGTTGTTCTTGTTTCAAGTCCTCCTATAGACCCAGCAAGCCGCTGAAGCCGTGTCCTCCTCTCCTTGCTCTCACGTCAGCTTCTCCCCATGAACACACCTGGATTGACTGATTGTTGTTCTTGTTTCCAGTCCTCCTATAGACCCAGCAAGCCACTGAAGCCGTGTCCTCCTCTCCTTGCTCTCACGTCAGCATCTCCCCATGAACACACCTGGATTGACTGATTGTTGTTCTTGTTTCCAGTCCTCCTATAGACCCAGCAGGCCACTGAAGCCGTGTCCTCCTCTCCTTGCTCTCACGTCAGCTTCTCCCCATGAACACGACCTGGATTGACTGATTGTTGTTCTTGTTTCCAGTCCTCCTGAACAGACCCAGCAAGCCGCTGAAGCCGTGTCCTCCTCTCCTTGCTCTCACGTCAGCTTCTCCCCATGAACACACCTGGATTGACTGATTGTTGTTCTTGTTTCCAGTCCTCCTATAGACCCAGCAAGCCGCTGAAGCCGTGTCCTCCTCTCCTTGCTCTCACGTCAGCTTCTCCCCATGAACACAGCTGGATTGACTGATTGTTGTTCTTGTTTCCAGTACTCCTATAGACCCAGCAAGCCGCTGAAGCCGTGTCCTCCTCTCCTTGCTCTCACGTCAGCTTCTCCCCATGAACACAGCTGGATTGACTGATTGTTGTTCTTGTTTCCAGTCCTCCTATAGACCCAGCAAGCCACTGAAGCCGTGTCCTCCTCTCCTTGCTCTCACGTCAGCTTCTCCTCATGAACACAGCTGGATCGACTGATTGTTGTTCTTGTTTCCAGTCCTCCTGAACAGACCCAGCAAGCCGCTGAAGCCGTGTCCTCCCCTCCTTGCTCTCACGTCAGCTTCTCCCCATGAACACGACCTGGATTGACTGATTGTTGTTATTGTTTCCAGTCCTCCTATAGATCCAGCAAGCCACTGAAGCCGTGTCCTCCTCTCCTTGCTCTCACGTCAGCTTCTCCCCATGAACACAGCTGGATTGACTGATTGTTGTTCTTGTTTCCAGTCCTCCTATAGACCCAGCAAGCCACTGAAGCCGTGTCCTCCTCTCCTTGCTCTCACGTCAGCTTCTCCCCATGAACACACCTGGATTGACTGATTGTTGTTCTTGTTTCCAGTCCTCCTATAGACCCAGCAAGCCGCTGAAGCCGTGTCCTCCTCTTCTTGCTCTCACGTCAGCTTCTCCTCATGAACACACCTGGATTGACTGATTGTTGTTCTTGTTTCCAGTCCTCCTATAGACCCAGCAAGCCGCTGAAGCCGTGTCCTCCTCTCCTTGCTCTCACGTCAGCTTCTCCCCATGAACACGACCTGGATTGACTGATTGTTGTTCTTGTTTCCAGTCCTCCTGAACAGACCCAGCAAGCCACTGAAGCCGTGTCCTCCTCTCCTTGCTCTCACGTCAGCTTCTCCCCATGAACACACCTGGATTGACTGATTGTTGTTCTTGTTTCCAGTCCTCCTATAGACCCAGCAAGCCGCTGAAGCCGTGTCCTCCTCTCCTTGCTCTCACGTCAGCTTCTCCCCATGAACACAGCTGGATTGACTGATTGTTGTTCTTGTTTCCAGTCCTCCTATAGACCCAGCAGGCCACTGAAGCCGTGTCCTCCTCTCCTTGCTCTCACGTCAGCTTCTCCCCATGAACACGACGTGGATTGACTGATTGTTGTTCTTGTTTCCAGTCCTCCTGAACAGACCCAGCAAGCCGCTGAAGCCGTGTCCTCCTCTCCTTGCTCTCACGTCAGCTTCTCCCCATGAACACGACCTGGATTGACTGATTGTTGTTCTTGTTTCCAGTCCTTCTATAGACCCAGCAAGCCGCTGAAGCCGTGTCCTCCTCTCCTTGCTCTTACGTCAGCTTCTCCCCATGAACACAGCTGGATTGACTGATTGTTGTTCTTGTTTCCAGTCCTCCTATAGACCCAGCGAGCCGCTGAAGCCGTGTCCTCCTCTCCTTGCTCTCACGTCAGCTTCTCCTCATGAACACGACCTGGATTGACTGATTGTTGTTCTTGTTTCCAGTCCTCCTGAACAGACCCAGCAAGCAACTGAAGCCGTGTCCTCCTCTCCTTGCTCTCACGTCAGCTTCTCCCCATGAACACAGCTGGATTGACTGATTGTTGTTCTTGTTTCCAGTCCTCCTATAGACTCAGCAAGCCGCTGAAGCCGTGTCCTCCTCTCCTTGCTCTCACGTCAGCTTCTCCCCATGAACACGACCTGGATTGACTGATTGTTGTTCTTGTTTCCAGTCCTCCTATAGACCCAGCAAGCCACTGAAGCCGTGTCCTCCTCTCCTTGCTCTCACGTCAGCTTCTCCCCATGAACACGACCTGGATTGACTGATTGTTGTTCTTGTTTCCAGTCCTCCTATAGACCCAGCAAGCCGCTGAAGCCGTGTCCTCCTCTCCTTACTCTCACGTCAGCTTCTCTCCATGAAAACGACCTGGATTGACTGATTGTTGTTCTTGTTTCCAGTCCTCCTGAACAGACCCAGCAAGCCACTGAAGCCGTGTCCTCCTCTCCTTGCTCTCACGTCAGCTTCTCCCCATGAACACACCTGGATTGACTGATTGTTGTTCTTGTTTCCAGTCCTCCTGAACAGACCCAGCAAGCCTCTGAAGCCGTGTCCTCCTCTCCTTGCTCTCACGTCAGCTTCTCCCCATGAACACGACCTGGATTGACTGATTGTTGTTCTTGTTTCCAGTCCTCCTATAGACCCAGCAAGCCGCTGAAGCCGTGTCCTCCTCTCCTTGCTCTCACGTCAGCTTCTCCCCATGAACACGACCTGGATTGACTGATTGTTGTTCTTGTTTCCAGTCCTCCTATAGACCCAGCAAGCCGCTGAAGCCGTGTCCTCCTCTCCTTGCTCTCACGTCAGCTTCTCCCCATGAACACGACCTGGATTGACTGATTGTTGTTCTTGTTTCCAGTCCTCCTACAGACCCAGCAAGCCGCAGAAGACGTGTCCTCCTCTCCTTGCTCTCACGTCAGCTTCTCCCCATGAACACGACCTGAATTGACTGATTGTTGTTCTTGTTTCCAGTCCTCCTATAGACCCAGCAAGCCGCTGAAGCCGTGTCCTCCTCTCCTTGCTCTCACGTCAGCTTCTCCCCATGAACACGGCCTGGATTGACTGATTGTTGTTCTTGTTTCCAGTCCTCCTATAGACTCAGCAAGCCGCTGAAGCCGTGTCCTCCTCTACTTGCTCTCACGTCAGCTTCTCCCCATGAACACGACCTGGATTGACTGATTGTTGTTCTTGTTTCCAGTCCTCCTATAGACCCAGCAAGCCGCTGAAGCCGTGTCCTCCTCTCCTTGCTCTCACGTCAGCTTCTCCCCATGAACACGACCTGGATTGACTGATTGTTGTTCTTGTTTCCAGTCCTCCTACAGACCCAGCAAGCCGCTGAAGCCGTGGCCTCCTCTCCTTGCTCTCACGTCAGCTTCTCCCCATGAACACAGCTGGATTGACTGATTGTTGTTCTTGTTTCCAGTCCTCCTACAGACCCAGCAAGCCGCTGAAGCCGTGTCCTCCTCTCCTTGCTCTCACGTCAGCTTCTCCCCATGAACACGACCTGGATTGACTGATTGTTGTTCTTGTTTCCAGTCCTCCTATAGACCCAGCAAGCCGCTGAAGCCGTGTCCTCCTCTCCTTGCTCTCACGTCAGCTTCTCCCCAAGAACACGACCTGGATTGACTGATTGTTGTTCTTGTTTCCAGTCCTCCTATAGACCCAGCAAGCCTCTGAAGCCGTGTCCTCCCCTCCTTGCTCTCACGTCAGCTTCTCCCCATGAACACACCTGGATTGACTGATTGTTGTTCTTGTTTCCAGTCCTCCTGAACAGACCCAGCAAGCCGCTGAAGCCGTGTCCTCCTCTCCTTGCTCTCACGTCAGCTTCTCCCCATGAACACACCTGGATTGACTGATTGTTGTTCTTGTTTCCAGTCCTCCTATAGACCCAGCAAGCCGCTGAAGCCGTGTCCTCCTCTCCTTGCTCTCACGTCAGCTTCTCCTCATGAACACGACCTGGATTGACTGATTGTTGTTCTTGTTTCAAGTCCTCCTATAGACCCAGCAAGCCGCTGAAGCCGTGTCCTCCTCTCCTTGCTCTCACGTCAGCTTCTCCCCATGAACACACCTGGATTGACTGATTGTTGTTCTTGTTTCCAGTCCTCCTATAGACCCAGCAAGTCACTGAAGCCGTGTCCTCCTCTCCTTGCTCTCACGTCAGCATCTCCCCATGAACACACCTGGATTGACTGATTGTTGTTCTTGTTTCCAGTCCTCCTATAGACCCAGCAGGCCACTGAAGCCGTGTCCTCCTCTCCTTGCTCTCACGTCAGCTTCTCCCCATGAACACGACCTGGATTGACTGATTGTTGTTCTTGTTTCCAGTCCTCCTGAACAGACCCAGCAAGCCGCTGAAGCCGTGTCCTCCTCTCCTTGCTCTCACGTCAGCTTCTCCCCATGAACACGACATGGATTGACTGATTGTTGTTCTTGTTTCCAGTCCTCCTATAGACCCAGCAAGCCGCTGAAGCCGTGTCCTCCTCTCCTTGCTCTCACGTCAGCTTCTCCCCATGAACACAGCTGGATTGACTGATTGTTGTTCTTGTTTCCAGTCCTCCTATAGACCCAGCAAGCCGCTTAAGCCGTGTCCTCCTCTCCTTGCTCTCACGTCAGCTTCTCCCCATGAACACACCTGGATTGACTGATTGTTGTTCTTGTTTCCAGTCCTCCTATAGACCCAGCAAGCCGCTGAAGCCGTGTCCTCCTCTCCTTGCTCTCACGTCAGCTTCTCCCCATGAACACAGCTGGATTGACTGATTGTTGTTCTTGTTTCCAGTCCTCCTATAGACCCAGCAAGCCGCTGAAGCCGTGTCCTCCTCTCCTTGCTCTCACGTCAGCTTCTCCCCATGAACACGACCTGGATTGACTGATTGTTGTTCTTGTTTCCAGTCCTCCTATAGACCCAGCAAGCCGCTGAAGCCGTGGCCTCCTCTCCTTGCTCTCACGTCAGCTTCTCCCCATGAACACAGCTGGATTGACTGATTGTTGTTCTTGTTTCCAGTCCTCCTATAGACCCAGCAAGCCACTGAAGCCGTGTCCTCCTCTCCTTGCTCTCACGTCAGCTTCTCCCCATGAACACGACCTGGATTGACTGATTGTTGTTCTTGTTTCCAGTCCTCCTATAGACCCAGCAAGCCGCTGAAGCCGTGTCCTCCTCTCCTTGCTCTCACGTCAGCTTCTCCCCATGAACACGACCTGGATTGACTGATTGTTGTTCTTGTTTCCAGTCCTCCTACAGACCCAGCAAGCCGCTGAAGCCGTGGCCTCCTCTCCTTGCTCTCACGTCAGCTTCTCCCCATGAACACAGCTGGATTGACTGATTGTTGTTCTTGTTTCCAGTCCTCCTACAGACCCAGCAAGCCGCTGAAGCCGTGGCCTCCTCTCCTTGCTCTCACGTCAGCTTCTCCCCATGAACACGACCTGGATTGACTGATTGTTGTTCTTGTTTCCAGTCCTCCTATAGACCCAGCAAGCCGCTGAAGCCGTGTCCTCCTCTCCTTGCTCTCACGTCAGCTTCTCCCCATGAACACGACCTGGATTGACTGATTGTTGTTCTTGTTTCCAGTCCTCCTATAGACCCAGCAAGCCTCTGAAGCCGTGTCCTCCCCTCCTTGCTCTCACGTCAGCTTCTCCCCATGAACACACCTGGATTGACTGATTGTTGTTCTTGTTTCCAGTCCTCCTGAACAGACCCAGCAAGCCTCTGAAGCCGTGTCCTCCTCTCCTTGCGCTCACGTCAGCTTCTCCTCATGAACACACCTGGATTGACTGATTGTTGTTCTTGTTTCCAGTCCTCCTGAACAGACCCAGCAAGCCGCTGAAGCCGTGTCCTCCTCTCCTTGCTCTCACGTCAGCTTCTCCCCATGAACACACCTGGATTGACTGATTGTTGTTCTTGTTTCCAGTCCTCCTATAGACCCAGCAAGCCGCTGAAGCCGTGTCCTCCTCTCCTTGCTCTCACGTCAGCTTCTCCTCATGAACACGACCTGGATTGACTGATTGTTGTTCTTGTTTCCAGTCCTCCTATAGACCCAGCAAGCCGCTGAAGCCGTGTCCTCCTCTCCTTGCTCTCACGTCAGCTTCTCCCCATGAACACACCTGGATTGACTGATTGTTGTTCTTGTTTCCAGTCCTCCTAAAGACCCAGCAAGCCGCTGAAGCCGTGTCCTCCTCTCCTTGCTCTCACGTCAGCTTCTCCCCATGAACACACCTGGATTGACTGATTGTTGTTCTTGTTTCCAGTCCTCCTATAGACCCAGCAAGCCGCTGAAGCCGTGTCCTCCTCTCCTTGCTCTCACGTCAGCTTCTCCCCATGAACACAGCTGGATTGACTGATTGTTGTTCTTGTTTCCAGTCCTCCTATAGACCCAGCAAAACGCTGAAGCCGTGTCCTCCTCTCCTTGCTCTCACGTCAGCTTCTCCCCATGAACACACCTGGATTGACTGATTGTTGTTCTTGTTTCCAGTCCTCCTATAGACCCAGCAAGCCGCTGAAGCAGTGTCCTCCTCTCCTTGCTCTCACGTCAGCTTCTCCCCATGAACACGACCTGGATTGACTGATTGTTGTTCTTGTTTCCAGTCCTCCTGAACAGACCCAGCAAGCCACTGAAGCCGTGTCCTCCTCTCCTTGCTCTCACGTCAGCTTCTCCCCATGAACACACCTGGATTGACTGATTGTTGTTCTTGTTTCCAGTCCTCCTATAGACCCAGCAAGCCGCTGAAGCCGTGTCCTCCTCTCCTTGCTCTCACGTCAGCTTCTCCCCATGAACACAGCTGGATTGACTGATTGTTGTTCTTGTTTCCAGTCCTCCTATAGACCGAGCAGGCCACTGAAGCCGTGTCCTCCTCTCCTTGCTCTCACGTCAGCTTCTCCCCATGAACACGACCTGGATTGACTGATTGTTGTTCTTGTTTCCAGTCCTCCTGAACAGACCCAGCAAGCCACTGAAGCCGTGTCCTCCTCTCCTTGCTCTCACGTCAGCTTCTCCCCATGAACACAGCTGGATTGACTGATTGTTGTTCTTGTTTCCAGTCCTCCTATAGACCCAGCAAGCCGCTGAAGCCATGTCCTCCTCTCCTTGCTCTCACGTCAGCTTCTCCTCATGAACACACCTGGATTGACTGATTGTTGTTCTTGTTTCCAGTCCTCCTGAACAGACCCAGCAAGCCGCTGAAGCCGTGTACTCCTCTCCTTGCTCTCACGTCAGCTCCTCCCCATGAACACGACCTGGATTGACTGATTGTTGTTCTTGTTTCCAGTCCTCCTATAGACCCAGCAAGCCTCTGAAGCCGTGTCCTCCTCTCCTTGCTCTCACGTCAGCTCCTTCCCATGAACACTACCTGGATTGACTGATTGTTGTTCTTGTTTCCAGTCCTCCTATAGACCCAGCAAGCCTCTGAAGCCGTGTCCTCCTCTCCTTGCTCTCACGTCAGCTTCTCCCCATGAACACGACCTGGATTGACTGATTGATGTTCTTGTTTCCAGTCCTCCTATAGACCCAGCAAGCCGCTGAAGCCGTGTCCTCCCCTCCTTGCTCTGACGTCAGCTTCTCCTCATGAACACGACCTGGATTGACCGATTGTTGTTCTTGTTTCCAGTCCTCCTATAGACCCAGCAAGCCACTGAAGCCGTGTCCTCCTCTCCTTGCTCTCACGTCAGCTTCTCCCCATGAACACAGCTGGATTGACTGATTGTTGTTCTTGTTTCCAGTCCTCCTATAGACCCAGCAAGCCGCTGAAGCCGTGGCCTCCTCTCCTTGCTCTCACGTCAGCTTCTCCCCATGAACACACCTGGATTGACTGATTGTTGTTCTTGTTTCCAGTCCTCCTATAGACCCAGCAAGCCGCTGAAGCCGTGTCCTCCTCTCCTTGCTCTCACGTCAGCTTCTCCCCATGAACACGACCTGGATTGACTGATTGTTGTTCTTGTTGACAGTCCTCCTATAGACCCAGCAAGCCTCTGAAGCCGTGTCCTCCCCTCCTTGCTCTCACGTCAGCTTCTCCCCATGAACACAGTTGAATTGACTGATTGTTGTTCTTGTTTCCAGTCCTCCTATAGACCCAGCAAGCCGCTGAAGCCGTGTCCTCCTCTCCTTGCTCTCACGTCAGCATCTCCTCATGAACACGACCTGGATTGACTGATTGTTGTTCTTGTTTCCAGTCCTTCTATAGACCCAGCAAGCCGCTGAAGCCGTGTCCTCCTCTCCTTGCTCTCACGTCAGCTTCTCCCCATGAACACGACGTGGATTGACTGATTGTTGTTCTTGTTTCCAGTCCTTCTGAACAGAACCAGCAAGCCGCTGAAGCCGTGTCCTCCTCTCCTTGCTCTCACGTCAGCTTCTCCCCATGAACACAGCTGGATTGACTGATTGTTGTTCTTGTTTCCAGTCCTCCTATAGACCCAGCGAGCCGCTGAAGCCGTGTCCTCCTCTCCTTGCTCTCACGTCAGCTTCTCCTCATGAACACGACCTGGATTGACTGATTGTTGTTCTTGTTTCCAGTCCTCCTGAACAGACCCAGCAAGCAACTGAAGCCGTGTCCTCCTCTCCTTGCACTCACGTCAGCTTCTCCCCATGAACACAGCTGGATTGACTGATTGTTGTTCTTGTTTCCAGTCCTCCTATAGACTCAGCAAGCCGCTGAAGCCGTGTCCTCCTCTCCTTGCTCTCACGTCAGCTTCTCCCCATGAACACGACCTGGATTGACTGATTGTTGTTCTTGTTTCCAGTCCTCCTATAGACCCAGCAAGCCACTGAAGCCGTGTCCTCCTCTCCTTGCTCTCACGTCAGCTTCTCCCCATGAACACGACCTGGATTGACTGATTGTTGTTCTTGTTTCCAGTCCTCCTATAGACCCAGCAAGCCGCTGAAGCCGTGTCCTCCTCTCCTTACTCTCACGTCAGCTTCTCTCCATGAACACGACCTGGATTGACTGATTGTTGTTCTTGTTTCCAGTCCTCCTGAACAGACCCAGCAAGCCACTGAAGCCGTGTCCTCCTCTCCTTGCTCTCACGTCAGCTTCTCCCCATGAACACACCTGGATTGACTGATTGTTGTTCTTGTTTCCAGTCCTCCTGAACAGACCCAGCAAGCCTCTGAAGCCGTGTCCTCCTCTCCTTGCTCTCACGTCAGCTTCTCCCCATGAACACGACCTGGATTGACTGATTGTTGTTCTTGTTTCCAGTCCTCCTATAGACCCAGCAAGCCTCTGAAGCCGTGTCCTCCTCTCCTTGCTCTCACGTCAGCTTCTCCCCATGAACACGACCTGGATTGACTGATTGTTGTTCTTGTTTCCAGTCCTCCTATAGACCCAGCAAGCCGCTGAAGCCGTGTCCTCCTCTCCTTGCTCTCACGTCAGCTTCTCCCCATGAACACGACCTGGATTGACTGATTGTTGTTCTTGTTTCCAGTCCTCCTACAGACCCAGCAAGCCGCAGAAGACGTGTCCTCCTCTCCTTGCTCTCACGTCAGCTTCTCCCCATGAACACGACCTGGATTGACTGATTGTTGTTCTTGTTTCCAGTCCTCGTATAGACCCAGCAAGCCGCTGAAGCCGTGTCCTCCTCTCCTTGCTCTCACGTCAGCTTCTCCCCATGAACACGGCCTGGATTGACTGATTGTTGTTCTTGTTTCCAGTCCTCCTATAGACCCAGCAAGCCGCTGAAGCCGTGTCCTCCTCTCCTTGCTCTCACGTCAGCTTCTCCCCATGAACACGACCTGGATTGACTGATTGTTGTTCTTGTTTCCAGTCCTCCTATAGACCCAGCAAGCCGCTGAAGCCGTGTCCTCCTCTCCTTGCTCTCACGTCAGCTTCTCCCCATGAACACGACCTGGATTGACTGATTGTTGTTCTTGTTTCCAGTCCTCCTGAACAGACCCAGCAAGCCACTGAAGCCGTGTCCTCCTCTCCTTGCTCTCACGTCAGCTTCTCCCCATGAACACACCTGGATTGACTGATTGTTGTTCTTGTTTCCAGTCCTCCTATAGACCCAGCAAGCCGCTGAAGCCGTGTCCTCCTCTCCTTGCTCTCACGTCAGCTTCTCCCCATGAACACAGCTGGATTGACTGATTGTTGTTCTTGTTTCCAGTCCTCCTATAGACCCAGCAGGCCACTGAAGCCGTGTCCTCCTCTCCTTGCTCTCACGTCAGCTTCTCCCCATGAACACGACCTGGATTGACTGATTGTTGTTCTTGTTTCCAGTCCTCCTGAACAGACCCAGCAAGCCACTGAAGCCGTGTCCTCCTCTCCTTGCTCTCACGTCAGCTTCTCCCCATGAACACAGCTGGATTGACTGATTGTTGTTCTTGTTTCCAGTCCTCCTATAGACCCAGCAAGCCGCTGAAGCCATGTCCTCCTCTCCTTGCTCTCACGTCAGCTTCTCCTCATGAACACACCTGGATTGACTGATTGTTGTTCTTGTTTCCAGTCCTCCTGAACAGACCCAGCAAGCCGCTGAAGCCGTGTACTCCTCTCCTTGCTCTCACGTCAGCTCCTCCCCATGAACACGACCTGGATTGACTGATTGTTGTTCTTGTTTCCAGTCCTCCTATAGACCCAGCAAGCCTCTGAAGCCGTGTCCTCCTCTCCTTGCTCTCACGTCAGCTCCTTCCCATGAACACGACCTGGATTGACTGATTGTTGTTCTTGTTTCCAGTCCTCCTATAGACCCAGCAAGCCTCTGAAGCCGTGTCCTCCTCTCCTTGCTCTCACGTCAGCTTCTCCCCATGAACACGACCTGGATTGACTGATTGATGTTCTTGTTTCCAGTCCTCCTATAGACCCAGCAAGCCGCTGAAGCCGTGTCCTCCCCTCCTTGCTCTGACGTCAGCTTCTCCTCATGAACACGACCTGGATTGACCGATTGTTGTTCTTGTTTCCAGTCCTCCTATAGACCCAGCAAGCCACTGAAGCCGTGTCCTCCTCTCCTTGCTCTCACGTCAGCTTCTCCCCATGAACACGACCTGGATTGACCGATTGTTGTTCTTGTTTCCAGTCCTCCTATAGACCCAGCAAGCCGCTGAAGCCGTGGCCTCCTCTCCTTGCTCTCACGTCAGCTTCTCCCCATGAACACACCTGGATTGACTGATTGTTGTTCTTGTTTCCAGTCCTCCTATAGACCCAGCAAGCCGCTGAAGCCGTGTCCTCCTCTCCTTGCTCTCACGTCAGCTTCTCCCCATGAACACGACCTGGATTGACTGATTGTTGTTCTTGTTTACAGTCCTCCTATAGACCCAGCAAGCCTCTGAAGCCGTGTCCTCCCCTCCTTGCTCTCACGTCAGCTTCTCCCCATGAACACAGTTGAATTGACTGATTGTTGTTCTTGTTTCCAGTCCTCCTATAGACCCAGCAAGCCGCTGAAGCCGTGTCCTCCTCTCCTTGCTCTCACGTCAGCATCTCCTCATGAACACGACCTGGATTGACTGATTGTTGTTCTTGTTTCCAGTCCTTCTATAGACCCAGCAAGCCGCTGAAGCCGTGTCCTCCTCTCCTTGCTCTCACGTCAGCTTCTCCCCATGAACACGACGTGGATTGACTGATTGTTGTTCTTGTTTCCAGTCCTTCTGAACAGAACCAGCAAGCCGCTGAAGCCGTGTCCTCCTCTCCTTGCTCTCACGTCAGCTTCTCCCCATGAACACAGCTGGATTGACTGATTGTTGTTCTTGTTTCCAGTCCTCCTATAGACCCAGCGAGCCGCTGAAGCCGTGTCCTCCTCTCCTTGCTCTCACGTCAGCTTCTCCTCATGAACACGACCTGGATTGACTGATTGTTGTTCTTGTTTCCAGTCCTCCTGAACAGACCCAGCAAGCCGCTGAAGCCGTGTCCTCCTATCCTTGCTCTCACGTCAGCTTCTCCCCATGAACACAGCTGGATTGACTGATTGTTGTTCTTGTTTCCAGTCCTCCTATAGACCCAGCGAGCCGCTGAAGCCGTGTCCTCCTCTCCTTGCTCTCACGTCAGCTTCTCCTCATGAACACGACCTGGATTGACTGATTGTTGTTCTTGTTTCCAGTCCTCCTGAACAGACCCAGCAAGCCGCTGAAGCCGTGTCCTCCTCTCCTTGCTCTCACGTCAGCTTCTCCCCATGAACACAGCTGGATTGACTGATTGTTGTTCTTGTTTCCAGTCCTCCTATAGACCCAGCAAGCAACTGAAGCCGTGTCCTCCTCTCCTTGCACTCACGTCAGCTTCTCCCCATGAACACAGCTGGATTGACTGATTGTTGTTCTTGTTTCCAGTCCTCCTATAGACTCAGCAAGCCGCTGAAGCCGTGTCCTCCTCTCCTTGCTCTCACGTCAGCTTCTCCCCATGAACACGACCTGGATTGACTGATTGTTGTTCTTGTTTCCAGTCCTCCTATAGACCCAGCAAGCCACTGAAGCCGTGTCCTCCTCTCCTTGCTCTCACGTCAGCTTCTCCCCATGAACACGACCTGGATTGACTGATTGTTGTTCTTGTTTCCAGTCCTCCTATAGACCCAGCAAGCCGCTGAAGCCGTGTCCTCCTCTCCTTACTCTCACGTCAGCTTCTCTCCATGAACACGACCTGGATTGACTGATTGTTGTTCTTGTTTCCAGTCCTCCTGAACAGACCCAGCAAGCCACTGAAGCCGTGTCCTCCTCTCCTTGCTCTCACGTCAGCTTCTCCCCATGAACACACCTGGATTGACTGATTGTTGTTCTTGTTTCCAGTCCTCCTGAACAGACCCAGCAAGCCTCTGAAGCCGTGTCCTCCTCTCCTTGCTCTCACGTCAGCTTCTCCCCATGAACACGACCTGGATTGACTGATTGTTGTTCTTGTTTCCAGTCCTCCTATAGACCCAGCAAGCCTCTGAAGCCGTGTCCTCCTCTCCTTGCTCTCACGTCAGCTTCTCCCCATGAACACGACCTGGATTGACTGATTGTTGTTCTTGTTTCCAGTCCTCCTATAGACCCAGCAAGCCGCTGAAGCCGTGTCCTCCTCTCCTTGCTCTCACGTCAGCTTCTCCTTATGAACACGACCTGGATTGACTGATTGTTGTTCTTGTTTCCAGTCCTCCTACAGACCCAGCAAGCCGCAGAAGACGTGTCCTCCTCTCCTTGCTCTCACGTCAGCTTCTCCCCATGAACACGACCTGGATTGACTGAATGTTGTTCTTGTTTCCAGTCCTCGTATAGACCCAGCAAGCCGCTGAAGCCGTGTCCTCCTCTCCTTGCTCTCACGTCAGCTTCTCCCCATGAACACGGCCTGGATTGACTGATTGTTGTTCTTGTTTCCAGTCCTCCTATAGACCCAGCAAGCCGCTGAAGCCGTTTCCTCCTCTCCTTGCTCTCACGTCAGCTTCTCCCCATGAACACGACATGGATTGACTGATTGTTGTTCTTGTTTCCAGTCCTCCTATAGACCCAGCAAGCCGCTGAAGCCGTGTCCTCCTCTCCTTGCTCTCACGTCAGCTTCTCCCCATGAACACGACCTGGATTGACTGATTGTTGTTCTTGTTTCCAGTCCTCCTACAGACCCAGCAAGCCGCTGAAGCCGTGGTCTCCTCTCCTTGCTCTCACGTCAGCTTCTCCCCATGAACACAGCTGGATTGACTGATTGTTGTTCTTGTTTCCAGTCCTCCTACAGACCCAGCAAGCCGCTGAAGCCGTGGCCTCCTCTCCTTGCTCTCACGTCAGCTTCTCCACATGAACACGACCTGGATCGACTGATTGTTGTTCTTGTTTCCAGTCCTCCTTTCGACCCAGCAAGCCGCTGAAGCCGTGTCCTCCTCTCCTTGCTCTCACGTAAGCTTCTCCCCATGAACACGACCTGGATTGACTGATTGTTGTTCTTGTTTCCAGTCCTCCTATAGACCCAGCAAGCCTCTGAAGCCGTGTCCTCCTCTCCTTGCTCTCACGTCAGCTTCTCCCCATGAACACACCTGGATTGACTGATTGTTGTTCTTGTTTCCAGTCCTCCTGAACAGACCCAGCAAGCCGCTGAAGCCGTGTCCTCCTCTCCTTGCTCTCACGTCAGCTTCTCCCCATGAACACACCTGGATTGACTGATTGTTGTTCTTGTTTCCAGTCCTCCTATAGACCCAGCAAGCCGCTGAAGCCGTGTCCTCCTCTCCTTGCTCTCACGTCAGCTTCTCCTCATGAACACGACCTGGATTGACTGATTGTTGTTCTTGTTTCAAGTCCTCCTATAGACCCAGCAAGCCGCTGAAGCCGTGTCCTCCTCTCCTTGCTCTCACGTCAGCTTCTCCCCATGAACACACCTGGATTGACTGATTGTTGTTCTTGTTTCCAGTCCTCCTATAGACCCAGCAAGCCACTGAAGCCGTGTCCTCCTCTCCTTGCTCTCACGTCAGCATCTCCCCATGAACACACCTGGATTGACAGATTGTTGTTCTTGTTTCCACTCCTCCTATAGACCCAGCAGGCCACTGAAGCCGTGTCCTCCTCTCCTTGCTCTCACGTCAGCTTCTCCCCATGAACACGACCTGGATTGACTGATTGTTGTTCTTGTTTCCAGTCCTCCTGAACAGACCCAGCAAGCCGCTGAAGCCGTGTCCTCCTCTCCTTGCTCTCACGTAAGCTTCTCCCCATGAACACACCTGGATTGACTGATTGTTGTTCTTGTTTCCAGTCCTCCTATAGATCCAGCAAGCCACTGAAGCCGTGTCCTCCTCTCCTTGCTCTCACGTCAGCTTCTCCCCATGAACACGACCTGGATTGACTGATTGTTGTTCTTGTTTCCAGTCCTCCTATAGACCCAGCAAGCCGCTGAAGCCGTGTCCTCCTCTCCTTGCTCTCACGTCAGCTTCTCCCCATGAACACACCTGGATTGACTGATTGTTGTTCTTGTTTCCAGTCCTCCTATAGACCCAGCAAGCCGCTGAAGCCGTGTCCTCCTCTCCTTGCTCTCACGTCAGCTTCTCCCCATGAACACAGCTGGATTGACTGATTGTTGTTCTTGTTTCCAGTCCCCCTATAAACCCAGCAAGCCGCTGAAGCCGTGTCCTCCTCTCCTTGCTCTCACGTCAGCTTCTCCCCATGAACACACCTGGATTGACTGATTGTTGTTCTTGTTCCCAGTCCTCCTATAGACCCAGCAAGCCGCTGAAGCCGTGTCCTCCTCTCCTTGCTCTCACGTCAGCTTCTCCCCATGAACACGACCTGGATTGACTGATTGTTGTTCTTGTTTCCAGTCCTCCTGAACAGACCCAGCAAGCCACTGAAGCCGTGTCCTCCTCTCCTTGCTCTCACGTCAGCTTCTCCCCATGAACACACCTGGATTGACTGATTGTTGTTCTTGTTTCCAGTCCTCCTATAGACCCAGCAAGCCGCTGAAGCCGTGTCCTCCTCTCCTTGCTCTCACGTCAGCTTCTCCCCATGAACACAGCTGGATTGACTGATTGTTGTTCTTGTTTCCAGTCCTCCTATAGACCCAGCAGGCCACTGAAGCCGTGTCCTCCTCTCCTTGCTCTCACGTCAGCTTCTCCCCATGAACACGACCTGGATTGACTGATTGTTGTTCTTGTTTCCAGTCCTCCTGAACAGACCCAGCAAGCCACTGAAGCCGTGTCCTCCTCTCCTTGCTCTCACGTCAGCTTCTCCCCATGAACACAGCTGGATTGACTGATTGTTGTTCTTGTTTCCAGTCCTCCTATAGACCCAGCAAGCCGCTGAAGCCGTGTCCTCCTCTCCTTGCTCTCACGTCAGCTTCTCCTCATGAACACACCTGGATTGACTGATTGTTGTTCTTGTTTCCAGTCCTCCTGAACAGACCCAGCAAGCCGCTGAAGCCGTGTACTCCTCTCCTTGCTCTCACGTCAGCTCCTCCCCATGAACACGACCTGGATTGACTGATTGTTGTTCCTGTTTCCAGTCCTCCTATAGACCCAGCAAGCCTCTGAAGCCGTGTCCTCCTCTCCTTGCTCTCACGTCAGCTCCTCCCCATGAACACGACCTGGATTGACTGATTGTTGTTCTTGTTTCCAGTCCTCCTATAGACCCAGCAAGCCTCTGAAGCCGTGTCCTCCTCTCCTTGCTCTCACGTCAGCTTCTCCCCATGAACACGACCTGGATTGACTGATTGATGTTCTTGTTTCCAGTCCTCCTATAGACCCAGCAAGCCGCTGAAGCCGTGTCCTCCCCTCCTTGCTCTCACGTCAGCTTCTCCTCATGAACACGACCTGGATTGTCCAATTGTTGTTCTTGTTTCCAGTCCTCCTATAGACCCAGCAAGCCACTGAAGCCGTGTCCTCCTCTCCTTGCTCTCACGTCAGCTTCTCCCCATGAACACGGCTGGATTGACTGATTGTTGTTCTTGTTTCCAGTCCTCCTATAGACCCAGCAAGCCGCTGAAGCCGTGTCCTCCCCTCCTTGCTCTCACGTCAGCTTCTCCTCATGAACACGACCTGGATTGACCGATTGTTGTTCTTGTTTCCAGTCCTCCTATAGACCCAGCAAGCCACTGAAGCCGTGTCCTCCTCTCCTTGCTCTCACGTCAGCTTCTCCCCATGAACACAGCTGGATTGACTGATTGTTGTTCTTGTTTCCAGTCCTCCTATAGACCCAGCAAGCCGCTGAAGCCGTGTCCTCCCCTCCTTGCTCTCACGTCAGCTTCTCCCCATGAACACGACCTGGATTGACTGATTGTTGTTCTTGTTTCCAGTCCTACTATAGACCCAGCAAGCCACTGAAGCCGTGTCCTCCTCTCCTTGCTCTCACGTCAGCTTCTCCCCATGAACACACCTGGATTGACTGATTGTTGTTCTTGTTTCCAGTCCTCCTATAGACCCAGCAAGCCGCTGAAGCCGTGTCCTCCTCTCCTTGCTCTCACGTCAGCTTCTCCCCATGAACACGACCTGGATTGACTGATTGTTGTTCTTGTTTACAGTCCTCCTATAGACCCAGCAAGCCTCTGAAGCCGTGTCCTCCTCTCCTTGCTCTCACGTCAGCTTCTCCCCATGAACACAGCTGGATTGACTGATTGTTGTTCTTGTTTCCAGTCCTCCTATAGACCCAGCAAGCCGCTGAAGCCGTGTCCTCCTCTCCTTGCTCTCACGTCAGCATCTCCTCATGAACACGACCTGGATTGACTGATTGTTGTTCTTGTTTCCAGTCCTTCTATAGACCCAGCAAGCCGCTGAAGCCGTGTCCTCCTCTCCTTGCTCTCACGTCAGCTTCTCCCCATGAACACAGCTGGATTGACTGATTGTTGTTCTTGTTTACAGTCCTCCTGAACAGACCCAGCAAGCCGCTGAAGCCGTGTCCTCCTCTCCTTGCTCTCACGTCAGCTTCTCCCCATGAACACGACCTGGATTGACTGATTGTTGTTCTTGTTTCCAGTCCTCCTGAACAGACCCAGCAAGCCGCTGGAGCCGTGTCCTCCTCTCCTTGCTCTCACGTCAGCTTCTCCCCATGAACACGACGTGGATTGACTGATTGTTGTTCTTGTTTCCAGTCCTCCTGAACAGACCCAGCAATCCGCTGAAGCCGTGTCCTCCTCTCCTTGCTCTCACGTCAGCTTCTCCCCATGAACACAGCTGGATTGACTGATTGTTGTTCTTGTTTCCAGTCCTCCTATAGACCCAGCGAGCCGCTGAAGCCGTGTCCTCCTCTCCTTGCTCTCACGTCAGCTTCTCCTTATGAACACGACCTGGATTGACTGATTGTTGTTCTTGTTTCCAGTCCTCCTATAGACCCAGCAAGCCGCTGAAGCCGTGTCCTCCTCTCCTCGCTATCACGTCAGCTTCTCCCCATGAACACACCTGGATTGACTGATTGTTGTTCTTGTTTCCAGTCCTCCTATAGACCCAGCAAGCCGCTGAAGCCGTGTCCTCCTCTCCTTGCTCTCACGTCAGCTTCTCCCCATGAACACACCTGGATTGACTGATTGTTGTTCTTGTTTCCAGTCCTCCTGAACAGACCCAGCAAGCCGCTGAAGCCGTGTCCTCCTCTCCTTGCTCTCACGTCAGCTTCTCCCCATGAACACACCTGGATTGACTGATTGTTGTTCTTGTTTCCAGTCCTCCTGAACAGACCCAGCAAGCCGCTGAAGCCGTGTCCTCCTCTCCTTGCTCTCACGTCAGCTTCTCCCCATGAACACACCTGGATTGACTGATTGTTGTTCTTGTTTCCAGTCCTCCTGAACAGACCCAGCAAGCCGCTGAAGCCGTGTCCTCCTCTCCTTGCTCTCACGTCAGCTTCTCCCCATGAACACACCTGGATTGACTGATTGTTGTTCTTGTTTCCAGTCCTCCTGAACAGACCCAGCAAGCCGCTGAAGCCGTGTCCTCCTCTCCTTGCTCTCACGTCAGCTTCTCCCCATGAACACAGCTGGATTGACTGATTGTTGTTCTTGTTTCCAGTCCTCCTATAGACCCAGCGAGCCGCTGAAGCCGTGTCCTCCTCTCCTTGCTCTCACGTCAGCTTCTCCTCATGAACACGACCTGGATTGACTGATTGTTGTTCTTGTTTCCAGTCCTCCTGAACAGACCCAGCAAGCAACTGAAGCCGTGTCCTCCCCTCCTTGCTCTCACGTCAGCTTCTCCCCATGAACACAGCTGGATTGACTGATTGTTGTTCTTGTTTCCAGTCCTCCTATAGACTCAGCAAGCCGCTGAAGCCGTGTCCTCCTCTCCTTGCTCTCACGTCAGCTTCTCCCCATGAACACGACCTGGATTGACTGATTGTTGTTCTTGTTTCCAGTCCTCCTATAGACCCAGCAAGCCACTGAAGCCGTGTCCTCCTCTCCTTGCTCTCACGTCAGCTTCTCCCCATGAACACGACCTGGATTGACTGATTGTTGTTCTTGTTTCCAGTCCTCCTATAGACCCAGCAAGCCGCTGAAGCCGTGTCCTCCTCTCCTTACTCTCACGTCAGCTTCTCTCCATGAACACGACCTGGATTGACTGATTGTTGTTCTTGTTTCCAGTCCTCCTATAGACCCAGCAAGCCGCTGAAGCCGTGTCCTCCTCTCCTTGCTCTCACGTCAGCTTCTCCCCATGAACACACCTGGATTGACTGATTGTTGTCTTGTTTCCAGTCCTCCTACAGACCCAGCAAGCCGCTGAAGCCGTGTCCTCCTCTCCTTGCTCTCACGTCAGCTTCTCCCCATGAACACGACCTGGATTGACTGATTGTTGTTCTTGTTTCCAGTCCTCCTATAGACCCAGCAAGCCACTGAAGCCGTGTCCTCCTCTCCTTGCTCTCACGTCAGCTTCTCCCCATGAACACACCTGGATTGACTGATTGTTGTTCTTGTTTCCAGTCCTCCTGAACAGACCCAGCAAGCCGCTGAAGCCGTGTCCTCCTGTCCCTGCTCTCACGTCAGCTTCTCCTCATGAACACGACCTGGATTGACTGATTGTTGTCCTTGTTTCCAGTCCTCCTATGGACCCAGCAAGCCGCTGAAGCCGTGTCCTCCTCTCCTTGCTCTCACGTCAGCTTCTCCTCATGAACACGACCTGGATTAACTTATTGTTGTTCTTGTTTCCAGTCCTCCTATGGACCCAGCAAGCCGCTGAAGCCGTGTCCTCCTCTCCTTGCTCTCACGTCAGCTTCTCCTCATGAACACGACCTGGATTAACTGATTGTTGTCCTTGTTTCCAGTCCTCCTATGGACCCAGCAAGCCGCTGAAGCCGTGTCCTCCTCTCCTTGCTCTCACGTCAGCTTCTCCTCATGAACACGACCTGGATTAACTGATTGTTGTTCTTGTTTCCCGTCCTCCTGAACAGACCCAGCAAGCCGCTGAAGCCGTGTCCTCCTCTCCTTGCTCTCACGTCAGCTTCTCCTCATGAACACGACCTGGATTGACTGATTGTTGTTCTTGTTTCCAGTCCTCCTATGGACCCAGCAAGCCACTGAAGCCGTGTCCTCCTCTCCTTGCTCTCACGTCAGCTTCTCCCCATGAACACACCTGGATTGACTGATTGTTGTTCTTGTTCTCAGTCCTCCTATAGACCCAGCAAGCCGCTGAAGCCGTGTCCTCCTCTCCTTGCTCTCACGTCAGCTTCTCCCCATGAACACAGCTGGATTGACTGATTGTTGTTCTTGTTTCCAGTCCTCCTACAGACCCAGCAAGCCTCTGAAGCCGTGTCCCCCTCTCCTTTCTCTCACGTCAGCTCCTCCCCATGAACACGACCTGGATTGACTGACTGTTGTTCTTGTTTCCAGTCCTCCTACAGACCCAGCAAGCCTCTGAAGCCGTGTCCTCCTCTCCTTGCTCTCACGTCAGCTTCTCCCCATGAACACACCTGGATTGACTGATTGTTGTTCTTGTTTCCAGTCCTCCTATAGACCCAGCAAGCCGCTGAAGCTGTGTCCTCCTCTCCCTGCTCTCACGTCAGCTTCTCCCCATGAACACGACCTGGATTGACTGATTGTTGTTCTTGTTTCCAGTCCTCCTATAGACCCAGCAAGCCACTGAAGCCGTGTCCTCCTCTCCTTGCTCTCACGTCAGCTTCTCCTCATGAACACGACCTGGATTGACTGATTGTTGTTCTTGTTTCCAGTCCTAATGAACAGACCCAGCAAGCCGCTGAAGCCGTGTCCTCCTCTCCTTGCTCTCAAGTCAGCTTCTCCCCATGAACACAGCTGGATTGACTGATTGTTGTTCTTGTTTCCAGTCCTCCTATGGACCCAGCAAGCCTCTGAAGCCGTGTCCCCCTCTCCTTGCTCTCACGTCAGCTTCTCCCCATGAACACGACCTGGATTGAATGATTGTTGTTCTTGTTTCCAGTCCTCCTATAGACCCAGCAAGCCACTGAAGCCGTGTCCTCCTCTCCTTGCTCTCACGTCAGCTTCTCCCCATGAACACACCTGGATTGACTGATTGTTGTTCTTGTTTCCAGTCCTCCTGAACAGACCCAGCAAGCCGCTGAAGCCGTGTCCTCCTCTCCTTGCTCTCACGTCAGCTTCTCCCCATGAACACACCTGGATTGACTGATTGTTGTTCTTGTTTCCAGTCCTCCTGAACAGACCCAGCAAGCCGCTGAAGCCGTGTCCTCCTCTCCTTGCTCTCACGTCAGCTTCTCCCCATGAACACACCTGGATTGACTGATTGTTGTTCTTGTTTCCAGTCCTCCTGAACAGACCCAGCAAGCCGCTGAAGCCGTGTCCTCCTCTCCTTGCTCTCACGTCAGCTTCTCCCCATGAACACACCTGGATTGACTGATTGTTGTTCTTGTTTCCAGTCCTCCTGAACAGACCCAGCAAGCCGCTGAAGCCGTGTCCTCCTCTCCTTGCTCTCACGTCAGCTTCTCCCCATGAACACAGCTGGATTGACTGATTGTTGTTCTTGTTTCCAGTCCTCCTATAGACCCAGCAAGCCGCTGAAGCCGTGTCCTCCTCTCCTTGCTCTCACGTCAGCTTCTCCCCATGAACACGACCTGGATTGACTGATTGTTGTTCTTGTTTCCAGTCCTCCTATAGACCCAGCAAGCCACTGAAGCCGTGTCCTCCTCTCCTTGCTCTCACGTCAGCTTCTCCCCATGAACACGACCTGGATTGACTGATTGTTGTTCTTGTTTCCAGTCCTCCTATAGACCCAGCAAGCCACTGAAGCCGTGTCCTCCTCTCCTTGCTCTCACGTCAGCTTCTCCCCATGAACACGACCTGGATTGACTGATTGTTGTTCTTGTTTCCAGTCCTCCTATAGACCCAGCAAGCCGCTGAAGCCGTGTCCTCCTCTCCTTACTCTCACGTCAGCTTCTCTCCATGAACACGACCTGGATTGACTGATTGTTGTTCTTGTTTCCAGTCCTCCTATAGACCCAGCAAGCCGCTGAAGCCGTGTCCTCCTCTCCTTGCTCTCACGTCAGCTTCTCCCCATGAACACACCTGGATTGACTGATTGTTGTCTTGTTTCCAGTCCTCCTACAGACCCAGCAAGCCGCTGAAGCCGTGTCCTCCTCTCCTTGCTCTCACGTCAGCTTCTCCCCATGAACACGACCTGGATTGACTGATTGTTGTTCTTGTTTCCAGTCCTCCTATAGACCCAGAAAGCCACTGAAGCCGTGTCCTCCTCTCCTTGCTCTCACGTCAGCTTCTCCCCATGAACACACCTGGATTGACTGATTGTTGTTCTTGTTTCCAGTCCTCCTGAACAGACCCAGCAAGCCGCTGAAGCCGTGTCCTCCTGTCCCTGCTCTCACGTCAGCTTCTCCTCATGAACACGACCTGGATTGACTGATTGTTGTCCTTGTTTCCAGTCCTCCTATGGACCCAGCAAGCCGCTGAAGCCGTGTCCTCCTCTCCTTGCTCTCACGTCAGCTTCTCCTCATGAACACGACCTGGATTAACTTATTGTTGTTCTTGTTTCCAGTCCTCCTATGGACCCAGCAAGCCGCTGAAGCCGTGTCCTCCTCTCCTTGCTCTCACGTCAGCTTCTCCTCATGAACACGACCTGGATTAACTGATTGTTGTCCTTGTTTCCAGTCCTCCTATGGACCCAGCAAGCCGCTGAAGCCGTGTCCTCCTCTCCTTGCTCTCACGTCAGCTTCTCCTCATGAACACGACCTGGATTAACTGATTGTTGTTCTTGTTTCCCGTCCTCCTGAACAGACCCAGCAAGCCGCTGAAGCCGTGTCCTCCTCTCCTTGCTCTCACGTCAGCTTCTCCTCATGAACACGACCTGGATTGACTGATTGTTGTTCTTGTTTCCAGTCCTCCTATGGACCCAGCAAGCCACTGAAGCCGTGTCCTCCTCTCCTTGCTCTCACGTCAGCTTCTCCCCATGAACACACCTGGATTGACTGATTGTTGTTCTTGTTCTCAGTCCTCCTATAGACCCAGCAAGCCGCTGAAGCCGTGTCCTCCTCTCCTTGCTCTCACGTCAGCTTCTCCCCATGAACACAGCTGGATTGACTGATTGTTGTTCTTGTTTCCAGTCCTCCTACAGACCCAGCAAGCCTCTGAAGCCGTGTCCCCCTCTCCTTTCTCTCACGTCAGCTCCTCCCCATGAACACGACCTGGATTGACTGACTGTTGTTCTTGTTTCCAGTCCTCCTACAGACCCAGCAAGCCTCTGAAGCCGTGTCCTCCTCTCCTTGCTCTCACGTCAGCTTCTCCCCATGAACACACCTGGATTGACTGATTGTTGTTCTTGTTTCCAGTCCTCCTATAGACCCAGCAAGCCGCTGAAGCTGTGTCCTCCTCTCCCTGCTCTCACGTCAGCTTCTCCCCATGAACACGACCTGGATTGACTGATTGTTGTTCTTGTTTCCAGTCCTCCTATAGACCCAGCAAGCCACTGAAGCCGTGTCCTCCTCTCCTTGCTCTCACGTCAGCTTCTCCTCATGAACACGACCTGGATTGACTGATTGTTGTTCTTGTTTCCAGTCCTCCTGAACAGACCCAGCAAGCCGCTGAAGCCGTGTCCTCCTCTCCTTGCTCTCAAGTCAGCTTCTCCCCATGAACACAGCTGGATTGACTGATTGTTGTTCTTGTTTCCAGTCCTCCTATGGACCCAGCAAGCCTCTGAAGCCGTGTCCTCCTCTCCTTGCTCTCACGTCAGCTTCTCCCCATGAACACGACCTGGATTGACTGATTGTTGTTCTTGTTTCCAGTCCTCCTATAGACCCAGCAAGCCACTGAAGCCGTGTCCTCCTCTCCTTGCTCTCAAGTCAGCTTCTCCTCATGAACACGACCTGGATTGACTGATTGTTGTTCTTGTTTCCAGTCCTCCTATAGACCCAGCAAGCCGCTGAAGCCGTGTCCTCCTCTCCTTGCTCTCACGTCAGCTTCTCCCCATGAACACACCTGGATTGACTGATTGTTGTTCTTGTTTCCAGTCCTCCTACAGACCCAGCAAGCCACTGAAGCCGTGTCCTCCTCTCCTTGCTCTCACGTCAGCTCCTCCTCATGAACACGACCTGGATTGACTGATTGTTGTTCTTGTTTCCAGTCCTCCTATAGACCCAGCAAGCCGCTGAAGCCGTGTCCTCCTCTCCTTGCTCTCACGTCAGCTTCTCCTCATGAACACAGCTGGATTGACTGATTGTTGTTCTTGTTTCCAGTCCTCCTATAGACCCAGCAAGCCGCTGAAGCCGTGTCCTCCTCTCCTTGCTCTCACGTCAGCTTCTCCTCATGAACACACCTGGATTGACTGATTGTTGTTCTTGTTCCCAGTCCTCCTATAGACCCAGCAAGCCGCTGAAGCCGTGTCCTCCTCTCCTTGCTCTCACGTCAGCTTCTCCCCATGAACACAGCTGGATTGACTGATTGTTGTTCTTGTTTCCAGTCCTCCTATAGACCCAGCAAGCCGCTGAAGCCGTGTCCTCCTCTCCTTGCTCTCACGTCAGCTTCTCCCCATGAACACGACCTGGATTGACTGATTGTTGTTCTTGTTTCCAGTCCTCCTATAGACCCAGCAAGCCGCTGAAGCCGTGTCCTCCTCTCCTTGCTCTCACGTCAGCTTCTTCCCATGAACACAGCTGGATTGACTGATTGTTGTTCTTGTTTCCAGTCCTCCTATAGACCCAGCAAGCCGCTGAAGCCGTGTCCTCCTCTCCTTGCTCTCACGTCAGCTTCTCCTCATGAACACGACCTGGATTGACTAATTGTTGTTCTTGTTTCCAGTCCTCCTATAGACCCAGCAAGCCACTGAAGCCGTGTCCTCCTCTCCTTGCTCTCACGTCAGCTTCTCCCCATGAACACGACCTGGATTGACTGATTGTTGTTCTTGTTTCCAGTCCTCCTATAGACCCAGCAAGCCACTGAAGCCGTGTCCTCCTCTCCTTGCTCTCACGTCAGCTTCTCCCCATGAACACAGCTGGATTGACTGATTGTTGTTCTTGTTTCCAGTCCTCCTATAGACCCAGCAAGCCACTGAAGCCGTGTCCTCCTCTCCTTGCTCTCACGTCATCTTCTCCCCATGAACACGACCTGGATTGACTGATTGTTGTTCTTGTTTCCAGTCCTCCTGAACAGACCCAGCAAGCCACTGAAGCCGTGTCCTCCTCTCCTTTTCTCACGTCAGCTTCTCCTCATGAACACGACCTGGATTGACTGATTGTTGTTCTTGTTTCCAGTCCTCCTATGGACCCAGCAAGCCACTGAAGCCGTGTCCTCCTCTCCTTGCTCTCACGTCAGCTTCTCCTCATGAACACTACCTGGATTGACTGATTGTTGTTCTTGTTTCCAGTCCTCCTGAACAGACCCAGCAAGCAACTGAAGCCGTGTCCTCCTCTCCTTGCTCTCACGTCAGCTTCTCCCCATGAACACACCTGGATTGACTGATTGTTGTTCTTGTTTCCAGTCCTCCTGAACAGACCCAGCAAGCCGCTGAAGCCGTGTCCTCCTCTCCTTGCTCTCACGTCAGCTTCTCCCCATGAACACACCTGGATTGACTGATTGTTGTTCTTGTTTCCAGTCCTCCTGAACAGACCCAGCAAGCCGCTGAAGCCGTGTCCTCCTCTCCTTGCTCTCACGTCAGCTTCTCCCCATGAACACACCTGGATTGACTGATTGTTGTTCTTGTTTCCAGTCCTCCTGAACAGACCCAGCAAGCCGCTGAAGCCGTGTCCTCCTCTCCTTGCTCTCACGTCAGCTTCTCCCCATGAACACGACCTAGATTGACTGATTGTTGTTCTTGTTTCCAGTCCTCCTGAACAGACCCAGCAAGCCGCTGAAGCTCTGTCCTCCTCTCCTTGCTCTCACGTCAGCTTCTCCCCATGAACACAGCTGGATTGACTGATTGTTGTTCTTGTTTCCAGTCCTCCTATAGACCCAACAAGCCGCTGAAGCCGTGTCCTCCTCTCCTTGCTCTCACGTCAGCTTCTCCCCATGAACACACCTGGATTGACTGATTGTTGTTCTTGTTTCCAGTCCTTCTATAGACCCAGCAAGCCGCTGAAGCTGTGTCCTCCTCTCCTTGCTCTCACGTCAGCTTCTCCCCATGAACACACCTGGATTGACTGATTGTTGTTCTTGTTTCCAGTCCTCCAATAGACCCAGCAAGCCGCTGAAGCCGTGTCCTCCTCTCCTTGCTCTCACGTCAGCTTCTCCCCATGAACACAGCTGGATTGACTGATTGTTGTTCTTGTTTCCAGTCCTCCTATAGACTCAGCAAGCCGCTGAAGCCGTGTCCTCCTCTCCTTGCTCTCACGTCAGCTTCTCCCCATGAACACGACCTGGATTGACTGATTGTTGTTCTTGTTTCCAGTCCTCCTATAGACCCAGCAAGCCACTGAAGCCGTGTCCTCCTCTCCTTGCTCTCACGTCAGCTTCTCCCCATGAACACGACCTGGATTGACTGATTGTTGTTCTTGTTTCCAGTCCTCCTATAGACCCAGCAAGCCGCTGAAGCCGTGTCCTCCTCTCCTTACTCTCACGTCAGCTTCTCTCCATGAACACGACCTGGATTGACTGATTGTTGTTCTTGTTTCCAGTCCTCCTATAGACCCAGCAAGCCGCTGAAGCCGTGTCCTCCTCTCCTTGCTCTCACGTCTGCTTCTCCCCATGAACACACCTGGATTGACTGATTGTTGTCTCGTTTCCAGTCCTCCTACAGACCCAGCAAGCCGCTGAAGCCGTGTCCTCCTCTCCTTGCTCTCACGTCAGCTTCTCCCCATGAACACGACCTGGATTGACTGATTGTTGTTCTTGTTTCCAGTCCTCCTATAGACCCAGCAAGCCACTGAAGCCGTGTCCTCCTCTCCTTGCTCTCACGTCAGCTTCTCCCCATGAACACACCTGGATTGACTGATTGTTGTTCTTGTTTCCAGTCCTCCTGAACAGACCCAGCAAGCCGCTGAAGCCGTGTCCTCCTGTCCCTGCTCTCACGTCAGCTTCTCCTCATGAACACGACCTGGATTGACTGATTGTTGTCCTTGTTTCCAGTCCTCCTATGGACCCAGCAAGCCGCTGAAGCCGTGTCCTCCTCTCCTTGCTCTCACGTCAGCTTCTCCTCATGAACACGACCTGGATTAACTTATTGTTGTTCTTGTTTCCAGTCCTCCTATGGACCCAGCAAGCCGCTGAAGCCGTGTCCTCCTCTCCTTGCTCTCACGTCAGCTTCTCCTCATGAACACGACCTGGATTAACTGATTGTTGTCCTTGTTTCCAGTCCTCCTATGGACCCAGCAAGCCGCTGAAGCCGTGTCCTCCTCTCCTCGCTCTCACGTCAGCTTCTCCTCATGAACACGACCTGGATTAACTGATTGTTGTTCTTGTTTCCAGTCCTCCTGAACAGACCCAGCAAGCCGCTGAAGCCGTGTCCTCCTCTCCTTGCTCTCACGTCAGCTTCTCCTCATGAACACGACCTGGATTGACTGATTGTTGTTCTTGTTTCCAGTCCTCCTATGGACCCAGCAAGCCGCTGAAGCCGTGTCCTCCTCTCCTTGCTCTCACGTCAGCTTCTCCCCATGAACACACCTGGATTGACTGATTGTTGTTCTTGTTCTCAGTCCTCCTATAGACCCAGCAAGCCGCTGAAGCCGTGTCCTCCTCTCCTTGCTCTCACGTCAGCTTCTCCCCATGAACCCAGCTGGATTGACTGATTGTTGTTCTTGTTTCCAGTCCTCCTACAGACCCAGCAAGCCTCTGAAGCCGTGTCCCCCTCTCCTTTCTCTCACGTCAGCTCCTCCCCATGAACACGACCTGGATTGACTGACTGTTGTTCTTGTTTCCAGTCCTCCTACAGACCCAGCAAGCCTCTGAAGCCGTGTCCTCCTCTCCTTGCTCTCACGTCAGCTTCTCCCCATGAACACACCTGGATTGACTGATTG
This sequence comes from Brachyptera risi, assembly GCA_964007535.1. Lineage (NCBI taxonomy): Eukaryota > Metazoa > Arthropoda > Insecta > Plecoptera > Taeniopterygidae > Brachyptera > Brachyptera risi. The sequence continues at coordinate 23,048,314 of OZ023338.1, read as the reverse complement.
TTGTTCTTGTTTCCAGTCCTCCTATAGACCCAGCAAGCCGCTGAAGCTGTGTCCTCCTCTCCCTGCTCTCACGTCAGCTTCTCCCCATGAACACGACCTGGATTGACTGATTGTTGTTCTTGTTTCCAGTCCTCCTATAGACCCAGCAAGCCACTGAAGCCGTGTCCTCCTCTCCTTGCTCTCACGTCAGCTTCTCCTCATGAACACGACCTGGATTGACTGATTGTTGTTCTTGTTTCCAGTCCTCCTGAACAGACCCAGCAAGCCGCTGAAGCCGTGTCCTCCTCTCCTTGCTCTCAAGTCAGCTTCTCCCCATGAACACAGCTGGATTGACTGATTGTTGTTCTTGTTTCCAGTCCTCCTATGGACCCAGCAAGCCTCTGAAGCCGTGTCCTCCTCTCCTTGCTCTCACGTCAGCTTCTCCCCATGAACACGACCTGGATTGACTGATTGTTGTTCTTGTTTCCAGTCCTCCTATAGACCCAGCAAGCCACTGAAGCCGTGTCCTCCTCTCCTTGCTCTCAAGTCAGCTTCTCCTCATGAACACGACCTGGATTGACTGATTGTTGTTCTTGTTTCCAGTCCTCCTGAACAGACCCAGCAAGCCGCTGAAGCCGTGTCCTCCTTTCCTTGCTCTCACGTCAGCTTCTCCCCATGAACACGACCTGGATTGACTGATTGTTGTTCTTGTTTCCAGTCCTCCTGAACAGACCCAGCAAGCCGCTGAAGTCGTGTCCTCCTCTCCTTGCTCTCACGTCAGCTTCTCCCCATGAACACGACCTGGATTGACTGATTGTTGTTCTTGTTTCCAGTCCTCCTGAACAGACCCAGCAATCCGCTGAAGCCGTGTCCTCCTATCCTTGCTCTCACGTCAGCTTCTCCCCATGAACACGACCTGGATTGACTGATTGTTGTTCTTGTTTCCAGTCCTCCTGAACAGACCCAGCAAGCCGCTGAAGTCGTGTCCTCCTCTCCTTGCTCTCACGTCAGCTTCTCCCCATGAACACGACCTGGATTGACTGATTGTTGTTCTTGTTTCCAGTCCTCCTGAACAGACCCAGCAAGCCACTGGAGCCGTGTCCTCCTCTCCTTGCTCTCACGTCAGCTTCTCCTCATGAACACACCTGGATTGACTGATTGTTGTTCTTGTTTCCAGTCCTCCTACAGACCCAGCAAGCCACTGAAGCCGTGTCCTCCACTCCTTGCTCTCACGTCAGCTTCTCCTCATGAACACGACCTGGATTGACTGATTGTTGTTCTTGTTTCCAGTCCTCCTATAGACCCAGCAAGCCGCTGAAGCCGTGTCCTCCTCTCCTTGCTCTCACGTCAGCTTCTCCCCATGAACACACCTGGATTGACTGATTGTTGTTCTTGTTTCCAGTCCTCCTACAGACCCAGCAAGCCACTGAAGCCGTGTCCTCCTCTCCTTGCTCTCACGTCAGCTCCTCCTCATGAACACGACCTGGATTGACTGATTGTTGTTCTTGTTTCCAGTCCTCCTATAGACCCAGCAAGCCGCTGAAGCCGTGTCCTCCTCTCCTTGCTCTCACGTCAGCTTCTCCTCATGAACACAGCTGGATTGACTGATTGTTGTTCTTGTTTCCAGTCCTCCTATAGACCCAGCAAGCCGCTGAAGCCGTGTCCTCCTCTCCTTGCTCTCACGTCAGCTTCTCCTCATGAACACACCTGGATTGACTGATTGTTGTTCTTGTTCCCAGTCCTCCTATAGACCCAGCAAGCCGCTGAAGCCGTGTCCTCCTCTCCTTGCTCTCACGTCAGCTTCTCCCCATGAACACAGCTGGATTGACTGATTGTTGTTCTTGTTTCCAGTCCTCCTATAGACCCAGCAAGCCGCTGAAGCCGTGTCCTCCTCTCCTTGCTCTCACGTCAGCTTCTCCCCATGAACACGACCTGGATTGACTGATTGTTGTTCTTGTTTCCAGTCCTCCTATAGACCCAGCAAGCCGCTGAAGCCGTGTCCTCCTCTCCTTGCTCTCACGTCAGCTTCTTCCCATGAACACAGCTGGATTGACTGATTGTTGTTCTTGTTTCCAGTCCTCCTATAGACCCAGCAAGCCGCTGAAGCCGTGTCCTCCTCTCCTTGCTCTCACGTCAGCTTCTCCTCATGAACACGACCTGGATTGACTAATTGTTGTTCTTGTTTCCAGTCCTCCTATAGACCCAGCAAGCGACTGAAGCCGTGTCCTCCTCTCCTTGCTCTCACGTCAGCTTCTCCCCATGAACACGACCTGGATTGACTGATTGTTGTTCTTGTTTCCAGTCCTCCTATAGACCCAGCAAGCCACTGAAGCCGTGTCCTCCTCTCCATGCTCTCACGTCAGCTTCTCCCCATGAACACAGCTGGATTGACTGATTGTTGTTCTTGTTTCCAGTCCTCCTATAGACCCAGCAAGCCACTGAAGCCGTGTCCTCCTCTCCTTGCTCTCACGTCATCTTCTCCCCATGAACACGACCTGGATTGACTGATTGTTGTTCTTGTTTCCAGTCCTCCTGAACAGACCCAGCAAGCCACTGAAGCCGTGTCCTCCTCTCCTTTTCTCACGTCAGCTTCTCCTCATGAACACGACCTGGATTGACTGATTGTTGTTCTTGTTTCCAGTCCTCCTATGGACCCAGCAAGCCACTGAAGCCGTGTCCTCCTCTCCTTGCTCTCACGTCAGCTTCTCCTCATGAACACGACCTGGATTGACTGATTGTTGTTCTTGTTTCCAGTCCTCCTGAACAGACCCAGCAAGCAACTGAAGCCGTGTCCTCCTCTCCTTGCTCTCACGTCAGCTTCTCCCCATGAACACACCTGGATTGACTGATTGTTGTTCTTGTTTCCAGTCCTCCTGAACAGACCCAGCAAGCCACTGAAGCCGTGTACTCCTCTCCTTGCTCTCACGTCAGCTTCTCCCCATGAACACACCTGGATTGACTGATTGTTGTTCTTGTTTCCAGTCCTCCTATAGACCCAGCAAGCCGCTGAAGCCGTGTCCTCCTCTCCTTGCTCTCACGTCAGCTTCTCCCCATGAACACACCTGGATTGACTGATTGTTGTTCTTGTTTCCAGTCCTCCTACAGACCCAGCAAGCCACTGAAGCCGTGTCCTCCTCTCCTTGCTCTCACGTCAGCTCCTCCTCATGAACACGACCTGGATTGACTGATTGTTGTTCTTGTTTCCAGTCCTCCTATAGACCCAGCAAGCCGCTGAAGCCGTGTCCTCCTCTCCTTGCTCTCACGTCAGCTTCTCCTCATGAACACAGCTGGATTGACTGATTGTTGTTCTTGTTTCCAGTCCTCCTATAGACCCAGCAAGCCGCTGAAGCCGTGTCCTCCTCTCCTTGCTCTCACGTCAGCTTCTCCTCATGAACACACCTGGATTGACTGATTGTTGTTCTTGTTCCCAGTCCTCCTATAGACCCAGCAAGCCGCTGAAGCCGTGTCCTCCTCTCCTTGCTCTCACGTCAGCTTCTCCCCATGAACACAGCTGGATTGACTGATTGTTGTTCTTGTTTCCAGTCCTCCTATAGACCCAGCAAGCCGCTGAAGCCGTGTCCTCCTCTCCTTGCTCTCACGTCAGCTTCTCCCCATGAACACGACCTGGATTGACTGATTGTTGTTCTTGTTTCCAGTCCACCTATAGACCCAGCAAGCCGCTGAAGCCGTGTCCTCCTCTCCTTGCTCTCACGTCAGCTTCTTCCCATGAACACAGCTGGATTGACTGATTGTTGTTCTTGTTTCCAGTCCTCCTATAGACCCAGCAAGCCGCTGAAGCCGTGTCCTCCTCTCCTTGCTCTCACGTCAGCTTCTCCTCATGAACACGACCTGGATTGACTAATTGTTGTTCTTGTTTCCAGTCCTCCTATAGACCCAGCAAGCCACTGAAGCCGTGTCCTCCTCTCCTTGCTCTCACGTCAGCTTCTCCCCATGAACACGACCTGGATTGACTGATTGTTGTTCTTGTTTCCAGTCCTCCTATAGACCCAGCAAGCCACTGAAGCCGTGTCCTCCTCTCCATGCTCTCACGTCAGCTTCTCCCCATGAACACAGCTGGATTGACTGATTGTTGTTCTTGTTTCCAGTCCTCCTATAGACCCAGCAAGCCACTGAAGCCGTGTCCTCCTCTCCTTGCTCTCACGTCATCTTCTCCCCATGAACACGACCTGGATTGACTGATTGTTGTTCTTGTTTCCAGTCCTCCTGAACAGACCCAGCAAGCCACTGAAGCCGTGTCCTCCTCTCCTTTTCTCACGTCAGCTTCTCCTCATGAACACGACCTGGATTGACTGATTGTTGTTCTTGTTTCCAGTCCTCCTATGGACCCAGCAAGCCACTGAAGCCGTGTCCTCCTCTCCTTGCTCTCACGTCAGCTTCTCCTCATGAACACGACCTGGATTGACTGATTGTTGTTCTTGTTTCCAGTCCTCCTGAACAGACCCAGCAAGCAACTGAAGCCGTGTCCTCCTCTCCTTGCTCTCACGTCAGCTTCTCCCCATGAACACACCTGGATTGACTGATTGTTGTTCTTGTTTCCAGTCCTCCTGAACAGACCCAGCAAGCCGCTGAAGCCGTGTCCTCCTCTCCTTGCTCTCACGTCAGCTTCTCCCCATGAACACAGCTGGATTGACTGATTGTTGTTCTTGTTTCCAGTCCTCCTGAACAGACCCAGCAAGCCGCTGAAGCCGTGTCCTCCTCTCCTTGCTCTCACGTCAGCTTCTCCCCATGAACACACCTGGATTGACTGATTGTTGTTCTTGTTTCCAGTCCTCCTGAACAGACCCAGCAAGCCGCTGAAGCCGTGTCCTCCTCTCCTTGCTCTCACGTCAGCTTCTCCCCATGAACACGACCTGGATTGACTGATTGTTGTTCTTGTTTCCAGTCCTCCTGAACAGACCCAGCAATCCGCTGAAGCCGTGTCCTCCTATCCTTGCTCTCACGTCAGCTTCTCCCCATGAACACGACCTGGATTGACTGATTGTTGTTCTTGTTTCCAGTCCTCCTGAACAGACCCAGCAAGCCGCTGAAGTCGTGTCCTCCTCTCCTTGCTCTCACGTCAGCTTCTCCCCATGAACACGACCTGGATTGACTGATTGTTGTTCTTGTTTCCAGTCCTCCTGAACAGACCCAGCAAGCCACTGGAGCCGTGTCCTCCTCTCCTTGCTCTCACGTCAGCTTCTCCTCATGAACACACCTGGATTGACTGATTGTTGTTCTTGTTTCCAGTCCTCCTACAGACCCAGCAAGCCACTGAAGCCGTGTCCTCCACTCCTTGCTCTCACGTCAGCTTCTCCTCATGAACACGACCTGGATTGACTGATTGTTGTTCTTGTTTCCAGTCCTCCTATAGACCCAGCAAGCCGCTGAAGCCGTGTCCTCCTCTCCTTGCTCTCACGTCAGCTTCTCCCCATGAACACACCTGGATTGACTGATTGTTGTTCTTGTTTCCAGTCCTCCTACAGACCCAGCAAGCCACTGAAGCCGTGTCCTCCTCTCCTTGCTCTCACGTCAGCTCCTCCTCATGAACACGACCTGGATTGACTGATTGTTGTTCTTGTTTCCAGTCCTCCTATAGACCCAGCAAGCCGCTGAAGCCGTGTCCTCCTCTCCTTGCTCTCACGTCAGCTTCTCCTCATGAACACAGCTGGATTGACTGATTGTTGTTCTTGTTTCCAGTCCTCCTATAGACCCAGCAAGCCGCTGAAGCCGTGTCCTCCTCTCCTTGCTCTCACGTCAGCTTCTCCTCATGAACACACCTGGATTGACTGATTGTTGTTCTTGTTCCCAGTCCTCCTATAGACCCAGCAAGCCGCTGAAGCCGTGTCCTCCTCTCCTTGCTCTCACGTCAGCTTCTCCCCATGAACACAGCTGGATTGACTGATTGTTGTTCTTGTTTCCAGTCCTCCTATAGACCCAGCAAGCCGCTGAAGCCGTGTCCTCCTCTCCTTGCTCTCACGTCAGCTTCTCCCCATGAACACGACCTGGATTGACTGATTGTTGTTCTTGTTTCCAGTCCTCCTATAGACCCAGCAAGCCGCTGAAGCCGTGTCCTCCTCTCCTTGCTCTCACGTCAGCTTCTTCCCATGAACACAGCTGGATTGACTGATTGTTGTTCTTGTTTCCAGTCCTCCTATAGACCCAGCAAGCCGCTGAAGCCGTGTCCTCCTCTCCTTGCTCTCACGTCAGCTTCTCCTCATGAACACGACCTGGATTGACTAATTGTTGTTCTTGTTTCCAGTCCTCCTATAGACCCAGCAAGCCACTGAAGCCGTGGCCTCCTCTCCTTGCTCTCACGTCAGCTTCTCCCCATGAACACGACCTGGATTGACTGATTGTTGTTCTTGTTTCCAGTCCTCCTATAGACCCAGCAAGCCACTGAAGCCGTGTCCTCCTCTCCATGCTCTCACGTCAGCTTCTCCCCATGAACACAGCTGGATTGACTGATTGTTGTTCTTGTTTCCAGTCCTCCTATAGACCCAGCAAGCCACTGAAGCCGTGTCCTCCTCTCCTTGCTCTCACGTCATCTTCTCCCCATGAACACGACCTGGATTGACTGATTGTTGTTCTTGTTTCCAGTCCTCCTGAACAGACCCAGCAAGCCACTGAAGCCGTGTCCTCCTCTCCTTTTCTCACGTCAGCTTCTCCTCATGAACACGACCTGGATTGACTGATTGTTGTTCTTGTTTCCAGTCCTCCTATGGACCCAGCAAGCCACTGAAGCCGTGTCCTCCTCTCCTTGCTCTCACGTCAGCTTCTCCTCATGAACACGACCTGGATTGACTGATTGTTGTTCTTGTTTCCAGTCCTCCTGAACAGACCCAGCAAGCAACTGAAGCCGTGTCCTCCTCTCCTTGCTCTCACGTCAGCTTCTCCCCATGAACACACCTGGATTGACTGATTGTTGTTCTTGTTTCCAGTCCTCCTGAACAGACCCAGCAAGCCGCTGAAGCCGTGTCCTCCTCTCCTTGCTCTCACGTCAGCTTCTCCCCATGAACACACCTGGATTGACTGATTGTTGTTCTTGTTTCCAGTCCTCCTGAACAGACCCAGCAAGCCGCTGAAGCCGTGTCCTCCTCTCCTTGCTCTCACGTCAGCTTCTCCCCATGAACACACCTGGATTGACTGATTGTTGTTCTTGTTTCCAGTCCTCCTGAACAGACCCAGCAAGCCGCTGAAGCCGTGTCCTCCTCTCCTTGCTCTCACGTCAGCTTCTCCCCATGAACACGACCTAGATTGACTGATTGTTGTTCTTGTTTCCAGTCCTCCTGAACAGACCCAGCAAGCCGCTGAAGCTCTGTCCTCCTCTCCTTGCTCTCACGTCAGCTTCTCCCCATGAACACAGCTGGATTGACTGATTGTTGTTCTTGTTTCCAGTCCTCCTATAGACCCAACAAGCCGCTGAAGCCGTGTCCTCCTCTCCTTGCTCTCACGTCAGCTTCTCCTCATGAACACACCTGGATTGACTGATTGTTGTTCTTGTTTCCAGTCCTTCTATAGACCCAGCAAGCCGCTGAAGCTGTGTCCTCCTCTCCTTGCTCTCACGTCAGCTTCTCCCCATGAACACACCTGGATTGACTGATTGTTGTTCTTGTTTCCAGTCCTCCAATAGACCCAGCAAGCCGCTGAAGCCGTGTCCTCCTCTCCTTGCTCTCACGTCAGCTTCTCCTCATGAACACGACCTGGATTGACTGATTGTTGTTCTTGTTTCCAGTCCTCCTATAGACCCAGCAAGCCACTGAAGCCGTGTCCTCCTCTCCTTGCTCTCACGTCAGCTTCTCCCCATGAACACGACCTGGATTGACTGATTGTTGTTCTTGTTTCCAGTCCTCATGAACAGACCCAGCAGGCCACTGAAGCCGTGTCCTCCTCTCCTTGCTCTCACGTCAGCTTCTTCCCATGAACACACCTGGATTGACTGATTGTTGTTCTTGTTTCCAGTCCTCCTGAACAGACCCAGCAACCCGCTGAAGCCGTGTCCTCCTCTCCTTGCTCTCACGTCAGCTTCTCCCCATGAACACGACCTAGATTGACTGATTGTTGTTCTTGTTTCCAGTCCTCCTATAGACCCAGCAAGCCGCTGAAGCCGTGTCCTCCTCTCCTTGCTCTCACGTCAGCTTCTCCCCATGAACACACCTGGATTGACTGATTGTTGTTCTTGTTTCCAGTCCTCCTATAGACCCAGCAAGCCACTGAAGCCGTGTCCTCCTCTCCTTGCTCTCACGTCAGCTTCTCCCCATGAACACACCTGGATTGACTGATTGTTGTTCTTGTTTCCAGTCCTCCTGAACAGACCCAGCAAGCCGCTGAAGCCGTGTCCTCCTCTCCTTGCTCTCACGTCAGCTTCTCCCCATGAACACGACCTAGATTGACTGATTGTTGTTCTTGTTTCCAGTCCTCCTATAGACCCAGCAAGCCACTGAAGCCGTGTCCTCCTCTCCTTGCTCTCACGTCAGCTTCTTCCCATGAACACGACCTGGATTGACAGATTGTTGTTCTTGTTTCCAGTCCTCCTGAACAGACCCAGCAAGCCGCTGAAGCCGTGTCCTCCTCTCCTTGCTCTCACGTCAGCTTCTCCCCATGAACACGACCTGGATTGACTGATTGTTGTTCTTGTTTCCAGTCCTCCTATAGACCCAGCAAGCCGCTGAAGCCGTGTCCTCCTCTCCTTGCTCTCACGTCAGCTTCTCCCCATGAACACACCTGGATTGACTGATTGTTGTTCTTGTTTCCAGTCCTCCTGAACAGACCCAGCAAGCCGCTGAAGCCGTGTCCTCCTCTCCTTGCTCTCACGTCAGCTTCTCCTCATGAACACGACCTGGATTGACTGATTGTTGTTCTTGTTTCCAGTCCTCCTGAACAGACCCAGCAAGCCGCTGAAGCCGTGTCCTCCTATCCTTGCTCTCAGGTCAGCTTCTCCCCATGAACACAGCTGGATTGACTGATTGTTATTCTTGTTTCCAGTCCTCCTATAGACCCAGCAAGCCGCTGAAGCCGTGTCCTCCTCTCCTTGCTCTCACGTCAGCTTCTCCCCATGAACACGACCTGGATTGACTGATTGTTGTTCTTGTTTCCAGTCCTCCTATAGACCCAGCAAGCCTCTGAAGCCGTGTCCTCCTCTCCTTGCTCCCACGTCAGCTTCTCCCCATGAACACAGCTGGATTGACTGATTGTTGTTCTTGTTTCCAGTCCTCCTGAACAGACCCAGCAAGCCGCTGAAGCCGTGTCCTCCTATCCTTGCTCTCACGTCAGCTTCTCCCCATGAAACCAGCTAGATTGACTGATTGTTGTTCTTGTTTCCAGTCCTCCTATAGACCCAGCAAGCCGCTGAAGCCGTGTCCTCCTATCCTTGCTCTCACGTCAGCTTCTCCCCATGAACACGACCTGGATTGACTGATTGTTGTTCTTGTTTCCAGTCCTCCTATAGACCCAGCAAGCCTCTGAAGCCGTGTCCTCCTCTCCTTGCTCTCACGTCAGCTTCTCCCCATGAACACAGCTGGATTGACTGATTGTTGTTCTTGTTTCCAGTCCTCCTATAGACCCAGCAAGCCGCTGAAGCCGTGTCCTCATCTCCTTGCTCTCACGTCAGCTTCTCCCCATGAACACACCTGGATTGACTGATTGTTGTTCTTGTTTCCAGTCCTCCTATAGACCCAGCAAGCCGCTGAAGCCGTGTCCTCCTCTCCTTGCTCTCACGTGCTTCTCCCCATGAACACGACCTGGATTGACTGATTGTTGTTCTTGTTTCCAGTCCTCCTATAGACCCAGCAAGCCTCTGAAGCCGTGTCCTCCTCTCCTTGCTCTCACGTCAGCTTCTCCCCATGAACACAGCTGGATTGATTGATTGTTGTTCTTGTTTCCAGTCCTCCTATAGACCCAGCAAGCCGCTGAAGCCGTGTCCTACTCTCCTTGCTCTCACGTCAGCTTCTCCCCATGAACACGACCTGGATTGACTGATTGTTGTTCTTGTTTCCAGTCCTCCTATAGACCCAGCAAGCCGCTGAAGCCGTGTCCTCCTCTCCTTGCTCTCACGTCAGCTTCTCCCCATGAACACACCTGGATTGACTGATTGTTGTTCTTGTTTCCAGTCCTCCTGAACAGACCCAGCAAGCCGCTGAAGCCGTGTCCTCCTCTCCTTGCTCTCACGTCAGCTTCTCTCCATGAACACGACCTGGATTGACTGATTGTTGTTCTTGTTTCCAGTCCTCCTATAGACCCAGCAAGCCGCTGAAGCCGTGTCCTCCTCTCCTTGCTCTCACGTCAGCTTCTCCCCATGAACACACCTGGATTGACTGATTGTTGTTCTTGTATCCAGTCCTCCTGAACAGACCCAGCAAGCCGCTGAAGCCGTGTCCTCCTCTCCTTGCTCTCAAGTCAGCTTCTCCCCATGAACACACCTGGATTGACTGATTGTTGTTCTTGTTTCCAGTCCTCCTGAACAGACCCAGCAAGCCGCTGACGCCGTGTCCTCCTCTCCTCGCTCTCACGTCAGCTTCTCTCCATGAACACGACCTGGATTGACTGATTGTTGTTCTTGTTTCCAGTCCTCCTATAGACCCAGCAAGCCGCTGAAGCCGTGTCCTCCTCTCCTTGCTCTCACGTAAGCTTCTCCCCATGAACACGGCCTGGATTGACTGATTATTGTTCTTGTTTCCAGTCCTCCTATAGACCCAGCAAGCCTCTGAAGCCGTGTCCTCCTCTCCTTGCTCTCACGTCAGCTTCTCCCCATGAACACAGCTGGATTGACTGATTGTTGTTCTTGTTTCCAGTCCTCCTATAGACCCAGCAAGCCGCTGAAGCCGTGTCCTCCTCTCCTTGCTCTCACGTCAGCTTCTCCCCATGAACACACCTGGATTGACTGATTGTTGTTCTTGTTTCCAGTCCTCCTATAGACCCAGCAAGCCGCTGAAGCCGTGTCCTCCTCTCCTTGCTCTCACGTCAGCTTCTCCCCATGAACACACCTGGATTGACTGATTGTTGTTCTTGTTTCCAGTCCTCCTGAACAGACCCAGCAAGCCGCTGAAGCCGTGTCCTCCTCTCCTTGCTCTCACGTCAGCTTCTCTCCATGAACACGACCTGGATTGACTGATTGTTGTTCTTGTTTCCAGTCCTCCTATAGACCCAGCAAGCCGCTGAAGCCGTGTCCTCCTCTCCTTGCTCTCACGTCAGCTTCTCCCCATGAACACACCTGGATTGACTGATTGTTGTTCTTGTTTCCAGTCCTCCTATAGACCCAGCAAGCCACTGAAGCCGTGTCCTCCTCTCCTTGCTCTCACGTCAGCTTCTCCCCATGAACACGACCTGGATTGACTGATTGTTGTTCTTGTTTCCAGTCCTCCTGAACAGACCCAGCAAGCCGCTGAAGCCGTGTCCTCCTCTCCTTGCTCTCACGTCAGCTTCTCCCCATGAACACAGCTGGATTGACTGATTGTTGTTCTTGTTTCCAGTCCTCCTATAGACCCAGCAGGCCGCTGAAGCCGTGTCCTCCTCTCCTTGCTCTCACGTCAGCTTCTCCTCATGAACACACCTGGATTGACTGATTGTTGTTCTTGTTTCCAGTCCTCCTGAACAGACCCAGCAAGCCGCTGAAGCCGTGTCCTCCTCTCCTTGCTCTCACGTCAGCTTCTCCCCATGAACACACCTGGATTGACTGATTGTTGTTCTTGTTTCCAGTCCTCCTATAGACCCAGCAAGCCGCTGAAGCCGTGTCCTCCTCTCCTTGCTCTCACGTCAGCTTCTCCTCATGAACACACCTGGATTGACTGATTGTTGTTCTTGTTTCCAGTCCTCCTGAACAGACCCAGCAAGCCGCTGAAGCCGTGTCCTCCTCTCCTTGCTCTCACGTCAGCTTCTCCCCATGAACACACCTGGATTGACTGATCGTTGTTCTTGTTTCCAGTCCTCCTATAGACCCAGCAAGCCGCTGAAGCTGTGTCCTCCTCTCCTTGCTCTCACGTCAGCTTCTCCTCATGAACACACCTGGATTGACTGATTGTTGTTCTTGTTTCCAGTCCTCCTGAACAGACCCAGCAAGCCGCTGAAGCCGTGTCCTCCTCTCCTTGCTCTCACGTCAGCTTCTCCCCATGAACACACCTGGATTGACTGATCGTTGTTCTTGTTTCCAGTCCTCCTATAGACCCAGCAAGCCGCTGAAGCTGTGTCCTCCTCTCCTTGCTCTCACGTCAGCTTCTCCCCATGAACACACCTGGATTGACTGATTGTTGTTCTTGTTTCAAGTCCTCCTGAACAGACCCAGCAAGCCGCTGAAGCCGTGTCCTCCTCTCCTTGCTCTCACGTCAGCTTCTCCCCATGAACACACCTGGATTGACTGATTGTTGTTCTTGTTTCCAGTCCTCCTATAGACCCAGCAAGCCGCTGAAGCCGTGTCCTCCTCTCCTTGCTCTCACGTCAGCTTCTCCTCATGAACACGACCTGGATTGACTGATTGTTGTTCTTGTTCCCAGTCCTCCTATAGACCCAGCAAGCCGCTGAAGCCGTGTCCCCCTCTCCTTGCTCTCACGTCAGCTTCTCCTCATGAACACGACCTGGATTGACTGATTGTTGTTCTTGTTTCCAGTCCTCCTATAGACCCAGCAAGCCGCTGAAGCCGTGTCCTCCTCTCCTTGCTCTCACGTCAGCTTCTCCCCATGAACACGACCTGGATTGACTGATTGTTGTTCTTGTTTCCAGTCCTCCTATAGACCCAGCAAGCCACTGAAGCCGTGTCCTCCTCTCCTTGCTCTCACGTCAGCTTCTCCCCATGAACACGACCTGGATTGACTGATTGTTGTTCTTGTTTCCAGTCCTCCTATAGACCCAGCAAGCCGCTGAAGCCGTGTCCTCCTCTCCTTGCTCTCACGTCAGCTTCTCCCCATGAACACAGCTGGATTGACTGATTGTTGTTCTTGTTTCCAGTCCTCCTATAGACCCAGCAAGCCGCTGAAGCCGTGTCCTCCTCTCCTTGCTCTCACGTCAGCTTCTCCCCATGAACACACCTGGATTGACTGATTGTTGTTCTTGTTTCCAGTCCTCCTATAGACCCAGCAAGCCGCTGAAGCCGTGTCCTCCTCTCCTTGCTCTCACGTCAGCTTCTCCCCATGAACACAGCTGATTTACTGATTGTTGTTCTTGTTTCCAGTCCTCCTATAGACCCAGCAAGCCGCTGAAGCCGTGTCCTCCTCTCCTTGCTCTCACGTCAGCTTCTCCCCATGAACACAGCTGATTTACTGATTGTTGTTCTTGTTTCCAGTCCTCCTATAGACCCAGCAAGCCGCTGAAGCCGTGTCCTCCTCTCCTTGCGCTCACGTCAGCTTCTCCCCATGAACACAGCTGGATTGACTGATTGTTGTTCTTGTTTCCAGTCCTCCTATAGACCCAGCAAGCCGCTGAAGCCGTGTCCTCCTCTCCTTGCTCTCACGTCAGCTTCTCCCCATGAACACGACCTGGATTGACTGATTGTTGTTCTTGTTTCCAGTCCTCCTATGGACCCAGCAAGCCACTGAAGCCGTGTCCTCCTCTCCTTGCTCTCACGTCAGCTTCTCCCCATGAACACAGCTGGATTGACTGATTGTTTTTCTTGTTTCCAGTCCTCCTGAACAGACCCAGCAAGCCGCTGAAGCCGTGTCCTCCTCTCCTTGCTCTCACGTCAGCTTCTCCCCATGAACACAGCTGGATTGACTGATTGTTGTTCTTGTTTCCAGTCCTCCTATGGACCCAGCAAGCCACTGAAGCCGTGTCCTCCTCTCCTTGCTCTCACGTCAGCTTCTCCTCATGAACACAGCTGGATTGACTGATTGTTGTTCTTGTTTCCAGTCCTCCTGAACAGACCCAGCAAGCCACTGAAGCCGTGTCCTCCTCTCCTTGCTCTCACGTCAGCTTCTCCCCATGAACACGACCTGGATTGACTGATTGTTGTTCTTGTTTCCAGTCCTCCTGAACAGACCCAGCAAGCCGCTGAAGCCGTGTCCTCCTCTCCTTGCTCTCACGTCAGCTTCTCCTCATGAACACGACCTGGATTGACTGATTGTTGTTCTTGTTTCCAGTCCTCCTATGGACCCAGCAAGCCACTGAAGCCGTGTCCTCCTCTCCTTGCTCTCACGTCAGCTTCTCCTCATGAACACAGCTGGATTGACTGATTGTTGTTCTTGTTTCCAGTCCTCCTGAACAGACCCAGCAAGCCACTGAAGCCGTGTCCTCCTCTCCTTGCTCTCACGTCAGCTTCTCCCCATGAACACAGCTGGATTGACTGATTGTTGTTCTTGTTTCCAGTCCTCCTACAGACCCAGCAAGCCGCTGAAGCCGTGTCCTCCTCTTCTTGCTCTCACGTCAGCTTCTCCCCATGAACACACCTGGATTGACTGATTGTTGTTCTTGTTTCCAGTCCTCCTACAGACCCAGCAAGCCGCTGAAGCCGTGTCCTCCTCTCCTTGCTCTCACGTCAGCTTCTCCCCATGAACACAGCTGGATTGACTGATTGTTTTTCTTGTTTCCAGTCCTCCTGAACAGACCCAGCAAGCCGCTGAAGCCGTGTCCTCCTCTCCTTTCTCTCACGTCAGCTTCTCCCCATGAACACACCTGGATTGACTGATTGTTGTTCTTGTTTCCAGTCCTCCTATAGACCCAGCAAGCCACTGAAGCCGTGTCCTCCTCTCCTTGCTCTCACGTCAGCTTCTCCCCATGAACACGACCTGGATTGACTGATTGTTGTTCTTGTTTCCAGTCCTCCTATGTACCCAGCAAGCCACTGAAGCCGTGTCCTCCTCTCCTTGCTCTCACGTCAACTTCTCCCCATGAACACGACCTGGATTGACTGATTGTTGTTCTTGTTTCCAGTCCTCCTGAACAGACCCAGCAAGCCGCTGAAGCCGTGTCCTCCTCTCCTTGCTCTCACGTCAGCTTCACCCCATGAACACACCTGGATTGACTGATTGTTTTTCTTGTTTCCAGTCCTCCTATACACCCAGCAAGCCACTGAAGCCGTGTCCTCCTCTCCTTGCTCTCACGTCAGCTTCTCCCCATGAACACACCTGGATTGACTGATTGTTGTTCTTGTTTCCAGTCCTCCTATAGACCCAGCAAGCCACTGAAGCCGTGTCCTCCTCTCCTTGCTCTCACGTCAGCTTCTCCCCATGAACACGACCTGGATTGACTGATTGTTGTTCTTGTTTCCAGTCCTCCTATAGACCCAGCAAGCCACTGAAGCCGTGTCCTCCTCTCCTTGCTCTCACGTCAACTTCTCCCCATGAACACGACCTGGATTGACTGATTGTTGTTATTGTTTCCAGTCCTCCTATAGACCCAGCAAGCCGCTGAAGCCGTGTCCTCCTCTCCTTGCTCTCACGTCAGCTTCTCCCCATGAACACACCTGGATTGACTGATTGTTGTTCTTGTTTCCAGTCCTCCTATAGACCCAGCAAGCCGCTGAAGCCGTGTCCTCCTCTCCTCGCTCTCACGTCAGCTTCTCCCCATGAACACAGCTGGATTGACTGATTGTTGTTCTTGTTTCCAGTCCTCCTGAACAGACCCAGCAAGCCGCTGAAGCCGTGTCCTCCTCTCCTTGCTCTCACGTCAGCTTCTCCCCATGAACACACCTGGATTGACTGATTGTTGTTCTTGTTTCCAGTCCTCCTACAGACCCAGCAAGCCGCTGAAGCCGTGTCCTCCTCTCCTTGCTCTCACGTCAGCTTCTCCCCATGAACACAGCTGGATTGACTGATTGTTGTTCTTGTTTCCAGTCCTCCTATAGACCCAGCAAGCCGCTGAAGCCGTGTCCTCCTCTCCTTGCTCTCACGTCAGCGTCTCCCCATGAACACGACCTGGATTGACTGATTGTTGTTCTTGTTTCCAGTCCTCCTATAGACCCAGCAAGCCGCTGACGCCGTGTCCTCCTCTCCTTGCTCTCACGTCAGCTTCTCCCCATGAACACACCTGGATTGACTGATTGTTGTTCTTGTTTCCAGTCCTCCTGAACAGACCCAGCAAGCCGCTGTAGCCGTGTCCTCCTCTCCTTGCTCTCACGTCAGCTTCTCCTCATGAACACGACCTGGATTGACTGATTGTTGTTCTTGTTTCCAGTCCTCCTATAGACCCAGCAAGCCGCTGAAGCCGTGTCCTCCTCTCCTTGCTCTCACGTCAGCTTCTCCCCATGAACACGGCCTGGATTGACTGATTGTTGTTCTTGTTTCCAGTCCTCCTATAGACCCAGCAAGCCGCTGAAGCCGTGTCCTCCTCTCCTTGCTCTCACGTCAGCTTCTCCCCATGAACACGGCCTGGATTGACTGATTGTTGTTCTTGTTTCCAGTCCTCCTATAGACCCAGCAAGCCGCTGTAGCCGTGTCCTCCTCTCCTTGCTCTCACGTCAGCTTCTCCCCATGAACACAGCTGGATTGACTGATTGTTGTTCTTGTTTCCAGTCCTCCTATAGACCCAGCAAGCCACTGAAGCCGTGTCCTCCTCTCCTTGCTCTCACGTCAGCTTCTCCCCATGAACACGACCTGGATTGACTGATTGTTGTTCTTGTTTCCAGTCCTCCTGAACAGACCCAGCAAGCCACTGAAGCCGTGTCCTCCTCTCCTTTTCTCACGTCAGCTTCTCCTCATGAACACGACCTGGATTGACTGATTGTTGTTCTTGTTTCCAGTCCTCCTATGGACCCAGCAAGCCACTGAAGCCGTGTCCTCCTCTCCTTGCTCTCACGTCAGCTTCTCCTCATGAACACGACCTGGATTGACTGATTGTTGTTCTTGTTTCCAGTCCTCCTGAACAGACCCAGCAAGCAACTGAAGCCGTGTCCTCCTCTCCTTGCTCTCACGTCAGCTTCTCCCCATGAACACACCTGGATTGACTGATTGTTGTTCTTGTTTCCAGTCCTCCTGAACAGACCCAGCAAGCCGCTGAAGCCGTGTCCTCCTCTCCTTGCTCTCACGTCAGCTTCTCCCCATGAACACAGCTGGATTGACTGATTGTTGTTCTTGTTTCCAGTCCTCCTATAGACCCAGCAAGCCTCTGAAGCCGTGTCCTCCTCTCCTTGCTCTCACGTCAGCTTCTCCCCATGAACACACCTGGATTGACTGATTGTTGTTCTTGTTTCCAGTCCTCCTATAGACCCAGCAAGCCGCTGAAGCCGTGTCCTCCTCTCCTCGCTCTCACGTCAGCTTCTCCCCATGAACACAGCTGGATTGACTGATTGTTGTTCTTGTTTCCAGTCCTCCTGAACAGACCCAGCAAGCCGCTGAAGCCGTGTCCTCCTCTCCTTGCTCTCACGTCAGCTTCTCCCCATGAACACACCTGGATTGACTGATTGTTGTTCTTGTTTCCAGTCCTCCTACAGACCCAGCAAGCCGCTGAAGCCGTGTCCTCCTCTCCTTGCTCTCACGTCAGCTTCTCCCCATGAACACAGCTGGATTGACTGATTGTTGTTCTTGTTTCCAGTCCTCCTATAGACCCAGCAAGCCGCTGAAGCCGTGTCCTCCTCTCCTTGCTCTCACGTCAGCTTCTCCCCATGAACACGACCTGGATTGACTGATTGTTGTTCTTGTTTCCAGTCCTCCTATAGACCCAGCAAGCCGCTGACGCCGTGTCCTCCTCTCCTTGCTCTCACGTCAGCTTCTCCCCATGAACACACCTGGATTGACTGATTGTTGTTCTTGTTTCCAGTCCTCCTGAACAGACCCAGCAAGCCGCTGTAGCCGTGTCCTCCTCTCCTTGCTCTCACGTCAGCTTCTCCTCATGAACACGACCTGGATTGACTGATTGTTGTTCTTGTTTCCAGTCCTCCTATAGACCCAGCAAGCCGCTGAAGCCGTGTCCTCCTCTCCTTGCTCTCACGTCAGCTTCTCCCCATGAACACGGCCTGGATTGACTGATTGTTGTTCTTGTTTCCAGTCCTCCTATAGACCCAGCAAGCCGCTGAAGCCGTGTCCTCCTCTCCTTGCTCTCACGTCAGCTTCTCCCCATGAACACGGCCTGGATTGACTGATTGTTGTTCTTGTTTCCAGTCCTCCTATAGACCCAGCAAGCCGCTGTAGCCGTGTCCTCCTCTCCTTGCTCTCACGTCAGCTTCTCCCCATGAACACAGCTGGATTGACTGATTGTTGTTCTTGTTTCCAGTCCTCCTATAGACCCAGCAAGCCACTGAAGCCGTGTCCTCCTCTCCTTGCTCTCACGTCAGCTTCTCCCCATGAACACGACCTGGATTGACTGATTGTTGTTCTTGTTTCCAGTCCTCCTGAACAGACCCAGCAAGCCACTGAAGCCGTGTCCTCCTCTCCTTTTCTCACGTCAGCTTCTCCTCATGAACACGACCTGGATTGACTGATTGTTGTTCTTGTTTCCAGTCCTCCTATGGACCCAGCAAGCCACTGAAGCCGTGTCCTCCTCTCCTTGCTCTCACGTCAGCTTCTCCTCATGAACACGACCTGGATTGACTGATTGTTGTTCTTGTTTCCAGTCCTCCTGAACAGACCCAGCAAGCAACTGAAGCCGTGTCCTCCTCTCCTTGCTCTCACGTCAGCTTCTCCCCATGAACACACCTGGATTGACTGATTGTTGTTCTTGTTTCCAGTCCTCCTGAACAGACCCAGCAAGCCGCTGAAGCCGTGTCCTCCTCTCCTTGCTCTCACGTCAGCTTCTCCCCATGAACACACCTGGATTGACTGATTGTTGTTCTTGTTTCCAGTCTTCCTGAACAGACCCAGCAAGCCGCTGAAGCCGTGTCCTCCTCTCCTTGCTCTCACGTCAGCTTCTCCCCATGAACACACCTGGATTGACTGATTGTTGTTCTTGTTTCCAGTCCTCCTGAACAGACCCAGCAAGCCGCTGAAGCCGTGCCCTCCTCTCCTTGCTCTCACGTCAGCTTCTCCCCATGAACACGACCTAGATTGACTGATTGTTGTTCTTGTTTCCAGTCCTCCTGAACAGACCCAGCAAGCCGCTGAAGCTCTGTCCTCCTCTCCTTGCTCTCACGTCAGCTTCTCCCCATGAACACAGCTGGATTGACTGATTGTTGTTCTTGTTTCCAGTCCTCCTATAGACCCAACAAGCCGCTGAAGCCGTGTCCTCCTCTCCTTGCTCTCACGTCAGCTTCTCCCCATGAACACACCTGGATTGACTGATTGTTGTTCTTGTTTCCAGTCCTTCTATAGACCCAGCAAGCCGCTGAAGCTGTGTCCTCCTCTCCTTGCTCTCACGTCAGCTTCTCCCCATGAACACACCTGGATTGACTGATTGTTGTTCTTGTTTCCAGTCCTCCAATAGACCCAGCAAGCCGCTGAAGCCGTGTCCTCCTCTCCTTGCTCTCACGTCAGCTTCTCCTCATGAACACGACCTGGATTGACTGATTGTTGTTCTTGTTTCCAGTCCTCCTATAGACCCAGCAAGCCACTGAAGCCGTGTCCTCCTCTCCTTGCTCTCACGTCAGCTTCTCCCCATGAACACGACCTGGATTGACTGATTGTTGTTCTTGTTTCCAGTCCTCATGAACAGACCCAGCAGGCCACTGAAGCCGTGTCCTCCTCTCCTTGCTCTCACGTCAGCTTCTTCCCATGAACACACCTGGATTGACTGATTGTTGTTCTTGTTTCCAGTCCTCCTGAACAGACCCAGCAAGCCGCTGAAGCCGTGTCCTCCTCTCCTTGCTCTCACGTCAGCTTCTCCCCATGAACACGACCTAGATTGACTGATTGTTGTTCTTGTTTCCAGTCCTCCTGAACAGACCCAGCAACCCGCTGAAGCCGTGTCCTCCTCTCCTTGCTCTCACGTCAGCTTCTCCCCATGAACACGACCTAGATTGACTGATTGTTGTTCTTGTTTCCAGTCCTCCTATAGACCCAGCAAGCCGCTGAAGCCGTGTCCTCCTCTCCTTGCTCTCACGTCAGCTTCTCCCCATGAACACGACCTGGATTGACTGATTGTTGTTCTTGTTTCCAGTCCTCCTATAGACCCAGCAAGCCACTGAAGCCGTGTCCTCCTCTCCTTGCTCTCACGTCAGCTTCTCCCCATGAACACACCTGGATTGACTGATTGTTGTTCTTGTTTCCAGTCCTCCTGAACAGACCCAGCAAGCCGCTGAAGCCGTGTCCTCCTCTCCTTGCTCTCACGTCAGCTTCTCCCCATGAACACGACCTAGATTGACTGATTGTTGTTCTTGTTTCCAGTCCTCCTATAGACCCAGCAAGCCACTGAAGCCGTGTCCTCCTCTCCTTGCTCTCACGTCAGCTTCTCTCCATGAACACGACCTGGATTGACAGATTGTTGTTCTTGTTTCCAGTCCTCCTGAACAGACCCAGCAAGCCGCTGAAGCCGTGTCCTCCTCTCCTTGCTCTCACGTCAGCTTCTCCCCATGAACACGACCTGGATTGACTGATTGTTGTTCTTGTTTCCAGTCCTCCTATAGACCCAGCAAGCCGCTGAAGCCGTGTCCTCCTCTCCTTGCTCTCACGTCAGCTTCTCCCCATGAACACAGCTGGATTGACTGATTGTTGTTCTTGTTTCCAGTCCTCCTATAGACCCAGCAAGCCGCTGAAGCCGTGTCCTCCTCTCCTTGCTCTCACGTCAGCTTCTCCCCATGAACACACCTGGATTGACTGATTGTTGTTCTTGTTTCCAGTCCTCCTATAGACCCAGCAAGCCGCTGGAGCCGTGTCCTCCTCTCCTTGCTCTCACGTGCTTCTCCCCATGAACACGACCTGGATTGACTGATTGTTGTTCTTGTTTCCAGTCCTCCTATAGACCCAGCAAGCCTCTGAAGCCGTGTCCTCCTCTCCTTGCTCTCACGTCAGCTTCTCCCCATGAACACAGCTGGATTGACTGATTGTTGTTCTTGTTTCCAGTCCTCCTATAGACCCAGCAAGCCGCTGAAGCCGTGTCCTCCTCTCCTTGCTCTCACGTCAGCTTCTCCTCATGAACACGACCTGGATTGACTGATTGTTGTTCTTGTTTCCAGTCCTCCTATAGACCCAGCAAGCCACTGAAGCCGTGTCCTCCTCTCCTTGCTCTCACGTCAGCTTCTCCCCATGAACACGACCTGGATTGACTGATTGTTGTTCTTGTTTCCAGTCCTCATGAACAGACCCAGCAGGCCACTGAAGCCGTGTCCTCCTCTCCTTGCTCTCACGTCAGCTTCTTCCCATGAACACACCTGGATTGACTGATTGTTGTTCTTGTTTCCAGTCCTCCTGAACAGACCCAGCAA
Source organism: Brachyptera risi (assembly GCA_964007535.1). NCBI lineage: Eukaryota > Metazoa > Arthropoda > Insecta > Plecoptera > Taeniopterygidae > Brachyptera > Brachyptera risi. The sequence continues at coordinate 23,027,127 of OZ023338.1, read as the reverse complement.
CCCGCTGAAGCCGTGTCCTCCTCTCCTTGCTCTCACGTCAGCTTCTCCCCATGAACACGACCTAGATTGACTGATTGTTGTTCTTGTTTCCAGTCCTCCTGAACAGACCCAGCAACCCGCTGAAGCCGTGTCCTCCTCTCCTTGCTCTCACGTCAGCTTCTCCCCATGAACACGACCTAGATTGACTGATTGTTGTTCTTGTTTCCAGTCCTCCTATAGACCCTGCAAGCCGCTGAAGCCGTGTCCTCCTCTCCTTGCTCTCACGTCAGCTTCTCCCCATGAACACGACCTGGATTGACTGATTGTTGTTCTTGTTTCCAGTCCTCCTATAGACCCAGCAAGCCACTGAAGCCGTGTCCTCCTCTCCTTGCTCTCACGTCAGCTTCTCCCCATGAACACACCTGGATTGACTGATTGTTGTTCTTGTTTCCAGTCCTCCTGAACAGACCCAGCAAGCCGCTGAAGCCGTGTCCTCATCTCCTTGCTCTCACGTCAGCTTCTCCCCATGAACACGACCTAGATTGACTGATTGTTGTTCTTGTTTCCAGTCCTCCTATAGACCCAGCAAGCCACTGAAGCCGTGTCCTCCTCTCCTTGCTCTCACGTCAGCTTCTCTCCATGAACACGACCTGGATTGACAAATTGTTGTTCTTGTTTCCAGTCCTCCTGAACAGACCCAGCAAGCCGCTGAAGCCGTGTCCTCCTCTCCTTGCTCTCACGTCAGCTTCTCCCCATGAACACGACCTGGATTGACTGATTGTTGTTCTTGTTTCCAGTCCTCCTATAGACCCAGCAAGCCGCTGAAGCCGTGTCCTCCTCTCCTTGCTCTCACGTCAGCTTCTCCCCATGAACACACCTGGATTGACTGATTGTTGTTCTTGTTTCCAGTCCTCCTGAACAGACCCAGCAAGCCGCTGAAGCCGTGTCCTCCTCTCCTTGCTCTCACGTCAGCTTCTCCTCATGAACACGACCTGGATTGACTGATTGTTGTTCTTGTTTCCAGTCCTCCTGAACAGACCCAGCAAGCCGCTGAAGCCGTGTCCTCCTATCCTTGCTCTCAGGTCAGCTTCTCCCCATGAACACAGCTGGATTGACTGATTGTTATTCTTGTTTCCAGTCCTCCTATAGACCCAGCAAGCCGCTGAAGCCGTGTCCTCCTCTCCTTGCTCTCACGTCAGCTTCTCCCCATGAACACGACCTGGATTGACTGATTGTTGTTCTTGTTTCCAGTCCTCCTATAGACCCAGCAAGCCTCTGAAGCCGTGTCCTCCTCTCCTTGCTCCCACGTCAGCTTCTCCCCATGAACACAGCTGGATTGACTGATTGTTGTTCTTGTTTCCAGTCCTCCTGAACAGACCCAGCAAGCCGCTGAAGCCGTGTCCTCCTATCCTTGCTCTCACGTCAGCTTCTCCCCATGAACACAGCTAGATTGACTGATTGTTGTTCTTGTTTCCAGTCCTCCTATAGACCCAGCAAGCCGCTGAAGCCGTGTCCTCCTATCCTTGCTCTCACGTCAGCTTCTCCCCATGAACACGACCTGGATTGACTGATTGTTGTTCTTGTTTCCAGTCCTCCTATAGACCCAGCAAGCCTCTGAAGCCGTGTCCTCCTCTCCTTGCTCTCACGTCAGCTTCTCCCCATGAACACAGCTGGATTGACTGATTGTTGTTCTTGTTTCCAGTCCTCCTATAGACCCAGCAAGCCGCTGAAGCCGTGTCCTCCTCTCCTTGCTCTCACGTCAGCTTCTCCCCATGAACACACCTGGATTGACTGATTGTTGTTCTTGTTTCCAGTCCTCCTATAGACCCAGCAAGCCGCTGGAGCCGTGTCCTCCTCTCCTTGCTCTCACGTGCTTCTCCCCATGAACACGACCTGGATTGACTGATTGTTGTTCTTGTTTCCAGTCCTCCTATAGACCCAGCAAGCCTCTGAAGCCGTGTCCTCCTCTCCTTGCTCTCACGTCAGCTTCTCCCCATGAACACAGCTGGATTGACTGATTGTTGTTCTTGTTTCCAGTCCTCCTATAGACCCAGCAAGCCGCTGAAGCCGTGTCCTACTCTCCTTGCTCTCACGTCAGCTTCTCCCCATGAACACGACCTGGATTGACTGATTGTTGTTCTTGTTTCCAGTCCTCCTATAGACCCAGCAAGCCGCTGAAGCCGTGTCCTCCTCTCCTTGCTCTCACGTCAGCTTCTCCCCATGAACACACCTGGATTGACTGATTGTTGTTCTTGTTTCCAGTCCTCCTGAACAGACCCAGCAAGCCGCTGAAGCCGTGTCCTCCTCTCCTTGCTCTCACGTCAGCTTCTCTCCATGAACACGACCTGGATTGACTGATTGTTGTTCTTGTTTCCAGTCCTCCTATAGACCCAGCAAGCCGCTGAAGCCGTGTCCTCCTCTCCTTGCTCTCACGTCAGCTTCTCTCCATGAACACGACCTGGATTGACAGATTGTTGTTCTTGTTTCCAGTCCTCCTGAACAGACCCAGCAAGCCGCTGAAGCCGTGTCCTCCTCTCCTTGCTCTCACGTCAGCTTCTCCCCATGAACACGACCTGGATTGACTGATTGTTGTTCTTGTTTCCAGTCCTCCTATAGACCCAGCAAGCCGCTGAAGCCGTGTCCTCCTCTCCTTGCTCTCACGTCAGCTTCTCCCCATGAACACGACCTAGATTGACTGATTGTTGTTCTTGTTTCCAGTCCTCCTATAGACCCAGCAAGCCACTGAAGCCGTGTCCTCCTCTCCTTGCTCTCACGTCAGCTTCTCTCCATGAACACGACCTGGATTGACAGATTGTTGTTCTTGTTTCCAGTCCTCCTGAACAGACCCAGCAAGCCGCTGAAGCCGTGTCCTCCTCTCCTTGCTCTCACGTCAGCTTCTCCCCATGAACACGACCTGGATTGACTGATTGTTGTTCTTGTTTCCAGTCCTCCTATAGACCCAGCAAGCCGCTGAAGCCGTGTCCTCCTCTCCTTGCTCTCACGTCAGCTTCTCCCCATGAACACACCTGGATTGACTGATTGTTGTTCTTGTTTCCAGTCCTCCTGAACAGACCCAGCAAGCCGCTGAAGCCGTGTCCTCCTCTCCTTGCTCTCACGTCAGCTTCTCCTCATGAACACGACCTGGATTGACTGATTGTTGTTCTTGTTTCCAGTCCTCCTGAACAGACCCAGCAAGCCGCTGAAGCCGTGTCCTCCTATCCTTGCTCTCAGGTCAGCTTCTCCCCATGAACACAGCTGGATTGACTGATTGTTATTCTTGTTTCCAGTCCTCCTATAGACCCAGCAAGCCGCTGAAGCCGTGTCCTCCTCTCCTTGCTCTCACGTCAGCTTCTCCCCATGAACACGACCTGGATTGACTGATTGTTGTTCTTGTTTCCAGTCCTCCTATAGACCCAGCAAGCCTCTGAAGCCGTGTCCTCCTCTCCTTGCTCCCACGTCAGCTTCTCCCCATGAACACAGCTGGATTGACTGATTGTTGTTCTTGTTTCCAGTCCTCCTGAACAGACCCAGCAAGCCGCTGAAGCCGTGTCCTCCTATCCTTGCTCTCACGTCAGCTTCTCCCCATGAACACAGCTAGATTGACTGATTGTTGTTCTTGTTTCCAGTCCTCCTATAGACCCAGCAAGCCGCTGAAGCCGTGTCCTCCTATCCTTGCTCTCACGTCAGCTTCTCCCCATGAACACGACCTGGATTGACTGATTGTTGTTCTTGTTTCCAGTCCTCCTATAGACCCAGCAAGCCTCTGAAGCCGTGTCCTCCTCTCCTTGCTCTCACGTCAGCTTCTCCCCATGAACACAGCTGGATTGACTGATTGTTGTTCTTGTTTCCAGTCCTCCTATAGACCCAGCAAGCCGCTGAAGCCGTGTCCTCCTCTCCTTGCTCTCACGTCAGCTTCTCCCCATGAACACACCTGGATTGACTGATTGTTGTTCTTGTTTCCAGTCCTCCTATAGACCCAGCAAGCCGCTGGAGCCGTGTCCTCCTCTCCTTGCTCTCACGTGCTTCTCCCCATGAACACGACCTGGATTGACTGATTGTTGTTCTTGTTTCCAGTCCTCCTATAGACCCAGCAAGCCTCTGAAGCCGTGTCCTCCTCTCCTTGCTCTCACGTCAGCTTCTCCCCATGAACACAGCTGGATTGACTGATTGTTGTTCTTGTTTCCAGTCCTCCTATAGACCCAGCAAGCCGCTGAAGCCGTGTCCTACTCTCCTTGCTCTCACGTCAGCTTCTCCCCATGAACACGACCTGGATTGACTGATTGTTGTTCTTGTTTCCAGTCCTCCTATAGACCCAGCAAGCCGCTGAAGCCGTGTCCTCCTCTCCTTGCTCTCACGTCAGCTTCTCCCCATGAACACACCTGGATTGACTGATTGTTGTTCTTGTTTCCAGTCCTCCTGAACAGACCCAGCAAGCCGCTGAAGCCGTGTCCTCCTCTCCTTGCTCTCACGTCAGCTTCTCTCCATGAACACGACCTGGATTGACTGATTGTTGTTCTTGTTTCCAGTCCTCCTATAGACCCAGCAAGCCGCTGAAGCCGTGTCCTCCTCTCCTTGCTCTCACGTCAGCTTCTCCCCATGAACACACCTGGATTGACTGATTGTTGTTCTTGTATCCAGTCCTCCTGAACAGACCCAGCAAGCCGCTGAAGCCGTGTCCTCCTCTCCTTGCTCTCACGTCAGCTTCTCCCCATGAACACACCTGGATTGACTGATTGTTGTTCTTGTTTCCAGTCCTCCTGAACAGACCCAGCAAGCCGCTGAAGCCGTGTCCTCCTCTCCTTGCTCTCACGTCAGCTTCTCTCCATGAACACGACCTGGATTGACTGATTGTTGTTCTTGTTTCCAGTCCTCCTATAGACCCAGCAAGCCGCTGAAGCCGTGTCCTCCTCTCCTTGCTCTCACGTAAGCTTCTCCCCATGAACACGGCCTGGATTGACTGATTGTTGTTCTTGTTTCCAGTCCTCCTATAGACCCAGCAAGCCTCTGAAGCCGTGTCCTCCTCTCCTTGCTCTCACGTCAGCTTCTCCCCATGAACACAGCTGGATTGACTGATTGTTGTTCTTGTTTCCAGTCCTCCTATAGACCCAGCAAGCCGCTGAAGCCGTGTCCTCCTCTCCTTGCTCTCACGTCAGCTTCTCCCCATGAACACACCTGGATTGACTGATTGTTGTTCTTGTTTCCAGTCCTCCTATAGACCCAGCAAGCCGCTGAAGCCGTGTCCCCCTCTCCTTGCTCTCACGTCAGCTTCTCCCCATGAACACACCTGGATTGACTGATTGTTGTTCTTGTTTCCAGTCCTCCTGAACAGACCCAGCAAGCCGCTGAAGCCGTGTCCTCCTCTCCTTGCTCTCACGTCAGCTTCTTTATGAACACGACCTGGATTGACTGATTGTTGTTCTTGTTTCCAGTCCTCCTATAGACCCAGCAAGCCGCTGAAGCCGTGTCCTCCTCTCCTTGCTCTCACGTCAGCTTCTCCCCATGAACACAGCTGGATTGACTGATTGTTGTTCTTGTTTCCAGTCCTCCTATAGACCCAGCAAGCCACTGAAGCCGTGTCCTCCTCTCCTTGCTCTCACGTCAGCTTCTCCCCATGAACACGACCTGGATTGACTGATTGTTGTTCTTGTTTCCAGTCCTCCTGAACAGACCCAGCAAGCCGCTGAAGCCGTGTCCTCCTCTCCTTGCTCTCACGTCAGCTTCTCCCCATGAACACAGCTGGATTGACTGATTGTTGTTCTTGTTTCCAGTCCTCCTATAGACCCAGCAGGCCGCTGAAGCCGTGTCCTCCTCTCCTTGCTCTCACGTCAGCTTCTCCTCATGAACACACCTGGATTGACTGATTGTTGTTCTTGTTTCCAGTCCTCCTGAACAGACCCAGCAAGCCGCTGAAGCCGTGTCCTCCTCTCCTTGCTCTCACGTCAGCTTCTCCCCATGAACACACCTGGATTGACTGATTGTTGTTCTTGTTTCCAGTCCTCCTATAGACCCAGCAAGCCGCTGAAGCCGTGTCCTCCTCTCCTTGCTCTCACGTCAGCTTCTCCTCATGAACACACCTGGATTGACTGATTGTTGTTCTTGTTTCCAGTCCTCCTGAACAGACCCAGCAAGCCGCTGAAGCCGTGTCCTCCTCTCCTTGCTCTCACGTCAGCTTCTCCCCATGAACACACCTGGATTGACTGATCGTTGTTCTTGTTTCCAGTCCTCCTATAGACCCAGCAAGCCGCTGAAGCTGTGTCCTCCTCTCCTTGCTCTCACGTCAGCTTCTCCTCATGAACACACCTGGATTGACTGATTGTTGTTCTTGTTTCCAGTCCTCCTGAACAGACCCAGCAAGCCGCTGAAGCCGTGTCCTCCTCTCCTTGCTCTCACGTCAGCTTCTCCCCATGAACACACCTGGATTGACTGATCGTTGTTCTTGTTTCCAGTCCTCCTATAGACCCAGCAAGCCGCTGAAGCTGTGTCCTCCTCTCCTTGCTCTCACGTCAGCTTCTCCCCATGAACACACCTGGATTGACTGATTGTTGTTCTTGTTTCAAGTCCTCCTGAACAGACCCAGCAAGCCGCTGAAGCCGTGTCCTCCTCTCCTTGCTCTCACGTCAGCTTCTCCCCATGAACACACCTGGATTGACTGATTGTTGTTCTTGTTTCCAGTCCTCCTATAGACCCAGCAAGCCGCTGAAGCCGTGTCCTCCTCTCCTTGCTCTCACGTCAGCTTCTCCTCATGAACACGACCTGGATTGACTGATTGTTGTTCTTGTTCCCAGTCCTCCTATAGACCCAGCAAGCCGCTGAAGCCGTGTCCCCCTCTCCTTGCTCTCACGTCAGCTTCTCCTCATGAACACGACCTGGATTGACTGATTGTTGTTCTTGTTTCCAGTCCTCCTATAGACCCAGCAAGCCGCTGAAGCCGTGTCCTCCTCTCCTTGCTCTCACGTCAGCTTCTCCCCATGAACACGACCTGGATTGACTGATTGTTGTTCTTGTTTCCAGTCCTCCTATAGACCCAGCAAGCCACTGAAGACGTGTCCTCCTCTCCTTGCTCTCACGTCAGCTTCTCCCCATGAACACGACCTGGATTGACTGATTGTTGTTCTTGTTTCCAGTCCTCCTATAGACCCAGCAAGCCGCTGAAGCCGTGTCCTCCTCTCCTTGCTCTCACGTCAGCTTCTCCCCATGAACACAGCTGGATTGACTGATTGTTGTTCTTGTTTCCAGTCCTCCTATAGACCCAGCAAGCCGCTGAAGCCGTGTCCTCCTCTCCTTGCTCTCACGTCAGCTTCTCCCCATGAACACACCTGGATTGACTGATTGTTGTTCTTGTTTCCAGTCCTCCTATAGACCCAGCAAGCCACTGAAGCCGTGTCCTCCTCTCCTTGCTCTCACGTCAGCTTCTCCTCATGAACACGACCTGGATTGACTGATTGTTGTACTTGTTTCCAGTCCTCCTATAGACCCAGCATGCCACTGAAGCCGTGTCCTCCTCTCCTTGCTCTCACGTCAGCTTCTCCCCATGAACACAGCTGGATTGACTGATTGTTGTTCTTGTTTCCAGTCCTCCTATAGACCCAGCATGCCACTGAAGCCGTGTCCTCCTCTCCTTGCGCTCACGTCAGCTTCTCCCCATGAACACAGCTGATTTACTGATTGTTGTTCTTGTTTTCAGTCCTCCTATAGACCCAGCAAGCCGCTGAAGCCGTGTCCTCCTCTCCTTGCTCTCACGTCAGCTTCTCCCCATGAACACACCTGGATTGACTGATTGTTGTTCTTGTTTCCAGTCCTCCTATAGACCCAGCAAGCCGCTGAAGCCGTGTCCTCCTCTTCTTGCTCTCACGTCAGCTTCTCCCCATGAACACACCTGGATTGACTGATTGTTGTTCTTGTTTCCAGTCCTCCTACAGACCCAGCAAGCCGCTGAAGCCGTGTCCTCCTCTCCTTGCTCTCACGTCAGCTTCTCCCCATGAACACAGCTGGATTGACTGATTGTTTTTCTTGTTTCCAGTCCTCCTGAACAGACCCAGCAAGCCGCTGAAGCCGTGTCCTCCTCTCCTTGCTCTCACGTCAGCTTCTCCCCATGAACACACCTGGATTGACTGATTGTTGTTCTTGTTTCCAGTCCTCCTATAGACCCAGCAAGCCACTGAAGCCGTGTCCTCCTCTCCTTGCTCTCACGTCAGCTTCTCCCCATGAACACGACCTGGATTGACTGATTGTTGTTCTTGTTTCCAGTCCTCCTATGGACCCAGCAAGCCACTGAAGCCGTGTCCTCCTCTCCTTGCTCTCACGTCAACTTCTCCCCATGAACACGACCTGGATTGACTGATTGTTGTTCTTGTTTCCAGTCCTCCTGAACAGACCCAGCAAGCCGCTGAAGCCGTGTCCTCCTCTCCTTGCTCTCACGTCCGCTTCACCCCATGAACACACCTGGATTGACTGATTGTTGTTCTTGTTTCCAGTCCTCCTATAGACCCAGCAAGCCACTGAAGCCGTGTCCTCCTCTCCTTGCTCTCACGTCAGCTTCTCCCCATGAACACACCTGGATTGACTGATTGTTGTTCTTGTTTCCAGTCCTCCTATAGACCCAGCAAGCCACTGAAGCCGTGTCCTCCTCTCCTTGCTCTCACGTCAGCTTCTCCCCATGAACACGACCTGGATTGACTGATTGTTGTTCTTGTTTCCAGTCCTCCTATAGACCCAGCAAGCCACTGAAGCCGTGTCCTCCTCTCCTTGCTCTCACGTCAACTTCTCCCCATGAACACGACCTGGATTGACTGATTGTTGTTCTTGTTTCCAGTCCTCCTATAGACCCAGCAAGCCGCTGAAGCCGTGTCCTCCTCTCCTTGCTCTCACGTCAGCTTCTCCCCATGAACACACCTGGATTGACTGATTGTTGTTCTTGTTTCCAGTCCTCCTATAGACCCAGCAAGCCGCTGAAGCCGTGTCCTCCTCTCCTCGCTCTCACGTCAGCTTCTCCCCATGAACACAGCTGGATTGACTGATTGTTGTTCTTGTTTCCAGTCCTCCTGAACAGACCCAGCAAGCCGCTGAAGCCGTGTCCTCCTCTCCTTGCTCTCACGTCAGCTTCTCCCCATGAACACACCTGGATTGACTGATTGTTGTTCTTGTTTCCAGTCCTCCTACAGACCCAGCAAGCCGCTGAAGCCGTGTCCTCCTCTCCTTGCTCTCACGTCAGCTTCTCCCCATGAACACAGCTGGATTGACTGATTGTTGTTCTTGTTTCCAGTCCTCCTATAGACCCAGCAAGCCGCTGAAGCCGTGTCCTCCTCTCCTTGCTCTCACGTCAGCTTCTCCCCATGAACACGACCTGGATTGACTGATTGTTGTTCTTGTTTCCAGTCCTCCTATAGACCCAGCAAGCCGCTGACGCCGTGTCCTCCTCTCCTTGCTCTCACGTCAGCTTCTCCCCATGAACACACCTGGATTGACTGATTGTTGTTCTTGTTTCCAGTCCTCCTGAACAGACCCAGCAAGCCGCTGTAGCCGTGTCCTCCTCTCCTTGCTCTCACGTCAGCTTCTCCTCATGAACACGACCTGGATTGACTGATTGTTGTTCTTGTTTCCAGTCCTCCTATAGACCCAGCAAGCCGCTGAAGCCGTGTCCTCCTCTCCTTGCTCTCACGTCAGCTTCTCCCCATGAACACGGCCTGGATTGACTGATTGTTGTTCTTGTTTCCAGTCCTCCTATAGACCCAGCAAGCCGCTGAAGCCGTGTCCTCCTCTCCTTGCTCTCACGTCAGCTTCTCCCCATGAACACGGCCTGGATTGACTGATTGTTGTTCTTGTTTCCAGTCCTCCTATAGACCCAGCAAGCCGCTGTAGCCGTGTCCTCCTCTCCTTGCTCTCACGTCAGCTTCTCCCCATGAACACAGCTGGATTGACTGATTGTTGTTCTTGTTTCCAGTCCTCCTATAGACCCAGCAAGCCGCTGTAGCCGTGTCCTCCTCTCCTTGCTCTCACGTCAGCTTCTCCCCATGAACACGACCTGGATTGACTGATTGTTGTTCTTGTTTCCAGTCCTCCTGAACAGACCCAGCAAGCCGCTGAAGCCGTGTCCTCCTCTCCTTGCTCTCACGTCAGCTTCTCCCCATGAACACGACCTGGATTGACTGATTGTTGTTCTTGTTTCCAGTCCTCCTGAACAGACCCAGCAAGCCGCTGAAGCCGTGTCCTCCTCTCCTTGCTCTCACGTCAACTTCTCGTCATGAAAACACCTGGATTGACTGATTGTTGTTCTTGTTTCCAGTCATCCTATAGACCCAGCAAGCCACTGAAGCCGTGTCCTCCTCTCCTTGCTCTCACGTCAGCTTCTCCCCATGAACACAGCTGGATTGACTGATTGTTGTTCTTGTTTCCAGTCCTTCTAAACAGACCCAGCAGGCCGCTAAAGCCGTGTCCTCCTCTCCTTGCTCCCGCGTCAGCTTCTCCCCATGAACACACCTGGATTGACTGATTGTTGTTCTTGTTTCCAGTCCTCCTATAGACCCAGCAAGCCACTGAAGCCGTGTCCTCCTCTCCTTGCGCTCACGTCAGCTTCTCCCCATGAACACAGCTGGATTGACTGATTGTTGTTCTTGTTTCCAGTCCTCCTATAGACCCAGCAAGCCGCTGAAGCCGTGTCCTCCTCTCCTTGCTCTCACGTCAGCTTCACCCCACGAACACAGCTGGATTGACTGATTGTTGTTCTTGTTTCCAGTCCTCCTGAACAGACCCAGCAAGCCGCTGTAGCCGTGTCCTCCTCTCCTTGCTCTCACGTCAGCTTCTCCCCATGAACACAGCTGGATTGACTGATTGTTGTTCTTGTTTCCAGTCCTCCTATAGACCCAGCAAGCCGCTGTAGCCGTGTCCTCCTCTCCTTGCTCTCACGTCAGCTTCTCCCCATGAACACGAACTGGATTGACTGATTGTTGTTCTTGTTTCCAGTCCTCCTGAACAGATCCAGCAAGCCGCTGTAGCCGTGTCCTCCTCTCCTTGCTCTCACGTCAGCTTCTCCCCATGAACACAGCTGGATTGACTGATTGTTGTTCTTGTTTCCAGTCCTCCTATAGACCCAGCAAGCCGCTGTAGCCTTGTCCTCCTCTCCTTGCTCTCACGTCAGCTTCTCCCCATGAACACGACCTGGATTGACTGATTGTTGTTCTTGTTTCCAGTCCTCCTGAACAGACCCAGCAAGCCGCTGTAGCCGTGTCCTCCTCTCCTTGCTCTCACGTCAGCTTCTCCCCATGAACACAGCTGGATTGACTGATTGTTGTTCTTGTTTCCAGTCCTCATATAGACCCAGCAAGCCGCTGTAGCCGTGTCCTCCTCTCCTTGCTCTCACGTCAGCTTCTCCCCATGAACACGACCTGGATTGACTGATTGTTGTTCTTGTTTCCAGTCCTCCTATAGACCCAGCAAGCCACTGAAGCCGTGTCCTCCTCTCCTTGCTCTCACGTCAGCTTCTCCCCATGAACACGACCTGGATTGACTGATTGTTGTTCTTGTTTCCAGTCCTCCTATAGACCCAGCAAGCCACTGAAGCCGTGTCCTCCTCTCCTTGCTCTCACGTCAGCTTCTCCCCATGAACACGACCTGGATTGTCTGATTGTTGTTCTTGTTTCCAATCCTCCTGAACAGACCCAGCATGCCGCTGAAGCCTTGTCCTCCTCTCCTTGCTCTCACGTCAGCTTCTCCCCATGAACACGACCTGGATTGACTGATTGTTGTTCTTGTTTACAGTCCTCCTGAACAGACCCAGCAAGCCGCTGAAGCCGTGTCCTCCTCTCCTTGCTCTCACGTCAGCTTCTCCTCATGAACACGACCTGGATTGACTGATTGTTGTTCTTGTTTCCAGTCCTCCTGAACAGACCCAGCAAGCCGCTGAAGCCGTGTCCTCCTCTCCTTGCTCTCACGTCAGCTTCTCCCCATGAACACAGCTGGATTGACTGATTGTTGTTCTTGTTTCCAGTCCTCCTATAGACCCAGCAAGCCGCTGAAGCCGTGTCCTCCTCTCCTTGCTCTCACGTCAGCTTCTCCCCATGAACACACCTGGATTGACTGATTGTTGTTCTTGTTTCCAGTCCTCCTATAGACCCAGCAAGCCACTGAAGCCGTGTCCTCCTCTCCTTGCTCTCACGTCAGCTTCTCCCCATGAACACAGATGGATTGACTGATTGTTGTTCTTGTTTCCAGTCCTCCTATAGACCCAGCAAGCCGCTGAAGCCGTGTCCTCCTCTCCTTGCTCTCACGTCAGCTTCTCCCCATGAACACGACCTGGATTGACTGATTGTTGTTCTTGTTTCCAGTCCTCCTATAGACCCAGCAAGCCGCTGAAGCCATCTCCTCCTCTCCTTGCTCTCACGTCAGCTTCTCCCCATGAACACAGCTGGATTGACTGATTGTTGTTCTTGTTTCCAGTCCTCCTGAACAGACCCAGCGAGCCGCTGAAGCCGTGTCCTCCTCTCCTTGCTCTCACGTCAGCTTCTCCCCATGAACACAGCTGGATTGACTGATTGTTGTTCTTGTTTCCAGTCCTCCTATAGACCCAGCAAGCCGCTGAAGCCGTGTCCTCCTCTCCTTGCTCCCACGTCAGCTTCTCCCCATGAACACAGCTGGATTGACTGATTGTTGTTCTTGTTTCCAGTCCTCCTGAACAGACCCAGCAAGCCGCTGAAGCCGTGTCCTCCTCTCCTTGCTCTCACGTCAGCTTCTCCTCATGAACACGACCTGGATTGACTGATTGTTGTTCTTGTTTCCAGTCCTCCTGAACAGACCCAGCAAGCCACTGAAGCCGTGTCCTCCTCTCCTTGCTCTCACGTCAGCTTCTCCCCATGAACACACCTGGATTGACTGATTGTTGTTCTTGTTTCCAGTCCTCCTATAGACCCAGCAAGCCGCTGAAGCCGTGTCCTCCTCTCCTTGCTCTCACGTCAGCTTCTCCCCATGAACACAGCTGGATTGACTGATTGTTGTTCTTGTTTCCAGTCCTCCTATAGACCCAGCAAGCCGCTGAAGCCGTGTCCTCCTCTCCTTGCTCTCACGTCAGCTTCTCCCCATGAACACGACCTGGATTGACTGATTGTTGTTCTTGTTTACAGTCCTCCTGAACAGACCCAGCAAGCCGCTGAAGCCGTGTCCTCCTCTCCTTGCTCTCACGTCAGCTCCTCCCCATGAACACACCTGGATTGACTGATTGTTGTTCTTGTTTCCAGTCCTCCTATAGACCCAGCGAGCCGCTGAAGCCGTGTCCTCCTCTCCTTGCTCTCACGTCAGCTTCTCCCCATGAACACGACCTGGATTGACTGATTGTTGTTCTTGTTTCCAGTCCTCCTGAACAGACCCAGCAAGCCACTGAAGCCGTGTCCTCCTCTTCTTGCTCTCACGTCAGCCTCTCCTCATGAACACAGCTGGATTGACTGATTGTTGTTCTTGTTTCCAGTCCTCCTGAACAGACCCAGCAAGCCACTGAAGCCGTGTCCTCCTCTCCTTGCTCTCACGTCAGCTTCTCCTCATGAACACACCTGGATTGACTGATTGTTGTTCTTGTTTCCAGTCCTCCTATAGACCCAGCAAGCCGCTGGAGCCGTGTCCTCCTCTCCTTGCTCTCACGTCAGCTTCTCCCCATGAACACGACCTGGATTGACTGATTGTTGTTCTTGTTTCCAGTCCTCCTATAGACCCAGCAAGCCACTGAAGCCGTGTCCTCCTCTCCTTGCTCTCACGTCAGCTTCTCCTCATGAACACGACCTGGATTGACTGATTGTTGTTCTTGTTTCCAGTCCTCCTATAGACCCAGCAAGCCACTGAAGCCGTGTCCTCCTCTCCTTGCTCTCACGTCAGCTTCTCCTCATGAACACGACCTGGATTGACTGATTGTTGTTCTTGTTTCCAGTCCTCCTATAGACCCAGCAAGCCACTGAAGCCGTGTCCTCCTCTCCTTGCTCTAACGTCAGCTTCTCTCCATGAACACAACTGGATTGACTGATTGTTGTTCTTGTTTCCAGTACTCCTATAGACCCAGCAAGCCACTGAAGCCGTGTCCTCCTCTCCTTGCTCTCACCTCAGCTTCTCCTCATGAACACACCTGGATTGACTAATTGTTGTTCTTGTTTCCAGTCCTCCTATAGACCCAGCAAGCCGCTGAAGCCGTGTCCTCCTCTCCTTGCTCTCACGTCAGCTTCTCCTCATGAACACAGCTGGATTGACTGATTGTTGTTCTTGTTTCCAGTCCTCCTATAGACCCAGCAAGCCACTGAAGCCGTGTCCTCCTCTCCTTGCTCTCACGTCAGCTTCTCCCCATGAACACAGCTGGATTGACTGATTGTTGTTCTTGTTTCCAGTCCTCCTATAGACCCAGCAAGCCACTGAAGCCGTGTCCTCCTCTCCTTGCTCTCACGTCAGCTTCTCCCCATGAACACACCTGGATTGACTGATTGTTGTTCTTGTTTCCAGTCCTCCTGAACAGACCCAGCAAGCCGCTGAAGCCGTGTCCTCCTCTCCTTGCTCTCACGTCAGCTTCTCCCCATGAACACACCTGGATTGACTGATTGTTGTTCTTGTTTCCAGTCCTCCTGAACAGACCCAGCAAGCCGCTGAAGCCGTGTCCTCCTCTCCTTGCTCTCACGTCAGCCTCTCCTCATGAACACAGCTGGATTGACTGATTGTTGTTCTTGTTTCCAGTCCTCCTATAGACCCAGCAAGCCGCTGAAGCCGTGTCCTCCTCTCCTTGCTCTCACGTCAGCTTCTCCCCATGAACACAGCTGGATTGACTGATTGTTGTTCTTGTTTCCAGTCCTCCTATAGACCCAGCAAGCCGCTGAAGCCGTGTCCTCCTCTCCTTGCTCTCACGTCAGCTTCTCCCCATGAACACAGCTGGATTGACTGATTGTTGTTCTTGTTTCCAGTCCTCCTATAGACCCAGCAAGCCGCTGAAGCCGTGTCCTCCTCTCCTTGCTCTCACGTCAGCTTCTCCCCATGAACACAGCTGGATTGACTGATTGTTGTTCTTGTTTCCAGTCCTCCTATAGACCCAGCAAGCCGCTGAAGCCGTGTCCTCCTCTCCTTGCTCTCACGTCAGCTTCTCCCCATGAACACACCTGGATTGACTGATTGTTGTTCTTGTTTCCAGTCCTCCTATAGACCCAGCAAGCCGCTGAAGCCGTGTCCTCCTCTCCTTGCGCTCACGTCAGCTTCTCCCCATGAACACACCTGGATTGACTGATTGTGTTTCTTGTTTCCAGTCCTCCTGAACAGACCCAGCAAGCCGCTGAAGCCGTGTCCTCCTCTCCTTGCTCTCACGTCAGCCTCTCCTCATAAACACAGCTGGATTGACTGATTGTTGTTCTTGTTTCCAGTCCTCCTATAGACCCAGCAAGCCGCTGAAGCCGTGTCCTCCTCTCCTTGCTCTCACGTCAGCTTCTCCCCATGAACACGACCTGGATTGACTGATTGTTGTTCTTGTTTCCAGTCCTCCTATAGACCCAGCAAGCCGCTGAAGCCGTGTCCTCCTCTCCTTGCTCTCACGTCAGCTTCTCCCCATGAACACACCTGGATTGACTGATTGTTGTTCTTGTTTCCAGTCCTCCTATAGACCCAGCAAGCCGCTGAAGCCGTGTCCTCCTCTCCTTGCTCTCACGTCAGCTTCTCCTCATGAACACGACCTGGATTGACTGATTGTTGTTCTTGTTTCCAGTCCTCCTATAGACCCAGCAAGCCGCTGAAGCCGTGTCCTCCTCTCCTTGCTCTCACGTCAGCTTCTCCCCATGAACACGACCTGGATTGACTGATTGTTGTTCTTGTTTCCAGTCCTCCTATAGACCCAGCAAGCCGCTGAAGCCGTGTCCTCCTCTCCTTGCTCTCACGTCAGCTTCTCCTCATGAACACGACCTGGATTGACTGATTGTTGTTCTTGTTTCCAGTCCTCCTGAACAGACCCAGCAAGCCGCTGAAGCCGTGTCCTCCTCTCCTTGCTCTCACGTCAGCTTCTCCCCATGAACACGACCTGGATTGACTGATTGTTGTTCTTGTTTCCAGTCCTCCTGAACAGACCCAGCAAGCCGCTGAAGCCGTGTCCTCCTCTCCTTGCTCTCACGTCAGCTTCTCCCCATGAACACACCTGGATTGACTGATTGTTGTTCTTGTTTCCAGTCCTCCTACAGACCCAGCAAGCCGCTGAAGCCGTGTCCTCCTCTCCTTGCTCTCACGTCAGCTTCTCCCCATGAACACAGCTGGATTGACTGATTGTTGTTCTTGTTTCCAGTCCTCCTATAGACCCAGCAAGCCGCTGAAGCCGTGTCCTCCTCTCCTTGCTCTCACGTCAGCTTCTCCCCATGAACACGACCTGGATTGACTGATTGTTGTTCTTGTTTCCAGTCCTCCTATAGACCCAGCAAGCCGCTGACGCCGTGTCCTCCTCTCCTTGCTCTCACGTCAGCTTCTCCCCATGAACACACCTGGATTGACTGATTGTTGTTCTTGTTTCCAGTCCTCCTGAACAGACCCAGCAAGCCGCTGTAGCCGTGTCCTTCTCTCCTTGCTCTCACGTCAGCTTCTCCTCATGAACACGACCTGGATTGACTGATTGTTGTTCTTGTTTCCAGTCCTCCTATAGACCCAGCAAGCCGCTGAAGCCGTGTCCTCCTCTCCTTGCTCTCACGTCAGCTTCTCCCCATGAACACGGCCTGGATTGACTGATTGTTGTTCTTGTTTCCAGTCCTCCTATAGACCCAGCAAGCCGCTGAAGCCGTGTCCTCCTCTCCTTGCTCTCACGTCAGCTTCTCCCCATGAACACGGCCTGGATTGACTGATTGTTGTTCTTGTTTCCAGTCCTCCTATAGACCCAGCAAGCCGCTGTAGCCGTGTCCTCCTCTCCTTGCTCTCACGTCAGCTTCTCCCCATGAACACAGCTGGATTGACTGATTGTTGTTCTTGTTTCCAGTCCTCCTATAGACCCAGCAAGCCGCTGTAGCCGTGTCCTCCTCTCCTTGCTCTCACGTCAGCTTCTCCCCATGAACACGACCTGGATTGACTGATTGTTGTTCTTGTTTCCAGTCCTCCTGAACAGACCCAGCAAGCCGCTGAAGCCGTGTCCTCCTCTCCTTGCTCTCACGTCAGCTTCTCCCCATGAACACGACCTGGATTGACTGATTGTTGTTCTTGTTTCCAGTCCTCCTGAACAGACCCAGCAAGCCGCTGACGCCGTGTCCTCCTCTCCTTGCTCTCACGTCAGCTTCTCATCATGAACACACCTGGATTGACTGATTGTTGTTCTTGTTTCCAGTCCTCCTATAGACCCAGCAAGCCACTGAAGCCGTGTCCTCCTCTCCTTGCTCTCACGTCAGCTTCTCCCCATGAACACAGCTGGATTGACTGATTGTTGTTCTTGTTTCCAGTCCTTCTAAACAGACCCAGCAGGCCGCTAAAGCCGTGTCCTCCTCTCCTTGCTCCCACGTCAGCTTCTCCCCATGAACACACCTGGATTGACTGATTGTTGTTCTTGTTTCCAGTCCTCCTATAGACCCAGCAAGCCACTGAAGCCGTGTCCTCCTCTCCTTGCTCTCACGTCAGCTTCTCCCCATGAACACAGCTGGATTGACTGATTGTTGTTCTTGTTTCCAGTCCTCCTATAGACCCAGCAAGCCGCTGAAGCCGTGTCCTCCTCTCCTTGCTCTCACGTCAGCTTCACCCCACGAACACAGCTGGATTGACTGATTGTTGTTCTTGTTTCCAGTCCTCCTGAACAGACCCAGCAAGCCGCTGTAGCCGTGTCCTCCTCTCCTTGCTCTCACGTCAGCTTCTCCCCATGAACACAGCTGGATTGACTGATTGTTGTTCTTGTTTCCAGTCCTCCTATAGACCCAGCAAGCCGCTGTAGCCGTGTCCTCCTCTCCTTGCTCTCACGTCAGCTTCTCCCCATGAACACGAACTGGATTGACTGATTGTTGTTCTTGTTTCCAGTCCTCCTGAACAGACCCAGCAAGCCGCTGTAGCCGTGTCCTCCTCTCCTTGCTCTCACGTCAGCTTCTCCCCATGAACACAGCTGGATTGACTGATTGTTGTTCTTGTTTCCAGTCCTCCTATAGACCCAGCAAGCCGCTGTAGCCTTGTCCTCCTCTCCTTGCTCTCACGTCAGCTTCTCCCCATGAACACGACCTGGATTGACTGATTGTTGTTCTTGTTTCCAGTCCTCCTGAACAGACCCAGCAAGCCGCTGTAGCCGTGTCCTCCTCTCCTTGCTCTCACGTCAGCTTCTCCCCATGAACACAGCTGGATTGACTGATTGTTGTTCTTGTTTCCAGTCCTCCTATAGACCCAGCAAGCCGCTGTAGCCGTGTCCTCCTCTCCTTGCTCTCACGTCAGCTTCTCCCCATGAACACGACCTGGATTGACTGATTGTTGTTCTTGTTTCCAGTCCTCCTATAGACCCAGCAAGCCGCTGAAGCCGTGTCCTCCTCTCCTTGCGCTCACGTCAGCTTCTCCCCATGAACACACCTGGATTGACTGATTGTGTTTCTTGTTTCCAGTCCTCCTGAACAGACCCAGCAAGCCGCTGAAGCCGTGTCCTCCTCTCCTTGCTCTCACGTCAGCCTCTCCTCATGAACACAGCTGGATTGACTGATTGTTGTTCTTGTTTCCAGTCCTCCTATAGACCCAGCAAGCCACTGAAGCCGTGTCCTCCTCTCCTTGCTCTCACGTCAGCTTCTCCTCACGAACACGACCTGGATTGACTGATTGTTGTTCTTGTTTCCAGTCCTCCTATAGACCCAGCAAGCCGCTGAAGCCGTGTCCTCCTCTCCTTGCTCTCACGTCAGCTTCTCCCCATGAACACATCTGGATTGACTGATTGTTGTTCTTGTTTCCAGTCCTCCTATAGACCCAGCAAGCCGCTGAAGCCGTGTCCTCCTCTCCTTGCGCTCACGTCAGCTTCTCCCCATGAACACACCTGGATTGACTGATTGTTGTTCTTGTTTCCAGTCCTCCTGAACAGACCCAGCAAGCCGCTGAAGCCGTGTCCTCCTCTCCTTGCGCTCACGTCAGCTTCTCCCCATGAACACAGCTGGATTGACTGATTGTTGTTCTTGTTTCCAGTCCTCCTATAGACCCAGCAAGCCGCTGAAGCCGTGTCCTCCTCTCCTTGCTCTCACGTCAGCTTCTCCCCATGAACACAGCTGGATTGACTGATTGTTGTTCTTGTTTCCAGTCCTCCTATAGACCCAGCAAGCCACTGAAGCCGTGTCCTCCTCTCCTTGCTCTCACGTCAGCCTCTCCCCATGAACACGACCTGGATTGACTGATTGTTGTTCTTGTTTCCAGTCCTCCTATAGACCCAGCAAGCCACTGAAGCCGTGTCCTCCTCTCCTTGCTCTCACGTCAGCTTCTCCCCATGAACACAGCTGGATTGACTGATTGTTGTTCTTGTTTCCAGTCCTCCTATAGACCCAGCAAGCCGCTGAAGCCGTGTCCTCCTCTCCTTGCTCTCACGTCAGCTTCTCCTCACGAACACGACCTGGATTGACTGATTGTTGTTCTTGTTTCCAGTCCTCCTATAGACCCAGCAAGCCGCTGAAGCCGTGTCCTCCTCTCCTTGCTCTCACGTCAGCTTCTCCCCATGAACACAGCTGGATTGACTGATTGTTGTTCTTGTTTCCAGTCCTCCTATAGACCCAGCAAGCCGCTGAAGCCATGTCCTCCTCTCCTTGCTCTCACGTCAGCTTCTCCCCATGAACACGACCTGGATTGACTGATTGTTGTTCTTGTCTCCAGTCCTCCTGAACAGACCCAGCAAGCCGCTGAAGCCGTGTCCTCCTCTCCTTGCTCTCACGTCAGCTTCTCCCCATGAACACGACCTGGATTGACTAATTGTTGTTCTTGTTTCCAGTACTCCTATAGACCTAGCAAGCCGCTGGAGCCGTGTCCTCCTCTCCTTGCTCTCACGTCAGTTTCTCCTCATGAACACGACCTGGATTGACTGATTGTTGTTCTTGTTTCCAGTCCTCCTGAACAGACCCAGCAAGCCGCTGAAGCCCTGTCCTCCTCTCCTTGCTCTCACGTCAGCTTCTCCCCATGAACACGACCTGGATTGACTGACTGTTGTTCTTGTTTCCAGTCCTCCTATAGACCCAGCAAGCCGCTGAAGCCGTGTCCTCCTCTCCTTGCTCTCACGTCAGCTTCTCCTCATGAACACGACCTGGATTGACTGATTGTTGTTCTTGTTTCCAGTCCTCCTGAACAGACCCAGCAAGCCGCTGAAGCCGTGTCCTCCTCTCCTTGCTCTCAAGTCAGCTTCTCCCCATGAACACGACCTGGATTGACTGACTGTTGTTCTTGTTTCCAGTCCTCCTGAACAGACCCAGCAAGCCGCTGAAGCCGTGTCCTCCTCTCCACCTGCTCAACGGAGTGGCTAGGATCAAGTCGAAAGGCCGCATCGTTCGCTTCTCATGTCTAGAAGGCTTCAAGATCTACGGCGACAAGTTCGCCACGTGCAGTAGAGGGCGGTGGGA
The DNA here is from genome assembly GCA_964007535.1 of Brachyptera risi. NCBI lineage: Eukaryota > Metazoa > Arthropoda > Insecta > Plecoptera > Taeniopterygidae > Brachyptera > Brachyptera risi. The sequence continues at coordinate 23,006,635 of OZ023338.1, read as the reverse complement.
GGAGCAAGACAGGTTCCCCATATGTGTCAGTAAGTATATTGGACTGTCCCAAAGTGTCCACGGGACTCGTTTTAGCGAATTATCAGTTTTTCAGAAATATCAAAATCAAAATACGCGAGAAACACATATGATTGTTTCGTCATACTAGGAAAACGCGGGATGCGCGTTGTTAGACGAGCTTAGGGGTATAGAAATCTAGAATGAAAAATAATTTGTCAACCCAATCTACATCTACAGACCTTGGATCACTCCAAACGTTCAAAAACCTTACGAGAATCAGTTATGTCACGGCCTTCCTCTTCATTCATTTCAATCGTTTTGAATTAATTGGTGACACTTGTTGCTATAGATTTAATTGGTTCCCGTAATAGCCTAAAATTGATGGGAAAATGCATTTTAAATGCGTTTTCTTCGTTATTTCTCATTTGATTGATGCAAAAAATCTCTCAAAATGTGCTTAATAGTTTCCTTTATATTCGGCGAAAATTTGAGAGGTCTTGAAAAATTTTGATTTTTCAAGTATTTTCCTCCGGGTTATTCTAATGGGGATTCTTGAAATTTCTAAAATTCATAAAAAAAAAGTTACCACCCGATAATGCCACAAAACTATACAGATCTAAGTTAGATGAGGAACCATGACGAAAAAAAGTTTGAAGTTGATAGCTGTAGCCGTTTGACCTGTGGAGAAGCGACAAAAAAACATAAAAAAAAAAAAAAAAAAAAAAAAAAACATAAAAACGAACACCAATTTTTTTCAGTATGTCAAATTGAATCCTCGCTAAAGCTCGTCTAATTATCACGTCTACTTTTATACTCAAACTGTTCGTTTTTCTCACGGACTATCGACTGTCAAGCTCGATCACTGTCCACGTTGTCATGGTTATCGCATCGATTCGATATATAATTGTCTTGAGTTCACGATATAACCGATCGTTTTGCCGTGGTGGTATGAACGGTAGTATTCATTTGGCGTTCAACGGCATCCGATAAGATTGTCGGCCGGCAAAAATGCCGTGCATGGCTCTATGAACGTACCTTGGGGCAATCTGATGCCAAGATTTCATATTTTACATAATTGCATTCAAAATTAACTCTACGTACTGTTTCGAAATGTCAGATATAGAAGGCCTATTTGGTTTGGATATTACGATTTTTCAAAATAACAATGATTATACCAACAAAGGTTGTTCTTGGGGGTGGGCGGAGAGCGTGGCTGCTCGGTGGCCAAATTTGAGGGGCGCTATCGGCACCCATATGTGACTGTCTATCAGTAATCGTACCGACATTCTTCAAATTGAATTTCATTCTATTCACATCACTGGATAGAATGAATGTTCTCATTCAAATATTCTTGTCATTGAAAGATGAATTAATTCAGCGTTATTTGCTTGGAACAATCATTTGGCAGAATCAGTCTTGTTATCACAGTGAAGAATCCATGCAGGCCTATTCCAGAAAGGTTCCTGAAACCGGAAGAATCATATTGAAAAGAGGAAAACTTAAAAAAGGTCCCTGTGGGGCATGACTCCCCCCTCCCTTTGCATTCACCTTCAATATTCACGCTGAGTTTTGGAGGCGCACAATTGAGTGCCTTCCAGTGCGCTCAAATAACACGAAACGACCTTGCAGCTACAAATATTGGTCCAGGCAAAATTATTAATGTTATAAGTAAAATGATTTCGGTATCTTAACCTCTTCTGAAAAATGCTGAACCGTATTGAAATGGGTGTAATATCAAAAAACTACCCACGGGGCCAGAAGGGAGGCCTTTTCCCCCGCGGTTCACCGGCTTTGCGATAATAGGCCAATGCACAACTGTTCTTATATGGCATTTTCTTTTCAAACAGAAATTGCCCCCTCCCCCCCATGAATATGACCTGGACCCACCACTGATTCATGACTAATCTGTCAAGTTTCAGAAATGAGTAGGCCTAGTATGAATGAAAAATACCCCAAGGAAAATTGATACAGTATATTGATTACAAGGTAATGATACGAAGAAATAATTGTTAATCTGGAAATGTTTTACTCTTTATATCATGTAAGTGATTCGAAAAATAGTAGGCTCACATATTTGGTTTCCATCATTATTTATATATTCCACACTCACAAATGTCATTGAGGGTGGCATCAGTTTCAATGGTTGAACTGTGCGATCTGTGCAGTGGTATTGAGTTTATAGTGTTACAACAAAACAATAATCTCAATGGCAGTGGGTACATGGGCGCCGCCAGGAATTTTGGCAGGGGGGAGGGGGCAACATTACAAGATTATTCTGTGAGCTCTGATTTTGAGTAATCTATATACAAACTAGCATACAGACAATATGCGTCGCATTACTATAGGCCTACTCTAGATGACGTTGGTGATTGTTTTTGTTTGAATTTTTGCCCAGGACGAATTGAAAATAATCTTAATTCTGAAGCAATGCACTTTCATTGGTCGTCGTTGTCAGCGTCACAGAACAAAAACTTCACACGTCTAGAGTTCATACCAAAACTCCGAAAGTATCAATCACACATTTGATAATGTCACTTTTAATAAGGGCTGCCACCATGTTGCGATGAACTTTTGAACTTCCGGGAACTGACAGTGAATTAGCTTCACTTTCACGTTTAAAAAATTGCCTTATGTCCATTATCACTGCACTCAGAAAAAGTTGAAAACAATGTGTATCACAACCACCTAGGATTATAGCTACAGTTGAAATACTGAGAGAATAGGATTCGTGCAGCCACCACAAGAAAACTGCATCGATATAGAAAAATGAGATATTTCACAAATTCACTCGTTAATGGTTGTTTTTAATAAACATAATGAATAAAAATGAATATATTTGCAATATCAAAATGTATCCTGTGCACTTGAGCGAAAGGAACTTCGAAAATACGGGTATGTTTTATTTGTGTTTCATCGTTTTTCTGTAAGATGGTTGGTGGTTCTGTTAACCATACAGGTTCGGGAACAAGCAATGTGTCTATGTGAATCCGCTGAAAACAATGTTAATTGTGTATTAACATATCTGGGCCTATATATTATCTATATACGGCTATATCTATATATTATCATATATTAACGGCTATATCTATATATAGCCATGTATATTAGATTCCAAAAATCAGAAGAGCCGCTATTGGTGTGTAGCATGCTCAGCTGATTTTAGTGTCGTCATGTTGAAAATTATTCAGTGCACCAAAGTGATACCAGGATGCGCCACGGTAGGAATCCTATTCTCTCAGTATTTCAACTGTATCTACGATGGATACGCGACTGTGTTCAAGGTTACTCGGGAACTGTGTAAGAAAGGAATACCGCGTATCGAATCACGGTCGACCTATCGCCACAGATAATCGAGCTATTAGCTCGATTATCTGTGCTATCGCATCAAAATAGCGGTAGAGGCACTCATAGACGAGCGATGGCTGTCACTGTCAAAATTGCGATCTTTTGAAAGAGAGAAACAATTATAAGAAAGAAATATCAACGCATAAAAAGTACATAGTACTATTCTATGTTGCATTACATGTCCAACGCTGAGTGTCATATAAGTGGTTCGTACGCTATCCATGTATAAAACGAAAAATAACCAGTAGCTGACACAGTTTTGTTTTGTTTGGAGCACATGGCCTAGGCATAACTACTGTAGGATTTTGACTGTCATGCCATCTAGAGGTAGATTAGGAAACCAGCAGACTGGGCAGCAGGTTCTCGCGGCACTATTTATATAGCCGTCTACCGTCAAGACCGTCCGATTGTCCGCTACTTGTTAGTATTACTTTTGTATACTGTTTCATGTATCCTGACTGTTTATTTTAATCAATACATTATACTCGTCGTTCTGAACAATGTTTTGTGATAAGTATAACCGTCCGAAATCCTAGCCATGACCGAATTCACCATCCTAGCAGACCGATAACAATTCAGAAGCGGGATTTGTATCCATCAACCCTCGTTGAAAGAAGCACGCCGACCGAGTGAAACTTATCGAACAATCTATGTTAATCGTCCGTATATTTATTGTTTTGTTGATTTGAGCGACAGTGTTTTAATATTAAGTACGAGCGTGAACAATATTGAGATCGTGAGTACAATAGGATAATTTTTATTGCGTGTATAAGTAAATTGGTTGGACTTGAGGCTTTTGCAGCCGCCATCTTGTATGATGCCCGCGAATGATGTTTGAAAGTTTGACCACCAGAGTCCGCCACCTATTATTACTGACGTACGTTGTTACCGACCGATCAGCCGTTGCCGCGCGTTTTGAATTCTAACCAAGGAATTAATTTTATTGCCGTTATTTCGTATTATTGCTTGTAATGAATGCAGACAGTGGAGAGAATCAACTGAGGCCCGAACTACCGATGTATCCACCTGGTACCACACCTACAAGAGGCAGGCCTACCAACATGTTTCAACTTCCACCACCCTTACACGGAGTACAGTCTGGCGAAATCAGTGAGCTGCTGCGATACATGATGGAGGAAACCGACGTCGGGATGAAGAGAACCGCAGGAGGGACGAGGATAGTCGCCGACGTGAAGAGATGCTGATGGAGGTCATCCGGTCCTCTTCGTCAAGAACAGAAACGATCAGCAACACAAGTGTAGAGTCACACTTACAGCCCCAGCCCCAATCCTTCCACATAATGCCTGACTTAAGCAAAAGTGTAGGCAAATTTTCAGGCGACTCAGGATGCTCAGCAGCACGTGAGTGGCTGGGTCAACTGAACAGTACTGCGGCACTCCACCGCTGGCCTGAAGCATTCAAGCTGGAGACAGCAAGGTCACATCTAACCGACGCGGGTCGAGATTGGTATCTTGCGCGTCGCACAGAGTTGGTCTCATGGGACGACTTCGAACGGAGGTTCACTAAGACTTTTATTGGCGAAAGTAGTCTGCCCGATCAATGGAGGAAAATGCAGGAATGCATTCAACAACGAAGTGATAGCACTCATGGTTACTTTCACTCCAAAGTGAGATGCTGCTCAGAGTTAGGACTAAGCTTCAACGACACGAAGAAACAGATCCTTATTGGCCTTTGGTCACATCAGTTGAGTGCACTACTGATGGCAAGGCATCATGAAGACATCGACGAACTGCTACGCGACATTCGCGATTTCGAAGAAATAGAGGCTGAGAGAAACGGAAGAGTATCGGCTAAGAAGAATGCTTCGTACAATTCTGGTAAGCCCAATAATATCAATACGTCCGAACAGAAGGATGCACGTCCACCAAGCCAAAAACAAGAGATGAAGAGTCAAAACAACCGAGGGTATGCCCAAAAACGGGAAAATAGACCGCCACTGCGCAACGAAAAAGGGGAGTTGCAATGCTATAATTGTAACCTTTACGGCCACATGTCCCGAGACTGCAACCAACCTCAAAGAACGAAAAAGTGTACCAAGTGCCTACAGGAAGGGCATACTCAACGTCACTGTCCCCAGAGTAACGAGGGTCAGCCCCGTCAGCACGTCGTATCGGAAGATACAACAGATGTGAATACGAGTCCGGCAAAGTTTCTGAAACGAATCATCGTCAATGACAGCCAGGAGGTACAAGCAATGATCGATCCGGGTAGTTCTACCTGTACCATGCAAGCCTCCAAGGCGATTGAGTTGGGCCTACAGGTAAGACCCAGCACGAGTGTTCTGTATGGCTTCGGAGATAAAGCAGAAACCAAAGCCTTAGGTAGTGTAAACTTGAAGATTAGTGTAGACGGTGTGGTTGTCGATGATGTCGAGGCAGTAGTAGTCTCTGACCGAGCACAGACAATGTCAATGCTAATCGGTAGAAACTTCACCGAGCGCCCCAACCTAGTCTACTACCGAATAGATGGGGAGTTTAGAATATGTTACCGCGATGCTTTTGATGGTTTGGACTTGCCACCGCTGGATAATAAGTCTAAGCTGTTGGTGCAGAAGACTGTCACAATACAAGAACATACAGTTAACTTCGTGCGAGTTGAAGTGCGCCCGCCCCCACCCATAAACACGCCCATCATGGTGAGCTCGACAGGCTGTTTACCATGCATATACGACGTGACCGATGGAGAAGCATTAATTCCTGTCATGAATTTAACTGCATGCAGTGCCGTAATGAAGAAAGGGACCAGTCTGGGCCGGAGTGAAGAAGTCACTATCTGTGACCGGCAAACCACAAGTTCTGTGAAACGTCCAATTCTTCGTGAAGAAATCAACATCGACAGCGAGATAAACGAAGATGATGCTGAAAGTCTAGTCAACCTGCTCAACAAATATCGAGACTGTTTCGTCCTGTCCATGAGCGAGCTAGGTTGCACCGACATTGTTAAAATGGACATTGTTGAAAAATCAGGAAGTCAACCAGTTCACTGTAAACCATACCGCACAACTGCAGCTGAAAGATCATCAATCCGCAACATAGTCCAGGAATGGAAGGACAATGGGATTGTTACGGATACGAAATCACCGTATGCGAGTCCGGTTCTTCTTGTCAAAAAAAAGAGTGGCGAAGAACGATTAGTTGTAGACTTTCGTAAGCTGAACAACCAAACTGTGAAAGATAAATTCCCTCTTCCCAACATCGACGATCAGATAGAGCAACTGTCAGGGAGCAAGTTCTTCACTGTGCTTGATCTTGCACACGGGTACCTCCAAATACCCCTGACGGAGGCAGCAAAGGAGAAGACGGCATTTGTTACACCTGATGAAACAGGCAAGTTTGAGCGAATGATATTCGGTTTGTCAAATGCACCGAGCGAATTTATGCGCTTGATGCATCAGGTCTTGGGCCCATTGCGTAATACGATCGCTATGTGCTACTTGGATGACCTGTTAATTCCGTCCGTTGACTGGAAATCGAACATGACAAGTCTTGCTATGGTACTTGACTCACTGAAAGCAGCAAACCTTACACTTAAGCTCAGTGAGTGTGAGTTTGGGAAACAAGAAATAGAGTATTTGGGCTTCCTCATCTCAAGAAACGGCATAAAGCCCGGAAAACGTAAGACTGTGTCGATCAGCGAGTACGTCCAGCCAAAGAATGTACACGAGGTTCGGCGTTTCCTTGGACTGACGAGTTTCTTTCGTCGCTTTGTTACGCATTATGCGAAGAGAGCCGAACCATTATCAAGACTGACAAAGAAGGACCAGGCCTTCATATGGGAATCGGAACAAGAGAACGCATTCCAGGATCTGAAAAGCCAATTAACGATGGAACCGACGCTCCAGTTGTATAATCCGAATGCACGTACAGAGCTCCATACCGACGCCAGTAGCCTCGGCCTCGCAGGAATGCTCCTTCAAGAAGGTGACGATGGCCAGCTACACCTAGTTTACTGCGTAAGCAAGAAAACGACTGACGCAGAGAAAAATTACCATTCGAGCAAGTTGGAATTGATGGCAATCGTGTGGTCGCTGGACAGGTTGCGGCAGTTTCTTCTTGGTATACCTGTCACGATTATGACCGATTGTCAAGCGTTAGTATACCTAAATGCTAAGAAGACTCTGAACCCACAAATTGCCAGATGGTTTGATCTTTTACAAGATTATAACATAATCGAAGTAAAACACCGACCGGGGGAACGGATGTGCCATATAGATGCCCTAAGTAGGACACCTAACGAAGACCCACAAGATACCATGGAAGAGGTTCTTGACTCAAGACTTGACGTACTTCTCACTATGACGATCAACGACCAAGTCCTAGTCATGCAACAGTCTGACGAGGAGCTGCGTGCTAAAGTTGACATACTACGCAAAGACGTAGCAGACCGTACAAAACAAGAAAAAGCCAGTGTCCACGAGCTGGAACTTAAAAATGGACTACTGTATAAGAAGATGGTAGCCGACGTAAAATTGAGATGGCTGTTCGTTATTCCAAAGACGATGCGGAAGAGTATCACGGTGAAGGCACATGACTTAAGTGGGCATTTTAGCCTCGACCGTACAATACGAAAAATCCAGGAACACTATTGGTTTCCGTCTATGAGACGTTATGTGAAATTCCATATAGCGCACTGCTTCGAGTGCTTGCTCAACAAGGTGCCTGGAGGAAGACAACCAGGATTACTAAACCCTATCCCACCAGGAACGCGTCCCTTTGAAGTGGTGAACATAGATCATCTTGGACCGTTCGTGACCACGCCAGAAGGAAACAAGGAGATATTGGTTATAATCGATAACCTTACGAAATATGTTCGACTCTATGCGGTTAAGGATACTTCGACACGAAACGTTCTTAAAAATCTTAGTAATTGCATGGGCGACCACGGACTTCCTGCGCGAATAATCTGCGATCGTGGATCATGCTTTACGGCAAAAGCTTTTGAGGAATTCTGCGAGCAAAATGTAATTCGCCATACTTGCAATTCGACTCGGCACCCGCGTGCAAATGGACAAGTTGAGAGAGTAAATCGCACAGTTCTTCCAGTCATTGCCACAGCTATCGTTGAACCAAGCCAGAGAGATTGGGACACCAAACTCAAGGTTACTGAACGTAATCTTAATACCTCATACAATAAGACAACTAATCATACGCCGTTCGAGTTGTTGTATGGCTACACGCCAAGATTTCATGATGGAGCGTTACGAGCTGTAACAGACATTGGAGAAAACCAAACATACACCCCTCCGAAGGAACTCCAAAATGAATCGAGAAGCATAATAGCAATAAAGCAAGGTGCAATGAAGACACAGTTCGATAAAAGACACTGCCCAGCCAAAACCTTTAACGTAGGTGAAATAGTCGTCATGCGTCGAGCCCCGGTTCACACGGGGGAGTCTACGAAATTCCAGGCAAAGTTCCGCGGGCCACTTGTTATCACCATGTCCTTACCCTCAGACACATACCGAGTGTCGCAACTTAACCAAGCAGACGGAGGTAGATTCTACGCTACAACAGCCCATGCCTCGCAGTTGAAGTCATGGGGTGCTCGCGATCATAAGACATGCGACGACGGTGACCCCACTCTAGAAGACGAATCCTGTTCTGATGGCGAACCAGAAGTTGACCGGGTTCAGCCGGACCGAGGAAATGTAACGGAACCGGAGAATGTAGCGGAGGAAGAGGAACAGGAACCGACACACATGGTTCCAAGGCAGCCCCGTCTTCGAAGGAAGCCAGCTAATCTCGTAGATTATGTTTGTAAATAACTAGTAGGCTCTAGGTAATTCAGTAGGATGCATTTTGATTGCAATGTTAAATTCAGTACATTTTATTGTACTTTACTTATGTTTTAATTTAACGATTTCTGTTTTGAATTCAAAAATCTTACTAATCGAGGTCGATTATAGTTCAGGATTGGCCGAGTGTAGGATTTTGACTGTCATGCCATCTAGAGGTAGATTAGGAAACCAGCAGACTGGGCAGCAGGTTCTCGCGGCACTATTTTAGATAGCCGTCTACCGTCAAGACCGTCCGATTGTCCGCTACTTGTTAGTATTACTTTTGTATACTGTTTCATGTATCCTGACTGTTTATTTTAATCAATACATTATACTCGTCGTTCTGAACAATGTTTTGTGATAAGTATAGCCGTCCGAAATCCTAGCCATGACCGAATTCACCATCCTAGCAGACCGATAGCACTACGCAGCTTTTAAACTGTACATAGTTGTAGAAAATAACTCATTGCATGCTAAAAACATGATAGTGCTCACTAGTGAACATGGGAGAAAACAATAATCTCGTTCATAATATAACTAGGATTTTGGATAATTTATGAAAACGAATTATGAAGTACATTTAAAAAAACAACTTCGATCCCGGTTGTGTTTGTCTTCCATCTTGATTCCATGTAAGTACCTTGCAGTGCCGCGGCGAGGCGCCACAATATCTCTTACACTGTTCCTGAGATCGCTCTGCATTAGAACTAACGTGAGTGACGTCACAGTTGCGTATCCATCGTAGATAGCTATAATCCTAGCAACCACTAATGCATATCGCAACAGAATTCGCTACAGAAGTAATAACATGATGCATCACAATTATTCACAACCACTAATGTACTGTATACATCGCAACAGAACTCTCAACAGAGCTAGCTATAAACTGCACCCCCTCACAACGATTGCTACCAGCGAACTGACTGAATTGTTCACCTTAAAGGGGGCTAATTATTGCAAATACTGAGAATTAGTGCATGGAAAACATCACTGCCCTTTCACGGAAGTCCACAGTTACAGTTTCGTTCCTCCAAGAAGGAAACGAACAAATATAAGCTCAAAATAAGTCAGGTATAACTTCTCATAATACCTGAAGACATTTTATTTACCACAGCTCAATAAAACTAAAATACGAATCAGCAATTTTTATTTTAACTTGATTTTTGTATATTTGTCAAAGATTGAATGTGAGGATGATTTTGTCTCTATTTTTTTTCTCAAGGGCTTGTGTGCAACTCTTTGTGACTCACAAGATATAAAGTGATACAATGTAATAGTCAATAAATGTATTTCATAGCAATTTGGTAATTTACTGGAAAGGAAAACGTGTTATAACAGACGTATTTACTTCTTGCTCTTTCCAAACGACAGGGGGGGAGGGCAAGCGCCCCTCCTTGCCCCCCCCCCCCCTGCCGGCGCCCATGAGTGGGTACAAACCAACAAAGAAAAACCACACAAACAAAGCTCCGGCATGGAATGGAAGTCTTTGCTATCACTCATCCAATTACAGTGAACAAACAGTCATCACAATACAATAATATGTTCCAGTATCTACCTGAAACCAGAATGTGCTACCTAACTGTGTGATGTTTGTATTGATAAACAGTCAAATTGATAATAGTAGTTGATTAATTGATTATTCAATTTAATTGATTAATTTATTTACTTGTTGATGCTGCAGATAAATTACCAGTAGTGATCCAATTTCTGATAATTGATAATTGACGGTAATTAGGTAGGTATTCATCTGTGGAGTGGGTATTGAGGTAGGCCTATGATATGTTGATAAGTTATTGAGTAGACACACAAGTAAATTCAATCTTTTTATTGTTTTCTTCTTTCAAAGCAATGTAAAATTATATAATGCATTCCTAATGAATGAATATTGTGAGGATAATAACAGCCCTCACAACTGAATACATTGGTTCAAAATAGTGGCATTTTATCAATTATTTCAAGATTGGGCTACCACCTAAATCATATTCCCTAAATGCCACAACTGTTGGCAGAAATTCTTTTGGCTTCAAGCATCAGAATAACTATGTCTACTGTATTGGAACGACGTATTCCTGCCTTTAAGTGCGGTTGCTGTCACATGATGTGGTCGAACAAACTTCATCAAATGCATCCTGAGGGAATTTTACTGATATTACACACACTCAAACTAGGAAACAATGTGCATACACACTCCACGCATAGTCTGTGAGAAAATTGAAGGTTAAATGCGTGTAGGTTCTATTCAAACTAAAATTTTGGAATGAAACATTTTGTGACCGCAAGTGTAGGGCCTACCTGTAATACTGTGGGCAAGAATCTCCGTTTGACATGACAAGGATATTCTGCCTCCAAGCACTTGAAACACTATTTGCAGGAAGGAAGAAAGCATATAGGCCCATGGCAACATACCGGTACCGTAGTAGATTCTTAATATAGCATTCCATTTTGGCTCACTGAGCACAGACCTACGGGTACTCATTTGAATAACTAAAGTTATAGAGTAATAAAGTTGTGTTGTTACTACATTAGGAAAACGCTATATACGCGTTGTTAGACGAGCGGAAAGTAATAGTATGTAGACTTCTTTGCCAAACTTTTGCCTACATTCGCCAATTGGGTGACATTTAAGTTAGAAATGGGTAAAAACTGCTTCGAGTGGTACCAATTGAGAACATTTTATGGTTTATTTTCGAAATGGCTCACCCGATCAAGCTGAAAAATTTCAGAAATGTGTATCAAAATGTAAATCAACTTCACGCGGAATTTCATTTTTTTTTAAATACATTTTTTTTTCTCGCCGTGTTATTTTAATGAGCATTTTTGAAATTTCTTAAATTCATAAAAAAAATTGATATCCGATAATGCCACAAAACTATACAGATCTAAGTTAGATGAGGAACCATTATGAAAAAAACGTTCGAAGTTGATAGCTGTAGCCGTTTGACCTGTGGAGAACCGACAAAAAAACATGAAAAAAAAAATATATAAAAACGAACACCAATTTTTTTAGTATGTCAAATTGAATCCTCGCTGAAGCTCGTCTAATTATCAAGTGCCACCCTCGGTAGCTCGGTCAGCTGAGGCACCGCTTCAGAAACTGATGTCACCATTGGGCGTGGGTTCGAATCCCGCACAGGGCATGAGATTTTGTAAATGTCCTCTCACTTATCATCACTTCATACATTCATAATCACCAGCTCATTCGTACCCCCGAATAACCTAGCTGTTGGTGGGGTCGTTAAGCAAACAATATTCATCATCATAATCGATTATCAAGTTGAAAATTAGAAAGTTTAGATGAGAGCGTTGAGAACACAGCCTTTTTTATTAGGATCATTCTTCTCTGATACAGTGATACTGCCCTTTCAATTCAGGGTATACTTCCCATGCTAACCGATGTCCAATTATGTTAGTTTTCAAAATCACCGATGGTGCCGTTGTTTCCAGACCATGACGTCACTTTCCAAAGACATTCAAGTATATCAGTCCGTTTGACATGCCGCATCTGCAAAGGTCCGAACAGCTTTGGGGATTTCCGTACAAACATGTGAACTGCACGCGCATTCTATTAGACCGTGACTGCGAGTTTACTAACTTTGTTAGACGAGCTTTAGCGAGGATTCAATTTGACATACTGAAAAAACTTGGTGTTCGTTTTTATGTTTTTTTTTTGTTTTTTTTTTTCATGTTTTTTTGTCGGTTCTCCACAGGTCAAACGGCTACAGCTATCAACTTCAAACTTTTTTTAATGATGGTTCCTCATCTAACTTAGATCTGTATAGTTTTGTGGCATTATCGGATGGTAACTTTTTTTTATGGATTCAAGAAATTTCAAAAATGCCCATTGAAATAACAGCGGAAAAAATGAAATAGTCTTATTAAAAAAAAAATGAAATTCCGCGTGAAGTTGATTTACATTTTGATACACATTTCTGAAATTTTTCAGCTTGATCGGGTGAGCCATTTCGATGATGAACCATAAAATGTGCTGAATTGGTACCACTCGAAGCAGTTTTCACCCATTTATAACTTGAATGTCACCCAATTGGCGAATTTAGGCAAAAGTTTTGCAATGAAGTCGACATACCATTACTTTCCGCTCGTCTAACAACGCGTATATAGCGTTTTCCTAGTTTATGACAATAATATGAGCGATTCTATTCAATAATATCACGGAGCATCACTGGGAGAATTTCTTGAATTGATGCTTATTGCTTGGCTCGACATATTTATTATTCAAGTTTAAACCTGGGTGAGCCTATAGGCCCTAGTCAAAATGTAAATATGACGGATCCTCAATAACTTGGCGGGAAATTGAAATTTTTCTACAGAATGACGGTTGTTCGAAGTTGAAACTTTAGATACCAGAGTGCAGTAGGCCTACATACCAGACCATGACGTCATTTTTGCCCGAGTCAGCAAATATGCGCAAACTCGTCAATAGAGCCTGAGTTATAGGGAAGTAGGCCTATGAGGAAAAAATTATCAGAATACAGAAGGCTGTGGTTGAGAGATGGTCGCGGTTAAATAGAAGCTAAATATTGTTTGTTGGAAAAAAAGTGTTCAAATAACAGCCGTTTGAAATTATTTTAATATTATTTATGAAATAATTGTGTATCGTCACAACATCATTTATACCAATTGATCCTATTAGGCCTAGGCCTACTGGCAATAGACACTTTGCAAAAAAATGACTTGATTGATATAGTAAACACGGCTTGTAAGGTATAATACGAATTTACCGTAGGCCTATGCCTGAAAATATGAACTATGAAATATGAAATATGAACTGAAGTTTCACGGTTCTGGATCCAGATCAATTGTTCATTAGCTGTCGGACTCAAGCTTCTTTTCTTCCCGTGAATTTCTGTTCCATATCCAAGGCATCGCCTGCAACATAGGCCTACCGCTTCAAACTGACAGCAGCTGAAAACAAGAGATGGACGTGTTATGCAATAATTAAGTCCCATCTTATTGGCAGTTTGGAAATGTTCACTGCAGTGTAGACATTGACATTGAATAAGTGAGAAATTTACCCGCAAATCATAAAATCTGAGTTTGGTACCGAGTAACACAAAATTACCGAGAACTGTAATGGCCTGGGCCTAGTGAATGCTGGGAAGTAGACCTACAGCATATTCATATATTTACAGACCGATTGCTCGATTTAACCTAATATGGGTTATTGATAACACGCAGTTTTCTATCAGTTGATCTGAAGCTTTAATGCTCCATAGATCTCTAGAAGGTCATTAGCTGCCCTCGGTAGCTCGGTCAGCTGAGGCACCACTTCAGATACTGTAGGCTAGGCCTAGTCAGTGTTGGACGTAGGTTCGGGTCCCGCACAAGGCATGAGTTTTTGTGAAAGTCCTTTCATTTACCATCATCTATCTCATAGTTTCATAATCACCTGATCATTCGTACCCCCGTATAACCTAGCTGTTGGTGGGGTCGTAGAGCACACAATGGGGCTTAATCATCATCCCTAGGTAATTGATTTTGTAATGCCTACCAGGTCCAACACCCAACATACAATAGGGTCTAGGCTTGCCCCGATAAGATCAACACGGCTTACAGCATCGAATGATATTAATTCAAAACAACAAACCATTGGGACTGGCCTGTGCCTAGGCCTACATCAACCACTGTCAAGTGAAAAACATAGGTCTAAGCATTGAGTTTGTAGGCCCTACACTAGGGCCTACACACGTAATGCCCTGATTCCCAAATCATTGAGTTCATAGTGTCACTATAGGCTGTGGTAACTCAATGCTAGGTCTAAAGTGTGCACTCAATGCCATTGAATTTGTAGCCTGTGGAATGCCTAGGCCTAGGCATAGCCGACTCAATGGCTATGTTTGACAAATAGTCATATTTGACAATACAAACCTGAACCTTGCTCAAAGCTCTGTTCATAACCATGATACAAGAAATACAAATGACTTGGCTATTCAGAGCCATAATCTCAATATGTATAAAAAGGGACCAATATACGCTGGAACTAAGTTAATGAATAGCCTCCCACAAGAGCTCAAAAGTATCACGGAACAGAATTTTAAATACAAATTGAAGACCTATCTAACAATTACCATTGCTTTTATTCCATTGGCGACTGCCTGTATCATAATGGTAAAAATTGTAATATCTGTAGGCCTATAAGATGTTAAATATTTTTCATACATGGTTTAATATAGTCTGACATGTAATACACTGACATATGTACGTAATAATTATCTTATGTATAAGCACGTTTATTTTAACTCATTTCTGTTCTGTATAATATGACTGTCTTATATCATTTTATGATCATACAAAGGACAATGAAGAGATTATTATTATTATTATTATTAGACGAGCTTTAGCGAGGATTCAATTTGACATACTGAAAAAAATTGGTGTTCGTTTTTATGTTTTTTTTTTTTTGTTTTTATGTTTTTTTGTCGGTTCTCCACAGGTCAAACGGCTACAGCTATCAACTTCAAACTTTTTTTCGTCATGGTTCCTCATCTAACTTAGATCTGTATAGTTTTGTGGCATTATCGGGTGGTAACTTTTTTTTTTATGAATTTTAGAAATTTCAAAAATCCCCATTAGAATAACCCGGAGGAAAATACTTGAAAAATACAAATTTTTCAAGACCTCTCAAATTTTCGCCGAATATAAAGGAAACTATTAAGCACATTTTGAGAGATTTCTCGCATCAATCGGATGAGAAATAACGAAGAAAACGCATTTATAAAGCATTTTCCCATCAATTTAGGCTATTACGGGAACCAATTAAATCTATAGCAACAAGTGTCACCAATTAATTCAAAACGATTGAAATGAATGAAGAGGAAGGCCGTGACATAACTGATTCTCGTAAGGTTTTTGAACGTTTGGAGTGATCCAAGGTCTGTAGATGTAGATTGGGTTAACAAATTATTTTTCATTCTAGATTTCTATACCCCTAAGCTCGTCTAACAACGCGCATCCCGCGTTTTCCTAGTTATATAATGGCCTAGGTGAAGATTCGACAATGCAGCATGTTTGCTAATTCGAGTCCACGGCAAGCATTCTTGCTTTTAAGGACTAATATTCCAGATGTGTTCACACATCTAGGCCTACTCACCAGACTGATACCAGAGAGTTTATAGTGCTGATACTGTCGGACTGTCCAACACAAGCATGGGCCTATAATCTAAAAGCATCTAATGCAAAAATTAGGAAAATTTAGTTAGACGAGCTTTAGCGAGGATTCAATTTGACATACTGAAAAAAATTGGTGTTCGTTTTTATGTTTTTTTTTTTTTGTTTTTATGTTTTTTTGTCGGTTCTCCACAGGTCAAACGGCTACAGCTATCAACTTCAAACTTTTTTTCGTCATGGTTCCTCATCTAACTTAGATCTGTATAGTTTTGTGGCATTATCGGGTGGTAACTTTTTTTTTTATGAATTTTAGAAATTTCAAAAATCCCCATTAGAATAACCCGGAGGAAAATACTTGAAAAATACAAATTTTTCAAGACCTCTCAAATTTTCGCCGAATATAAAGGAAACTATTAAGCACATTTTGAGAGATTTCTCGCATCAATCGGATGAGAAATAACGAAGAAAACGCATTTATAAAGCATTTTCCCATCAATTTAGGCTATTACGGGAACCAATTAAATCTATAGCAACAAGTGTCACCAATTAATTCAAAACGATTGAAATGAATGAAGAGGAAGGCCGTGACATAACTGATTCTCGTAAGGTTTTTGAACGTTTGGAGTGATCCAAGGTCTGTAGATGTAGATTGGGTTAACAAATTATTTTTCATTCTAGATTTCTATACCCCTAAGCTCGTCTAACAACGCGCATCCCGCGTTTTCCTAGTTATATAATGGCCTAGGTGAAGATTCGACAATGCAGCATGTTTGCTAATTCGAGTCCACGGCAAGCATTCTTGCTTTTAAGGACTAATATTCCAGATGTGTTCACACATCTAGGCCTACTCACCAGACTGATACCATAGAGTTTATAGTGCTGATACTGTCGGACTGTCCAACACAAGCATGGGCCTATAATCTAAAAGCATCTAATGCAAAAATTAGGAAAATTTAGTTAGACGAGCTTTAGCGAGGATTCAATTTGACATACTGAAAAAAATTGGTGTTCGTTTTTATGTTTTTTTTTTTTTTTTATGTTTTTTTGTCGGTTCTCCACAGGTCAAACGGCTACAGCTATCAACTTCAAACTTTTTTTCCTCATGGTTCCTCATCTAACTTAGATCTGTATAGTTTTGTGGCATTATCGGGTGGTAACTTTTTTTTTTATGAATTTTAGAAATTTCAAAAATCCCCATTAGAATAACCCGGAGGAAAATACTTGAAAAATACAAATTTTTCAAGACCTCTCAAATTTTCGCCGAATATAAAGGAAACTATTAAGCACATTTTGAGAGATTTCTCGCATCAATCCGATGAGAAATAACGAAGAAAACGCATTTATAAAGCATTTTCCCATCAATTTAGGCTATTACGGGAACCAATTAAATCTATAGCAACAAGTGTCACCAATTAATTCGAAACGATTGAAATGAATGAAGAGGAAGACCGTGACATAACTGATTCTCGTAAGGTTTTTGAACGTTTGGAGTGATCCAAGGTCTGTAGATGTAGATTGGGTTGACAAATTATTTTTCATTCTAGATTTCTATACCCCTAAGCTCGTCTAACAACGCGCATCCCGCGTTTTCCTAGTATTCAAACAATTTGGCGTCACCGGTTTAAAAAATATTTACGAGGCCGCAGGCGCTCGTATTTCACGCCGCAAACTCTCACGGCCGTAATTTTTGAGATATCAATATGATTTTTTGTGCATTCTGTTGATAATTGAAAGAGGGAGGTTATCGCATTCACAGAATTTTGAACAACAAATTTGTAATTTTTCAAATTCTTCTAATGGAAAATGAAAAAATTTCTAGTTTACGGAAACCTAGATATATATTTTTGAATACCGAGAAAAAATATGGACTGTGAAATATATCCAAAGTGTAAGTAAGGGAATTAACGGCGTTTATGTGAATATGCATTCGGCGGGCTAGTCTACGGGTCGCGCCTAGCACACGATGCATGTTAAACTCGAGTCTGAAGTGAGCGAACAACGAGCGCGTGTAGAGCGCCTGCGCGGCCTCTTAAGTAGTTGTAAGACTCACGTGAAAACATAGATGGTGCCACCTTGGGTGCTGCGCATGCGTTCCACCACGAGGTTTCCGCGAGGTAGCGACCACCTCACGGGAACTCGGCATCAACGGCGTTTTTTGTGTGTAAAAACACGCTCCCTTGTTCGCGGATAGATCGTTAACCGTTCCCGAAAATAATTCAACATGCAACATCTTCATATTCACTGATCCGCGTGACGTAATGGTTCCGTATCTGGGACGACAAATTTGTCATCATGAATTTAGAGACTGAGGATACATTGCAGAGAAGATTCTGGTAGTGAACAGGTTGTCAAGGAACAATCTGGGATTTTGTGAGGAAAATGAACCGTCCCTGGGACATCCAGTGTTTACTGGGGTATTGCCTCGAGTAGGAATACGCTCAACTTTCGAGGCAATAATGCTAGCAACCGACCAATCAGCGAACAGTAAAGTGTAGCGTCACATTTCGTTGACTGCCTAGCTTCTGTTGACGCCATATTGTTGAGTTGAAGACTCTAGATTATTGGTGACTGACCATTTTCGGTCGACTGACTTCTTCCAGTGATACAGAAGACAGGTCACTTCCGGTTATGTTCAAATTGATCTGAACGAAATCTCTCATTATCGATACAGTAATAGGGCCTACTCGAGGTGATATCGATTAGTATTTGTATCGCAACTGTCGATGTATGTTTTAGTGATTTAAGCTCTGAGTGGCGCTACTAGCATTCGCTGGATCAAGGTTTAAGAGCACTGGCGCCACTACGACAGAAAATGAAAATTTGATGATCCTATACACTATACGGAAAGTAGGCCTACATTGCCAAGATGCATTGCTATGTCAATTGATGGTCTGAAGGGTCTATTGAATAGTTATAATTTATACCATTTCGAAGCTATTATAGTCATCTAATTATAACATCGAAAATACCGAAAATGATAGGAAATCAATGATCGAAAATAATCGGAAACATCGAATTTAGGGTGAAAATGAAAATTGGTCGCGCTGCAGTAAATGTAAATTTCACGCAGAAGGTGACCAGTCATTGCCCAATGTTTGTGTGAATGTGCTCGCTTGTTTGCAGAGCCCAACTGCCTGTCGGTGTTCCCGCCCAAGAACGGCGCCAAGGTGGAGACGTACGGGGGGTCGGTCGTGCAGTTCGACTGCAATACCGGCTACGCGCTGAGCGGCTCGAGGACGATCTACTGCAACGGCATCCGGTGGAACTCGACCACGCCCACCTGCCAGCGTGAGTCCGCCATCTTGGCAGAACTAGTGGCTCTAGCCACGGTGTTTGATAGGTTGGGCAATGTCTCGGGCCATTTCGGCTGGTACCAACAGTGCAGCTAGTTCCACCAAAATCCGTGCACAACGCCACAGTGGGCCACGCTCTACGCATGCGCGTACCAGATGAACGTCATTATTGGCAGCACGACTTCAGCTGTCAACGTCACCTGGACCACGTGACTAGTCTCGTATCATGGTGGTGTTTCGACGGATTTTGTTGGAACTAGCAGCACTGTGGGTAACAGCCTTCCAACGCACGGAGATGCCCGATACATCCAACCTATCGGACACCGTGCCCTAGCCAAACATGTTGCTAACTTAAATTCTCACCACAATTATTAAACGCAATGACGCACTATCACTCTAAGAAATAGTCATGTCGGTAACTATGATACTGTTAGTTGCTACTCTCGGTCGGTAAAGGTGGATGGGTACATACCACGGTGGCTGTGTCGATAATGAAGAGAAAAGCAACAAAGATGCATTTCTAACCTCTGACAGCGCCTCTGGTATGTCAATTGTCAGCTACGCGGTGGGAAGAGTGGCGGTTGATTGGTTATGAGGAGAGGGGGGAGGTAGCAGGGTGCGCGCGCAAGATGCGTTACCGGACGACAGGTCGACAGACGGACAGACAGATGCACAGATCTAGAAGACTCTATGTAAAATACAGTTCTTGCTCAAATATTGTACATCTCCTCAGCTATGGTCTTCATTCAATCTAATCTTTCACCAACAATTCCTGTTCAAGTGTTCGATATTTATGCAACTGTTTTTTCCTCTTCTTTACATATATTTGTAATAATGTTTGTAATTGAATAGGCGCCTGGAAAAAGGGTGTATGGACCATTATTTTCAGATCCCGTGATTTTGGTTGAAATAGGTTGTATATCCATATCTCTGTTATGTAGTGAACTCTGGTATCGAATTTCGTAACTATTACATGTGAATGAATAAATCTGCGTGGTCAATCTTACGTGGGAAAAGGTTGTTCATTCGATCAAGATGGCCTTGCAAAATAATCATCACAATAATCGGAATGGTCTTTACACCCTTTTTCCAGGGGCCTATTCAATTACACATTGTATTTTCAGAATTTCACTCATTGCCTACTTCTACACAGGGTGGGAGTTTTATTATGACAACAATCAACTTGAGATATTTATCTGTTGTTGGCAATATCATTTGTTATGGCACAAACGAAAAAAAAAACAATATCTATGTGCTGAGATGATTGCTCATCAAAAGTGTAGATTTTTACTACATTTCCACAGTTGTTGATATTGATATGTGACTAACAATTGAGCCCACATCAATGATTGTATAAGCAACTCATAAGATAAGCAACGCATGGTTGAACACGCTGTGGAAATGTCTCGCCCATCTGTCTGCCCAACTGTGTCACTGACGAACACAATCTTGACAATATCTGATTTAGAATTATTCAAAAGGGAGCTCAACATCCGGCTTCATGAGATAGACATTACCGATTTGATCTCTTTTTGAATTCCATTCAACAATACTGAATTTCAGCCTACTCCTACGTTCTTCAATTCAATTGAATTTGAAATTCAATTGAATTAAGAATTGAATAAAATCTAACTTTATAATTGCTATAATCTAAATTCATGTTATTATCATGTGTTATTATCATCATTATCTTTCATTATCTTATGTCATCTTGAATCAACTGTTTGAATAACCGCATCATATTTATATATCATTGTTGTTGTTTACATCTATTTTCGTCATTTCTATTATTTTGATTATTTATTCTTGTAGTTATCCCCTTCTTGGATATTTTCATTCTGGTCAATTCATTTTCGTCCTTTCCCACGCACAGGCTTCGACTTATGTGGGTCTTGCTTCAATTCATCTTTCTTATTTTTCATGTCATTGGTTTAATTGAGTGTCTGAACAAGTTGTTTTGAACCAAGCATCAATATTGAATGAATGAAATGAATAAAATGTGTAAAGTAATTAGGCCAGGTTTCATCAATCTTAGATAGAGTGCTGATCCAATAACTATATTAATTAAAAATACGAAAATAACATATGTAACCAATGGTGATAACAACTTAAGAGCCCGCATCTTGGACATACTTACAGGGTGCACTTCCGCCACATATATCTCAAGAACCACAAACACTACGGACTTGCGGTAAAATGCAATAGATAGATGATACCCTCACAATTAGATATGCCTGATCGAAAATCAATTAATAATTTTATTATGGAGCAATAATTGAATCAAATGTGCCTAATTTGATGATTTTCATCGCTTAATCCGTGGTCACCGAATGATAGTAGGAATAAATTACAAACGCACATCCCTAAGATCAACTTTGCTCATCAATATTCTAAATCCTGATTTGCCTGTAATTCTACAGTTTTCCCAATTTCCTTGGCCAAAATGTGTCATGTAACTAGATTTTGTCCAAATTATGAAATGAAAAACTCCCCCATCTAGCGGTGGTTACTGGAACTCTTTCAATATTATCATTTTTTCACTTTTCAATCCACAATCAAAATTTTAAACGCACATCGAACTTGGGTCGAGCATTTCGAAGAGAAACATGCTCAGCTAAGATGCGACCAACTATTGCTTAATCCAGTTTCGTGAAACCGGGGCTTAATGCAATATTCTCTATCAATGATATCTGGATATCAATTGTGAGAAATGAGCATTTGAAGATTTGTAAATTATTATAAGTGTTGGAATGAAAGAAATCCACCCCAAACATATTGAAGTGAATAAAATAATATCGGCCTATCTCAATAAACTCTCCGCAATATAACAGGAGAACATGATGAAGAATATAAAAATGATAATAAAAAAATATATAGACCTCCATTTGAAAACAAAATGATCAGGGCTACCCCTTTGTGCAGCCAAAGACGAGGGCTGCAGCTGCACCTACTATAATAACGTCCCAGCATGAGAGTGTGCTGCACATTACTATAGGTAGACTCTAAGTCATAAGAAATGGTTTTATAAGGAATTGAAAGTCCAAATCAAATCTATGCACATTCAGTCGCTTATATCTTATGGACTAGGCGTGGATCGAGTGCGTAAGTCTTCTCGTTTTAGCGCGTTCAACATCAGCGTATAAAATCACGTCATTACAGGGGGGAGGGGCATGATCTCTTGTCCTTCTCGGACTAGGAGGAGGGAGGATGATATATAAATATATATATATATATATATATATATATATATATATATATATATATATATATATATATATATATTTATATACATATATGAATATATATATATATATATATATATATATATATATATATATATATATATATATATAAATTCATATATATATATATATATATATATATATATATATATATATATATATATATATATATATAAATATATATATATATATATATTCATATAGGCTATATATATATATATTATTTCATCATTTTTTTTCACAATAGCATCTGAATCTGATACAAAATCATTGTTCCCCACTAAAGGCTATGGATGAAAGATAGGATCATTTGGTCGGGGCACCACAAGGGCGATCTTACCACCTCATTTCAATTATTTGAAACCTATGAATTCCAACACCAGTACTGCGCTGTTGGTGACCATAACTTTCCGCCGCAGATAACAGTCTTTCAGTTTCCGAAAGTCCGGAACACATTATAAGTAAAAACCATTTCTGTAATATATCCGTACATTACCAGCAACAAAACACACGAATGTTGATATCTTCCACTTCGAACCAAGTCTCTTGGGCGATGTCCACTTCTTTCCTTGTATATAAAGGCTTAGCCTCAAACTGTTTGACCTTGGAGTTGTATTGTACTGGAAGTATACTCCGTGTTATGAACTGATATAACTTGATGACATTGAATAGTGTGTAATGGCGGCCATGTTTGCTGTTCAAATTGATTGTTGTCAGGTGTGGGCCTATGCCTACAGAAATGTGTTTGTTACTCAGTGCCCGAATTCAAGGCCTTATATGTCATAACATAACATGTAATGTTATAGACGGCCTTGCTGAGTCACCAACGTGGGAGTGGATCTAATTGGCAGTTGAAACACGAACATGGCCGCCGTTTGGAAGTAACCGGAAGTACAACTCCATGGTGTGACGTCATCTTATGTACAGCCACATTGGTACCAGATGATGAGGTGAAGCAAGCATCTATCTGGTTTAGTCTCATTTTAGCCGGAAATGACGCATGTGTCACGTGTTCCAGCGGACACGACCGACCCGGAAGTGACGTGCGACTTCGAGTCCGAGGAGCTGTGCGGGTGGCGGCAGGACACGGCGCACGACTTCGACTGGTTCCGGCAGGCGGGGCTCACGCCTTCGGGCAACGTCGGCACCGGCCCATCCTTCGACCACTCGTTCGGCCGCGGCCTGGACGGTATGTCACACACAACACGCGCCCGTACCACTGGTCTAACCACTGGACACGGATAGCGCATGCAGTGAGAGACGAGAGTACTAGGCTTAAGATGGCTGCCAGTCAGTGGTCTACTGGGCCGTGGGGCTGGCGTGGTCCGAGATGCCACATCTTGGCTACTGACACGGTAGTGACGAGCTTCGGCCAAAGAGGCATTATCATCATCTCTGGGCATAATCATCATCTCTGGGCATAATCATCATCTCTGGGCATAATCAGCATCTCTGGGCATAATCATCATCTCTGGGCATAATCATCATCTCTGGACATGATCATCATATCTGGGCATAATCATCATCTCTGGGCATAAACATCATCTCTAGGCATAATCATCATATCTGGGCATAATCATCATCTCTGGGCATAATCAGCATCTCCGGGCATGATCATCATCTCTGGGCATCATCATCATATCTGGGCATCATCATCATCTCTGGGCATAATCATCATCTCTGGGCATAATCATCATCTCTGGGCATAATCATCATCTCTGGGCATAATCATCATCTCTGGGCATAATCATCATCTCTGGGCATAATCATCATCTGTGGGCATAATCATCATCTCTGGGCATAATCATCATCTCTGGGCATAATCATCATCTCTGGGCATAATCATCATCTCTGGGCATAATCATCAGCGCCCCCATCAAATGTCACTTGTCAGATTGTCGTAGAAATTCTGCAGACAAATCTGTAATCGAGCGTAAATAATTTGTCCGATCATTTCCAGTATTCTAGTGATTATTTCTAGCCTCAGTCATATCGGTAACAATGCCTTGAAGGAGTTCGAAACAAATATATGCACTCAGTGATTGGTATACAGCTAGCGTAATGGCCGCAGGTACAAGATGGCCGACTGGCTAGCTGTCATGGGGGTATATAGGCCTGACATCGGCTTCACTCGCTTACAGGCAGTTTACTATATGGCCAACTGCCCGTGAGCGAGTACTATAGGCCATCCATATGAATAGAGATCAGTGGCCTGGACTGAGACGAATGGCAGAGTGGTTAATACACTCTGACCCGTCATTCAGGAGACCGGAGTTCGATTCCCACCGTTTGACCATCCTGAAAGAGGTTCTCCGTGGTTTCCCTCTGTCGCTCAGGTCAATACTGGGTTGATTTCTCAACAACAGGCCACGACCGACTCCTTCCCACTATCCAATAACACCTAATTGGATGAGCGTAGCGAAGCTTTCCATTTCACACCCTGAAAAAAATGGGCTCCGTTTTTATGTTTTTTTTTTTTTTTTTTGTAATTATGTACGCGGCATACAGGTCAGAGAAATGAATCAATTAACTTGAAACTTTTTCTGAACGTTGGTGTCATACCAGAATAGGTTGGAATTGTTATTCAGAGGAATCGGTCGAGAAGTTTTTCCGGAAAATAATCGGAAAGTTTTGAAAATCCTCATAACAATAACTTGTAGGAAAAATACTTGAAAAACAAGAATTTTTCAAAAGCTCTCAAATTCTCACTGAATATGAAAAATACTATTATACACCTTTTCAGAGATGTTTACAACAATCGAATGAAAAATAATGAAGAAAACGCAATAAACGTGTACATTTCATTGCATATTTGAATCAATTGGTTTTGCAAAGTGTTTATGCGACAGGTTGCAGGTTACTATAAATATCAACAAGTTGCAGGTGAGGTTTTTGAACGTTTGAAGTAAGTCAAGGTTTGTGGATGTAAATTGAGCTTTCAAGTTATTTTTCATTCTAGATTGCCATACTTCTAAGCTCATCTCACAACGCGCATCCCGCGTTTTCCTAGTAGTAACCTGCAACCTGTCGCATATACAGTTTGCAAATCCAATTGATACAAATATTCAATAAAATGTACACGTTTATTGAGTTTTCTTCAATATTTCTCATTCGATTGTTGTAAAAATCTCTGAAAAGGTGTATAATAGTATTTTTCATATTCTGTGAGAATTTGAGAGCTTTTGAAAAATTCTTATTTTTCAAGTATTTTTCCTCCGGGTTATTCTTATGAGGATTTTCCAAACTTTCCGATTATTTTCCGGAAAAACCTTCCAACCGATTTCTCTGAAAAACAATCCCAACCTATTCTGGTATGACACCAACGTTCAGAAAAAGTTTCAAGTTGATTGATTTATTTCTCTGACCTGTATGCCGCGTAAATAATTACAAAAAAAAAAAAAAAAACGACTTCCTCTATGAGATTTGATCTGAATAGTTATCAAGGGGGTGGCCACAGCATGAAAATTATCTCTGTTACATTTTTTTTTCATTTGTTTTCAATTTTGTTTGAAGTCTTGTTAGACGAGCTTTAGCGAGAATTCAATTTGACATACTGAAAAAAATTGGTGTTCGTTTTTATGTTTTTTTTTTTTTGTTTTTATGTTTTTTTGTCGGTTCTCCACAGGTCAAACGGCTACAGCTATCAACTTCAAACTTTTTTTCGTCATGGTTCCTCATCTAACTTAGATCTGTATAGTTTTGTGGCATTATCGGGTGGTAACTTTTTTTTTTATGAATTTTAGAAATTTCAAAAATCCCCATTAGAATAACCCGGAGGAAAATACTTGAAAAATCAAAATTTTTCAAGACCTCTCAAATTTTCGCCGAATATAAAGGAAACTATTAAGCACATTTTGAGAGATTTTTCGCATCAATCGGATGAGAAATAACGAAGAAAACGCATTTATAAAGCATTTTCCCATCAATTTAGGCTATTACGGGAACCAATTGAATCTATAGCAACAAGTGTCACCAATTAATTCAAAACGATTGAAATGAATGAAGAGGAAGGCCGTGACATAACTGATTCTCGTAAGGTTTTTGAACGTTTGGAGTGATCCAAGGTCTGTAGATGTAGATTGGGTTGACAAATTATTTTTCATTCTAGATTTCTATACCCCTAAGCTCGTCTAACAACGCGCATCCCGCGTTTTCCTAGTTAAGATTGTTTGAAGAATTCGTGACCACAACTCATGTAGTTTTTTTTCCATATTTCGAGATTTGAATGCAACACAGATGGTAATGCTATCTGTGCCTGTGCATATTGAGTATCGAACATTCAGGCACGTTTCTAAAAGAACTACATTTTTTTTCCGACCTGTAACAACTGACTCAAAAACTACTAGTCCAATTTGTTTTGTTTTAGAATGTGTATTTTGAATTGTCATTATCTTGTGAAGCAAAACTATATAAATGATCAGTACATATGGATATCCAGGTGTGAATGTGTGGACTGAAAATCATTTATATTCTTCATTAGATATGAAATGATTGATTATATAACTAAAAATGTGAATGAATTTTTCTGTTGGTTCACAAGATAACAGTGTGTATGACGAACAATATACACTAAAATTCAACAAGATGGATAAATTTTTCAATTTTTCAATTTGTGACGTGTGGCTTCATGTTTTGTTAACTGGAGAAAGCATAGCATCATTCAAATTATATTAAAATTATTGATCTTTTTTTTCTCATTATGTGTGAGCCATAGAATGATGTATATATAGTGCGCAAGTTTCAATGATTTATGGTGATTGGTTGAGAGGGAAATAATTCCTCCATTAGACGAGCTTTAGCGTGGATTCAATTTGACATACTGAAAAAAAATGGTGTTCGTTTTTATGTTTTTTTTTTTTATGTTTTTTTTGTCGGTTCTCCACAGGTCAAACGGCTACAGCTATCAACTTCAAACTTTTTTTCATAATGGTTCTTCATCTAACTTAGATCTGTATAGTTTTGTGGCATTATCGGATGGTTACTTTTTTTTATGAATTCAAGAAATTTAAACAATGCCCGTTGAAATAACACGGCGGAAAAAAAAAATATTTAAAAAAAAAATGAGATTTCGCGTGAAGTTACATTTTTATACACATATCTGAAATTCTCAGCTTGATCGGGTGAGCCATTTCGAAGATAAACCATGAAATGTGCTAAATTGGTACCACTCGAAGCAGTTTTTACCCATTTCTAACTTAAATGTCACCCAATTGGCGAATGTAGGCAAAATTTTGGCAATGAGGTCGACATACTATTACTATCCGCTCGTCTAACAACGCGTATATAGCGTTTTCCTAGTTCAGTCATAATTATCCTTCCTGTTCCATTGCTGTAGCTACATAGTTGAAACTCTTCATCTTGTCTCTTATCGTTAGCTGCTAGCGTTAGTGTTGGTGTTAGTTGTCACAATGACTTGGAGCCTGTCTATTGGAGGTCTGTCTCGTTGCCTAGGCCACTACATGTACATCGAGTCGTCCAGTCCCCGCATGGAGAACGACAAGGCACGCCTGTTCTCACCGGTCTACAAGTCGGCCCTGTCTCAAGACGCCTGCTTCATCTTCTGGTATCACATGTACGGCCTAAACATCGGTGAGTGGACGCAAACATTGTTAGACGAGCTTTAGCGAGGATTCAATTTGGCATACTGAAAAAAATTGGTGTTCGTTTTTATGTTTTTTTGTCGGTTCTCCACAGGTCAAACGGCTACAGCTATCAACTTCAAACTTTTTTTCATTATGATTCCTCATCTTACTTAGATCTATATAGTTCTGGGGCAATATCGAATGTCAACTTTTTTTTATGGATTTTAGAAATTTCAAAAATACCCATTAGAATAACATGGCGGAAAAAGAGGAAATATTTTTATTTTCCAAAAAAGAATAAAAAAAATGTGCGTGAAGTTGGGTTACATTCTGATACACATTTCTGAGAATTTTCAGCTTGATCAGGTCAGCCATCTTGAATAAAAACCATAAAATGTGCTAAATTGGTAGCACTCGAAGCAGTTTTTACCCATTTTCAACTTGAATGTCACCCAATTGGCGAATTTAGGAAATAGTTTGGTAATGAAGTCGACATACTATTACTTTCCGCTCGTCTAACAACGCGTATATAGCGTTTTCCCAGTCATACATGATCAGGGGACATTAGTTTGGGTGAATCACACATGTAAGTCTGCAGGACAGACAATGAAGGTTTGAAAAACCAACAACTATCGAATTTAATAAGACGAGCTTTAGCTAGGATTCAATTTGACATACTGAAAAAAATCAGCGTACGTTTTTTTTTTACGTTTTTTTTCGGTTCTCCACAGGTCAAACGGCTACAGCTATCAACTTCAAAATTTTTTCACCATGGTTCCTCATCTAACTTAGATATGTATGGTTTCGTGGTATTATCGGGGGATCACTTTTTTCTTATGAATTCTAGAAATTTCAAAAATACCCGTTAGAATAACACGGCGGAAAAAAATGAAAATATTTTTATTTTCAAAAAAAATGAAATTCTGTGTGAAGTTGAATTACATATTGATACACATTTCTGAAAATTCTCAGCATGATTGGGTGAGCCATTTTGAATAAAAAACATAAAATGTGTCAAATTGGTACCACTCGAAGCCGTGTTTACCCATTTATAACTTAAATGTCACCCAATTGGCGAATTTAGGAAATAGTTTGACAATGAAGTCGACATACCATTTCTTTCCGCTCATCTAACAACGCGTATATAGCGTTCTCCTAGTTCTAGTAATAATATAATGAAGTCAAAATAATTAGTCGTGCTTTAGCGAGGATTCAATTTGACATACTGAAAAAATTGGTGTTCGTTGAACTATATCTGAGCCTACTCACCACACAATTGTCCAACACAAGCATGGACCTATGATTAGAATACTAATAGGATAAACTTGGCAAAAATAGAAATAGTATACAAACAAATAAACATAATGGCGTCACCGAAAAAAGTCGATAAAGGAGTAGAACTGTAATACTCACATGAAACATAGATGGTGCCGCGTATGCGTTCCCACGTGCGTTTTGTCGCCACCTCGCGCCGACTTGGCTTCAACGGCGCTTTTTTTGATGTAAAAAACACGATCCCCTGTTCGGGGATACATCGTTAATCTGGGTTCCCATAACGATTTTCTCACGTGACGTTCGTTGAAACATCGGACTGCATCGTTGATGTAAAATAGATCGTGTTCTCATGCCGTTTCTCTCACGTCACTTCAAGTATGCATTCTACTGGCAAAGACTTCACTTTTTGAGGATAACAATCAAATTTACAAGGTCGAATATTGGGTCGAACAGATCACTGCCTTCGCGAGTTCTGAAAATATCCAAATCGTGCCGTGCCGTCCCGTGACGGACGTGAAAATGTTGGAGTTGGCTCTACTTGGACGGCGAAAAATCGTTGCCTCCCTCCGTTGTTCTTTCTTGCGCGTGATTGGTGGAAAGTTGACGTCGGCCGATGTTTCAACGGACGTCACATGAAAAAATCGTTATGGGAACCTAGCTTTAACCGTTCCCGAAAATAATGCAACATAAAAAGTCTTCATATTCACTGATCTGCGTGACGTAATGGTTCCGTATCTGGGACGACAAATTTGTTATCATGACTTTAGCGACTGAGGATACATTGCAGAGAAGATTCTGTTTGGGATCAATCTGGGATTTTGTGAGGAAAATGAACCGTCCCCGAGACATCCAGTGTTCACTGATAGGTCATTAGATGAGCGTAGCGAAGCTTTCCATTTCACACCCTGAAAAAAATGGGCTTCGTTTATTTTTTTTTTTTTTTGTAATTATGTACGCGGCATACAGGTCAGAGAAATAAATCAATCAACTTGAAACTTTTTCTGAACGTTGGTGTCATACCAGAATAGGTTGGGATTGTTATTCAGAGAAATCGATCGGAAGTTTTTTCCGGAAAATAATCGGAAAGTTTTGAAAATCCTCGTAAGAATAACCCGGAGGGAAAATACTTGAAAAACAAGAATTTTTGAAAAGCTCTCAAATTCTCACAGAATATGAAAAATACTATTATACACCTTTTCAGAGATTTTTGCAATAATCGAATGAGAAATAATGAAGAAAACGCAATCAACGTGTACATTTTATTGAATATTTGGATCAATTGGTTTTGCAAAGTGTTTATGCGACAGGTTGCAGGTTACTATAAATATCAACAAGTTGCAGGTGAGGTTTTTGAACGTTTGAAGTAAGTCAAGGTTTGTAGATTTACATTGAGCTGACAAGTTATTTTTCATTCTAGATTGCCATACTTCTAAGCTCATCTCACAACGCGCATCCCGCGTTTTCATAGTTGGTAGTATTTCGAAACTATAATTATTGTTGGATATGTTGAAAATGGTTCCTTCTGATGGAGATCAAGAGTAAATTCAACAAGCACATGAACATTGGCTATTCCAGACCCAACCTTGCATAAAGCTGGCTACATGAACATTTCTGATGCGATATCGCTGCCGCATGCCGGAGCGGGACTCGGTGCGTCGCGACTGAACTAAAGTGCTGCTGCCCGGGCCCAGATTAACAGAGAATTTTATCTCTTAACCCATTCTAAGTTAAAATAGTTTTAGGAGTTATCACCAGACTTGGTTATAACTCGTATTCTCGAAAAAGTTTAAGCAAAAGTTCTAAGAATAGTTGGTGATGAAGTTATCACCGGCCCCGAGTGGTTTTAGTGGAGATACAACACTCACCTCGTAATTGATTTCAATGATTTTGGAGATTTGGCTCACTCAAATTCAATTAGTACATATTTAGAAGATTGAAAATGAAAATCTAGAGGTTGGGAGTGAAGAAACGATCCGAATTACGATTATCATACTTAATATTCAATCTTAACCTCACATTTGGGAATCTAGTCTGACAGCTGACAGAATTAGCGGGAAACAGAATGCAAAGCCTTCTCGATGTTCAACAACAAAAAGATTCACAACAATTAGAAAACAACAAACTTGGAAGTATAAACAACATTTTTTGCATTCATTTTGATTTTAAAATTATCTAGCTGTAGGAAACAAGTAATTGATGTTTATATCGCGTTATTACAAACTGATTGACATCCCGCTCTTTGCTCACATCGGTGGACAGTCGAAAACAATGACGTCACACGGCAACGGCACGGACAGTTGAGGCCAAAGATAACACCACGGTAAAATTCTCTTGAAATTCTTCGTGAATATGAAATAAGGATAAAACCGTGATAAAGTTAGATCGTGATATCTCTGTTTAAACTCAGAACGGGTTGAGCGCTAAACGTTTTAAGATGAAATTGTTTGTGAATCTGGGCCCAGTAGCAGTTCGAGCAAGTTGGTCAAAGTACTTCTCTATGGTCGAAGAGTTGGGCGGGTATAGTGTCACGCGATCTTCGTGTCATGACTCCAGCTCGTTGACTATTTGCTGTCTTCTCATTGATGATAATAACTATATAAAGACTGAATTTCAGGTTTTCGCAATAATTCGGATTGGCCAATACCACTTCCGCATGCGGTTGCGATATCGCATCCAAAATGCTCATGTGGGGCCAGCTTGATGTTGCTAGGGACGCTGAGTGTGTACCGAGTGTTGCTAGGGACGCTGAGCGTGTACCGAGTGTTGCTAGGGACGCTGAGCGTGTACCGAGTGTTGCTGGACCAGCTGAGTGTGTACCGAGTGTTGCTAGGGACGCTGAGCGTTTACCGAGTGTTGCTAGGGACGCTGAGTGTGTACCGAGTGTTGCTAGGGACGCTGAGTGTGTACCAAGTGTTGCTGGGGACGCTGAGTGTGTACCAAGTGTTGCTAGGGACGCTGAGTGTGTACCGAGTGTTGCTAGGGACGCTGAGTGTGTACCGAGTGTTGCTAGGGACGCTGAGTGTGTACCGAGTGTTGCTAGGGACGCTGAGTGTGTACCGAGTGTTGCTAGGGACGCTGAGTGTGTACCGAGTGTTGCTAGGGACGCTGAGTGTGTACCGAGTGTTGCTAGGGACGCTGAGTGTGTACCGGTGTTGCTAGGGACGCTGAGTGTGTACCGAGTGTTGCTAGCGACGCTGAGTGTGTACCGAGTGTTGCTAGGGACGCTGAGTGTGTACCGAGTGTTGCTAGGGACGCTGAGTGTGTACCGAGTGTTGCTAGGGACGCTGAGTGTGTACCGAGTGTTGCTAGGGACGCTGAGTGTGTACCGAGTGTTGCTAGGGACGCTGAGTGTGTACCGAGTGGTGCTAGGGACGCTGAGTGTGTACCGAGTGTTGCTAGGGACGCTGAGCGTGTACCGAGTGTTGCTGGGGACGCTGAGTGTGTACCGAGTGTTGCTAGGGACGCTGAGCGTGTACTGTGTGTTGCTGGGGACGCTGAGCGTGTAACGAGTGTTGCTGGGGACGCTGAGCGTGTACCGAGTGTTGCTAGGGACGCTGAGTGTGTACCGAGTGTTGCTAGGGACGCTGAGCGTGTACCGAGTGTTGCTAGGGACGCTGAGCGTGTACCGAGTGTTGCTAGGGACGCTGAGCGTGTACCGAGTGTTGCTAGGGACGCTGAGCGTGTACCGAGTGTTGCTAGGGACGCTGAGTGTGTACCGAGTGTTGCTAGGGACGCTGAGTGTGTACCAAGTGTTGCTGGGGACGCTGAGCGTGTAACGAGTGTTGCTGGGGACGCTGAGCGTGTACCGAGTGTTGCTAGGGACGCTGAGTGTGTACCGAGTGTTGCTAGGGACGCTGAGTGTGTACCAAGTGTTGCTGGGGACGCTGAGCGTGTAACGAGTGTTGCTGGGGACGCTGAGCGTGTACCGAGTGTTGCTAGGGACGCTGAGTGTGTACCGAGTGTTGCTGGGGACGCTGAGTGTGTACCAAGTGTTGCTGGGGACGCTGAGCGTGTAACGAGTGTTGCCAGGGACGCTGAGTGTGTACCGAGTGTTGCTAGGGACGCTGAGTGTGTACCGAGTGTTGCTGGGGACGCTGAGTGTGTACCGAGTGTTGCTAGGGACGCTGAGTGTGTACCGATTGTTGCTAGGGACGCTGAGTGTGTACCGGGTGTTGCCAGGGACGCTGAGTGTGTACCGAGTGTTGCTAGGGACGCTGAGTGTGTACCGATTGTTGCTAGGGACGCTGAGTGTGTACCGAGTGTTGCTAGGGACGCTGAGTGTGTACCGAGTGTTGCTGAGGACGCTGAGCGTGTACCGAGTGTTACTGGGGACGCTGAGCGTGTACCGAGTGTTGCTAGGGACGCTGAGCGTGTACTGTGTGTTGCTAGGGACGCTGAGTGTGTACCGAGTGTTGCTAGGGACGCTGAGTGTGTACCGAGTGTTGCTGGGGACGCCGAGTGTGTACCGAGTGTTGCTAGGGACGCTGAGTGTGTACCGATTGTTGCTAGGGACGCTGAGTGTGTACCGGGTGTTGCCAGGGACGCTGAGTGTGTACCGAGTGTTGCTAGGGACGCTGAGTGTGTACCGAGTGTTGCTAGGGACGCTGAGTGTGTACCGATTCTTGCTAGGGACGCTCAACGTGAAGTGTGTGTTGCTAGGGACGCTAAACGTGTACTGTGTGTTGCTAGGGACGCTAAACGTGTACGTGAAGACGGAGGAGGATGATAACGTGACGTCACTGGCGCCTCGCTTCTCCGTGTCCGGACCCCAGGGCAACAAGTGGATCAGGAGTGTCGTCCCCCTACCACCGACTGACAGCCGCTTCCAGGTTTGTCCACATGCCATGGTTTTTTTCACGCAACGATTTATTCGCAGCCCACTCTCAGCCTATCCGCAGCCTAGGCCTGGCCTTTTCAAGGCACATTCAAGGTCCGGTCGCCGCCTAGCCACGATCTATTCTTGGTCTGGTCGCAACCCAATTGTGGCCTATTCGTGGTCCAATCCTAATCGCTGCCTAGTCTCGGTCTCTCTGATACTTCATCAACACATTTTACGATATACAAATGGATCAAGTTGATATAAAATGATGATTCATGTATTACTGAAGCTGACATGATTTCCGCACTCCAGGCATCTCTATGGGCACGATAAAGTGATTCCACTCACGCACCTCCTCACCATAATAACATGGACTAGTGGAACTTTCATGCGGACAAATCAGGGCTACAGTTATATCTGACACCTGACTGTCTTTTGTCAGAGGTGAATGAGGACTCCACCAACAGCTATAGGTTATACGAGGGTACAATGGCGCGGAAGATGATAGGTTATAAGCCCACGGTGGTATACCAAAGAGCGGCATATAATGGAACGACTGGGTGACAGCCCACCAGGTGAAATAACTCTCAAAGAAACCAATGTCTCATGCAGGACTCTAGCTCACGCCATACCGGATTCCAGTTTTTACAGCAGCGCTTCAGTCGAATGAGCCACGGAGCGGGAGGCTTCGAGCGTTGATACACGTGGCACTATGGGTGGCTGTCTCTACGGAACGGAGATGGCGGGATATCAATGCTGATTCATATGTTGAACTTTGAACTTTTTCGAAATGACAATGGATATATTTAATGATTTGGAACGTATGTAATGGGGGGGGGGGGGGGGGCACTACTGATTGTTGTGTTGTGGGGTATACAAACCGTATTTCCAAGTCTAGAGACACACACTCCCAGTTACTATTTTTATCTCAGTCAATGTTCGTGGGAATTGGAGTAAAATGAGAAATGGATCTGAGATGGAACTTGGTGTGAGTTGAGTGTAAATCAATAGGCATATTGCTTGCACTCTATCATTGTAATACATGTCGAGATTTTTATTGGATGAGCGAAGCGAAGACTCAATCACACTATACCGAAAAAAAAGTGCCTGTTTTTTTTTGTTTTTTTTTGTTTTTTTGTTCGCGCTCCACAGGTCAGACAAAAATTCAAAATCAGTTGAAACTTGGCACACACATGAACCCCTATCTGACTTGATGCTGTATAGTTTTGAGGCGCGATCGGTTGAACCACTTCTGAGAAAACTCATTCCAAAGTTTTCAAAAATCCCATTAGAATAACCCAGAGGAAAACATTCGTGAAAAATATTTCATCTGAGAGGATTCAAATTCTCAGGGAATTACAATCTGTTAATGATACACATTATTTCGAACTTTCACTGAAATCGGATCAGCCGTTTCGATGTAAAAAAATATATAATGTTATTTGTGTCAATTATTCAAAGCTATTAAGATACCTATTAAATCAAAGCAACAAGTGTCACCACTTGATTGTAAACGATTAAAACAAAGCCTTCTTTATTATTATATGAATTATTAATGGAAAATAAGATGGCAGTGATGTAATGGTTTGGATCTCAAGGTGTATATATATATAATAACCAATCCAAAGATAAGTTGATATGTTCCAGCTCATCCATCAACGCGGCAACACATAACGCGTTTGCCTAGTTAGAGACAACGATAGTGAGAGCAGTTGTTCGTACGCATATCCATAGACCTCATGTGATACATTTCTCAAAACACTAAAACACACATTCTATTGATAGACATCGATGTGGGAATTAGTCTCGTTGAGATGTATTTCCAAGGCTGAATATAATCACCCAGCTTAAGAGGCCGCAAGCGCTCTGCACGGGCTCGTTGTTCGCTCGCTTCAGACTCGAGTTTATGAGGCCGCAAGCGCTCTGCACGGGCTCGTTGTTCGCTCGCTTCAGACTCGAGTTTATGAGGCCGCAAGCGCTCTGCACGGGCTCGTTGTTCGCTCGCTTCAGACTCGAGTTTATGAGGCCGCAAGCGCTCTGCACGGGCTCGTTGTTCGCTCGCTTCAGACTCGAGTTTATGAGGCCGCAAGCGCTCTGCACGGGCTCGTTGTTCGCTCGCTTCAGACTCGAGTTTATGAGGCCGCAAGCGCTCTGCACGGGCTCGTTGTTCGCTCGCTTCAGACTCGAGTTTATGAGGCCGCAAGCGCTCTGCACGGGCTCGTTGTTCGCTCGCTTCAGACTCGAGTTTATGAGGCCGCAAGCGCTCTGCACGGGCTCGTTGTTCGCTCGCTTCAGACTCGAGTTTATGAGGCCGCAAGCGCTCTGCACGGGCTCGTTGTTCGCTCGCTTCAGACTCGAGTTTATGAGGCCGCAAGCGCTCTGCACGGGCTCGTTGTTCGCTCGCTTCAGACTCGAGTTTATGAGGCCGCAAGCGCTCTGCACGGGCTCGTTGTTCGCTCGCTTCAGACTCGAGTTTATGAGGCCGCAAGCGCTCTGCACGGGCTCGTTGTTCGCTCGCTTCAGACTCGAGTTTATG
Organism: Brachyptera risi; assembly: GCA_964007535.1. Lineage (NCBI taxonomy): Eukaryota > Metazoa > Arthropoda > Insecta > Plecoptera > Taeniopterygidae > Brachyptera > Brachyptera risi. Next base: position 22,969,621 of record OZ023338.1, on the reverse strand, counting down.
AGGCCGCAAGCGCTCTGCACGGGCTCGTTGTTCGCTCGCTTCAGACTCGAGTTTATGAGGCCGCAAGCGCTCTACACGGGCTCGTTGTTCGCTCGCTTCAGACTCGAGTTTATGAGGCCGCAAGCGCTCTGCACGGGCTCGTTGTTCGCTCGCTTCAGACTCTAGTTTAACATGCATCGTGTGCTAGACGCTCTACACGGGCTCGTTGTTCGCTCGCTTCAGACTCGAGTTTATGAGGCCGCAAGCGCTCTGCACGGGCTCGTTGTTCGCTCGCTTCAGACTCGAGTTTAACATGCATCGTGTGCTAGGCGCTCTACACGGGCTCGTTGTTCGCTCGCTTCAGACTCTAGTTTAACATGCATCGTGTGCTAGGCGCTCTACACGGGCTCGTTGTTCGCTCGCTTCAGACTCGAGTTTAACATGCATCGTGTGCTAGACGCTCTACACGGGCTCGTTGTTCGCTCGCTTCAGACTCTAGTTTAACATGCATCGTGTGCTAGACGCTCTACACGGGCTCGTTGTTCACTCGCTTCAGACTCGAGTTTATGAGGCCGCAAGCGCTCTACACGGGCTCGTTGTTCGCTCGCTTCAGACTCGAGTTTAACATGCATCGTGTGCTAGGCGCTCTACACGGGCTCGTTGTTCGCTCGCTTCAGACTCGAGTTTATGAGGCCGCAAGCGCTCTGCACGGGCTCGTTGTTCGCTCGCTTCAGACTCGAGTTTAACATGCATCGTGTGCTAGGCGCTCTACACGGGCTCGTTGTTCGCTCGCTTCAGACTCTAGTTTAACATGCATCGTGTGCTAGACGCTCTACACGGGCTCGTTGTTCACTCGCTTCAGACTCGAGTTTATGAGGCCGCAAGCGCTCTACACGGGCTCGTTGTTCGCTCGCTTCAGACTCGAGTTTATGAGGCCGCAAGCGCTCTGCACGGGCTCGTTGTTCGCTCGCTTCAGACTCTAGTTTAACATGCATCGTGTGCTAGACGCTCTACACGGGCTCGTTGTTCGCTCGCTTCAGACTCGAGTTTATGAGGCCGCAAGCGCTCTGCACGGGCTCGTTGTTCGCTCGCTTCAGACTCGAGTTTAACATGCATCGTGTGCTAGGCGCTCTACACGGGCTCGTTGTTCGCTCGCTTCAGACTCTAGTTTAACATGCATCGTGTGCTAGGCGCTCTACACGGGCTCGTTGTTCGCTCGCTTCAGACTCGAGTTTAACATGCATCGTGTGCTAGACGCTCTGCACGCGCTCGTTGTTCGCTCGCTTCAGACTCTAGTTTAACATGCATCGTGTGCTAGGCGCTCTACACGCGCTCGTTGTTCGCTCGCTTCAGACTCGAGTTTAACATGCATCGTGTGCTAGGCGCTCTACACGGGCTCGTTGTTCGCTCGCTTCAGACTCTAGTTTAACATGCATCGTGTGCTAGGCGCTCTGCACGCGCTCGTTGTTCGCTCGCTTCAGACTCTAGTTTAACATGCATCGTGTGCTAGGCGCTCTACACGGGCTCGTTGTTCGCTCGCTTCAGACTCTAGTTTAACATGCATCGTGTGCTACGCGCTCTACACGGGCTCGTTGTTCGCTCGCTTCAGACTCGAGTTTAACATGCATCGTGTGCTAGGCGCTCTACACAGGCTCGTTGTTCGCTCGCTTCAGACTCTAGTTTAACATGCATCGTGTGCTAGGCGCTCTGCACGCGCTCGTTGTTCGCTCGCTTCAGACTCTAGTTTAACATGCATCGTGTGCTAGGCGCTCTGCACGCGCTCGTTGTTCGCTCGCTTCAGACTCTAGTTTAACATGCATCGTGTGCTAGACGCTCTACACGGGCTCGTTGTTCGCTCGCTTCAGACTCGAGTTTAACATGCATCGTGTGCTAGGTGCTCTACACGGGCTCGTTGTTCGCTCGCTTCAGACTCTAGTTTAACATGCATCGTGTGCTAGGCGCTCTACACGGGCTCGTTGTTCGCTCGCTTCAGACTCTAGTTTAACATGCATCGTGTGCTAGACGCTCTACACGGGCTCGTTGTTCGCTCGCTTCAGACTCGAGTTTATGAGGCCGCAAGCGCTCTGCACGGGCTCGTTGTTCGCTCGCTTCAGACTCGAGTTTAACATGCATCGTGTGCTAGGTGCTCTACACGGGCTCGTTGTTCGCTCGCTTCAGACTCTAGTTTAACATGCATCGTGTGCTAGACGCTCTACACGGGCTCGTTGTTCGCTCGCTTCAGACTCGAGTTTATGAGGCCGCAAGCGCTCTGCACGGGCTCGTTGTTCGCTCGCTTCAGACTCGAGTTTAACATGCATCGTGTGCTAGGTGCTCTACACGGGCTCGTTGTTCGCTCGCTTCAGACTCTAGTTTAACATGCCTCGTGTGCTAGACGCTCTACACGGGCTCGTTGTTCGCTCGCTTCAGACTCGAGTTTAACATGCATCGTGTGCTAGGTGCTCTACACGGGCTCGTTGTTCGCTCGCTTCAGACTCTAGTTTAACATGCATCGTGTGCTAGGCGCTCTACACGGGCTCGTTGTTCGCTCGCTTCAGACTCTAGTTTAACATGCATCGTGTGCTAGACGCTCTACACGGGCTCGTTGTTCGCTCGCTTCAGACTCGAGTTTATGAGGCCGCAAGCGCTCTGCACGGGCTCGTTGTTCGCTCGCTTCAGACTCGAGTTTATGAGGCCGCAAGCGCTCTGCACGCGCTCGTTGTTCGCTCGCTTCAGACTCGAGTTTAACATGCATCGTGTGCTAGGCGCTCTACACGGGCTCGTTGTTCGCTCGCTTCAGACTCGAGTTTAACATGCATCGTGTGCTAGGCGCTCTACACGGGCTCGTTGTTCGCTCGCTTCAGACTCTAGCTTAGCATGCATCGTGTGCTAGGCGCTCTACACGGGCTCGTTGTTCGCTCGCTTCAGACTCTAGCTTAGCATGCATCGTGTGCTAGGCGCTCTACACGGGCTCGTTGTTCGCTCGCTTCAGACTCGAGTTCAACATGCATCGTGTGCTAGGCGCTCTACACGGGCTCGTTGTTCGCTCGCTTCAGACTCTAGCTTAGCATGCATCGTGTGCTAGGCGCTCTACACGGGCTCGTTGTTCGCTCGCTTCAGACTCTAGCTTAGCATGCATCGTGTGCTAGGCGCTCTACACGGGCTCGTTGTTCGCTCGCTTCAGACTCGAGTTTAACATGCATCGTGTGCTAGGCGCTCTACACGGGCTCGTTGTTCGCTCGCTTCAGACTCTAGCTTAGCATGCATCGTGTGCTAGGCGCTCTACACGGGCTCGTTGTTCGCTCGCTTCAGACTCTAGTTTAACATGCATCGTGTGCTAGGCGCTCTACACGGGCTCGTTGTTCGCTCGCTTCAGACTCTAGCTTAGCATGCATCGTGTGCTAGGCGCTCTACACGGGCTCGTTGTTCGCTCGCTTCAGACTCGAGTTTAACATGCATCGTGTGCTAGGCGCTCTACACGGGCTCGTTGTTCGCTCGCTTCAGACTCTAGTTTAACATGCATCGTGTGCTAGGGGCTCTACACGGGCTCGTTGTTCGCTCGCGTCAGACTCTAGTTTGACATGCATCGTGTGCTAGGTGCTCTACACGGGCTTGTTGTTCGCTCGCTTCAGACTCTAGTTTAACATGCATCGTGTGCTAGACGCTCTACACGGGCTTGTTGTTCGCTCGCTTCAGACTCTAGTTTAACATGCATCGTGTGCTAGGCGCTCTACACGGGCTCGTTGTTCGCTCGCTTCAGACTCTAGTTTAACATGCATCGTGTGCTAGGGGCTCTACACGGGCTCGTTGTTCGCTCGCGTCAGACTCTAGTTTAACATGCATCGTGTGCTAGGCGCCACCCATAGACTAGCCCGCCGAACTCATATTCTCGTAAACGCCGTTAATTCCCTTACTCACACTCTTGATATATTTCACAGTCCATATTTTTTTTTGGTATTCAAAAATATGTATCTAGGTTTCCGTAAATTAGAAATTTTTTCATTTTCCATTTAAAGAATTTGAAAAATTACAAATTTGTTGTTCAAAATTCTGTAAATGCGATAACCTCCGTTTTTCAATTATTAACAGAATGCAAAAACAATCATAATGGTATCTCAAAAATTACGGTCGTGAGAGTTTGCGGCGTGAAATACGAGCGCCTGCGCGTGGCCTCTTAATTCTATTTGTATGAATCATTTCTACTGTCGCTTCCAAACATATTATTCAAAGTTTCATAATACATTTAGAGGCCTTCAAGATCTACCCCTGTTGAGAACTATGACGTAGGCATGTAGGCCCATTCATAATCATGATCACATCACACTAGGCCCAGTTATGATCCGGTTATCAGTCAAAGCAGAGCATTATGGACGAGGCTAGGTTTAGTTTACTCATTATTGTACTGTGTGCAGAGGCGTAGCTATAGGGTTTCTGGCGCCCGGGGAAAGAACTAATTTGGCACCCCCCCCCCCTCTCCCCTTCACAATTTACAGGGAAACCACTACGCAAGTCGTCTGCATCAGAAGACCAAAAGAAGTATGCCTTAGTTCAAAAAGCCATACAAGGAAAGTTCGCGAAAAATAAGGGATTGTTAAAGGCACAAACATGGTTTGAACTGTTCTATAACTATTAACTGAACGTACCTCATAATGTAAGCATCTGATTTTGGACACACAAGACACGCGCCATCACTTCAAAGATGTTCTTTCCGTGCTTTTTCAGCCGCAAACTGATCAATCACGTGATCAACATTGGTTTTATCCAGGGTTTCCCTTTCCACACTTGAAGCTACACTTGTTCAAAGCCAGCGTTTGCTGATGGATACATGCACCTCCGCGCGAGCACCAATCAAAACTGACCAAAATTGTATATGTGTATAATACTCTCAATGGTTCACACGAGAGTACGCATGCGTGTGTCTGACTTTCAATTTCAGTTTCAGTTGAAACTTGAGATTATTAGTAATTGGATGAGCGTAGCGAAGACTCAATTTCACTGTACTTGAAAAATCGAATGTGTTTTTTTTTTTTTTTTTTTTGTTCGCGCTCTACAGGTCAAACAGAAATTCAGATCATGATGAAACTTGGCACACACATGAACACCTATCTGACTTGATGCTGTATAGTTTTGAGGCACGATCGGTTTCACCACTTCTGAGAAAACTCATTCCAAAGTTTTCGAAAATCCCATTAAAATAACCCGGAGGAAAACATTCGTGAAAAATATTTCATCTGAGAGGATTCAAATTCTCAGGGAATTTCAATCTGATAATAATACACATTATTCCGAACTTTCACTCAAATCGGATCAGCCGCTTCGATGTAAAAAAATATATAATGTTATTTGTGTTAATTATTCAAAGCTATTAAGATACCCAACCTATTAAATCAATGCAACAAGTGTCACCACTTGATTGTAAACGATTGAAACAAAGCCTTCTTTATTATCATATAAATTATTGATGGAAAATAAGATGGCAGTGGTTCAACCGATCGCGCCTCAAAACTATACAGCATCAAGTCAGATAGGGGTTCATGTGTGTGCCAAGTTTCATCATGATCTGAATTTTTGTTTGATCTGTAGAGCGCGAACAAAAAAAAAAAAAAAAAAAAAAGGCACTTTTTTTCGGGTATAGTGAAATTGAGTCTTCGCTTCGCTCATCCAATAACCAATCCAAAGATAAGTTGATATGTTCCAGCTCATCCATCAAAGCGGAAGCACATAACGCGTTTGCCTTGTGTGTCAAAGAAACCGCCAGTCCGCCCAGCGTTACGCCGGCGGTAGCTGACTCAATATCATGATATTCCCGCCATTGTTGGAATTCAAGGCAGATATTTAATAATTTATTGACAAGTGAATTTGTCATGGTTGTTGTTCAGTATACTTGCCTCTTTTTATGACACACTACAAGAATTTCTGACTTGTGGAGTATTAGGATAGGGTAATAGTAGTAGTAGTGGAAGTGTTTATTCCTTCAACCCTCTTTCGAGGAAATCGGTACACAATTTACATATTTTACAATATAACTCATTAATAGCATTACATTTGAGTATGGCAGTGAGCCATCATTTATAATTATCAACGAATTAGTAATTCTAGTATATCAAACAAATATTACTACAAATAATGATACATTAGATTAGAATTTACATTAGAATTGAGATAAATCAATAGATCTCGTATATGTAGACACTCTGATACATAGATAGCTAGATAATATGGATAATAAGTTGAATTATATATATATAAAAAAATAGAATTACCGAATATGTCAATACACAGACAAGTTAAATCAATAATTAATAAGTATTATGAATTTACTGAAATCCAGCATCAACGAACTCTTGCACAGAATAGAAACTATTAATTGTGAGGTGCTCCTTGAGGAGTGATATAAATTGATTCAATGGCAGAATCTTAATACTTATTGGGAGAATATTATAAAGTTTACTAAGGTTATCATTCAATAATAATAATAAGGCTATTATTCATCTATACAGCTATAGCTTGTAACCCAGGCCCAGGGTTAATCTTGGCAAATAATGAATTCAATTCAGGCTAAATGCAGACAAAATGTATATAATAGAAATGAAAAATTGTTCACGGTCAAACAAATGCATATAATTATTTAATTATTTAATCGATTTGGCGCCCCCCTAAGTTCGGCGCCCGGGAACTATGGCCCCCCTCTGCCCCCCCCCCCCCCCTTCCTCGCTATGCCTCTGACTGTGTGCATGCTTGATCTATTAGTGTGAGATTGTAATTTTCTTATAAACTGAAAAAATAATTGAATTTACGCAGATGCGAACATCGTATGGTGTCAAACTAATTGGTGTTTGCCGGACAACTTTTCTCTCTCTCTCTCTCTCTTTATCTCTCTCTCTCTCTCTTTCTCTCTCTCTCTCTCTCTCTCTCTCTCTCTCTCTCTCTTTCTCTCTCTCTCTCTCTCTCTCTCTCTCTCTCTCTCTCTCTCTCTCTCTCTCTCTCTCTGGCTGTGACGAAGCTCTTGCCTCCATCCCAAATTTCACTCAATATCAGTACATGTCCCGCCAGAACCTATTGTTCGCCTTTTTTGAAGGACTGGCTTCCTTCTTGGCCCACCGTGATTGATTTGAACCCATATTCAATAATTGATGTGTAAGAAAGTGCATGGTCGTCCATCTTGTAAACCTTATTCCCGCCGTCAACCAACGCACAAAACTGCCACCAGACTTCGCGTAATGCCGCCTCTCACTGCCGCCTCTCCGGCTGAACCCGGTGCCTATCCGAGGCCTAGTCGCCGTCTCCAGTAGCAGTTTATTAGACGAGCTTTAGCGAGGATTCAATTTGACATATTGAAAAAAATTGGTGTTCGTTCTTATGTTTTTTTTTCATGTTTTTTTGTCGGTTCTCCACAAGTCAAACGGCTACAGCTATCAACTTCAAACTTTTTTCCGTTATGCTTCCTCATCTAGCTCAGATCTGTATAGTTTTGTGGCATTATCGGTTGGTAACTTTTATTTTTATGCATTTTAGAAATTTCAAAAATACTCATTAGAATGACACGACGAAAAACAAATTGAAAAATTTTTATTTAAAAAAAAATTGAAATTTTGTGTGGAATTGAATTACATATTGATACACATTCCTGAAAATTCTCAGCTTGATCGGGTCAGTCATTTTGAAGAAAAAACATGAAATGTGCTAAATTGGTTCCCTCGGAGCCGTTTTTACCCATTTATCGATGAGCGTAGCGAAGTCTCCATCCCACTCTTTTATGGCTTTGTCTGTGTGTGTTTTTTTTTTTTTTTTTTTTTTTTGTAAGCACTCCACAGGTCGCAAGGGTTGACTGATCAACATGAAACTTTTTTTGTACACCCAAACTCATCCAACTTAGAACTGTATAGTTTTTGGGATGAATCGGTCGGACCGATTTTGAGAATCATCATCTCAAAGTTTCTAAAAACGCCATAAGATTTGGCTGGGCGGAAAATGTTGAAAAATAAAATCTCTCCAAATGGGATGTTATTCTTTCTATTTGTGTATACATGGATTTTACACATTATTACGATTTTGTAAGCAATTCTGATCAGTCGTTTTGAAGAAAAAAATAAAATGACTGATAATATTCATAATATATATCATAAAAATTGTGACAGAATTAAGTTGTTGAGATTCACCGCTTTCTAGATTCAAGAGTTGCCCAACAATGAAGTATTTTTTATATAGATCAAGGTGTGTAGAATACCAGAGTCAATGAAGTGGCAAGAGTAGAACTACTTTAACGACTTTTATAACTTATTCAGATATCAAGGTGTGTAGAATACCAGAGTCGATAAAGTAGCAAGGGTACAACTACTTCAAGGACTTTTATACCTTATTCAGATATCTCGCTCATCTTACAACGCATATTTCGCGTTTGACTAGTTACCACTGACCCTATAACCTTGTGGCTATGAGTTCAGCTAAGCAAGCTTGGGCAACTGTGATGATATACGGATATACGATTTCTTGGATAAAAACTTTTGTGACTCAAAGTACAAATTATTGATGAGCGTAGCGAAGTCTCCATCCCACTCTTATAGGGCTTTGTCTGTGTGTTTTTTTTTTTTTTTTTTTTTTGTAAGCACTCCACAGGTCGCAAGGGTTGACTGATCAACATGAAACTTTTTTTTGTACACGCAAACTCATCCAACTTAAAACTGTATGGTTTTTGGGATGAATCGGTCGGACCGATTTTGAGAATCATCATCTCAAAGTTTCTAAAAACGCCATAAAATTTGGCTGGGCGGAAAATGTTGAAAAATAAAATCTCTCCAAATGGGATGAAATTCTCTCTAAATGTGTATACATGAATTTTACACATTATTACGATTCTGTAAGCAATTCTGATCAGTCGTTTTGAAGAAAAAAATGAAATGACTGATAATATTCATAATATATATCATAAAAATTGTGACCGAATTAAGTTGTTGAGATTCACCGCTTTCTAGATTCAAGAGTTGCCCAACAATGAAGTATTTTTTATATAGATCAAGGTGTGTAGAATACTAGAGTCAATGAAGTGGCAAGAGTAGAACTACTTTAACGACTTTTATAGCTTATTCAGATATCAAGGTGTGTAGAATACGAGAGTCGATAAAGTAGCAAGGGTAGAACTACTTCAACGACTTTTATACCTTATTGGGATATCTCGCTCATTTTACAACGCATATTTCGCGTTTGACTAGTAACTAAAATGTTACCCAATTGGCAAATTTAGGCAAAAGTTTGGCAAAGTAGTCGACATACTATTACTTCACGCTCGTCTAACAACGCGTATATAGCGTTTTCCTAGTTTAACACTACATTTACCAATTCCATCATCCACAAATATGCCGACGAATTTACATGAAATAATCGATTTTCGTCTATTAATTAGTAGAGTGATAGGCCTAATTATAACATTATAGGCCTATCACTAATTTAATCTGTGCATTTTGTATAATGATCAATTTTACATCTGCTGTCAATGGAAAGAAGTAATCATTGCTCAAGAGACTCAGTTCAAAGTGGAAGATATCAACATTCGTGTGTTTATACTGAAAGACTTTTATCTACGGCGAAAAATTATGGTCACAGACAGCGCAGTCCTGGAGTTGAAGACCATTAGTTTTAAATGATCAAAATGGGGTGGTAAGATCGCCCCTGTGGTGTCCCGTCCAAACGATCCTCAGCCTTAATTGGGGAACAATAATTTTGTATCAAGTTTCGATGTTATTGAAAAAAAATAATAATAATTGAGGCCAAAACAATCTTCACCCGTCGGGACGCGTTATAGCTATCTTCCCTCACAACATCAATTGCAGCAGTTCTTGTCACTTGTCACTTGACTATCTCTTCTTGATGGACATCTGCTGGGTTATACGGGGGTAGCATTCTGAGCAGGGAATAATAATGAAACTATGAAGTTTATAATAATAAATTCAATATAAATTAATTATAATATTTTATAATATTCTATAATATTATAATATTAATATTTATTAATATTTATCAATTATAATAATACCCGGAGTTTGAAGAAACGAATGCTTCATTCTGGATTCGAACCCACGCCATACCTGACTTGGGTTTCTGAAATAGTATACCTTAGCGAATAAGCCACTGGAACGGGTGAAGGGGAAGGAAGTCCTTCTCATCAATTTCCTGACTACCTGTAATCAGTAGATGGGCGTAGCAAAGTCTCCATCCCACTCTTATAGAGCTTTGTCTGTGTTTTTTTGTTTGTTTGTTTGTTTGTGGGCACTGCACAGGTCGCAGGGTTTGACTGATCAACATGAAACTTTTTTTGTACGGGCCAATTTTCACAACTTAGAACTGTATAGTTTTGAAATGAATCGGTCGATTAGATTTTGAGAAATATCATGTCAAAGTTTTTAAAAAACCCATAAGATTAGGCTGGGTGAGAAAGTTTGAAAAAATGAAACCTCTCCGAAAACAATAAAATTTTCTCCGAGTGTTCAAACATAAGTCATAAACATAACCACCATTTTGTAAGCAATTCGAACCAACCGTTTTGAAGAAAAAAATTTAAATAACTGTTTTTATACATCAAATATATGTAAATGAGCCAAGATTCACTGCTTCCTAGATTCGCTATTTGCCCAAGCATTAAATATTCTTCATATTCGTCAAGGTGTGTAGAATACCAGAGAAGATAAAGTAGCAATTGAATGAAGGACAAAGTGTGTAGAATACCAGAGTCGATAAAGTAGCAAATGTAGGCCTGTTATTACACCTTATTCAGATATATCGCTCATCTTACAACGCATATTTCGCGTCTGCCTATTTATTCAACACATTTGTCGAGGTGAGAATGGTACGTCGATATATTTTCTGATCTCCGTCTTCTGTGTCTTTGATTGTCCTCTGTGAGTTTTTTTGTCGTAGCGGCTGTTCTGAACACAAGTCTGTCCCGTCTCAACAGGTTGTGATCGAGGCCGGGCGAGGATCGGGTTACCTAGGAGACATAGCTGTCGACGACGTGACGCTAGCTAACGGAACCACTTGCCAGGAGATTGTGACGGATCCCACACAGCTGTTTCTACCGATAGGTGAGTACCGGCCACTTGTTGCATGACCGAGACAGCTGTTCACGGGATGCGCCTGCTGTCACAAGACGAACAGTAGAGAAGAGCCAGAGTTCAGTCGAATGTCTATCCGAATATTTTGTCGGGAATTATAGGGTGGATTGCAGAGATGGAGTTTGAGCATGGGCCTACCTTGGACGGTGTCTAAAGGCCCATTCACAACCGACTTTAAATCGAACTTAAACCTAAACATTAATGTTTGTACTACGCATGTCCGTAGAAGTGTTCATGACGACTTGACTCTGACGTCATCGACTCCAAGTGTGATCATGCCAAACACTTCGACTGGAAGATAAGTTTGACTTTAGAAGGAACCAATCATAATCAGTCACTGCCATCTGAATCGAGGAACGGCAAATAGAATCTCAACGAGTTTTCGCGCCACAGCAAGATAACCTCAAAAGTATCTTCACGGATGAGGAGCCTACCTAGCCTACTTTAGATTTTAAAATGAAAAGAGATGGAAAACTTTTGCCATGCTACATGAATTGTGTAGCACTGTATGATAAGTCAAGCAGTGACATTTTAGGTTAGGTTGTACATGAATTTCACACTGTAAAATGGCGGCGTGAACAACAGCTGATTTTATTCCATTGACTTCAACTTTTCGTTGTGAACTCAATTAAAGTTTCAAAGTTAGAGTTCAGGTTTAGGTTCGAGTTGAAGTTGGTTGTGAATGAGCCTTAAGGTAGGCCCGGGCTTGAACTCTGTATCCGCAATTCATTCATAGACTCTACATCGTTAGCTGAATTTTTCAAAGGTAAGGAAGATTTTACTGGCTCATAATTTATTGCTGAAGGCTTTGATATGGTATTCAGAAACAGAAAAAACAGTGGCACTGTCAGTGTTCCCCAGCATTGAGAGCTGGACCCTTATCTAATGAATGTCGTGCTAGTGCTAGTTAGCTCCAAGAGGCTAGGACTTTGATTGGTCAATATCTCCCAGGAGAGCTACCTGTCATGGCAACGTGTCTGGTCTGTGTGTACTTCCATTGTTGTTAGCACAAAATACTAGCCCTGTTTAGGAGGTGGGCTTCGAAATGTGATGAATTATCCAGTCCAAGAGACCGTGGATTTGTTTTCATGATATATTGTCATTGTTGGTAGCTTTTTTGGTAAACATTAACCAATGGGCGTCCTAGTCTCTTGGAGCTAGCTAGCTCTAGCACGGGATGTATTAAGTAAGGGTCCAGACGTAGTATCACACGTGGAAATGTGCGTAGAAATCGTCGGTGTGAGGGATCTCTCGTGACCGGACTTTGGGTCTGTATCAGCGCCGCCCTACAGCTCAACGTGTGAGAAACAGTTCCACCCCAGTTCGCGCTCTTTTCAGTTAGTATGAGAATATGTTTTCTGTACACACATTCAATCAGGTCGCCTAGTGTGACTATCCAGCCGCTGCTTGCTACTCGAGCGCTGGCGCTAGTGGTATAGCAGCAGTCTCGACCAGCCAATAGGGCAGCAAAGTAGGCTGTGGCGCGGAAGGATAGGGTTCTAATTTAGGTTCATTCTTATGGGTAATAGCACGTACATGATTTTGAAACTGTCATAACTTCTAAACTACTAACATTACGGCTAAACCAGTTAGCCCACAATGTTCAGTAAACTGTTATCTTCACGATGAGACACATACATTGTATCAAACGCCTAGTCAATTTAAACAATTAGATGATGAAAGACATGCTGTAATTGCAACGTCGAAAACTAACGATAGCCGTGCGAGTAGGAGTGCACCCGCATGACGATCAAAGCTTAATGTTGCAACATCTGTTTTGCGATGATGCCAAGCGATACCTAGCAAGCAGCTAGCAAGTTTCTTGAGAACACGGCCACTGTGAGAATTCCGATGCAACTATCTCTCTCCTTCATTCGCTTGGCGACATCGCAATTACAGCATGTTTTTCATCATCCAATTGTTCAAATTAACTGGGCGTTTGATACAATGTATGTAACTCATCGTGAAGATAACAGTTTACTGAACATTGTAGGCTGACTGGTTTAGCTGTAGTATTACTAGTTTAGAAGTTATGACAGTTTTAAAATCATGTACGTGCTATCACCCATAAGAATGAACCTACATTAGAACCCTATCCTTCCGCGCCACAGCCTACTTTGCTGCCCTATGACATGACTCGGTAGCTGGAGGAGGTGTGTACAGTGAATTCATTCTCGTTGAACTGTCTCGGTAGAATATCCAATCGGTTTCGGTATGAATCCAACCTGGCTTAACTCTATTCCGATCTAAGGTCACGGTGATGAGGCTGGGGTCTCGTGGTTATCACCGAGTTGCAGTGTCGATTTCATAGATGTGAGATTGAACATTGGAGCTAAAGAGGGAGAGAGAGAGAGAGAGAGAGAGAGAGGGAGATACCAAGGGAGGGGAGAGATAGAAAGAGAGAGAGAGAGAGAGAGAGAGAGAGAGAGAGAGAGAGAGAGAGAGAGAGAGAGATACGAAGGGAGGGGAGAGAGAGCGAGAGAGGGCAAGGGAGAGAGGGAGTAAGTGGAAGAAAGTGAGACAGAGGGAGAGAGGGAAACAGAGGGGAGAAAGAGAGAGTGAGAGAGAGAGAGAGAGAGAAAGAGAGAGAGAACGAGAAGGAAAGAGAGAGAGAGAGAGAGAGAGAGAGAGGGGGGGAGGAGAGATAGAGTGAGAGGAAGAGAGTGGGACGAAGAGACTCAAGAGAGAGCTGAAATAGTGAATTTGCAGGAATTAATTTCATTATTTTATGTAATAATCTCCTACTATTAGTATCAATTGATCCGTTTCCGTTTGATTCAATTGACCGGTTTACAGAATGTTCATCTTCATTTCGATAAAATATCTGAGCAACTTGACTCTACTCCCAGGTGACGACGACGGTCTGGACAGTTCCCAAAGCTGCCGCTCTCGCTGCACCGCCAGCGCGCCACCACCGCCACCCAGCTTCGTGCCACTGCGCATGCCCGACACGCCTGTAGAGACACCTGTCATGGCGGCGTGCGACTGCCATCCTGGTTGCCTTGACAACGGCGCGTCCTGCTGCCAGGACTACTCGGACTATTGCGTCATAGGTGAGGTCATATTGTTCGTAGATATTCGTGTTCATTCATCCATATCGGGCTAGACGACGCATAGCACTGATGACTGAGATCTATTGGCGTCCATGGATGATACATGGGCTTATTGGGAGGGTGGGATCAGAGGTTATTTCATTGAGTGTTTTTTGAATAGTCAGAAGGAGTCAGTCGTGGCCCGTTGTTAAGGAACCATCCCAGTATTGACCTGAATACGGAGGGCAACCACGAGATGCACCGCTGACTGGATGGTCGAAGATGGCGGGAATTGAGCCCCGGTCTCCTGAATGACGGTTCAGTATGATAGTCATTAGACCACTCGTCCCAGGACATCATTGTTATATCGCATACTATCATATACGATGCAATGTAACACATACGTCAATAAGCCATTATAACATGATTAGTTGATGATCAATTCCAATTGGATCTGATTGGCCTTCAAGAAGATTTGATAAGCGGACCTCCAAGACACACGATCACGAACCAGCGCACGCGCACTCGGCCTGATCCACTGACGTTAGAGAGTGCAGGGAAAGTTAACAGTGATCGCATCCAAATACCTCAGATCTTTGTCGAAACAATTCTCACTCACCCCTCCTCCCCCTCCCCCTCTTCCGTTTTGTTCACCTTCCATACATCTTGATGTGCATGAGTGAGTGAGAGGTCAACATTTCCATGCTGTGGTTTGACTTGTGATTCCGCTTGGAGCAATCCTACCGGCCACAAGACCAAGCTCGTGGTAGCGCTCACTCCGGATAACCAGTACCTCACGGGCGTTTGCGTCGCACGGATATATATATATATATATATATATATATATATATATATATATATATATATATATATATATATATATATATATATATATATATATATATATATATTTATTCATATATATATATATATATATATATACATTTTTTTCTAGCGACACAATTATGATGTGAATTGTCGGTTTTCTTTCCGGAAAATTCTTAGTTATCATGTTGACCTGACAAGAATACTTTCATCCCATCGAAAGAATAAGAAGTATCCTAAAAATCACTTTCCTTCTTTTCCAGCCAAGATGACGTCATTATCTTCAAGCCAAACGACACCGTCCACCGTGCTGGAATATCGTACTGTCGTCACAATCCCTTACCGCCCCCTGACTCCTCCCACACGAGACACACCTCTTCCTCTGCCAATCGCTCCACTTACCTTGACGACACCACTTCCACTCGTCATCTCTGGCCGCCCCTTTCCGCCTTCCTCGACCGTCCTGGCGGTATCGCTTCCACCCGCGTCGTTACCTGACCGCCCCCTGACCTCTCTAACTCCCCTCCTCCTCTCGGCGTCATCAATCTCACCCGCGCCCTCACCTATCACAATCCCAGAAGTGATCTCCACCTTACAAGCTGATATGTCCAAACTCGAGTCGACCACAAACCTAATTCCTTCAAACGTGAACGAAACGGAAATCGATTCAAATTTGAGCATTCTGGCCAGCGACACAACTAAAATGAGTTCGACAAATATAACGATCACAAAAAATAACACTTTTGATGATCTACTCAAAATTTGGAAAGAGAAAAACGATCCGAATTCTACGTTTTTCTTACCCACTCGGAGTGTACCGCGAGTGTTGAACGGAACAACCACAACAAAGGTCACTCCCAAGGTCAACAATGCCACGGTATCAATGTCAGTCAACACACAACAAATACATCCAACTGAAGTTGCCGACAGCACAGTTACAAGAGTGACAACAAAAGTAGATACACTTTCGACAGAATTGCCGATTGTTACAAAAGATTACACCAAGGTTGTATCATCCATCAGGGATGTTACAGTCGAGCCAACTGAGATGACAGTTGAAGTGTCGTTACCCGGAATGATTACTACAATACCTGGTGATAAAACTCAGAATGTGATAATCGAGGTCACGGAGAAAAAGAATGTCTCGAAGACGAATGAAGTCAATACTACAACAGTTCCTCTCATGACGAATATAACAGAGGCAACAGAAGTAACCACCAAGTCGATACAGAATGTAACAACAACAACAACGAAGATGGTACAGGAAGAAACGGAAGCAACGACTAAAAAGAAACAGATTGCCACAGAAGCAACGACCAAGAAGATTGTGGTATATTATACACTTTCAACCACTAAGATACCAACTTCTCGAACCACGAGACGGAGATTCACGAGAAAACCTAGTACATATGTGACGAGGAAAAGATTAACTACCACCACAACAACGAGAAAACCGACGACGACAACTAAGATCGTGTTGCCAGGGAAACCGAAGTTGACTGTACCTGATGACAATGATAAGGAGACCTGGTTCTTGACTGATAACCAGGTGGAGAAACACAAGCGTTATCAAGGTAGACATATACAAGACAATATAGCTTATATCTGTTTCTGTTACAACAGTTTCTGAGATTTATCTGTCCGTATATAAATCATGTTTTGAAGTAATTAAAGTGATCAAATTATATTTTCGGTGATGTCAACATGATCTTCGAGCAACATACTACAAGTGAACATGAAGGGAAGTATTAGTTTTAGTTATTCTGTGAGATACTTACGATTCAAGATTTTGCCTTCTGGTCTAGCCAGAAGGAAGGCTGACATCCAGCTAATTTGACATTTAGTGACCATACGGAGTTCTTATGACTTTGAGGTGTACTTCTGACTTCTTTTGTTCAATTATATTGTATTATGCCATAGATTTACACAGATTTATGTAAGCACATTTCTTATTTTGAGGATTTTCAAGATACTTGAGTCCTAGAAGTCTGAAAATCACTCAATAGAATGCAAGAACCTTGGAAGAAAAATTGTGTGCACGGCCATCAGGATGTCATCAACATCAAGAGGGCTGGAGCAACAAGTCTTTTCACCGCCACTGGTGGTTCTTGCATGCATGCCATAACAACTATCAAGGTTTCAAGAAAAGAAGGAATGCATTTTTGAACATTGAACTTGTATAATTTACGATTAGGGTCTAATAATAATTTCAAGAAAATCAAATATCCCAAGAAAAGAAGAAGAGAAGAGAAGAAGTTGAGAGAAAAAGAAGACCAACACACATTTGTGTATCCATCCTGACTTGGTTTTTCGTGGTTTCCCACAGTCCACGAAGCAAATGCTTGGATGAAGTACTAATTGGCCACGACCTTCAATTAGTAGAGTGATAGGCCGAATTATAACATCATAGGCCTATCACTCATTTTTTTTTTCCATTTTGTACAATGACAAACTTTACATTTGCTGTTAATGAGAAGAAGTGATCATTGCCTAAGAGACTTAGTTCAAAGTGGAAGATATCAACATTCGTGTGTTTTGTTTACTCTTAATACCAATGCTGGTAATGTCCGGATATATATCACAGAAACGGTTTTTACTTATAATGTGTTCCGGACTTTCGGAAACTGGAAGACTTTTATCTGCGGCGAAAAGTTATGGTCACCGACAGCGCAGCCCTGGTGTTGAAGTTCATTAGTTTTAAATATTTAAAATGGGGTGGTAAGATCGCCCTTGTGGTGCCCCGTCCAAACGATCCTACTTTTCATCCTTAGCCTTAATTGGGGAACAATGATTTTGTATCAAGTTTCGATGTTATTAAAAAAAAAAAAAAAAAAAAATATCTGTTGTATCTTCAGATGGACTAATAGATACAAAATCTGAATAATTTTCCGAATTGAATGAGTTTGAATGAATTATCTTTGTTCAGTCACCATTTGTGAATTGATGAACCTGTCTCAAATGGTTACCTCTCATCAGATGTTCTATTTGTTCTCATAGCAGGTTTTTAGTGATGGTTAGGATTCTATGGGTGATACTTGTTGTGAATTGAATCTGTAAAGGTGGAGGAGAAAAAACCCTCCACTTGAACTCTTGTGCGGTGGCTCAACAAATATTCCACGAGTACAGTTGATTTTGGGGACAGTTGGTTTTCAGGACATTCGAGTCTTCAGACAGTTGGTACCTCCTCGAAAACCTCGCCTGAAACTAGAAAGTGTGCTTTAATAATGGTGATGGAAGGATGTGAATCACCGGCACAGTAGCTGAGTGGTTAGCTCACTTGCTTCGTGTGATCCGGGAGGTGAAGGGACACATCGGACCCGGTTCGATCCCCGCCACCGTCCATCTTTACAGGGGTTTTTCGTGGTTTCCCTCTGTAGTCTAGGCTAATGCCGAGATGGTTCCCACAATATATGCCACGACCGCTTCCTTCCCACTATCCTTCCCACTACCCATAAAAACCTTCATCTCATCATCCCATCATCTTATTAATCATTCATCCGATGTCAATAGATCTTAGTAATCATTACAGTGCGTCGTTAAAACCCAATATATATAAAAAAGATGTGAATTGTATTCTATCGTACGCCCGTCTGTACGACGGATTGCCTGGATCTCTCCTCCAAAGAAACTGTACCGAACTGAATCTCTTTCTTTGGGTTCATATATTGGAAATCGAAGTGATTAAACTGTATCCATGGCAACACGTCTAGGGTGAAGCTGTTCTCGTCAAGAAGCTCCCCCCCCCAAACAACTCCATCCATCCTGAAACCTAACCGCAAGTCAAGTCTCTGCACGAAATTATCAAAACATAACAGCTACAGGCTTCTGTCAAGTGACAATAATTTGACAAACAATGGTCACCATGGCAACTGGTGGACTACCAAACATACTGACTGGTCAATTCCAACTGGTGGACATTGTTGTCTGTATATTTCAACAATGGGTGACGTCACTTGATAGAAGCCCATAGAGTATCTTTTCATAGATAATCAATAGAAATCCGAACATTTTTCAGGATACAAATTATTCTTGTTTGAAATTGGAGTGACTGAACCGACTTGACATAACCTAACCTGATCCAACAATGAAACCGCTGACCTCCACCACTGAACTCTCTCAATTGTTTACCAATTGTCAATTGTTGTGAGAAGTGGATATATATGACCACCCGTTGTTAGATTACTTGACTACAGTTTCATTTCGGACGCATTTCCATGGAGAACAGTTTCATCCATTGTTTGGGACATATATGTTTTGAAATGCATCATTGATGATATCGAAAGATCTTTATTGATGGCAAAATTCGGCAGAGCCGTACTTACATCGAACCAGTTTAAAATCCAATCAACATACATTTCCGAATAAAAAATCGAATACACGACAAAACCCATCAAATTACAGAGGGATGAATGAAAACATACGGTTGTCATACACACAGAGATATTACCCTTCTTGTTGTTCGATGTAAGCACACAGCAGTTTCATGAAATAAACTCACAACACATTCATCAAATGAAAAAACAACAAATTCACAGTAACAATATACTTATAAGTTTGACAAAATATTTCCAATAAATTCGGCACATAGGCTATATGTTCTTCAATATTCAACATCCAATGACTACGTATATCACACAGTCGGGAAACGGTTTAGTCAAACCGGTTCACGCTGAAACGATTTACAGATGGCAATATACCTACCTGTCGGTTTTGGTGTAAAACACTTTAGTTCCAATCCAGTTTGGCAAGTGAATTGGAGAACTCGATACGATTGATATACACGTCAAACCGATTCAAGGCAAGATCTTCTGTATCATTGTAATAATTTAGAAGGCCGTGCTCAAGCTAATCTTGACCGATTCACAAGGCGCTGCTAATATTCAAAATGGCTGACGTTGAAACGTTTTGCCAAACTGTTACTGAGTTGTTGTGATGTACACACATTTGTTGAACCGTTTCAGCGTGAACCGGTTTGCCTAAACCGTTTCCCGACCTTGTGGTATACGTAGTCTATGAAAGGAAGAAGCAATAATGGGGACTGAACCATAAATGTAATGAAGAATATGAATGACAGGTTTCTAGTGTCAGTTTGCTTTAATTTCCGTGTGGTAGATATGAAGTCACTCGTATCCGACGTGAGAGCCTGCCACTAACCACCACACGTTATTGCCCCGCAGGTAAGAGCTGGCAGGCAGCCCAGAAAGCGCCGCTCAACGACAACTCTTCCGATTGGTCGGCCGTACCTCTAATCGCCGGCATCGTCGGCGGTGTTGCCGTACTGCTCGTGGCCGGCCTCGCCGCGGCGCTGGTGCTGCGCCGGAGACGCCTGCTGGTGCGACGCGGCAACATGGCCGACGACTCGGACGTGCGGTTCCTCACAGCCGACGAGGTGCTCGACTTCAACATGGCTCGCCCGAGGAGAGCCGAGCGGGCCGACGAGTGCGACGACGCGCTGCTGTAGCTGTCGGGTCACGTGGTGCAGCGGTCACGTGGTGCAGCGGTCACGTGCTGGGACGAGCGGGTCTAGATTGGGATTGATTGGACCATATATATATATAAATGTTTATATATACATATATATATATATATATATATATATATATATATATATATATATATATATATATATATATATATATATGAATACATATATATATATATATATATATATATATATATATATATATATATATATTTATATATATATATATATATATATATATATATATATATATATATATAAATATTTATATATATATATATATATATGAATATATATATATATATATATATATATATATATATATATATATATATATATATATATATATATATATATATGAATATATGTATATATATATATATATATATATATATATATATATATATATATATATATATATATATTATATATATATATATATATGTATATATATATATATATATATATATATATATATATATATATATATATATATATATATATATATATGTATATATATATATATATATATATATATATATATATATATATATATATATATATATATGTGTATTCAAAAATATATTTATATATGAATATATATACGTATATATATATATATATATATATATATATATATATATATATATATATATATATATATAAATATATAAATATATACATATATATATATACATATATATATATATATATATATATATATATATATATATATATATATATATATATATATATATATATATATATATATATATGTATATATATATATGTATATATTTATATATTTATATATATATATATATATATATATATATATATATATATATATATATATTTATATATATATATATATATATATATATATATATATATATATATATATATATATATATATATATATATATATGATTATATACAGGCCTATGATTGTAAACAGCCATGTTCTGATGAACCCATTAGAGTCGCAATTGAGGATAATTACAATGAAGGTTACCAAGCAATATCCGAGCAGGACCGAGAACGCCCGAATGTCGCGCAGGGAAGCAGCGCCGACCCGCGTGGGGATTGCCCCGCAGTGAAGACGTTGGAAGTGGCTGGTTCCAATTGTTGGCTCATTCCTCGATCTGAACCATGATTGTTTGGAATCCACGTTATTTTCATCATTTTCAGAGTGATTCAGTTGAAACACTTTGTACAGAAAAATAAAGATGAATATATAATAAGAATACTGACTATCATGATGTTTATTTTTGTGAAAACACTTGTCTCCCATCATAATCATCGACAAATTCCACTATCGTCCCTCTCGCTATTTGTGAATCATCTGGATGGTTTCTTATCATCAGTATGCATTTGATCATTTATTTAGATCTGTTGAATCAAAATCATCTGGAACTTCAATCACTCATCATCACTTCACTTATATACGTACTCAAGGTTTTATGCGACGAAATGATGTATAACTCCGCCAGTAGACCACGCTTCGCTTCACTTGGCGTTAGATCGCCGAACAGAGCAGACTTATGTAACTTTGTGCTCCGTGGAACAAATTCGAATTATCTTATTGGAGTCCCGCCCCAATTCCAGATCAACCAATAATAAGGCTGGACATTTGTTCTGGTGCATCCCCCCCCCCCCTCCACACTGATACTGCTGGCTGGTCTAGGTGAGGAGTGATGTGAATGAATCGTGTCAAGTAGCTGATACAATCAAATGAAGGAATATACTGATACACAGGGACCCGAATCGAAATCAATAAAGGTTCCGGTTCCGGTTCTTAATTTTCTCAAATAACGGTTCCGGTTCTACGATCAAGAAGGTTCCGGTTCCGGTTCCATAGTGTGAATAAGGGTTCCGGTTCCGGTTCCACTTGCTAAATTATTTCATATTTTTTTGTTCCTTGCTTGTGGTGGTTCGTCTATTTTTGGTGGTTTTTGACACTTTGTTTTGTTTGTCCATCAGCCGGGGACAAATCTTTCCCCTCACACTGGGTTTCGACTTTCGAGGTTCCTCCTTTACACCTTCTCTTCTGACAAAATTTATACAGAAATGGTGAAACAGGAGAAATTTCCGAAATAGCGAAAACCCGATCAAACTGGCCACACGCTCTGATATCGGTTATGTTTGGTGCATTACTTAGAAGTTATACAGCTACGAGGGCACCGCCAAAGAACGATTCTCAGAGAGCTGTGTTCCTTTATAGAGGCATACTCTCAAATGTCAATGTATTTTTCCCGAACAAAAACGTGGACACAAAATGAATCAACTGTCGTTTTTGGCACAATCCCGTGAAAAGGATTCATTTTTTAATGTCTGAAAAAAAAATAACTAGAAAGTTTTAAACAAAATGAGTGAATAATGAGTCTGAATTAGGTATTGAGAACCTTTATGGAACCGAAAAGAACCCAAGATTTTTAGGGGTTCCCGTTACGTCTCCGGTTCTTGAAAATCAATATTAAAGGTTCCGGTTGCGGTTCTCAAAAAATACGGGTTTTTTCGGGTTCCGGTTCCGGTTCCGGTTCGGGTCCCTGCTAATACAGTCACACTGTGGCCTGCGAAGGTCAGTCGGCATCCCTCTGTATTTTTTAATCCAAGGTTAGGACAGGACGATTGGTCGTCTCTTCCATCAATCAATATCGACGATTGTGTGTTTCAACCGTCAATAACGAGCTAAATATATAATGTGTCGTCAAACCATCATTATTATCAGTTTGTTACAATCCCAGCTCGACATTTCCGAACGAGAATGTTGTTTGGTGGGAGAAACGACAGAACAACTGACTACTACTGGCGATACATTTCATAAGTCCATTGTTGCGTGTAGCCACAAAACAATGTTCCGACCGACAGTTCCCACTATCCACATCACTAACGCGCGGGTGATTCGAGTCTTCATCTGTTGCTTATTTGTGCGACCGTCTTACTATATCTCACTACTACTGTAGTAGTAGTAGTAGTGGTAGTAGTAGTAGTAGTAGTGGTAGTAGTAGGAGTAGTAGTAGTAGAAGTAGTAGTAGTAGTAGTAGAAGTAGTAGTAGTAGTAGTAGGAGTAGTATTTTTTTTTTTTTTTTTTTTATTGTTATCAAACAAATACATATGTTAAAATTCTATAGACCCGCAAAGTCAAAAATTTTAACTTGTCTGCGGGTCTATTAACATGTATTACACAAAAAATACAATCAAATTCAGTTGTCTGGATGATATACAATACATATACATAGATATAACTCACACAATTCAAAATTAAATCAAATTCTACTCAATAATGAATTCCTTAATGAAATAACAAAACAGAGAAATGTTTGTGCTGAAAAGCAAAATATAGTAAAAATATAAAGTAAAATATAGCAAAAAAATAAAAAATAATATAGCAAAATATAGTAGTAGTAGTAGTAGTAGAAGTAGTAGTAGTAGTAGTGGTAGTAGTAGAAGTGTTTATTCCTTTAACCCTCTTTCGAGGAAATCGGTACACAATTTACATATTTTACAATATAACTCATTAATAGCATTACATTTGAGTATGGCAGTAAGCCATCATTTATAATTATCAACGAATTAGTAATTCTAGTATATCAAACAAATATTACAACAAATAATGATACATTACAGGATTTCAGATTGATCGATACGGAATTAGATAAATCAATAGATCTCGTATATGTAGACACTCTGATACATATATATAGATAGCTAGATAATATGGATAATCAGTTGAATTATATATAAAAAAAAAATAGAATTACCGAATATGTCAATACACAGACAAGTTAAATAATTAATTAATAAGTATTATAAATTTACTGAAATCCAGCATCAACGAACTCTTGCACAGAATAGAAACTATTAATTGTGAGGTGCTCCTTGAGGAGTGATTTGAATTGATTTAATGGCGGAATCTTGATACTTATCGGGAGAATATTATAAAGTGTACTACCTGAACCCTACTGACCTTGGTCGTAGATAACGCTGTAACTCTAAGTGTGAGTTGATCGTTCCATTAAAATATGCACAGCTCTCAGCATTGAGAATCATATAGATAAAAATACCATCAAAATATATATATCAATAAGCGATAAAATTTTGTCAATTCAGATATTAATTCAGATATTTCTGGAATTTCGATGAACTCTCAAGGTATAATTGACTTGTTCATCATTTTTATGATAACTTCTCATCACGACGAGCTGTTCACAGAGAGTTACATGGATCTGGGGTCAAATTTGAAAAATTTATCGTAACTTTTCACCTCTTCACTTTCTCAATATTCACTAGCTGAATGTCATGTTCCTGATTTTTTTTAAGTGTGTTCCGATGAAGGGAATCCAAATAATTTTGAAGAGCAGTTGTATCAAACATATTTCTGAATACTGTCAAATTTTTAGCTTGTTAAGCTGGATTCACAATGCGAACTTATGATTAGTGACTAATACTAAATACTTAAATTAAGAAACTGAGCATTCACATAGGCTTGAAATAAGAATTAACCCCTCAAGCCGGTACTTGATTTCTCGAAATACATCCTCAAAGCGGTACTTAATTTACAGAATTTTCTAAGTTTTAGTAAATTCTCTTATATTAATCCAACCATTTCTCATGACGTATCAAAGGTATACCAACAAGAATTTGATATATTATCCATTGAAGCTTTATCTATCTCGCCTTTTTTTTTTTTTTTTACTCGACTTTTTATGCAAAATTTTATTTTTTAATTCTCATGAGTCGTGGCTTTCTTAAGATGGCGGATTTGAATTGAAATCTACATGTTAGAAGGCTGTAAACGAGCGGTTCATCGAGCGGGATAGCTTCCTTTTGTATTGACTTCCTGCCATTTCGAATTCACGACTTCTGATTGGTCGGACTGATGATTGAAACTAATGATCAATACTAAAGTTGAAAGTTTGTTAGACGAGCTTTAGCGAGGATTCAATTTGACATACTGAAAAAAATTGGTGTTCGTTTTTATGTTTTTTTTTGTTTTTTTTTTGTTTTTTTTTATGTTTTTTTGTCGGTTCTCCACAGGTCGAACGGCTACAGCTATCAACTTCAAACTTTTTTTCGTCATGGTTCCTCATCTAACTTAGATCTGTATAGTTTTGTGGCATTATCGGGTGGTAACTTTTTTTTTTATGAATTTTAGAAATTTCAAAAATCCCCATAGAATAACCAGGAGGAAAATACTTGAAAAATCAAATTTTTTCAAGTCCTCTCAAATTTTCGCCGAATATAAAGGAAACTATTAAGCACATTTTGAGAGATTTTTCGCATCAATCGGATGAGAAATAACGAAGAAAACGCATTTATAAAGCATTTTCCCATCAATTTAGGCTATTACGGGAACCAATTAAATCTATAGCAACAAGTGTCACCAATTAATTCAAAACGATTGAAATGAATGAAGAGGAAGGCCGTGACATAACTGATTCTCGTAAGGTTTTTGAACGTTTGGAGTGATCCAAGGTCTGAAGATGTAGATTGGGTTGACAAATTATTTTTCATTCTAGATTTCTATACCCCTAAGCTCGTCTAACAACGCGCATCCCGCGTTTTCCTAGTTAACTTTCAAGGTCAGTCACTAATATTAAACACAATGTGAACGTCAACACTGATTCCGTATCTGCTAACTTTAGTTAATCATTGATCACTAATCATTAGTTCGCATTGTGAATCCAGCTTTATACGACCGACGCCACAGTTTGGCCTTGAACAGCTCAAGCCCGCAGGACTACCATTAGGCCTACATCACATGCAGACTCATCAGCACATGGATAATGTTGTATATTGACGCCGCTTGGTGTTCCGGTGCTTCCGAGTCATATCATATGGTCATTAAAATAAACATCCTGAAAGCCACGCAGTATAAGAATAAAAACAGTTGTATGTATAAATAATATATATGTTTCCCTTTGAACAATGCAGTTTGAAAAAGTGAATAGTCTGAATAAGTGACTTAGGCCCGGTATTACCAAGTCCAGTTGGCCTTTATCTGACAGTTCAAACTTGTTATCACCATGGTTACCTGTGGTATTTGTTTTCACCAACTCTCAAATAAATACTAACTGGCCGTGGTAATACTGGGTCTTAGGTCCGGTATTACCAAGTCCAGTTAGCCTTTATCTGACAGTTCAAACTTGTTATCACCATGGTTACCTGTGGTATTTGTTTTCACCAACTCTCAGATAAATACTAACTGGCCGTGGTAATACTGGGCCTTAGGTCCGGTATTACCAAGTCCAGTTAGCCTTTATCTGACAGTTCAAACTTGTTATCACCATGGTTACCTGTGGTATTTGTTTTCACCAACTCTCAAATAAATACTAACTGGCCGTGGTAATACTGGTTGGTATATTGGGTATATGCATCATCAGTGTGACTCTATTTCTCATTTCTGGTCAAGTATTTGCACATCCTTTGATATCCATTGCTTCAGGTCAATTTTCACTTGTGATATTTTTGATACATTTCTTAATTCAGTCGGAATTTTATTGAATAATTATGGAATCGGTGATTGCTTCTCTTGTCTACCATAAGAATTATAGAATGAGGTTTCTACAACATTTCCTCTCTGTCTTGTCACGTGTTGATGATGTGCTGTATTCTTATAATAGGTATCAAAATAGTTCGTGATTAAAAATATGGAAAAGAGAAGATTCTTAAAGGTGAATAGCTCATTATTTAATTTTTTATATCTATTTTTCGATTCGATGATTTTGAATATTCTCTTTTGTATATTTTCAATCTTATTCAAATAATTATCAGTTCGTTAAAGTAGTTCTACCTCTGCTACTTTATCGACTCTGGTATTCTACACACTCTTTGATGCATATAGAGAAGACTTCATTGTTGGGCAAATATCGAATGTAGAAAGCAGTGAATCTCGGCAACCTGAATCTGCTTCTATTTCTATAATATATTTGATGAATGAAAACAGTTGGTTCAATTTCTTCTCCGGAACGGCTGATTCGAATTGCATACAAAATCGTGATGATGTGTATCATTCATGTATACATATTGAGTGGATATTTCCTCTCATTCGGAAAGATTTTATTTCTCAGATTTTCTTGCCCAAGCCTAATCCTATGAGGTCTTTAGAAATTTCGAGATATTTCTTCAAATTGGTCTAACCGATTCATTCCAAAAATTATACAGATCCAAGTCTGATAAGTTTGCGTGTACAAAGAAAGTTTCATGTCGATCAGTCGAGCCCTGCGACCTGTGAAGTTCTTACAAACAAACAAACAAACAAACAAACAAACAAACGAGAAGAAAACACACAGAAAGTCCCATAAGATTAGGATGGAGTCTTCGCTCACGCTCATCTAACCACATGTGTTATTAACTAGAACGAAACTGTCATTTCAAGTTCGGTCAAATTGCCCGCTCATCCAACCACTCAGTTCAAATGTATCATAATTTTGATATTCTGTTATCGGAGATAACATATATAACTATGATATATAACATATGATAACTAGCAGTTAAAATTATTAATGTGATAAGTGCCAATGTATTTACTTTACCCATTTTATTATTATATTACATTTTAGTATAGTTTTCAATTTGTTTTCTTACTCAATTTGTCTCAATCACACCACCTTGTACTTTTGTTTATTAATTATGCAGTAATGCATAACTTTTTGTGCCTCACACACACATATTTTTGCTGTCATCAAATATATATTTCACAGAACATGTCAATTGGCTATTTAAACAATTCTACAACTTTTCCAAATATTATTTTTCACTGTTATATATAAGATATTATATATATGTTAAAAAAAAAATCATCAATTCGTAACCTATCGGCTTTTGCCATCTTGTAAACACAAAAACAAATCTACCATACTATCAGTCCACACACAGAGTTTCATACTCTACGTAGGCTTCTTGCAATTGTAACTTTCAAATTGATAACTTCATACCTGTATTGTAATGATTGTGAGAATAAAATGAATTTTAAAATAAATAAAAAAATAAAATAAATAAAATTTCCGAATATTGTTCTCCAGATTTGAATATACTTTGTTACCGCCTCCACAACCGAGTACTTGGGACAGACTCTACTAATGCATAC
Source organism: Brachyptera risi (assembly GCA_964007535.1). Taxonomy (NCBI): domain Eukaryota; kingdom Metazoa; phylum Arthropoda; class Insecta; order Plecoptera; family Taeniopterygidae; genus Brachyptera; species Brachyptera risi. The sequence goes on along the minus strand of OZ023338.1, from coordinate 22,941,109 downwards.
AATGCGACTTTAATAACCATACTAATAGCCATATCACTAGACAAATATATTATATGAAAGTGATACAGTGCAATCCATATATTGCGAAAAATAGGTGTTTAACGTGCGGGTGATCTTGCGCCTCTAAGATCATACACGCCGTACTAACACCTACGTTCTCATTGGGAAATGTACTTGGCTGTGAAAGAGGGAGGATATCTGAGGCGTGATGATGGTTCTCTACTCTAGGTATCTGGCCTATTCTACAATGATTAACACACCGGAGAAGACTAACTCAAGCTGCTTTATTATAGATGGAGATTTTGCATAGAATACAATAAAAATGATCTATAATAGCTTACTCAACCTCTCCACCACGGCCAACGTTATCATTGAGAGCTTGGCCAAGTCGATGTCCTGACTTCCTTCCTCTTCCCTCCTCTTCTGGCTGTCCTCACACCGCGGATCGGATCAGTCCTCCTTTATCGATAGTCGTTTAACGAGAGCCCAATCTTCGTCCGAGGCGCCACTTATATCGCCCCGTGTAACTGCTCTAACTCTCTAACCCTCCGCTACCTCCCTCTTCGCTAGCTTGCGATCCCGTGTCGCGATCTAGCTCTAGACCGTCTTAGACCTGGTTCTAGACCGGACAGGGTCGTGACAATATCAGCAAAACTGGACCCATACATGTTGACATCAACTTCTTCAATATATCGCCTCATGTTGACATCAACTTCTTCAATATATCGCCTCATGTTGACATCAACTTCTTCAATATATCGCCTCATGTTGACATCAACTTCTTCAATATATCGCCTCATGTTGACATCAACTTCTTCAATATATCGCCTCATGTTGACATCAACTTCTTCAATATATCGCCTCATGTTGACATCAACTTCTTCAATATATCGCCTCATGTTGACATCAACTTCTTCAATATATCGCCTCATGTTGACATCAACTTCTTCAATATATCGCCTCATGTTGACACCAACTTCTTCAATATATCGCCTCATGTTGACATCAACTTCTTCAATATATCGCCTCATGTTGACATCAACTTCTTCAATATATCGCCTCATGTTGACATCAACTTCTTCAATATATCGCCTCATGTTGACATCAACTTCGTCAATATATCGCCTCATGTTGACATCAACTTCTTCAATATATCGCCTCATGTTGACATCAACTTCTTTAATATATCGCCTCATGTTGACATCAACTTCGTCAATATATCGCCTCATGTTGACATCAACTTCGTCAATATATCGCCTCATGTTGACATCAACTTCTTCAATATATCGCCTCATGTTGACATCAACTTCGTCAATATATCGCCTCATGTTGACATCAACTTCTTCAATATATCGCCTCATGTTGACATCAACTTCTTCAATATATCGCCTCATGTTGACATCAACTTCTTCAATATATCGCCTCATGTTGACATCAACTTCGTCAATATATCGCCTCATGTTGACATCAACTTCTTCAATATATCGCCTCATGTTGACATCAACTTCTTCAATATATCGCCTCATGTTGACATCAACTTCTTCAATATATCGCCTCATGTTGACATCAACTTCGTCAATATATCGCCTCATGTTGACATCAACTTCGTCAATATATCGCCTCATGTTGACATCAACTTCGTCAATATATCGCCTTTTGCACTCGAAGGGAAGAGAATGGATTGATTTCAAGTGAGTCTCAGAAGCTGATAGATGCTATCGAGGCGTGAAGTGAAATACATTCTAGATGATAAATAGTTCAACTGAATCACCTGTCGGAGTCTGTATGTGTAGATGTACCTGTATTTGTTAATTGTTCTGTCTATTGTATGATGTCTATGTGGTTTATTCACAGGATCAGTCATTAATAAAATGTCAAGATCTATTATAATAATAATAATAATAATAATAATAATAATAATAATAATTTATTTTCCACAGTATACATTGGTAATGTTATGTTTCGTCATAATACATAGATTCAAGTTGTTCTACAGTAAAAATTGTCTATATTATAAAATTCTTTATTTATGAGAAAACATTTTACTTCTGAACGGAAACGTCTTTTATCATTTATACATTTCAAATGGTCAGGAAGCTTGTTAAAAAATTTCACACCATTGTGGAATAATCCGGTCTCATAGAGGGTGGTGCGATGTTTTTCAATCTTAGGCACAGTTTTAAATCTGGTGTCATGTACATGGTATTCTTTCCTCTCAAATTTATAAAAATTATTCTTTACAAAGCTCACAACTTCCAGAATATACAGTGATGTGACTGTCAAGATGTTAAAACTTCTGAATAAGCCTCTGCAACTTTCACTTCTCCGCATGCCGAAGATAACTCTCAAAGCGTATTTCTGCAGTTTAAATAATTTGTTTATTAACGTTTGAGAAGCACCGCCCCAGAAAACAATACCGTATCGCAAGACTGGGTCCAATGTTGCTAGGTAAAACACTCGTAGATCACTAGTTGAGAGAAAACTTCTTAAGGATCTTAGCTTGAATATTATTTGGCGGAGTTTTATGCTCGTGTTTTCGATATGTTCAGACCATTTCAAATCACTGTCGATGACGAAGCCGAGGAATTTTGTGCAGCTATGCACAGTGAGATTGTCGCCCTCACTTAGTACACTTGGTGACCAGTTCTTCACATTGGAGAAATCGACGACAATGGTTTTACCGTTGTTTACTGTCAGTTTATTAACAGTAAACCAGGAGTTCAAGGATGTTACTGCAGCATTGGCCCGGCGCTCGATGTCACATGGATCCTTACTGGTCAACAGCATACTGGTATCGTCCGCGTATTGAGTGATGTTCACATGGATGTCAGGGATAGTTAGGTCGTTTGCATATATCAAAAATAGTAGAGGACCCAATATTGAACCTTGAGGAACTCCAACTTTAAGGCGCCTTATTGACGAAGTCGCTGATGATTCACCAGAAGACGCTACTACACATTGCAGCCTGTTACAGAGATACGACTCTACCCAACGTAGAGGAAGACCTCTGACGCCATAGTGGTTCAGCTTTTCTAATAGTATGCTGTGTATTACAGTGTCGAACGCTTTGGCGAGATCGAAGTATACTCCTACTGTGTAAAGTTTACTATCCTTTGCAGATAGTATGTCTTGTATCGTGTCGTACGCCGCGGAGATAGTGTTTCTTCCTTTCCGAAAGCCGTGTTGCGTATTGGAAAATATGTTGCATTTTTCAAAGAAATCCATTAATCTATTGAACATCAATTTCTCGAGGATCTTCGAAAATGATGTTAATAGAGCGATGGGTCTGTAATTTGAGACCGTATCTCTCTTTCCCTTCTTATATATAGGAATTATTTTGGCTGACTTCATTTCAATCGGAACCACACCTGAGCTAATCGAGCAATTAAAAATGTCAACCAAGACGTGTACAATGCTGTGCGAGATGTCCTTGATCACTTTAAACGGTATACCGTCATTTCCTGTCGATAACTTACTCTTGAACCTTGATATCAGTAACAACACTTCACTCACATTGGTTGGCGACACAAATAGACACTTATTATTTCTGTCCATATTCGTCTTGACGAGAGAAATAGCCTCCTCGTCTGTATGCGGGTTGGACTGCACCAGTTCTTCAGCCACACTCGTGAAGTAGGCGTTGAAAGCTTCTGATATTTCCATTGCATTCGTCAATGTAGTGCCCTCGAGAACGATGCAGTCAATATGAGTATCGTGCACGTTTCTATTGCTGGTGGATTTCGTGGCTATGTTCCACATGGTTTTTGCTTTGTTTTCCGATCTGTGAATTCGCTCAGCAAAGAACCGATGCTTAGCAATCTGCAGTTTGTTTGCAAATATCGTTTTCGAGATCTTGAGTTCCGACTTGTAGAAATCACTTCCAGTCTTCTTAAACCATCTGTAGTTGTGCTTAATCCTCTCTCTGAGGTTCAAAAGAGTTTCGTCCAACCAAATGCGATGCGACTCATTGTTTCTTTTTTCAGTTTTCAAAAGTGGGTAGGCTTTATCAAACAAGAGGCTGAAGATCTTCATGAAACAAGTGTATTTCTTATTGACCTCTGTGCATTCGAACACAGGTTTCCAATCTGCCTTGGACAGAAGGTTTGCAAAAGCAAAGGCATTTTTTTCATTATAGCGTCGGTATTTGTACCCTGTTACCGGTTCAGCATTAGGGTTCGTTGTGCAGATTAACTGTCCATAATGGTCCGATATATTTGTTTCAATTATTTCTACCGATTTTATATCCTTAAAGTTCACGAAGACGTTATCAATGCATGATTCGGTATTTGTCGTTACACGAGTTGCAGTTGTAATCATCGGTCGTAGGTCAAACAACTCTGTGAGGGTCATGAACTCGTCTTGCATGTTTCCGGTTTTCATAATATTGATGTTGAAGTCCCCACAAAATATTATGTTTTTATTTTCCGAGTTAAACGGTCCAGCAAATGTTCGATGATATCGAAAAAGAGTGTCACATCACCACCAGGTCTGTAAACTGTTATTATAACCAGGTTCGAGCATTTGATTTCGATAGCTGCCAATTCACACGTCATTTCCTCAGACATATCATTTATGTCCTGTCGTACACAGCAGTGCACACTCTTTCTCACGAAGATACAAGTCCCTCCGTGAATATGTTGTTTTCTACAGAAGTGACTTATATTCAAGTGGTTTGTGAGGACTACACTATCAATTTCATTTGAATGAAGCCAGTGTTCTGTAACACATAGGATATCAATATCATGTATGTTAAGTACTACCTCAATCATATTTACCTTGTTACGTAGGCACTGCATGTTTTGGTGTAGAATTATTAGACCATTGTTCATCTGATAGGCGTCTCTTGAATTCTTTCTTTGAAAAGCATTCGCGGGGCACTGCCTGTTTTGTTCCTCTTTGTCTAGTCCAAGTTCCTTGGTTTCCATGGTAGCAGAAAAAACCGCTTGACAGCGATTCCAAGTGGCCAAAACTCTGGTAAAATCATTTGGTCAAATAATTGTTTTGATACTCCGACTTTGAAGGAGGAGTATTCTCCCCTAGCTTGCAATTGTTCACACTGAAAACTTTCTCCTGGTAGTTTGTCTTCAAGATAGCTTGTGAGGCCTTCCTTAGTGACTTCTTTACCCAGCCTCCAGACGTGAACCCACTCCGTCCGTTCTGCCACTGATATAGAGTTGTTGGCAATAATTGAGGTTCCCAGTATTGGCTTACGAGCTGTTCTGTATTTCCTTTGAACAACCTTACTAAAAGAATCTTCTTCTTCTTTGTCATCTTCTTTGTCCACATTTCTGTCATTCAATTTTAGTTTTTCCACTACGCCTACAACAACGCCATCTTCATTCTGGTTTACGCTGTTAAGAACTGTCGTCATCACCTCTGCAGGTCTAGTCGTCGGTTGAGTCGGTAAATGATGTCGTGCAGCATTCATGCGGACACTACTCGAACTATTTGCATTACCGCCAATTTTGTTGACAGGCGCTTCTTTGACTACGCCCCTATTTATTTCATATCGTTAGACGACTAATTTGAATCAGTGAAATATGTTTATCCTATTCTTATATTAACTAGGAAAACGCCATATATGCGTTGTTAGACGAGCGGATAGTAATAGTCTGTCGACTTTTATGGCCAAACTTTTGCCAACATTCGCCAATTGGGTAACATTTGATTCAGAAATGGGTAAAAACTGCTTCGAGTGGTACCAATTTGGCAGATTTTATGGTTTTTCTTCGAAATGGCTCACCCGATCAAGCTGAAAGGTTTCATAAATGTGTATCAGAATGTAACCCAACTTCACGCAAAATTTCATTCTTGGGGAAAATAAAAAACATTTCCTTTTTTTCCGCCGTGTTATTCTAATGGGTAGTTTTGAAATTTCTGAAATTCATGAAAAAAATATCATTCGATACTGCTACGAAACTAAACAGATCTAATTTAGATGAGGAACCATGATTAAAAAAAGTTTGAAGTTGATAGCTGTAGCCGTTTGACCTGTGGAGAACCGACAAAAAAACATATAAAAAAAAACATAAAAACGAATACCAATTTTTTTTCAGTATGTCAAATTGAATCCTCGCTAAAGCTCGTCTAAATGATCAACAGGTTACATTATTTGTTATGATCAATTCATAACTGCAAGACTGACTATCGAGTGGTTATAACACTGATCTGTCATTCAGGAGACCTAGGCTAAATTTCCGCCATCATCGACCATCCTGACAGGAGTTTCTCGTGGTTTTCTTCTGTTGTTCATGTCAGTACTGGGATGGTTCCTTAACTAGGAAAACGCCATATATGCGTTGTTAGACGAGCGGATAGTAATAGTATGTCGACTTTTTCTGCCAAACTTTTGCCTGCACTCGCCAATTGGGTGACATTCAAGTTAATAATGGGAAAAAACTGCTTCGAGTGGTACCAATTTAGCACATTTTATGGTTTTTCTTCGTAATGGTCCACCCGATCAAGCTGAAAGTTCTCAGAAATGTGTACCATCATGTAACTCAACTTCACACAAAATTCAATTCTTTTTTAAATGAAAATATTTTCTTTTTTTCCGCCGTGTTATTCTAATGGGTATTTTTGAAATTTCTGTAATTCATACAAAAAAGTCGACATCCGATATTACCACAAAACTATACAGATCTAAGTTGGATGAGGAAACATGACGAAAAAAAGTTTGAAGCTCATAGCTGTAGCCGTTTGACCTGTGGAGAACCGACAAAAAAACATAAAAACAAACAACAACAAAAAAAACATAATTTTTTTCAGTATGTCAAATTGAATCCTCGCTGAAGCTCGTCTAACAACAGGCCACGACCGACTTCTTACCACTATCCGAGTGTATAATCATCAAATAACCTCTCATCTCATCATTCCATAATCTCATATATCATTCAACGACGCCAATACATCCCAGTCATCAGTACAGTTCGTCTTGGAACAATATATACATTTTAAAAAACAATTTATTCTCCTCAAATATTTCCATCACGTATCACTTTTTCGTCAACTGTATTTTGTGTCCGACTGAAGAGTAGATCGCGATCCCGATAGCCACGTTCTTGCTCAGCTGATCGACAGTGTGCGTGCTGCAATACACTCTGTACCGTCGCAGTATCGCTATCAGCACAGTCGGCAGTATCAGCAGCGCGTACTTGTAGCCCACGCACATGCGCAGGCCGGCAGCGAACGGGAGGTACGCGCCGGTCTGTCGCTCGGTGCTGCTCTCTGGCGTCCAGCGCTCGGGGCAGAAGCTGCCCGGGTCCGAGTAGTACTCCGCGCTGCGGTGCATGGGGAAGGAATGCACCACGGCGGTCGACCCTGGAGACATACAGAGTGCAGTCATGGATTTATATACTAGTAAAACGCTATATATGCGTTGTTAGACGAGCGGATAGTAATAGTATGTCGACTTCATTGCCAAACTTTTGCCTAAATTTGCCAATTGGGTAACATTTTAGGTGTAAATGGGTAAAAACGGCTTGGAGTGCTACCAATTTAGCACATTTCATGTTTTTTCTTCAAAATGGCTGACCCGATCAAGCTGAGAATTATCAGAAATGTGTATCAAAATGTTATTCAACTTCACACAAAATTTTTTTTTTTTTTGAAAATAATAATTTTTCAATTTTTTTCCGCCGTGTAATTCTGATGGGTATTTTTGAAATTTCTAAAATTCATAAAAATAAAAGTTACCACCCGATAATGTCACAAAACTTAACAGATCTAAGCTAGATGAGGAACCATAACGAAAAAAAGTTTGAAGTTGATAGCTGTAGCCGTTTGACCTGTGGAGAACCGACAAAAAAACATGAAAAAAAAACGAACACCAATTTTTTTCAGTAAGTCAAATTAAATCCTCGCTAAAGCTCGTCTGATTAGTTACCGAGACACGTTACTAATGCAGCCGATAGCGACATGTGCTCGTTCCAATCTCGGCGGCCATATTGGACATTCACGAATAAATTACGAGCAAGGCCTTCTATATTATTGCCAATATTATCCCAATATGGCGGAAACTTCCTGGTTTACATGGCGGTTTGAAGCTACTGTGGAACTAATATATACTAGGAAAACGCTATATACGCGTTGTTAGACGAGCGTAAAGTATTATTATGTCGACTTCTTTGCCAAACTTTTGCCTCAATTCGCCAATTGGGTGACATTTGAGTTATAAATGGGTAAAAACGGCTTCGAGTGGTACCAATTTAGCACATTTCATGTTTTTTCTTCAAAATGGCACACCCGATCAAGCTGAGAATTTCCAGAAATGTGTATCAAAATGTTATTCAACTTCACACAAAATTTCATTATTTTTTTTTTGATAAAAATATTTTCATTTTTTTCCCGCCGTGTTATTTTAATGGGTGATTTGGAAATTTCTAAAATTCATAAAAATAAAAGTTACCACCCGATAATGCCAGAAAACTATACAGATCTAAGTTAGATGAGGAACCATGATGAAAAAAAGTTTGAAGTTGATAGCTGTAGCCGTTTGATCTGTGGAGAACCGACAAAAAAACATTAAAAAAAAACATAAAAACGAACACCAATTTTTTTCAGTATGTCAAATTGAATCCTCGCTAAAGCTCGTCTAAAAATCATATGGAGTGTGATTAAATCTATCAGTCATCCATTGCCCTAATTCGAGAAAAATGATTATTAGACGAGCTTTAGCGAGGATTCAATTTGACATACTGAAAAAAATTGGTGTTCGTTTTTTTTTTTTTTTTTTTTTTTTTTTTTTTGTTTTTATGTTTTTTTGTCGGTTCTCCACAGGTCAAACGGCTACAGCTATCAGCTTCAAACTTTTTTTCGTCATGCTTCCTCATCTAACTTAGATCTGTATAGTTTTGTGGCATTATCGGGTGGTAACTTTTTTTTTTATGAATTTTAGAAATTTCTAAAATCCGCATTAGAATAACCCGGAGGAAAATACTTGAAAAATCAAAATTTTTCAAGACCTCTCAAATTTTCGCCGAATATAAAGGAAACTATTAAGCACATTTTGAGAGATTTTTTGCATCAATCGGATGAGAAATAACGAAGAAAACGCATTTATAATGCATTTTCCCATCAATTTAGGCTATTACGGGAACCAATCAAATCTATAGCAACAAGTGTCAGCAATTAATTCAAAACGATTGAAATGAATGAAGAGGAAGGCCGTGACATAACTGATTCTCGTAAGGTTTTTGAACGTTTGGAGTGATCCAAGGTCTGTAGATGTAGATTGGGTTGACAAATTATTTTTCATTCTAGATTTCTATACCCCTAAGCTCGTCTAACAACGCGCATCCCGCGTTTTCCCAGTGTATCAAATACCGATGTCATAAAAAATATACATATTCGATTTTGAGTACAATGTGGACTATTTGTCTTCAATCTAGGGAGTAATGCACAAGGTACCAACCTGCAGGTAAGATTCGTCCCCCAGTGATCTCGATGTCTTCTGGTATCTCCCTGAGCGAGAAGGGAGCCATGGGGAACATCCTCAGCGTCTCCTTGATGCAATAGTCCACGTGCTTCAGTTGTCGGATGTCCTCGATCTCCGCCTCGCGGTCCGAGTCCCCGAACACTGCGAGCATCTCCTGGACAAACGAAACCATCAACACATGGGATACTCTTGAAGACTCCGTTGAGAAGTTCGTTGAGAAGTTTCCACTCAGTATGGAGCTTATGATGAGTCTGTTTTTTCACGGTATCACATTTTATAATATGCTTCCTGATTATATTTCATGTTTCTACTCTCTAATGCTTCCGAAGTTGAATTCAAGAAATTGTCAATTTCAATGTGTTTTTACTGTCAGAATGAGTTTTTTTGACACATGAAAGAAGAGTTCATGAGTAGTAGAAGGAATGACTGAAGAATGTATCAAAATGTATGAATGTATGAATGTGCAGTATTTTGTGTATGATTTATTTTTATTTTCCATTCTTATTTTTTATGACTTTATTTATTTATCAAAAAAAAAAATTCTATATCTTATACTTATAGTTCAGTTTTGGACTAAATTGTATTGATTATTCGGATATTTTTGACGTGCCTTAAATTTCATCATGACCCATTCATAGAATGTGAGAATCAAATTGGCAAATGAAGTATTGAATTGAATGGAATTGAATTGAACGTTCCCAAGATTTCCTACAACTAGGAGGACGCAACACGTGGGTTACCGGATAACGATATCCAACATATTGATATACTAGGAAAACGCGGGATGCACGTTGTGAGATGAGCTTAGAAGTATGGCAATCTAGAATGAAAAATAACTTGTCAGCTCAATTTACATCTACAAACCTTGACTTACCTCGAACGTTCAAAAACCTCACCTGCAACTTGTTGATATTTATAGTAACCTGCAACCTGTCGCATAAACACTTTGCAAAACCAATTGATCCAAATATTCAATAAAATGTACACGTTTATTGCGTTTTCTTCATTATTTGTCATTCGATTGTTGTAAAAATCTCTGAAAAGGTGTTTAATAGTATTTTTCATATTCTGTGAGAATTTGAGAGCTTTTGAAAAATTGTTGTTTTTCAAGTATTTTTCCTAGGGGTTATTCTTATGAGGATTTTCCAAACTTTCCGTTTATTTTCCGGAAAAATCTTCCGACCAATTCCTCTATATAACAATCCCCACCTATTCTGGTATGACACCAACGTTCAGAAAAAGTTTCAAGTTGATTGATTCATTTCTCTGACCTGTATGCCGCGTACATAATTACAAAAAAAAAAAAAACATAAAAACGAAGCCTATTTTCTTTCAGGATGTGAAATGGAAAGCTTCGCTACGCTCATCTGAAAATTCAATGTTGCGGTGTGGGTCAATACACTTTGAGGTCAACGATGATGCCTTTGCCTTCCTGTTTCATTCAATGCTCGTTTCATACGATTTTCTAATCTGATTGGTTTCATCTGTTGCTGAAATTTCCAATAAGTTTCCTAAAATCTTTGATTGATGTGAAAAAAAGCGATTATCGAACAGTTTAAAATACCCAGAATGCGATTCTGCCGATATCGGCTGATGAAAGGCAGTTAGCGCCTGCGCACTGAGTTCTGAAATGGGGCAGCAAAGTAGGCTGTGGCACGGAAAGATAGGGCTCTAATTCAGGTTCATTATAAAGGGTAATGGCACGTACATGATTTTTAAACTGTCATAAATTCTAAACTATTAATACTACGGCTAAATCAGTTAGCCTACAATGTTCAGTAAACTGTTATCTTTACGATGAGACACATACATTGTATCAGACGCCTAGTTAATTTAAACAATTGGATGATAAAAAAACATGCTGTAATTGCGATGTCGCCAAGCGAATGAAAGAGAGAGATAGTTGCATCGGAATTCTCACAGTGGCCGTGTTCTCAAGAAACTTGCTAGCTGCTTGCTAGGTATCGCTTGGCATCATCGCAAAACAGATGTTGCAACATTAGACTTTGACCGTCATGCGGGAGCACTCCTACGCGCACGGCTATCGTTAGTTTTCGACGTTGCAATTACAGCATGTCTTCTATCATCCAATTGTTTAGATTGACTGGGCGTTTGATACAATGAATGTGTCTCATCGTGAAGATAACAGTTTACTGAACATTGTAGGCTAACTGGTTTAGCCGTAGTGTTAGTAGTTTAGAAGTTATGACAGTTTTAAAATCATGTACGTGCTATTACCCATAAGAATGAACCTGAATTAGAACCCTATCTTTCCGTGCCACAGCCTACTTTGCTGCCCTTTGGTTCATTCGTTTGGAGGACTACATCGAAATCATTCCTCCGGCCTGTTAAGCTGGATTCACAATGCGAACTGATGATTAGTGATTAATGATCAACTAAAGTTGGCAGATACGGAATCAGTGTTGACGTTCACATTGTGTTTAATATTAGTGACTGACCTTGAGAGCTAACCAACTTTCAACTTTAGTATTAATCATTAGTTTCAATCATTAGTCTGACCAATCAGAAGTCGTGAATTCGAAACGACAGGAAGTCAATGCGAAAGGAAGCTATCCCGCTCGATGGAGCGCTCATTTACAGCCTTCTAACATGTAGATTTCTATTTAAATCTGTCATCTTAAGAAAGCTACGACTCATGAAAATCAATTCTTATTTCAAGCCTATGTGAATGCTCAGTTTCTTAATTTTAGTATTTAGTATTAGTCACTAATCATTAGTTCGCATTGTGAATCCAGCTTTACCTGGTCTATCTTGTCCTGATGGTCCTGGTGGATCCCGAGCAGGACGAGGACCCACGACAGGACGCCCGTCACAGTGTCAGTGCCAGTCAGAGCCATGGTCGACACCTCGTCCCTGATCTCGTCAGGACTCAGGATCTGGCCTCCTCGCTCGGACGCTTCGATTATAATATCCAGGAACGATTGGATTTTCTTGCCACTACTCGTCGACTTGTTGCTTCCGTTCCGATAGTTTGCCAGTTTGGTCGCGATTATCTCTTCGCTGAACTCATGCCCAATCTGTAAGCCGAATGTGATGCACAGAATATATTCGCATCAGGTAATTAGACGAGCTCTAGCGAGGATTCAATTCGACGTACTGAAAAAAATTGGTGTTCGTTTTTATGTTTTTTTTATGTTTTATTGTCGATTCTCCACAGGTCAAACGATCACAGCTATCAACTTCAAACTTTTTTTCATCATGGGTACTCATCTAACTCAGATCTGTATAGATTTATGGCAATATCGGATCTCAACTTTTTTTTTAATGAATTTTAGAAATTTCAAAAATACCCATTATAATAACACGGCGGAAAAAAAGGAAATATTTTTATTTTCCAAAAAAAGGAAATTCTGCGTGAAGTTGGGTTACATTTTGATACACATTTCTGAGAATTTTCAGCTTGATTGGGTGAGCCATTTTGAAGAAGAGCCATAAAATATGCTAAATTGGTACCATTCGAAGCAGTTTTTACCCATTTATAACTTAAATGTCACCCAATTGGCGAATTTAGGCAAAAGTTTGGCGAAGAAGTCGACATACTATTACTTTCCGCTCGTCCAACAACGCGTATATGGCGTTTTCCTATTTTATATCAACACATGTAATCGGAAGCTATTCACACACCTTGATTCTGACCAACCGGACCAGCTGATTCTTGAGACTTATGAAATGTGCTCGCAATCTGGGGAATTACCCTTCCAATGTACAGCACTGTTGAATAACTTCATCATCTTTTCGCTATTTTACAATTAAAAAGTCTTGAAATATGAAAGTAATCATTTTGCATCACAAGTGAGACTCCCTCCATGAGGATAGCAGATCTAGCCAATGACAGCTTGACGTTATGGGGTGGAACTGTTGTCACAAGGTACGAGGTAGGGGTGGTGCTAATATAGACCTGAAGTCCAGTCACGTGGGCTTCCGAACGTACCCGATCTCTCCGGCAGAGACTATGTACCCACAACTCGAAGTGTGCCGCGACCTGGATTGAGGACAATATTTGGCATCGCTGTACGTACAGAACGAGTAGATGCCCGTCGTTCCCGCATGGCGTAGCAAAAGCAAGGCCAGCCCCATCTTGGTATCCCTATACGCAGGCACAGGCGTAATGCAGGCGTATATAAGCTCCGTTCCGCCTGCCGGCGGTATACGCGAGGTTTGTACACTAACCTGACCCTAACCCAACCTACTGTCCACCTTTGTAGGCATTACGCCTATTTCAATTTTTCAATTCAAAAGTAATAGCGGTTATTATTGGGAGGACGTGATTGGCGCGTGAGGCTAAGGCAGTCAACAAGGCGGTGGTCTCGGGCATTGAGCCTACACGGTTGCCACACATTGCCACATTCGATATATCGATATACATATAGACATGGGGGGGTACATAGCCACTTCGGATCTCTCCACTCCAACGGTAGAGGGAAGAGTAGGCCTACATTCAACTCGCTCGTTTGCCACCTCAAGGGCCAATAGATAGAGCGCTTGCTCTCAGTGCGGCAGAGACGGAATTCAAATGAGCTCCTACTTCCACACTTTCTTCCTACGTGTTATATTGAAGCTTTCAGCGATAGCTATGGGTCACGTGATGTTTGTTTCACCCATCGATCGTTCGAACCTATGACTATCAATAACGTAACGGGTTAAGCAAGTCCTATCCTTTTAACATTAGGCCGTTTTCACCATGATGGAATCAGCGCTTTCTTGTACATTTCTGAGATTCGCAATTTCAAATCAAATCGTACGTATTAGGCTCGTATTTCAATGTATAGTACATAGTTGTATACTTGCATTGTTTCTGATCTTTCTCGTAGATGATGAGTAATTATTCAGTTATCAAATGGAATAAATATAGCAGTATTGACTAGGCCCTAGGGGACTATATGCTTTCACAGACGTATTTTAAATTTAAATTAACCAATTCAAATGAAATTTATCCCAATATTGTTTAATGCAGTTGGAAAGAATGGATTCACAGATTGCATTACATCTATCACTTGTATAGATCAACATACAATAAAACATCATAACATTTGTGAGGCGGCATCCCTTTGATATACGCATGGTGCGGAAGGAAAGCGCCATGTTGCTTATCCCGTTACGTTATTGATAGTCATAGTTCGAACTGACAATATAAAGTGTGACTGCACTTCGTGTGACAACAGGCGCACCGGTGGATCTGAACAAGAAGCAGTCACTGCCTTCCCGAGTCAATCATCGTTCTGGCGGTGATGCAAATCCATCTCGAGTGCTACAAGATGTAGCTTATACCTATGACTATCAATAACGTAAAGGGATAAGCAACACGGCATAAGTCCTATCCTTTTAACATTAGGCCGTTTTTAACATGATAGAATCAGCGCGCTTTCGTGTACATTTGTGAGATTCGCAATTTCAAATCTAATTGTACGTATCAGGTTCGTATTTCAATATATAGTACATAGTTGTACAATTGCATTGATTTCAATCTTTCTCGTAGATGATGAGTAATTATCCAGTTATCAAATGGTAAATATAGCAGTAGGGCTCTTGACTAGGGGACTAAATGCTTTTACAGACGTATTTTAAATTTAGATTGGCTAATTCAAATGAAATTTATCCCAATATTGTTTAATGCAGTTGGAAAGAGCTGGATTCACAGATTGCATTACATCTATTACTTGTATAGATCAACATACAACAATACCAGCAAATCATCATAACATTTGTGAGGCGGCATCCCTTTGATATACGCATGGTGCGAAAGGAAAGCGCCATGTTGCTTATCCCGTTACGTTATTGATAGTCATGGCTTATACCTATGACTATCAATAACGTAACGGGATAAGCAACATGGCGGTTTCCTTTCGCACCATGCGTATATCAAAGGGATACCGCCCCACAAAAGTTATGATGATTTGCTGCTATTATTGTATGTTGATCTATACAAGTAATAGAAGTAATGTAATCTGTGAATCCAGCTCTTTCCAACTGCATCAAACAATATTGGGATAAATTTCATTTGAATTAGCCAATCTAAATTTAAAATACGTCTGTAAAAGCATTTAGTCCCCTAGTCAAGAGCCCTACTGCTATATTTACCATTTGATAACTGGATAATTACTCATCATCTACGAGAAAGATCAGAAACAATGCAAGTATACAACTATGTACTATACACTGAAATACGAGCCTAATACGTACGATTTGATTTGAAATTGCGAATCTCACAAATGTACACGAAAGCGCGCTGATTCTATCATGTTAAAAACGGCCTATGTTAAAAGGATAGGACTTATGCCGTGTTGCTTATCCCTTTACGTTATCGATAGTCATAGGTGATACCAACCTATTTCATCATAATATGAAGAAGGTGACCCAACTCGGGTCTTGAAAGGGAAATATTTCCGGGGTCAGAATCTGAGTCGAGCATCCCGATTGCCTGTCACGCAACTATCGCTTTTATATCAAACTATTTGAAACAACAATGCTCAACAATGCTACACACGGCCAAGTGGATTAGGAAAAAGATAGATTTCTTGAGTTCAACAATGCCGCCAGTACCGTAGCCACTCCTATCTACATCTAGTTCACAAGGAGATCCACTAAATCGCGACAGGCAATCGGGACCTTTGGCTCTGAACTGACCGCAAGAAACCACAGATACCGTCCATGTTATCAGTATGAGAGTTAGCCACTCTTATCTACATCTAGTTCACAAGGAGATCCACTAAATCGCGACAGGCATTCGGGACCTTTGGCTCTGAACTGACCACAAGAAATATCAGCATGAGAGTTGGAGCACCTTCTTCATATTGATGAGTGAGGTAGATATCACCATATCGTTAAGGTAGGTTCATAGAGCCACGGCATTTTTGCCGGCCGGCAATCTTGTCGGGTGCCGTTGGACGTCAAATGATTTGTACCGTTCATACTACCACGGCAAACTATCGCCGACTCAAGGCAATTATGTATCAAATCGATGCGATAACCATGGCAACGTCGATAATGATCGAGTTTGACAGTCGATAGTTCGTACGCAGAACACATAGTTCGAGTATAAACGTGGCCGTGATGTCGTCTACGTCATCACGGCAAGTCTGTCGTCCGGCAAAATGTTCAACTTCATTCAACTTTCAAGGCCACAGTGAACCACAAGCCCGGCAAGTCTGTGATTGGCTCATTCATTTTGACGGCACTGCAAATTCGTGTTGCCGTGGCTCTATGAACGTACCGTTACTCACTCACACGTTTCACCCACTAATATTCGTGGAATCGAGGAATGACATGAGATGAGAGGTAATTCGGGAAAAGCGATCAGCCATGTCCAGTGAACTACCATTTGAGAGTCTATGGTAGTCTATTCAATGAAATATCAGTTTGTTGGTGATGACTTCTGAACGGTGGAAGATAACGGAATCATAAAACGGATTAAACATAGTTCTGAGACTCTCAAGATAGTCTGGAATATATGACTATATCACTCCAGTCGCATATTTGCCAAGCGGAAACAGTTGAAAATGTGTTTTTTCATTTGTATATGCTTGATGATTATGCGATAAGGGTTGCATATAGTTGTTAGATGAGCGTAGCGAAGATTCCATTCCACTCTTATGAAGCTTTGTCTGTGTGTTTTTTTTTCGTTTGTTTGTGGGCACTCCACAGGTCGCAGGGTTTGACTGATCAACATGAAACTTTTTTATACGGGCCACCTTGTACAACTTAGAACTGTATAGTTTTTGGAATGAATCGGTCGATAAGATTTTGAGAAATCCCATGTCAAAATTTTTAAAAACCCTATGAGATTAGGCTGGATGAGAATATTTGAAAAAATGAAACCTCTCCGAAAAACATAAAATTTTCTCCGAGTGTTCAAACATAAATGATACACATAACCACCGTTTTGTAAGCAATTCGAATCAGCCGTTTCGAAGAAAAAAATTCAAATAACTGTTTTTATACATCAAATATATGGAAATGAGCCAAGATTCACTGCTTCCTAGATTCGATATTTGCCCAAGCATTAAATATTCTTCATATTCGTCAAGGTGTGTAGAATACCAGAGAATATAAATTAGCAATTAAATGAAGGACAAAGTGTGTAGAATACCAGAGTCGATAAAATAGCGAATGTAGGACTGTTATTATACCTTATTCAGATATCTCGCTCATCTTACAACACATATTTCGCGTTTGCCTGGTATATTATACCATCTTGTGGGTATCAGAGGTATGTTTTCTCTGTTTTATTTCTCCAACTGTTCCGGAGCTATCACCTAGGCACTGATATTTCATTGAATCTACTACCATGCATTCATACGAGCCGTATTCATGACTCGCGGCGGGCGGTTACAAAACTCCGGCAGCCTCTGCTGTTCACATAGTCGTGTTTCTTCGCATCCACTTGGATATTTGACTTGTTTATTCGAATTCATAATTCTTGTTCAATCTGGGCGGTCAATTAATTTTTATTATCTCACTATGTGGCACGCAAGAACAATCATAGTGCATATCTGAAAAGTACTGTTTTAGAAGTGATATTCCGACATCCATCTACCACTTGTATGACCACTTGTATTAGTGAAGGTATTAAACCACGGCGTTTTTTCTCAAAAGTTGAATTCATTTCATGTCTCGCGGCAAAGCAACAAGTGCAAGTGGTATGAATATTCTATTGATTCTGCTTGGCCAGGAAAAAAAAAACGCCCGCCACGAGCCATAAAAATGGGTCTTTAGTAGTCCACTGGCTATCCAGAATGTCTCCTGAGCTTTGCCACACTAGTATTTAACATTGCTCAATACCTTCACTAGACTCTGAGACGTCTTGTAATGTGGACTCATCTCGTAGATCCAGTCCACCAGCAACCAAGGATTCAACATACGATGCACGATCATGTCCCTGGCTTTGGGCAACCCTTCACTCAGGCGACTCTCCCCGCTCTCCTGTATCTTCATGTCCACCCCTATCGCCGTCTCGCATATCGCGTCCAGCATGCACAGCTCGACCACGTGGTGCACGTCTATTATCCTCCCATCAGCAAGAGGAGCCAGCTTCTCCACCAAGATGTTTGCTTTGTTCTGGAATATCTTTAGATACGGCTCCAAGTTCTTGTAGCTGAAAGCCGGCCTGATTAGTTTGTGGTGTCTCCTCCAGGTCTCGTCGCGACTGGTTATTAAACCGTTGCCAAGGTACTGTCCTATCGCTCGGCCGAGGTCAGAGTCTCTGTTGAGCACTTTGGAGTTGTGCAAGACGCTCTGGGCGTCCGCCGGATTGCTGATGAACACGTAAAGCTTCGGTCCGATCCAGAGCTTGTAGATACTGCCATACTTCTCGTGTAATTCGATAAACCTGGAATGAGATCAAGTTGTGAGATTATGCTTTTATAGTCAAACTTTCATCCACCAAATAACAACTTCGTGCTGACATGAACCTATATTACCGAGATACGTTACTCAACGTGAAGATGGCGTAAGGTACAGTGCATATATGTGTCTCGGTGGTAGCTCCACACCGCTTCGCTAACCTATAAGTTTCTTCCATATTTGACATAAATTTGATAAAGAAGGGTTTGCATGGATTCTATTTGTAAATGTCCAATATGGCTGCCAAGATTGGAACGAGCACATGTCGATATCGGCTGCAGGAGTAACGTATCTCCGTGAGGTGATATAGAACGCTTTGCTCAAATCCTATTTGGGAATATCCAATATGGCCGCCAAGATTGGAACGAGCACATGTCGTTATCGGCTGCAGGAGTAACGTATATCGGTGAGGCGATATAGAATGCTTTGCTTGGATTCTATTTGTAACTATCCAATATGGCCGCCGAGAAAGGAACGAGCACATGTCGCTATCGGCTGCAGGAGTAACGTATATCGGTGAGGTAATATAGAATGCCTTGCTCAAATCCTATTTGTGAATATCCAATATGGCCGCCGAGAAAGGAACGAACATATGTCAATATCGGCTGCAGGGGTAACGTATCACTTTGAGGTAATATATATCTATGGTCTGGAGAAGGTGATGACTATACTGAGAACCAACTGTACTGAAGCTCAATTGCCCTGAAATTCAGTTGATCTGAAAGTCAACTGTACTGAAAAACAATTGACCTAAGCTTATACTTCATGAGTCATTTGTACAGAAGCTGAAATAGGAGGTTTGGCTCTTCAGCTTCACAAGTTTCATTGGCGCAAAGCTCACCCATCATCGGTCCCACCATCACTGTTTTCTTTCAGTCATCCGTGGGTGTAACAAACTGTGAGAGAAAGGAACCGATTCTCCCACTTTCACTTTCATGTACAGCTCACTCGATGAATAGAAGTTCGAGTCAGTAGGTTTTCAGTTCAGATGGTTATTGGATGAGCGAAGCGAAGACTCAATTTCGCCATACCCGGAAAAAAAGTGCCCGTTTTTTTTTTGTTTTTTTTTTGTTCACGCTCCACAGGTCAGACGAAAATTCAAAATCAGTTGAGACTTGGCACACACAAGTATCCTCATCCAATTCGATACTGCATAGTTTTGAGCCGCGATCGTTCGAACCACTTCTGAGAAAACTCATTCCAAAGTTTTCAAAAATCCCGTTAGAATAACCCAGAGGAAAAAATTCGTGAAAAATATTTCATCTGAGAAGATTCAAATTCTCAGGGAATCTCAACCTGATAATGATACACATTATTCCGAACTTTCACTGAAATCGGATCGGCCGTTTCGATGAGGAAAAATATATAATGTAATTTTTGTTAATTATTTAAAGCTATGAGGATACCTATTCAATCAAAGCAACAACTATCACCACTTGATTTTAAACGATCAAAACGAAGCCTTCTTCATTATCATATGAATTAATAATGGAGAATAAGATGACAGTGATGTAATGGTTTGGATCTCAAGGTGTATATATATATATATATAATAACCAATCCAAAGATAAGTTGATATGTGCCAGCTCATCTATCAACGCGGCAACACATAATGCGTTTGCCTAGTTAGTACAGTCGGTCAATTTCGAATACAGTTGACCAATAACTGTTCGTCTACCAACGAAATGATTGTGTACACCCAGAACCTAATCACAGCTGAAAATTTCGAGATGTAATGCTTTTGAAGATTCCCGATTTGATTTCCTCGTGATGAATCCTGATCTAAGGACACCACAGCTGTACCAACATGATGGTGGAGTTTGTGTTCTGTGTGTTGGTAAACGACTTACCTTCTTGGATTTCCGTAGCATGTGTGGTCATCTACAAAGTGCAAGGAAGAAAGAGCAACATATTTCACTGTTCTACGCATTCTCATTGATAACTACTAGGTGAGCGCGTTACGTGTTTCCTTGTTGATGGTAAAGCCAGAACACTTCAACTGATGTCTGATCTTTGGTTGGTCCCATATATATATATATATATATATATATATATATATATATATATATATATATATATATATATATATATATATATATATATATATATATACATATATATATATATATATATATATATATATATATATATATATATATATATATATATATATATATATATATATATATATATATATATATATATATATATATATATATATATATATATATATATATATATATATATATATATATATATATATATATATATATATATATATATATATATATATATATATATATATATATATATATATATATATATATATATATATATATATATATATATAATATATATATATATATATATATATATATATATATATATATATATATATATATATATATATATATATATAATATATATATATATATATATATATATATATATATATATACATATATATATATATATATATAAATATATATATATATATATATATATAATATATATATATATATATACATAATATATATATATATACATAATATATATATATATATATAATATTTATATATATATTATATATATATATATATAATATATATATATATATATATATATAAATATATATATATATATATATATATATATATATATATATATATATATATATATAT
>OZ023338.1:22891361-22916361 GCA_964007535.1 Brachyptera risi | reverse complement strand
CTATAAAAGTCGTTGAAGTAGTTCTACTCTTGCCACTTTATTGACTCTGGTATTCGACACACCTTGGCGCATATACAAAATAATTCATTGTTGGTCAACTCTTGAATCTAGAAAGCAGTGAATCTCGACAACTTGATTCTGTCACAATTTTCATGATATATTTTATGAATATTATCAGTCATTTTATATTTTTTCTTCAAAACGACTGATCAGAATTGCTTACGAAATCGTAATAATGTTTAATATTCATTTATACACATTTAGAGAAAATTTCATCTTATTTGGAGAGATTTTATTATTCAACATTTTCCGCCCGGCCAAATCTTATGGGGTTTTTAGAAACTTTGAGATGATTTTTCTCAGAATCGGTCTGACCGATTCATCCCAAACCCATACAGTTCCAAGTTGGATGAGTTTGCGTGTAAAAAAAAAGTTGCATGATCATCAGTCAACCCTTGCTACCTGTGGAGTGCTTACAAACAAAAAACACACAGACAAAGTTCTATTATAAGAGTGAGATGGAGACTTCGCTACGCTCATCAATAATTAGATAGAATGTATCAATATTGTAATGTTCTTCCTATCTCAGAACTATTCACATATAAACTCCTCTTGAAATATTATTGCAATGACCTTCATAAAATACCTGATGAATCATTTATAAATACCAGACTTCAGATACATGAAAAATTCAAATTACCATCATTCAATAACAAACATGGCGTCAGGAGACTAGAAAATTCAATTCCATATAAGTTCAATCGTTTGGAATTACATTGATAAAAATTAGAAAAATACAAAGATGTTGAACGAGAAATAAAAGTGTGGTTATTAGAGAATAAAAATAGGCATGATAACTGAGCTGGCGATTGGTGAATATTTAAATGAGCCTTCCAAATCTAATGATTTATTAATATTCCATTATTTCAATGGGATTTTGGAAATTGATATCCAGACAATTACTCTCGGTGTCTAGATCATGATTAGACGAGCTTTAGCGAGGATTCAATTTGACATACTGAAAAAAATTGGTGTTCGTTTTTATGTTTTTTTTTTTTTTTTTTGTTTTTTGTTTTTATGTTTTTTTGTCGGTTCTCCACAGGTCAAACGGCTACAGCTATCAACTTCAAACTTTTTTTGTCATGGTTCCTCATCTAACTTAGATCTGTATAGTTTTGTGGCATTATCGGGTCGTAACTTTTTTTTTATGAATTTTAGAAATTTCAAAAATCCCCATTAGAATAACCCGGAGGAAAATACTTGGAAAATCAAAATTTTTCAAGACCTCTCAAATTTTCGCCGAATATAAAGGAAACTATTAAGCACATTTTGAGAGATTTTTCGCATCAATCGGATGAGAAATAACGAAGAAAACGCATTTATAAAGCATTCTCCCATCAATTTAGGCTATTACGGGAACCAATTAAATCTATAGCAACAAGTGTCACTAATTAATTCAAAACGATTGAAATGAATGAAGAGGAAGGCCGTGACATAACTGATTCTCGTAAGGTTCTTGAACGTTTGGAGTGATCCAAGGTCTGTAGATGTAGATTGGGTTGACAAATTATTTTTCTTTCTAGATTTCTATACCCCTAAGCTCGTCTAACAACGCGCATCCCGCGTTTTCCTAGTTATTTTGAATTGTCTTACATTGCTTTTTTTTTCATTATCATGAATGTTGTTGTGCCTCGCAGCTCAAATTGTTGAAATTAGAAGGGGGTCAATACCCAATTTTTTCAATTTCTGATTGATAATTATGTACTATTTATACTATCAATATTATTAGGATTTATCAATTTAAAAAATTATCTGGATTTGTGTCTTTTAGTTAGCCAAAATACTTTTCTAATCAAAGTGTCTTAATACTGGTTTTCATGTGATTATTTTCTTCTCACAATCTTGTACAACTGTCTACTTTTTTCGTTACTTGATGTAACTTGATTGCTCAAAATCAATGGTGATCAAAGAAACCTTACACTTCGTAAGTAGAATGTAACAAATCACTGAATGTAACACTAAATGTTTTTCTTTTTTTCGTTTTACTCCAACTACCTTATCATTTTCAATGTTCGAGAAATACTTCCGAATTTGAATTGTACTTATAATTTACTATTTTAACCCACAGTTAAGCCTTTTGTGGAGGGCTTTGTGAATGTTTTTTTGCTGTAATTGTGTTTTTCTTTCTGTATCAGTGTATGTGACCAATAAAAAAAAAACTGTCTCTGTTTGATCCACAACATGAAATACATCAAGTCGAGTCATTGAAGGATGTTGATAAATTTGATCATCATTTAAAACAATGAGTAATTGGATGAGCGTAGCGAAGACTCAATTTCACTGTACTTGAAAAATCGAATATGTTTTTTTTGTTTTTTGTTTTTTTGTTTTTTTGTTCGCGCTCTACAGGTCAAACAGAAATTCAGATCATGATGAAACTTGGCACACACATGAACCCCTATCTGACTTGATGCTGTGTAGTTTTGAGGCAAAATCGATTCGACAATTCTTGAGATAAAACATTTTGAAGTTTTCAAAAAACCCATATGAATAAGCCAGGCGGAAAAAATGACAAAGTGAATGTTCTCCGAAATTTTTCAAATTCTCACAGAACTCGCACAACATAACAATACACATTATTACGGACTTCTACAATAATCAGATGTGACGTTCCGGAGTAAAAAATTGAAAAATGCGAGTTTTATTTATTTAATTACTTCATTTTTTTCTATTCGCTCATCCATCAACGCGGAAACACATAACGCGTTTTCCTAGTTATAATAAGTTGCATCTTGATCAGGAGAAGTCAGTAGGCCTACATTTGAAACATGATTACTCGAGTGGAATCCAGAAAACTGCATACTTGACTAACCTCATCATGTTAACATATATTCATCTGAAGAATGATAAGCTTCGGCTATTATAAGTTTTTTCAATTCCAATTCAAATTCAGTTAGTGATTTGAAATGTTTCGTACCTGCAAGTATTTGAGTCGATGTTTTGTCGGACCGAGAAGCTGTCGACGGGTTGAATAGCTTCCAACGCTCTGGCTGTGAAGCGATCTCAAACATTTATATACAACAATCAAACATCACTTCAATTCAAACCAATACGCACGTAGATGGCAATATGTATATTAGTATTATATCATTATATATAAATCTATTGATAGCTAATGTGCTTGAATATATGAATAATCTTTGTTGGTCCCTGACTTATAAAAAGTTGACAGAATGTTAATCAATATAATATTCAATTGTTGATATCAATATAATATATAGAAATGCAATATAGTTGAATAATGAAAAAAGTGATAAATTGAAATAAATAATAATAACAGTATGCTTAAAAAATTGTAATAATAATAGAAATTGAGAATTTAATTGAGGAAAATCGATGAAAGTGAAAATATTTGAGGTTTCTATAGGAAATGGAAATATTGGAGAGGAACAAAATTAATTATCACAAAAAGAATTGAAAGTTGTAAAGATGATTTCTCAGAATATTAATTGAACCTCTTGAAGCTGAAATGAAAATATCGTAAACAAGTTCTTTCTTCAGCCTAAACCGTGATCTGAATTCATCGGAGGAATTAATTGGACAGTACTCTACCAACTCAAATCTTTTGTGGATACCCAATCTCATTACAACTTCCAACAATGACGTTTCTGAAAGATGAGGTTGTTTTCCTTGTCGTGATTTCCAGCCAGTGAAATGTGAATACACGTCTCCTGTAGGAATTATAGGGATATTTCACGTGTATCATGTTGGTACACCTGGTCTCCATCTCACGAGGATAAATGTTTATTCACTGGGCAAACGCGAAATAAGCGTTGTAAGATGAGCGAGATATCTGAATAAGGTATAATAACAGTCCTACATTTGCTACTTCATCGACTCTGGTATTCTACACACTTTGTCCTTCATTTAATTGCTACTTTATCTTCTCTGGTATTCTACACACCTTGACGAATATGAAGAATATTTAATGCTTGGGCAAATAACGAATCTAAGAAGCAGTGAATCTTGGCTCATTTCCATATATTTGATGTATAAAAACAGTTATTTGATTTTTTTCTTCGAAACGGCTGGTTCGAATTGCTTACAAAATGGTGGTTATGTGTATCATTCATGTTCGAACACTCGTAATTTTTTTTATTTTTTTCGGAGAGGTTTCATTATTTCAAATTTTCTCATCCGGCCTAATCTCATGTTTTTTTTTAAAACTTTGACATGATATTTCTCAAAATCTAATCGACCGATTCATTTAAAAAACTATATAGTTCCAAGTTTTAAAAGTTGACCCGTACAAAAAAAGTTTCATGTTGATCAGTCAAACCCTGCGACCTGTGCAGTGCCCACAAACAAACAAAAAAAACAAAAAAACAAACATGAAGACAAAAAACTAGCCCTATAAGAGTGAAATGGAATCTTCGCTCACGCTCATCTAAAATTATCAACTTTGGAGACAGATGATTGATTGATTGATGATGTTTGATTTGGAATTAATTCCACCGCCGACTGATCTTGAACTATTGAACTTGTTTCGTTACCTGTCACAACATTACTCCATCATGGGTAACATTTGAATATTGCATTTTTATGTTAATCTCTCGAATCAACATTTCTTGCGCCACCAATTGATAAACAACGTCAGTTATATATTGGATGAGCGTAGTGGGGACTCCCATTTCCTAAATCATTCAAATTGGGCTCAACGACGCACTGTATTGATGACTGGGACCTATTGGCGTCGGTGAATGATATATGAGATGATGCGATGATGAGATGAGAGGTTATTTTATCATGTATTTTTGGTCGAGGCCTGTTGTTGAGGAACTATCCCAGTATTGACCTGAACGACAGAGGGAAACCACGATACACCCATGTCTGGAGGGTTTACCGTAGCGATAATCGGACCCCGGTCTCCTGAATGACAGTTCAGTGTTATGACCGCTCGACCACTTGTCTCGGTAACCAGTCGTCTTGGAGCTATCACTGGCATTGTTGTTATACCGGAAGTGCTCCAGTAATTGCGGGAACAGCAAGGAAAATCGCCATAAGAATAGCTGGGCTCGAATTATTATGAATATATATTCATTTCATCCGATGGAAATGAAATTTCAGCAGACATTTCATAGCAGTTACATCCCTCTAACCCTGAACGCTTAGACTATCTCTCTCTTCCTGTCATTCTGATTCTCTCTCTCTCTATCCCTCTCACTGCAACTCTTTCTCTCCTTCTCTTCGTTTTCATCTTCCCCTCCATCTCTCACTCTTCATTCCTCACCTCTTTTCCACCCCTCCCCCTTTATCTTTCTCTTCTCTAATCCCCCCTCTCACTCTCTCTCACACTCTCCTTCTTGCTCTTTCCTTCTCTCCCTTTGTCTCTGTCGCACTCGTTTTTTTCTCTCTCTCTCTCTCTCTCTCTCTCTCTCTCTCTCTCTCCCCTCAAAGGATCCGGACACCTTGACGTGGTGTGGGGGCTTGCGCGTCCCCGTGATCTCCGGAGTTATATCGTCAGGAGCAATTCACTTGCTCCCAGCAGGGTCACCCATGACGATTAGGTCTGGAGTGAGGGTCCAGACCAAGTTCGGACCGTCGGTCGATTGGGTTTCCTTATGGCGACCGGGGTGTGTGGAGGGAGTGCTAAACGTCTCATCTTTCTTTTCATTTCCATCCTCATCATCCATTCATCCTCATCTTTTGTCTTCTCTCCTCGCATCTGCTCTTACTTCTCCTTCTCTTGCCAGCTTCCTTCATATGCCTGAAACGCCCACGACTGTTGACGACACTAGCATTGAACTGGGTGTGATTGAGAACACTGATCCCTACAAACACTGGCATGCCTGAGGCATAAGCATAAAATCTGCCAGTGAGGCAAGGATTAGGCGTCTCCACTAGGCAAGCTTGAAGCAAGCCTTAGGCATGCTTGACAGACGTGCTCTATGATCGTGCCTGCCTAGAACATGCCTAGGGCATGCACGTAGTAAACATACAGCAATCTTGTCTTTCTCACGATCAGACATGCTTGTAACATGCCTCCCAGGCATGCCTGAAATGTGCCTTCCAGGCTCACCTGAAACATGCCTCTCTGGCTTGCTTTGAGCCTATGAGACAGCTGCCTCGGTGGCTGATGAACCCCGACTTCATTATCTCTGAATTTGTATCTCACTTCGCACACCGACTGCTCTTCTAAGTGAGGAAATCACTGATAGTGCTTGGTGGTCTGAAAATTATTCTCTTGATTCCGTCCCAACGGATTATTTCAGATGGAATCGCGTCTCGTCTGGGAATGCGCAACCTAGATTATGGAGTGACAAGGCTGACGGTTAGCTCGAGTGCTGCACTTGATGTAGTCATCACCAACTGGGATGAGGTCAACTTCTCAGGGCACATAGATACGGGACTATCAGACCACAGTGGTCAGGTCATCTCCATCCCTAATGGTGGCGACGTCTGCCCAGTCACAAGGAAATCAGTATGAATCCTAATCCTGAAGAGCTCGGCACGAAGAGAAGATTCACAGACGAGCGGTCCAGGCGTTCATCTCAGACCTGGCCAATGCTGATTGGACCACCATTCACCACGCGTGTCATCTTGTAGACAAGAAGTATGACCTATTTCTTCGTATTCTCTCACTATTATTTGAGCACCACTTTCCGGGTCAACCGGCCTGCTCACAGAGGCGACCAGGGAAGAGAAACGGATGGGTAATACCCCAAATCGAGGAACTGTGCAGAAGAAAGAGGTTTCTCAGTCACCAAGTAAAGACCGGAGCTCCCGAGGAAATTAGTAAATCACTCAAGAAAGTCAAGATTGAACTTCGACACAGCATTGCCAGAGAGAAGACGAAGTACCACAGTGACATTACTCTCAACGCCGACAACAAACAATCAGCAGCGTGAAAACTTATCAAAGATTTGACCGGGAAGAAAAAAGCCAAACACGCTCTCATCCAACTTCACGATGGAGATACAAAGATAACTGATCCTAGAGATGTTACCAACCATTCAAACAGTCACTTCATCACCAGTGGCTCAAGCTGCAACAATCAAGGAACGAACTCTAATGATTCATCCTTCAATTGCCTGGAAATGTTGAGAACTGCCTGGCCCAACAAATGTCCTATCTTCAACCTTCCGGCTATCTCTGCATATGACATCACAAATGTCTTGAACAAGCTTCAACCCAGATCCTCAGCTGGATGAGACAGCATCCCGAAGAGCCTCATCAAGAAATGTGGTCCTTATATAGCGGGCCCCTTGGCCCACATAATAAATCATTCCGTTTACACAGGGGTGGTTCCCCTGGGGGCGCATTCCTGTACGATTCAATCCGGTTTTAGTGATATTGGTACAAACTTGGTATTCCTAAAAAGATAGACCCGGAAATAATACCAGAGAAGCAGGATTAACTTAAACCTGCCAAAGAGCGGGTTTAGCGTGTTTCAAGATCCACTTCAAGATTCAAAATATTAATTTAAATATCCAATATAGTTAATATCGTTGCGGGAATGCGATTTCTAGAATAAGAACTGAAGGCAACGGAATGTGAATGTATTGCAATAATTTTACTATTAGTTTTATTATCAATAATTCATTCGCCAGAATTCTTTTCGAAGCTTGTATACTTATGTTGTTCTAAGAGCAAAATTTCTCAATGTCAGATCGGTTGCATCGTTAGCGCGGCTGCATTCAGCGCGAGTCGGGCGGGGTTCGATCCCTCAAAGGTCCACTTTTTGTTCTCTATTTAATTTCATTGAAAATTGTGCTTCAGGCTGAGATTTGATTTAGTTCGAGTTGCGTTCGAGTTTCGAGACTCGCTCTAGCCGAGGCTACGAAGACTTCCCTTACCGCAGCATCCAGAATGTATGGTATCCCTCTCGGAACTTTGCATAGAGAACTGGCAAGGAATAATCATACGTGGCAGCTCGGAAACTACAGACCGGTGTTTTCCAGAGAGATGGAGGCTGAGCTGGGTAAGCATGCCGTTGAATTCGATAGTAAGCTCTTTGGATTAACGAGGGAAAGTTTACGCGTATTAGCATTTCAGTTTGCTGAGCGCAACAATTTGAAACACCCGTTCAAAGGTGGTATGGCAGGTAATGCATGGGTTACCAATCTCATGAAGCGTGACAATGGGCTGAGATTACGCACTCCGGAACCGACAAGTATTGCTCGCGCAAGCGCATTTAACCGAACACAGGTTGGCCGCTTTTATGGTGATTCATGAGATGTTTTAAACGACAATGACTTGATTAATGAGCCATTCGATATTTAAAATATGGACGAAACTGGTGTGAAGACCTCATCTGAGAAGCCGCCTAAAGTTATCTCCTTGAAAGGTAAAAGACAAGTCGGAGTAGTCGCGTCAGCCGAACGGGGTCAACCTACAACATTAGTTTGCTCATGTAGTGCCACAGGGTATCATATCCCTCCGTGTTTCATCTCCGGTATTCGAAAGCGAGTACCAGAACGCTTCCTGGATAACGGACCATCCGGAAGCAGAGCATGGTGCACAGACAGTGGCTGGATCAACGGGGACTTGTCTCTCAAGTAGTTAGAACATTTTATAGAATGCGTACGGCCATCCACTGATCGCAATGTTTGCTGATCATGGATAACCACATATCACACCATACGCTAGAAGCGGTTGAATTGGCACGAACAAACGGTATTATACTTGTGTCGGTTCCACCACATACCACACATAAGTTGCAACCACTGGATGTTTCCATTTATGAATCATTCAAAACTGCGTCTGAGCTTTCAGTTGACACGTTCATGAAGAACCATCCTGGGAGGAGAATAGGCCAGGCTGTTATAGCTGGAATCGTCAAGACTGCATTCGCAAAATGTGCATCCCTGGAAAATGCTGTCTATGGGTTTAGAAAATGTGGAATTGTCCCATTCAATAGGGAGCTATTCAGTGATTTGGACTACGCACCCTCTGAAGTCTACTACCGCCCACCTATCGAGAGACTTATCGAGGACATCTGAATACTTCCGACCGAAGAAGACAATGTTCAGTCAAGCTCACCGATACGTACGGTGAGCGAGTCAAGCTTTCGGCTGGAATCTATGGAGACTTTAGCAAGCGGCTCGAGCAATCTCGCGGTAACACCAGCACGCAAACGAAGCACACGTGAGCTAACACCGGAAACTACTCCAAGCGGATCAACAACTCTCACGACAGTTTCGGAACAAATGGCAAGCGAATCAAGAACTTGCACGGCCACGCCAGAAACAACCGGAGAGGGTGGATCCGGCATTCAGCATGTATCTCCGAGAGACATTTTTCCGATACCAAAATGTCTTGAAAAAGAACTCAACAAAAGAAAGCGAAAAAGTCAAAAATCTGAAATTTTGACCAGCAGTCCTTGTGAACGATTGCTTGTTGAAAAAGCAGCGAAGAAGACCGTGCCCAAGAAAAAGAACGTAGAGAAGGCCAAGTCTGCTCCGAAAGGAAAAGGACGTCGTCGTAAAGTCCCAGTGACTCTCGCTGCACCCAGCGAGCCAGAGGAAAATACATGGTGCCTAACATGTGGGGAGCAATATTTGTACCCTCCTACAGAGGAGTGGATACAATGTGGAAATTGTAAGAGTCTGGGCTCATGAGCTATGCGCTGACCCTGCCGATGAACTGTATTTTGTGTGCGACCATTGCAAATAGGCCATTATTATGCAAATATGTTATCGATGTATGTTATTAGCTATGTTGGGCTCATTTTCCATTGGGCATACTCTATTTTCCATCAAGCCTATAATTTCAATACACTGATAAAAATTAATCGATAGTTAGAATGATCAATGAAATAATTATAATTATACCAAAGAATGAAAAAACATCAATAAATTTATGATAATCAAACCAAATAATGAAAGTTGTACTTAATTTAATCAAAACCTATGCAAACCCACTTGTATTTCAATTTTTCACATTGCCTTTATCTCTTTTCCACTTTGCCCTATACCTAAGGGCAAAATGGAAAATTACCGAGGTCTAGTTTTTTAATTTCATTATCACCAAAAATATGGAAATGACTCATTTTCATTTTTTTCTGTTTGATAATGAATGGATAAAGCCTAGAACAGCTTTCGATATCATCTAGTATCAAACCTAATCTCAGAACAAAAATAGTAGCTTGACCCTTCCACTATGCCTCATCCTCCCCTACTGTTCTTCTTTGAGCGAAGTTCCCGGAAACAAAATATTCATAAGACGGTCACAGCAATGGCATTGCTTGTCATTTACAACTTCACGCGAACACAACACGCATTTGAAGTTGAAATATATAATATTTTGACTCACTTTTAAAGTCTTACAATTGCTATTTGAAGCTATTGAACATGAACTATCACGTACTAATGTGTATATGTGAATATGTCGCTTGTAGGTCTACTCTTTATGAATTGTGAACTGACAGAGAGCAGGGAAAACATTGGTAACGCTTGGTAACATTGCATTAGTCACTCAAGTACCTATTTGCTGGTTACCTGAATGAAACGATCCGCTAGGGAGAAGCGCAATGGGAATCATGGAGCAAAGCCGAGTGGAGATTATTGAGCTTTTCCTCAGCAGTCCGAGCCACGCACACCGGATACCATCATGTTCTTCCCAGTAGTTGGTTGAAGTACTCAGTTTGGTGTACCTTGAAAGATCGCTGACTGTTTCTTGCTGGTTTCCTGCGTCGTGCTAGAGCGTCTGCTGTATGCACTTTGAGAAGCACCCGTGGTGTACGGAGATTGCGAGGTTTATCGAACTGCACTCGATCACGTCATCAATGAGGTTGGAGTTGATATTGTTGAGTGTAGTTGCTGAGCTGGACGTCAGCCTAGTCGGTGTGCTTTCAGAATGGACATTCAGCCCCGGTAGTGGATTGAATGAGTTTGTCAAGTCCAGAAAATGAGCTAGAGCAGAAGAGGAAAAGCCGAATGACATGTTGATGTTGAAATCCCCGCTCAACACATCTTCACACCGATGCTTAACATCTAAGTTACCATCAGGGAAACAGTTTCGAGCTTCTGTATGGAGATGTTCAGGCCATCATTCAAGGAGCGATAAATTGACGGGAGTACGATTACCATAGCACCGTCAACGTCCCACTGGACCGCACAGCACTTGAAATGTCCGTCTTCATCCCTTACAGCACCGGGATCCTGAGCACACGGTGCGATTGCCGCCTCCACAAGTAAAACCTCCCTGCCACCTCTATCATGATGCCTGCCAGAGAAGCTCGAGTGTGTGTATGGTTGTTTACTCATATAGCGTGTAGCTCTTCCTCAGATAGCCACTGTTCCGACGAACACACGACGTCCGGTGAGAGTTCTTATGGAATTGATTCAAGTTCGCTGACTTTATTGCGCATACTACGATTGATCAGCTTTGGCACGGAGAAGTGCGCTCTCCCTGAGTCCGCTGACTCGTGCCCTCCTTCCTGAGCGCTGATCTGATCAAACCTCGTGGGGATTCAGCTGAATGGATGACGTCCGTCTTTTGAAGCTTTCCAATCGTACTTCCACAGCGCATGTGCAAGTATCTTGGCCAAAGTCGTCATGAAGGTCCATTCCCGAGGTCATCCACATAAATGACAGTAAATAATAGCTAATGACTAATAAGATTGAAGTTAAGATAATGAAGGTGGAAAAAAAATTAAAAAACCACCGATCAACAGATAAGAAATAAGAAGAAGAATAGTGAAGGAAAGTGAATCTAAATAACCATAGTACGGTTCTCGACATAAAAACTCATCAATCGAACTCATCCAGAATGTCTGAGTCAAGCGCTGCCTCCGCCTGGAGGACGCTGATCTTGTTTCTCGACAGCCACAGGAAGTAGAGGACGATTCGTTTTTTCTCTAGATCCGTCTCCCTCTCCAACCACAGCTCGCTGTTCTCACTCAGCTCAACCAGATCTCCGAAGACCTCCATGAAAGTTTGGCTCACGGGAAAGTCGGTGTCCACATTGCCGGAGTTTACATGAAGAGGATCGACAAAGACCTGGTTGAGCGCTGTCTCCAGCGATTGCCTCTCGCTCGGTGTAAGCCTAGGTTGACTCCTTATGTGTTCGATCTCCTCTTCCATCTGCTCGTTCGTCTGCTCATCGTTTCGCTCATCCTGGCACTCCGGAATGACTAAACGAGAGATAATATGATGATGTTACTACTTGTCGATACACACAGATAAGATTTATCGACTATTTCCAGAGGAATGTTTTCTAACTATATACATTTCTCCGATATTCTGAGGAGAATCGTAGTTGAACTCGCCCGAAGATCAACACATATGATATATAATACATTGATGATGAACTGAAACTGTATTACTCGTTGTCCCCGGATTGAGTAGTTGAATCTGTCCCTTCTTTTTACAAATTAAAATAACCATTTCAATTCTATGAATGAGTTGAATGATTGTCAAATAGGTCACGCCATCTTCCGGAGCCCATGCGCGACAATAATCTCATGACGAGTGTTGGTCGGAGAAATGTTGTTTGGGATTAGCTGAATCAATCGAAATGCAATTGTCTGTGTTTTTCATAAGTTCAGGGGGGGTAAAAAGTAGCGCAATATTGACGGTTGGATTGAAAATACGAATGTGCCTATATTTGATTGTCTCCCAGAGTTTTTGTTCATTTATTTATTTGATTTTATTGTCTCTAAAAGGATCCACATACAATATCAACAGGAAACAAGTTCACATCCTAATATTGAAGAATGTTGAGACATATATAAATAATTGAACAATATATATAGTACAATGCATCTTGATGAAGATATGTCAGTATAATTAAAAATTGTTGAGCTGTAGATATTATTATCAAAACCCGACGACTGAATATAAATACAAATGCCTTCTTGGTTCACGTCATCATGTTGACATATACTCATCCAAAGAATAATACGCTTTGTAAATAAGAAATGTTTTTCAATTCAATTTTAAATTTTGATAATGATTCCATATTCTTCAAAGTTTCTGGCAATTTATCATATAGTTTGAATTTTAAATAATCAGAGTTAACCTGATTTAATCGTGTCTCTCTGTGAACTGGAGTTTTTCAATAATGGGATTTCTATTTCACGTCGTGTGCAATGAGCTCGTCACGAGGCAAACGCTCCAAGATTTGTTGGATTCTGCCTCTTCAAGAGATTGACAACGCCCACCTGTCTTCACGTGAATCATGTTGTGGAGTATCACAAGGCGAATGATTGCTTGGAATGTGCTGAATGGAACAACTAAGGTCTCGGCTGTTGGCTGAGGGACGTGAGCATGATATACAGTCAATACATTGAGAGAATAGGATGTCTACCGTGGCGCATCCTGGTATCACTTTGGTGCACTGAATAATCTACAACATGCCAACACTGAAACAGCTGAGCATACGCCTAATTAAAACATTATAGGCCTATCACTAATTTAATTTGTGCATTTTGTATAATGATCAATTTTACATCTGCTGTCAAGGAAAAGAAGAAATCATTGCCCAAGATACTTAGTTCAAAGTGGGAGATATCAACATTCGTGTGTTTATACTGAAAGACTTTTATCTACGGCGAACAATTATGGTCACAGGCAGCACGGTCCTGGTGTTGAAGACAATAAGTTGCAAATAATCAAAATGGGGTGGTAAGATCGCCCTTGTGGTGCCCCGTCCAAACGATCCTTCCTTCCATC
Source organism: Brachyptera risi (assembly GCA_964007535.1). Taxonomy (NCBI): domain Eukaryota; kingdom Metazoa; phylum Arthropoda; class Insecta; order Plecoptera; family Taeniopterygidae; genus Brachyptera; species Brachyptera risi. The sequence goes on along the minus strand of OZ023338.1, from coordinate 22,902,685 downwards.
CATAGCCTCAACTGGGAAACAATGATTTTGTTTCAAGTTTCAATGTTATTAAAAATATATATATCACACTAATAGTGGCTCTCTCGATTTTTAAAGCCAATTGATATGGTCATACAGAAATGGTCATATAGAGGTATAGCCATGAATGTGTATATATATATATATATATATGTAGATAGATATCTCAATAGATATAGATATGTTGATATATAATCACCATTATTTCAGCTAATTCGCATGGAAACATTTCTTGTTCCTGAACCTGAATGATTACCTGAACTATCAACCATCTTACAGAAAAAGATGGAATACACATAAGACATACCCGTATTTTCACTGTTTCTTTCGCTTGAGTGCACAATATACATCCTTATATTGCAAATATATTCATTTTCAATCATCATAATCATTAAAAACAACCAATAACGAGTGTTTTCGTGAAATATCCCATTTTTCTCTATTGATGAAGTTTTGTTGTGGTGGGTGCACGAATCCTATTCTCTCAGTGTGTCAACTGTACCTGGATCCACGGGTAGAAGGTGGCCTACTAACTGAACACAATATCGGTCGTGACATGCTATTGTAGCTACTCTGGAAATGAAGTTGTGTGTCTCGAGCAAATGTCGTTAAGCACATCGTTAAACTTTCTAGACACCACAGCTTTGCAAACTGAACGGTGATATTTTCCGTTTGCCACGTTATCAGATGACATCCATGTGTCGTGGATACACGCTTGCCAGATCTGATGTCGTGTTTCCATGACCGTGATATTGCCTCCGCATAATGGAATCCATGTCGCCCCGTCAGACATCTTGGAAACTCGACCAATCGGTGTGGAGCGCGACATGAGCGCCTGAAGTGGAACAAGACTCGATATTCCGCGTGTTGCGGAATCTTCGGGAGTAGTTTGTCTCTCAGAACAGACGGTGTTCGAAACATTGTACGTGCAACGAGCTTTACACTTGGATCGAACATTCTGCTGTCAGATTGCAGAGACTGTCGGAGCTAAAGTAGTAGCAAGTTATAATGTATATTTGTAGTGGAATGATTCCGCGAACTTGCAAGAAATCGTGGCAGGAAAGCCACTTGGCAGTCATGGAAACACAGCATGACCTCTAGGCGACCTCAGAGTGTATTTGCTATAAAGGTCAAGAGGACTCACAGCCATATATGTCCAACAGGTCGCGGAAGGGGATCTGGAACGTCTCATCTGGCGTCGAGGATGCTGCAAACACACAGAGTGATATTCCGTCGATCAGTCAGGTTTCCCTCAGTAGCTGAAAGTATTTCTGTTTTGTCTTCATGCTCAGTGATTGGGATGCTCAATACACGTGAGTCGCATATTTAATCACATTCACACATTGTCATATTCATTCTCAATACAATCATGGAATATTCACACCTTGGTGGTTCTAGCATGGATTGTATTCAAACGATCTTTGTGGATGGATTTAATCTCCAACTGGTTCTAGCGGAGGCCTGTGCGCAGTTGTCTGTGCGCACCTCTGGCCGGATTGTTCTACCGGCCGAGTTGAGGAGACTTGTTTGTCTTTGAAGCTGTAATTCATATCTGAACTGTTCAGAGATTAATCAGAGAGGCTGAGATGTTATAATATTGATATGCCCTACGTATGCTCCTCAAGATCAAAATATATCAATTTTTAAAGACTCGATTTTAATATGCACCGTGTGCTAGGCGCAGCCCATAGACTAGCCCGCCGAACTCATATTCTCGTGAACGCCGTTAATTCCCTTACTCACACTTCTGATATATTTCACAGTCCGTATTTTTTTTCGGTATTCAAAAATATATATCTAGGTTTCCGTAAACTAGAATTTTTTTTTTTCCATTCAAAGAATTTGAAAAATTACAAATTTGTTGTTCAAAATTCTGAAAATGTGATAACCTCCCCCTTTCGATTATCAACAGAATGCAAAAACAATCATATTGATATCTCAAAAATTACGGCCGTGAGAGTTTGCGGCGTGAAATGCGAGCGCCTGCGGCCTCTTAATAATCGTTCTGGACGCGATCCATGCAAAACAACGCCAAGGTGTGAATGTCTCCCATTAAATCAAGGAGGATATAGTATTGTGGCTTCCAAGTCTGTTCACCACGGAGGAGGCAAGCGGCAGTGAGGTGTGCATTGAGGGATGTCATAGCTATATCTAGATCACTCGCATCCGCGAGAGAGAGGTCCCGAGCGTCTGTCTCTTCTAGCACAATCCATTGGCGCCTGGGTAGTTCGAACCTTCACCTTCCGTCAATAAATGTCGTCGACAAGCAGATGAGTGTCCTAGTCATATGCTCGAGTCACATGACCAGAAGTTATGACCTTGGATTGGAATAATTCTGGACAAAACTTCTCCTGCATGAAGATCTTCTTGATAATATCTCTGAAGGAAATATCGATGAGAGAATCGCGAACTAGTGCAGAGATAATTGGTTGACATTTGATCATTATCATTTTTTTTCCATTTAAACTCTTGCAATTGCACATGAATGCACGGTGGCAAGTTCCCTAACTACCCCCATCCCACCACCTCCCCAACCCTCTGACGGAATAACTCTGACTTAATTTCATTCCCCTCGAAAACACCACTCCTGAGCCCATTCCAGTCCCCACTTGTCCTATTCAAGAAAGAGGATTCAACATCTAATCTAGCTACCTTCACGAGTACCGCTCTATCATGACCCCGCCTACCTCCATACCATGACTCATTCCTTCAATCAACTTATGCACCTCCCCCCATCCCCCCTCACCCTCCATTACCCTGAGAAATAACATGAACGATCCTACCTACTCAGTATTTCCAATTTCATATACATCTCAGGTCTCCCATCATCTCAGTTGGACTTTCCAACATTTACCCTCTCCCTCCTTCTATTCTCACCCCATTTCCATGTAGCAAATTGAACTGGGAAGCACACACCTGTAGTCTCATTCCAAAATAAGCTGCAGGTTGTTTTCTAATTAAAAGAATCCTAAATCCATGTAACACAGATATTGCTAAGTTAGTATATTCTTCATATATGCAATCTCGGCTTAATTAGGGCATTGAACTATGGGGACAATCTAGTCATGCCAGAAAGATATTTATTCTTCAGGAAAGAGCTGTAAGAAGTCTCGCAAATGTGAGTTTCAATCCTACCACAGCAGACATGTTTTACAAAGATTCGTGTGGGAATCTTTTTGAAAGATTTAATATTCTTCCTCTTCCATGTTTATATATTTATAGTGTCATTATGTATGTAGTGAATACCAAACAAGTTTCTGTAACAAATGAGAGGAATCATGAATATATGACAAGAGAGAGAAATAATTTTACTAAATTAAATCATAGATTAGCCATGTTTGAGAATGGACTTAACTACTCAGATTGTAAACTGTTCAACTCTCTACCGACTAAAATTGAAGAATATGAAAATATCAGCGTAAACAAGTTTCAAATAAATTTAGAAACGTTTCTTCAAAACAAATGTTATTATTCTATTCCCGATTTTATTCTTGACTGTAAAAATACTACTCTTTAAATGTCTTTACTCATAGCCTTATGTCTTTTTAAATATAATAGTTGATTATTATACGATTGTAATGTATGTATATCTTATATGACATGACTGATATCTTTGTGACAAGATCAGTAGTCAGAATGAAGAATTATTATTATTATTATTATATTATTATTATTATTATTATTATTATTATTATTATTATTATTATTATTATTATCCTTCCCGTTCTGTATGGATGATCCATCTCGTCTATTATCAGTAACAATGATTGTGTTTTCAATTCATTGGAGTGTCGTAACTCAGTGTTTCCTTGTGTCTTTGTGTGGTGCTGTCCCAGGAGTGACGTCACGCGGTGTGATTTGATTGGTTCCGATGTCAACTTACGCCTGGACACGCTCATGAGGTCCGCGGACGTCGTGTTCTCGCGAGCCAACTTCCTCGCTTCTGCGCAACTCCCAGCTGCCACAAACACACAGACACAACCAATCAGTTCACATTTATCCTCTCATCTGACTCCACGAGGCGTTGCCATGACAACCAGGGTCTATTGGAAGCGGATAGATGACTAGTGGCAACGGAGAGAGTGGACAGGAACAGGTGTTGTGAGGGCGGACAGTGAAGTTGTATCGAACCAAGGTTGGATCCATCACCTCCTGGGTTACATGGAGAGAAGGCTGAGCAACATGTGCTTGTAATCATTCCGTCAATTAACGTGGATGAGGAATGGATTCACCGAGAATCCGCAGGCTTCCCAGTCGACACACACCTACCAGTGTTTCTGATATTGATATTATTTATTGATCCATGGAAATGTACGTAATTTCATGACAAGTCTGCGATATATATATATATATATATATATATATATATATATATATATATATATATATATATATATATATATGAATATATATATATATATATATAAATATATAAATATAAATACATATACATGTGAATATATATATATATATATATATATATATATGTATATATATATATATATATATATATATATATATATATATATATATATATATATATATATATATATATATATATATATATATATATATATGAATATGAATACATATACATGTGAATATAAATATATATATATATATATATATATATATATATATATATATATATATAAATATATATATATATATATATATATATATATATATATATATATATATATATATATATATATATATATATATATATATATATATATGAATATGAACGCATATACATGTGAATATATATAAATATATATATATATATATATATATATATATATATATATATATATATATATATATATATATATATATATATATATGAATATATATGTATATATATATATATATATATATATATATATATATATATATATATATATATATATATATATATATATATGTGTGTGTATATATATATATATGTACTAAGTAAAAAATATTTATATTCATACATACAGACATATGAATATATATTCATATATATATATATATATATATATATATATATATATATATATATATATATATATATATATATATGTATATATATATATATATATATATATATATATATATATATATATATATATAAATATATGTATATATATATATATATATATTCATACATACATACATATGAATATATATATATATATATATATATATATATATATATATATATATATATATATATATATATATATATATATGACAAGCGTGTTGATGACTCACGGTTGAAAGGCTTGACGAACGACAACCCGCTGTGCCTCCTCGCGGCACGCGCCACTCTACTCATCGCGTGATGTTTCTGCCGGGACACGAGCACCGGGTCCGGCACCGGCGTTCCGGGCCGGCTGGAACCACCTACCAGGCAACAATACAACACACCGGTCAGGATCCCAGTAAAAAACAGATAAGAACATTGAACACCCATAATCAATTCTGTAATGAACTCAAGTCCAGAGAAAGAAGGAGAAGAAAAAGGAGGAGAAGAAGGATGAGACGAATAATAGGAAGAAGGAGAAGGAGAAATTCAGGAAAATTATTTATTCTTTCCCTAGCGTGAATATCTCAGTTGTTTTCTGACCCTGGTATCATTACCCCGATATACGAATTGGTACATGAGATATCTCCTCTTTGATGATCTTCTGGGTTGTTATGATTAACCCAGTGGTGATCGTTCAAAAGATCCTATCTTCCATCCATAGCCTCGATTGAGAAACAATGATGTTGAATCAAGATTTTTTGTTATCGGAAACTATCAAGTCACTGACGTTCGTGTATCGCAAGGCTGGAATCTCAGGCGTTAAAGTCAGGTATTGATTCCGAGGAATCGGAATAGATCAACAAATTATCACAGTTTGATCTGAGTTATCCCAGGATTCAAGGTCAATGCTGATTATTCCAGTGACGGACCATCATTCCGGACAGGTTCGAACCTGTTCCAACCAGTTCTCTCACTCAACCCAGCCCCAATGGGAACCAGCCCGACAAATTCTCCCGGCGACATGTCCGCCCGTCTCGTACTCACCAAACATCCTGCGCAGAGCCGCGGCTGGGATCCTGTGGTGACGTCCATGAGCAGCTGTACTGGGTCCGGCAGATGGGAGCTCACTCGACCCCGGTACCGGAAGTACGCTCGGGTCTGGGACCGGAAGTACGCTCAGCACTGCGACCGGAAGTGTGATGAGACTTGCAGGTGGAAGTGCCGGCTCAGTCGTCGGTGTCCCAGGATGGCTGGGGAAGCCTTGAAACAAGAACAGCAAGCGGTGGATGAGGTCAGTGGAGATGATGGGCGGCATATCAGCCAGACGAACAGTTAGTGCCTACTGTCAACACACCAGCTTGGAGGAATCACGACAGAGCTGAAGAAACAACAGGAGTTGGATCGGGATTATTCATACAGCTCAAGGAAATTATCCTCAACTTACTCGGACAGACAATAAAATCCCAACAACATTCCTGATAACGACACAATTGACACATGATCAAAGGTCTTATACCCAGTGAGGCAGGCCATATTGTGATATGAGAATTATGCAGTGTAATGCAAGAAGTGCCTCACATGATGGATCTGGAATAATGGATACATTACACAACAAACAAGAGAGACAGCTGATTGGCGAGTGACTCACGGTTAAGGTAGTTTACTACCGGCTTGCTGTCGTAGCACCGCGCCGCCTGAGACGCTAGCGAGCTGGATGACGACCTCGCCGGCTCAGTCGGTGCTACAGTCGTGGACTCTCCCTCGTGATTTGGCACTCCTATACCAACAAATAAAACAACCAGTCAATGAAGTTGAAGTCGGATTCAATTGAAGTTGATTATGGTAGTCAGCTCTTCTTGAGTCGAAAGTGGATTCTGAAATATTATCTTACTGACAAGTTTCGATCAATTCTTCTCCAATGTTTTGAGGTACTCGTGAAGTTGGCGTGGATTACATCAAGTTATCATGACTATATATATATATATATATATATATATATATATATATATATATATATATATATATATATATATATATATATATATATATATATATATATATATATATATATATATATATATATATATATATATATATATATATATATATATATATATATATATACTTATATATATATATATATATATATATATATATATATATATATATATGTATATATATGTATATATATATATATATATACATATATATATATATATATATATATATATATATAAAAAAAAATATATATATATATATATATATATATATATATATATATATATATATATATATATATATATATATATATATATATATATATATATATATATATATATATATATATATATATATATATATATATATATATATATATATATATATATATGAATATATATATATATATATATATATATATATATATATATATATATATATATATATATATATATATATATATATATATATATATATTGACCGGTATACACAATATCATATGTGGAATATCAAAATTGTACCCATCGTGCTATTCGATTGAATAACCTTGAATTATGGTGTGACTATGACAACGAGAAATGTGTCTTCCGTCACAACATCATTTTCTTCATACGCTCATATTTTGTTTCTGGATTTGATGTTAATACGCAGCTCTACTTGTGTGCATTCATTCCACTCACCTGCCAGCCTCATCACCCACTTGACGATATCAAATCCGTTAAACATGGCTTCGATAGGAATGATTATCAAATAACTATGTAGAAATAATTATTCGAGCAGAATATATCCGATCATAAAATATGATATTTGGATAGAAACAAATTTCCCTTCCGTATCCAAGTTACATCTCTCAATAATTGAATACATCAACAATCAATATAGCATTCACTTGTGTTTCTCATATTGTTGTCAATATTGCAGTGGAGAGGCAATAATGTGTGCTTGTTCGACCGAGGTAGGCTGGGATTTCGCTGAGTTTCACGAAGTGTTACCAGTGTTTGCGCCGTGACAAATCCAACAGGATTTATTTGCGGCACGGGGAGATAATCTCACGTCTATTGACGACTGAGGTTGAAATAAGTGGACTGTATAGGGTTTGAGATATAAAGCACGATACCTGAGTTTCTCCTGGGCGGCGTGTCTGGAGGCGTCACCACGATGCACTTGAGGAAATTCACTTTGTGCAGGACGTGGGATAGTAGAGACAAATACGTACGTAAGGTTTAGGTTGGGGTTCGGTAAATAACGAAATGATACGAAAAGGAATAGTACTGCGTGATTTAACTAGATAACTTCACTGAATATCAAGTTAGACACAATGCGACTTGCATATACACGAGAGAAACCACTGACGAATGGGTGTCCAAAACGGGACGACAAACGAGAAACTAAACTTCTACTAGCGAACTGCACTAGCCGAGACGTCGGTAAGACCACCGAGATTCAGTACCTGCCGTTTGTCACGTGCACCAAAGGGGTGGGGGGATGACAAATGCAATAGCAAAAGAGAAAAATCAGAACACGTCACAATGTGGGAAAACGAGATAACATGCTTCATGACTGAAGGGAACTCGGCGCCAACAACCAGTCTTATCGCAACTCGGTGTGGTATTCTCCAACATCGAGAGATAGGAGTGTGATGGTACGTATCAATGTGTGAACAAGTTGTCCAAGTTGTGTGGTTCTCTTCTATCCATAACATGATCCCACGCCGGGCGCTTCCTTCCACCACGCCCCAAGAGAAGCGACAAGAGACGTCAGACTGCTACAAGAACCATCGGATGTTCTGATCTGTCTCCATCAAGTCCTCTGATATCTGACCTGCCCATCTCTATGGAGTTGTGATTCTGGCCAATCAGCTCTCTCCTGGATCTAGTGGCCAATGGAAACATCAATATTTCAGACGAATCGGACAGTTATGTTGGAATGTATGAAAAGGTTCTGGCTGTCAATGGCTGATCAGAATGTTGCACGTTGAATACAAGAGAAGAATTCAGAGCAATTATTATGGCTGAAACCTGTATTGACCACATATCCGTTTGTGTAAAGTATTTACAAAATGAATCTGCCATTTTGCGTTCCAAACTGACTGATCATCACATGACCATAACTGATTGGAAATTGAATGTTGAACTGGAAGATGATTCGAGTAGAGAATTGAAGTATTCACGTATTGACGAAAACAAACTTGAAGTACTTTCGAGAATAATTGAATGGCCATCTGGTCATACTTCCGACAATTCGGGTCAAATTTTAAATAACATTCCACATAATTTCAATGAACATACAATGATGCATCAACTGAAACTATATTTTATTCTAGAAAAGGAATGAAAAATGATTGGATATCGTGTGACTTACTTGAAAAAAAAAGAAAGAGAGATTTACTGTCCAAAAAGTGGATAAATAGTAGGAATGAACAATGCAAGACAGATTAGAGTGTTGTATATACTCACTTTCGTGATAAAGTCAACAGACAAATCTGAAAGGCGAAGTTCAACTTTTATAGGAATAAGTTCCAACAATCAAGAAGAGATATCGACGAACGTGGAATAAAATAAATCGATTTCTTGGTAAAAGAAGAGGCAGTCGTCTGACAGAGCCATTGTTACAATTCTAGGTAGACAATATGACAATCTAACAATGGCAAATACTCTTGTAGAAACATTTGCTGATGAAATAACGCAATAACAAACGTAACTGTCAGATTGAATCTATGATTCATGATAAAGAGAATATTCAGTTGAAATCAATGTATGTTGAACCCGTGACTTCAATAGGAATAGGGGATGAGAGAGAAGTTTATTAAAAACACTGCCGCCAAAACGGTTGCCACTCGCACACAGTATAGTAAAATTCATGAAAAGATGCATCATTTCTCAAAAATAAGAGAATTAGATGTGAAGAAAATATAATAGAGACATGTTTTCAACAAACTGTCTCGTAATACTAAAATTAGGTATCAAGAGTAAATAAAAAAATGTATTTGAGATAAAAAATGAAATAATCATAGCAGCATTGGATAGCAAAAAGCATGCAGGGGTGGACAAAATAATGGTAAGAGATTTAAAATTCTCGATTATTGAACTATCAGCATTAATTTTACATTTTATTAATCTTAGCATTGATTCTGGTACTGTCTCTCAAAATGTGTATATATAAATATATTGTATATTTATATCATATTATAATATATATATATATATATATATATATATATATATATATATATATATATATATATATATATATATATATATATATTACACTTCGATTCTACACAGCAACACTCGATTAGTTTGATGACAGCAGTTGGTGCAGGCGGAAGCAATGTTGTGTTCGCTTCGTATTGATAATGTTCGAGTAGCCATCCGAACTCTTGTGGTGGCAATTCGAGAGGACAAGTAATTGTGTCATTGTTCTGAACCCAACACTGATGATCAGCTTCCAAAATACCCCGTTGAAGAGTGGCCTGTTTGGGTGACAGCTTGTCTGCTTGGCACCCCTCCTGTTGAATAACCGCCATCGGAGTTTAGACACGGAAGATAATTTCGACAGTGGAGAGTAGAGCCGACACACACACAGGACCAAGACCAGTTGCTGATGAGTCTTTTAGATCAACATCAGTGCATGAATCTTCAGATGCTGATGTAATTCCAGGGTCGGATTTGGCAAAAGCTTTCCAACAAGTGAGTTTTAATAATCGTTCAAAAGCTTTCCAACAAGCGAGTTTTAAAAATCGTTCAAAAGCTTTCCAACAAGTGAGTTTTGATAATCGTTCAGAAGCTTACCAACGAGTGAGTTTTAAAAATCGTTCAAAAGCTTTCCAACAAGTGAGTTTTGATAATCGTTCAAAAGCTTTCCAACAAGTGAGTTTTAATAATCGTTCAAAAGCTTTCCAACAAGCGAGTTTTAAAAATCGTTCGAAAGCTTTCCAACAAGTGAGTTTTGATAATCGTTCAGAAGCTTACCAACAAGTGAGTTTTAATAATCGTACAAAAGCTTTCCAACAAGTGAATTTTGATAATCGTTCAGAAGCTTTTCAACAAGTGAGTTTTAATAATCGTTCAAAAGCTTTCCAACGAGTGAGTTTTAAAAATCGTTCAAAAGCTTTCCAACAAGTGAGTTTTAAAAATCGTTCAAAAGCTTTCCAACAAGTGAGTTTTGATAATCGTTCAGAAGCTTACCAACAAGTGAATTTTAATAATCGATCAAAAGCTTTCCAACAAGTGAGTTTTGATAATCGTTCAAAAGCTTTCCAACAAGTGAGTTTTAATAATCGTTCAAAAGCTTT
>OZ023338.1:22883861-22886361 GCA_964007535.1 Brachyptera risi | reverse complement strand
AAAGAAAGAGAGAGATTTACTGTCCAAAAAGTGGAAAAATTGTACGATTCAACAATGCAAGACAGATTCCAGAGTTGTATATACTCACTTTCGTAATAAAGTCAACAGACAAATCTGAACGGCGAAGTTCAACTATTATAGGAATAAGTTCCAACAATCTAGAAGAGAGATGGAAGAACGTGGAATAGAATGAATCGATTTCTTGGTGAAAGAAGAGGCAGTCGTCTGACGGAGCCATTGTTACAATTCTAGGTGAACAATATGACAATCTAACAATGGCAAATACTCTTGTAGAAACATTTGCTGATGAAACAACGCAATTACAACGTTACTGTCAGATTGAATCTATGATTCATGATAAAGAGAATATTCAGTTGGATTCAACGCATGTTGAACCCGTGACTTCAATGAGAATAGGTGAGAGAGAAGTTTATTAAAAACACTGCCGCCAAAACGGTTGCCACACGGACACAGTATAACAAAATTCATAAAAACAATGCATTATTTTTCAAAAATAAGAGAATTCAATGTGAAGAAAATATAATGGAGACATTTTTTCAACAAAATGTCTCGTAATACAAAAATTAGGTATCAAGAGTAAAATAAAAGAACGTATTTGAGATGAAAAATGTAATAATTATAGCAGCATTGGATAGCAAAAAGCATGCAGGGCTGGACAAAATGATGGTGAGAGATTTAAAATTCTCTATCATTGAATTATCAGCATTAATTTCACATTTTAATAATCTTAGCATTGATTCTGGTACTGTCTCTCAAAATGTATATATATGAATATATTATATATTTATATCATATTAAAATATATATATATATATATATATATATATATATATATATATATATATATATTCATATATCACACTTCGATTCCACACAGGAACACTCGATTAGTTTGATGACAGCAGTTGGCGCAGGTGGAAGCAATGTTGTGATCGCTACGTATTGATTATCTATGAATAGCCATCCGAACTCTTGTGGTGGCAATCGAGAGGACAAGTAATTGTGTCATTGTTCTAAGCCCAACACTGATGATCGGCTTCCAAAATACCCCGTTGAAGAGTAGCCTTTTTGGGTGACAGCTTGTCTGCTTGGCACCCTCTCCTGTTGAATAACCGCCATCGGAGTTTAGACACGGAAGATAATTTCGACAGTGGAGAGTAGAGCCGACACACACACAGGACCAAGACCAGTTGCTGATGAGTCTTTTAGATCAACATCAGTGCATGAATCTTGGAATGCTGATGTAATTTCAGGGTCGGATTTGGCAAAAGCTTTCCAACAAGTGAGTTCTAATAATCGTTCAGAATTTTTAGAATCACCAATATAAACTCGAATCGATCTGCTTCTCGAAGTTAAAACATAAAAAGTTATTCACAATGATCATCATCAATATAATAGATATTATTATTTATTTCTTATTACTATCATAATAAGAACTGCATCAGAGGAAAAGTGCCCACAAACCCATGCATAGATTCAAATCAGCTCAAACATTCTGGCTAAATCATGATATCCATACAATTAAACAATGATGCGAGTTTGTCCATATCCCATACTTAACAATGAATATGTTTCTAGAGAGAAAAACAACTTTATTGTCAGCTGTTCACATCGCGTGATTGACCACGGGAATCCAGCTTGATAATCCAGATGAAATACAATCTGGTTACAAACATTACTTATAGAAAATGATCAACTTATATCTTGATAGAAAATTCAATTATATGAAAAGGCGTTATCAGAAAACAAATATAAATAATGATAATAATAATCAGTTCAAAGGTGAGTAATTGTTAAGTTATTAAGAAGAGTTATTATGAAGATGATTGTGAAGAATGAAGGATGAGTCTTTTAAAAATAATGTTACTATGTAATCTAAATTGATGGTTGAAATGGCATATGTTTTTAAACTAGTCAAACGCGATATATGCGTTGTTGGTTAACTTTTGAATCTAGAAAGCAGTGAATCTCGACAACTTAATTCTGTCACAATTTGTATGATATATTTCATGAAAATTATCAGTCATTTATTATTTATATGATCAGTGTTCCAACTACAGGCCTATTATCCTTTTGTCTTCCTTCTCTAGTATTATGAAGAAGCTTGTATACATCAAGCTGACGGAGCATCTGGAAATCAACTGCATGCTATCAAAAAACCAACATGGCTTCCGTGAAGGGCATTCAACTTCGACGGCAATGACCCAGATGATTCCTAATATCACTAACGCACTAGAGAATAAAAAGAAAGTGGGAGTGATTCTTTGTGACTTGTCGGGGCCTTCGACTCCCTAGACCATGCGCAACTTCCAACAAAACTTGAATGGTACGGAGTGTCCGGTACTTCAGCATCCTGGTTCAAGTCGTACTTGACAGACAGGACCCAGAGTGTAAAGCTCAATCAGCAAGATCAATCCGACTGGAACACTCTAAAGTCTGGTGTGCCGCAGGGATCGATACTCGGACCACTATCATTATC
>OZ023338.1:22871361-22878861 GCA_964007535.1 Brachyptera risi | reverse complement strand
AGGAAGAAAACGAATACACTTGTACCTAAATTCCTCAATTGTGCTTTCCGTTCACTCAGGCCGAATCTCTGGATTTTTTCACCTTGTCCAATACATTTGTAGATGTTATTCACTATATAAAAGAAACAAAGGAGATTGAGTCCGAGTACGAGAATAGCAGGTGCTTCTACTGTTGTGATCAGAGCGATACCGTCAGGATAACAGTAACCTCTGTCAACTAAGCGTGTCATGTAGAAACGTTTGTAATCCCACGCGAGAAGTGTGGTTGTTGGTATCAGTGGCAGACCCCAAGCGAACAGAGAAACTTTCAGTAAGAGATGTGTGGTCGTGGTTGCCCCGGCAACAGTTGTCAGCCGCATGTATTGTAAATATGAGAGAACAAGCATCCATAGGAACATTGCCAGAAATGAATAATGTCGTAGGGCACCAATAACCACGCAATGTATGTCCATTATTTCAAGGCGGATGAAACTACAATAGAAACCCAAGATGAGATTGATCAGAAGAGCCGTGGTCATTTGGAGCATGATCTGGTGGCCGATGTCATCACGCCACTGACGGAATAAAATGGCAGTCAGGAAAATACTGAGAACGCCAATTGTACTGAATACAACTCCAACAGCTAGGATTGTTATCAACGATTCACTCAAAGACATTATATCGCTATTGAACGCAACGGAGTTATACATGATGTAATAGCCACGCAACATGTTTCCCTTGGCCGATAAGTGTTTACATCTGTACACGATATTGCCGTGGAATGTGGTTTTCTGCAGTCTACAGTTATCAGTGCTCCATGAATCCGTTTCGAAATCCCATGAGGCGATCAATTCAGAGAAGTTATCCGGTAGGACGTGCACACTGAATATGAAATCAACATAATGATTCGTATCATCCGCATAAAGGAGCGTTTCGTTACAGTTCTTGAATAAGGTTATCGCAAACAGTTGTATGATTTTATTCCGACTGTTGGAGTTCTCGTGATTGATGGAAGCAAACTCTCCAGTGAATGCATTGAAACTTGCATTATGATTGAAAACGGCCATCATATCGAAACTTTTCACTAAATCATCGGAAACTGAAATAGCGATAAAAACACTTGAAATATTAACCGGTAAAACCGAACCAGATCTTGTCAGTTCGAACCGGTCACCGACATTGTTTTTATAGGCACCACTCACAGGACTTTCGATTCTCAGATTCGCCAAGAAAAACATATCATCAATCCAATCACCACTTTTTATATCGACAGCGATATTTTCAGGCGTATATTCAGATATTATAGTCTCTAGGTTTTCATATACACCACTTGTGAATAGAAATCTCCACATACTATTCAGCTTGGTTGCTCTTATTATCATCATTCCACCAGCCTCGTGATCACCAACATCAGTGACCATGAATATAGGTAATCCTTCTATGATCGATTCCAAAGACTTCTTACTGATGGGAAGATTCGAATACCTATGTAAATGTTGAGTGAAAGTTATCAGTTGGACGTAAATGGGCATGTTGACATCTTTATCATCACACTGTCGCCAAGACGTGGTGTAGTCAAGTGGTGCGCTCCATTCGGCTTGGTGAGTACTCTCGTTGTAGACGCACTTCATCACCGTAACGTGCCCGGTGGTGACGTTGTGTGATACATAAGTACTCGGATGGACTGGAGCTGAGAGATGAAGAAGAATATACAAATTATGAAATATTTGGAATTGGTGCCTCACTGTTCGAACTTGTCATCGTTAGCATAACTGGGAACAACCTATTCATGCAAGTTGTGAATGTGAATAAAGATATTTCCTCGCATTGTAATCATCGTGAAGAAATACACACAATCAGGTCCCACAATCACAATGATCGAACCGGTTTTGGATAGTACTTTGATCAGTTTGTGCGTAAAAAATGAACTGAGGCAGCGCATCGTGTGAGTTGTGAGACATCCACACAGAATATATTTGAAGGCCATATAGGCCTATACCTCGATTAGGATATATCACTCATGCATGTCTCATGACCACACACCTTGTAGATTCATCCTTCAGCACGTCCCCCAACCTCTTCGTGAAAAGGTTACACACTCCGAACTGAATATTTGAAGTTTTTCTGAATTATTCAATTATCTTTTCTTTCTGAAAATCGATCGTTCCAAATATCTTCAGATTCAGTACAAACATGTATTTGTCCGATGAATAGTATTGTGGATATTGCCTTTCGATCGGATGGAGGAAAATTCGTCAATTCATGCGCTGGATATTCCATCAGTTTCCTAAAGTCACCGAACTATTTCCGTAATACTAGTCAGACCAGATTAATTCGAAAACAGTCACAACTTTTTCTGGTGTGACATCAATATGCAGAAAGCGTTTCTTGTCGATTGGCTTCTTCTTCCGACTTGTATGCCGCGTGAGAAATACAAGAAACAACACGAAGCCCGATTTGTCCGGTGTGTGGAATGATTATCTTCTCCAAGCGCATCCAGCTTGCTCGGACTTTGATGAAGAATCGATATCTGATTTTGCATGGTCCAATTTCCTCATCTTTCCCTCCAGTTCACATAGTCCCCAGATTAGGGACATCAATTTTAAGCAAGTGAAATAGACGGTGGCTTTGAATTTGTAAGCGGCTGTGAACCAGTTTGGTCAGTCGGCCGTCTAGCGATTGAAATACGTGTGACGGGGTAGTGAGTGCAGTGAAGGTCACGTCAGAAGCAGGGAAGAGACCACGCGGTCAGGAGGTTTTGTTTGGCAGAGTGCGTGACAGAGAAGACTGTTGAAGACGAAGTTTATTTTATAAGTGCATTTATAGAGTATTCAAATTTATAATAACAACGTGTGCAAGTGTGGGCCTACACATCATTCGGTATCGTATTAATATTAATTTTGTGATTTGGAGTGAATTAGAAACAGTTTCGAAGACAAAGGAAATACTAAAGCTGTAGTTCAAAATCTCGATTTATACTAATTATAATTATACAATAATCTAATCTATTCTCTGTATATTTGCATTCTTCATAATATTAGGGTTATTAGTTCCCCTCTTCCTGAACTAATTGGCGCCCATACCCTACCTTTTATTTATGACTATTTATTGTTTACCAAATCCCACCCCGCTCCCCTGGCACACAGCAGCGGTCGTCACAGATTCGCAGACCAACCGTGATGAGCTTGACTCACCTGTATTGTAGGACTCAATCACTGGTGGGTTCCCGAATGAATCTCCGGTAGTCAAACATAGCAACAGGTCACTCATCACCGTCACTGACTTGAAGCTTGGAAGGTGAAATGGAGTGGCACCGATTACGAATCTGGAATTCGAGGAAATTGTATCAGACTCGTGACAGTCAGTAACAGTCTCACATGTTGGTCCATTGTTAAAATGGATTCCATGCGCAATCCATAGTTGAAATCAGTAATGAGGCAACTTGGGGAGACAAGGACTGACATTGAGAAGAAGGCCTACGTGAGCCTATCAGGTCCAGTGGTGGACTTCGCTGGCTCGATATGTGTTTCTTCCATGACAGATGTTTGCTAGCAGCTCTCACGACTCGGGAGTTTGTAACATTCAGGACTTTCACCAAAATTTTGATGAGAACAATTTTTTTTTTGTAATTCATATTTTATTTCAATTTTATATCATTTTTTTTCGTTCATTCGTATATTCCACAGCTAGATTTCATTCCCTTCATTTCTTCAACCATCATCCCTTATCCAGTGCCACTATTTCAACAAACTAACCCTAGTTTTGAATTATACGCAGTTTTTTTGTTGTTGATATTCACCCTGCAGAAACATGTGTTTACTTTCAAATATTTTCAAATACGAAAGAGAAGACCACCCAGATCAGGATAATGAATATGTCAGTTCAATATCAGGAGACAGTTTCAATGGTGATGGGAGTCACACTATTCAGACTTTAACCAGAAACCAAAGATATTTGTATTGTGATTTTCGATTGGTGGGAATTTAAAAGCGAATATTTGATTGGTTGAGAAGAACTATCGGATCATATATGCAAGAGTGTCGACAAACCGGGAAGAAGGAATGGTAACTGGACGGGAGAAAGAGGAACAAATCCAACCTTCGTAGGAAGAGGACGTGAGAGTATCGTCTTCGGTAACAACAACCCGCGTTCGAGCGACTTCGCTTTACGTCAGACTGTATGGCGATGGTCCGATCAACACCGGCGTGGCGACACAAAAACAAGAACATTGCGTGTTCGTATACTGTCGTGTGAGCGAACTAACTGTACGGAGACGAATCGCACCATTCACGGTAAATACAAACATTTTGGAACACACTTATTTCAAACATTGCAATTATGGTATCATGAAACTGTCCTGTAGATGGGTTAATTGATCAGGGTTTTATGTATCTCACTCGTTTCAAGTTATTTCTATTGGCCATTGAAATAACCGTTTTGTAAGTTTTTGCAAGTTGAATTTTTTTCGTCTTCTTAATTTTCATTCTCATTCAATTTTAGTCAACCTTTTGTTTTGTCATTTTTTTTAACAATATATAATTTTTTCATTTCGATTCTGGTTTTTAAACAAAAGTTTGCTCCTCCTTATTCCCTCCCACTCTGAAATCTACAGTTTTCCCAATTTGGTTTTTCAAATTTAGCTAGCATAATTTCATTCAAATTCAATTTCAATATTTTCAAATTTGATTATTAAACAAGTTTAGTACAGGATTGGTAGGAGAGAAGTCACAAGTTATCACAGGAGAAATGATATTTGCCAGATACTAGTCAAACGCGAAATATGCGTTGTAAGATGAGCGAGATAACTCAATAAGGTATAAAAGTCCTTAAAGTAGTTCTACCCTTGCTACTTTATCGACTCTGGTATTCTACACACCTTGATATCTGAATAAGCTATTAAAGTCGTTAAAGTAGTTCTACTCTTGCCACTTCATTGACTCTGGTGTTCTACACACCTTGACGCATATAAAAAATACTTCATTGTTGGTCAACTCTTGAATCTAGAAAGCAGTGAATCTCGACAACTTAATTCTGTCACAATTTTTATGATATATTTTATGAATATTATCAGTCATTTTATTTTTTTTATTCAAAACGACTGATCAGAATTGCTTAAAAAATCGTAATAATGTGTAAAATACATGTATACACATTTAGAGAGAATTTCATTCCATTTGGAGAGATTTTATTTTTCAACATTTTCTACTCAGCCAAATCTTATGGGGTTTTTAGAAACTTTGAGATGATGATTCTCAAAATCGGTCCGACCGATTCATCTCAAAAATTATACAGTTCTAAGTTGGATGAGTTTGCGTGTACAAAAAAAGTTTCATGTTGATCAGTCAACCCTTGCGACCTGTGGAGTGCTTACAAAAAAAAAAAAAAAAAAAAAAAAACACACAGACAAAGCCCTATATGAGTGGGATGGAGACTTCGCTACGCTCATCAATAATCCAATGAAGGAGTTTGCTATTTGTTGGCCCTCACCTGAAATCCAAATGTCCGTATTCCAATGAGAAATCCGTCAGTTTGTAGATTCCAACTCCCACGTCCACCTCTCCCAATCCTTCCCTGTTGATTCTGGAATTCCTCCATTCCACATAATATACATATTCCATCCTAGTATTGAGTTCGGAAAGTTCGTGATGTATGTCCTGTATCATCGAACCATTACTATAAATCACTGTGGGATCGGAGATCACATCTTTGCCGACGACACGCAACTCGACTTCATGCACCAGGCCATCAAATGATTCGAAATATGCATGAAACCGAACAAGATCATCCAGGTGGTATTTCCTTGTCATTTGGCAGATGCCACAATTGAATCTGTAGGTATCGTTGTCGGCCATGATCAGTGTTCTCGAGGTCATGTTGAAATAACCATAAGACGCCCGTCCTCCTCCTTCTGTGTTCAGGGCTGTCCATTCCGATTCAGTCACCTCCTGCGGAGAAGGAAGTGTTAATTTTCCGAAGAAAGTTCAAGAATGTGAGATTTTGAACTGAGAATGCCAAGAATCTGAAGAGTTCAGGAAAACCTGAATCCCAACCATTCCGAAAAATAAGAATTGATGATATCGTATCAAAAATTGAAAACAAAAAAAGTGAAGTGAAAAAGAATAAAGTGAACGATATATCATTACATTCCAGTTGAGCCACGATGTAGAGATATTTACCAACTGTATCATTGTATGGAGAAGGTGCTCCAACTCCCAAACTGATAACATTGACGGCATTTCTTGCAGTCAGTTCAGAGCCAAAGGTCCTGATTGCCTGTCACGATTCAGCGGATTCCCTTGTGAACTAGATGAAGATAAGAGTGGCTACGGTACCGATGACATTGTTGAACGTACAAAATCTATCATTTGCGTGCAAAACAAATGCACACAAAACAACTGCTGATATTCAATTCGACTGAGACGTGAATAGCATTGTTCAGCATTGTTGTTTTGAATAGTTCGATATAAAAGCGATAGTCGCGCCACAGGCAGTCGGGACCCTGGACTCAGATTCTGACCCCGGAAATATTTCACTCTCGAGACCCGAGTTGGGTAACCTTCTTTATATTATGATGGAATAGGTTGTTATGATTACATCGTGGTTGAGCCATCTGATTCAGAATGAAGATTTTCTCCATCAGAATTCCTTTTATTTCCAAATTCATGTCTTGAATTTCTTTTCCGAATTCATGATTCTGTTCGGTTAGTGAGTCAGAACTGAATTACTGGGTTCTGATCTGGGATTCGACTCACAATTCCAGGAATAAAAGTCTTTTTTATATCAAGATCCACAACTTCAGATTAATCAGTGAATCTTCCAATGATTGTTTTTCTAAAATATTCTTCCTGTTATTTACAGATGATACATCGATTATCCAGATAACCAGAAACTTCCACATTCCTCCATACATTTTCAGACTGACATTCAACGTTCA
The DNA here is from genome assembly GCA_964007535.1 of Brachyptera risi. Lineage (NCBI taxonomy): Eukaryota > Metazoa > Arthropoda > Insecta > Plecoptera > Taeniopterygidae > Brachyptera > Brachyptera risi. The sequence continues at coordinate 22,871,948 of OZ023338.1, read as the reverse complement.
TATGTTTTTATTATTATTGTTTTCAGTTAGTTTCCACTTCAAAATATAACTTCTCACAAGTTTTGTGCTTTTCCTTCATGAAATCAATTACCGTCGATGAGAGTGACCACATCATAAGATCAAGCATACACAGTTAACTCACCCGTGAATGGTTATCAAAATAACGATCCTCCCAGTATCCACCACAGATACCAAACGGCACCAGATTGTTTCCACACAGCTGCGTTTCCTCCTCAGTCAAGTCCTCGTAACGAGTCAGCAGCCTGGAGCCTCTGAATGCATCCTCGCATTCCATGAACATTCCCCACCAGTAAACTTCTTTATCCAGGAAGATCTGTAGGAGAGAAATGATTGAGATAAGAGATGTAGATCGAGCCTCGGTTCTTTCCTCATCTCCCGTCGATTTTCACTTTTATTGTGGTTATCTACTTTCGTATTTGTATCATTTTGTATTATTCGACCAATCACTTCACATCATCCAGGAAAACCATCATTTCTTCACCTCAATAATTCCCGGACGTCAATGAATGAATATATATATATATATATATATATATATATATATATATATATATATATATATATAT
>OZ023338.1:22655618-22865618 GCA_964007535.1 Brachyptera risi | reverse complement strand
ACGAGGAATGTAAGGTAGCGATCCGTAAGAGGGAACGAGCCCTTCGAATTTTTCGGAAATACCCAACCAATATCAACCTCATGGCATTCCGGAAATTCCGAGCAAAAGCTCGGTTCATCATTAAGAGTTCGAAAAAAGCCTCATGGAGTTCTTATATCTCATCCATCAATGTTCACACACCCCTCACCAAGGTGTGGAATAGAGTGAGGAAGATGGACGGCAAATTTGAAGCATCCTGTATATCTGGGTTGAACAAGGATGGTGTTATAATTACCGGGCCCCAGGATATAGCTAATACCCTAATATAGCTAATGAACCTTGCGACCTGTGCAGTGCTTACAAACAGACGGAGGAACAGTAAAACAAGAACAAAACACACGTCCAAAGCTTCATGAGAGAAAGATGTGTCTTTGCATTCGCTCATCTGACTAGTGATAATTATTGTATATCAAGATTCCTGTGTTGATAAATTAGTGATGATGGACTCACTCGATACGATCACAGCAGTGGCTAGTGATATCTTCATGGTCCATGTAATTGTCGCCACTGAGAAGGTCACACCGTGTCTAGGAACACTTCAACTCTGAGGCAGAGCCGGGCGAGAATTCCAGGCCAATGCTCAGCTGTGAACTCTGTTTCTCTCTTCTTCTTTCTTCTTCCGGTGTTCAAATACGTATATGATAATCTCTATGACCTGTGATACAACGATAACATTTCATCCGTCTGGTTCCTTGAATCTTCACTAATTTTCATTGGAATTGATTTATCGATCAAATTGGGTATCTGGGTTATTCAAGTTGTATTCTCATTGGTGAGATAGAATACCAATGGTGTAGGCCTACTTATGATTGTACTCACGGAAGAAAGGTATTCTCATTGGTGAGATTGAATACCAATGGTGTAGGCCTACTTATGATTGTACTCACGGAAGAAAGGTATTCTCATTGGTGAGATTGAATACCAATGGTGTAGGCCTACTTATGATTGTACTCACGGAAGAAAGGTATTCTCATTGGTGAGATAGAATACCAATGGTGTAGGCCTACTTATGATTGTACTCACGGAAGAAATTTATTCTCATTGGTGAGATCGAATACCAATGGTGTAGGCCTACTTATGATTGTACTCACGGAAGAAAGGTATTCTCATTGGTGAGATCGAATACCAATGGTGTAGGCCTACTTATGATTGTACTCACGGAAGAAAGGTATTCTCATTGGTGAGATTGAATACCAATGGTGTAGGCCTACTTATGATTGTACTCACGGAAGAAAGGTATTCTCATTGGTGAGATCGAATACCAATGGTGTAGGCCTACTTATGATTGTACTCACGGAAGAAAGGTATTCTCATTGGTGAGATTGAATACCAATGGTGTAGGCCTACTTATGATTGTACTCACGGAAGAAAGGTATTCTCATTGGTGAGATAGAATACCAATGGTGTAGGCCTACTTATGATTGTACTCACGGAAGAAATTTATTCTCATTGGTGAGATCGAATACCAATGGTGTAGGCCTACTTATGATTGTACTCACGGAAGAAAGGTATTCTCATTGGTGAGATCGAATACCAATGGTGTAGGCCTACTTATGATTGTACTCACGGAAGAAAGGTATTCTCATTGGTGAGATTGAATACCAATGGTGTAGGCCTACTTATGATTGTACTCACGGAAGAAAGGTATTCTCATTGGTGAGATCGAATACCAATGGTGTAGGCCTACTTATGATTGTACTCACGGAAGAAAGGTATTCTCATTGGTGAGATCGAATACCAATGGTGTAGGCCTACTTATGATTGTACTCACGGAAGAAAGGTATTCTCATTGGTGAGATCGAATACCAATGGTGTAGGCCCACTTATGATTGTACTCACGGAAGAAAGGTATTCTCATCGGTGAGATCGAATACCAATGGTGTAGGCCCACTTATGATTGTACTCACGGAAGAAAGGTATTCTCATTGGTGAGATCGAATACCAATGGTGTAGGCCTACTTATGATTGTACTCACGGAAGAAAGGTATTCTCATTGGTGAGATAGAATACCAATGGTGTAGGCCTACTTATGATTGTACTCACGGAAGAAAGGTATTCTCATTGGTGAGATCGAATACCAATGGTGTAGGCCTACTTTAGTTGTACTCACGGAAGAAAGGTATTCTCATTGGTGAGATCAAATACCAATGGTGTAGGCCTACTTATGATTGTACTCACGGAAGAAAGGTATTCTCATTGGTGAGATTGAATACCAATGGTGTAGGCCCACTTATGATTGTACTCACGGAAGAAAGGTATTCTCATTGGTGAGATCGAATACCAATGGTGTAGGCCCACTTATGATTGTACTCACGGAAGAAAGGTATTCTCATTGGTGAGATCGAATACCAATGGTGTAGGCCTACTTATGATTGTACTCACGGAAGAAAGGTATTCTCATTGGTGAGATCGAATACCAATGGTGTAGGCCTACTTATGATTGTACTCACGGAAGAAAGGTATTCTCATTGGTGAGATCGAATACCAATGGTGTAGGCCCACTTATGATTGTACTCACGGAAGAAAGGTATTCTCATTGGTGAGATCGAATACCAATGGTGTAGGCCCACTTATGATTGTACTCACGGAAGAAAGGTATTCTCATTGGTGAGATCGAATACCAATGGTGTAGGCCCACTTATGATTGTACTCACGGAAGAAAGGTATTCTCATTGGTGAGATCGAATACCAATGGTGTAGGCCTACTTATGATTGTACTCACGGAAGAAAGGTATTCTCATTGGTGAGATCGAATACCAATGGTGTAGGCCCACTTATGATTGTACTCACGGAAGAAAGGTATTCTCATTGGTGAGATCGAATACCAATGATGTAGGCCCACTTATGATTGTACTCACGGAAGAAAGGTATTCTCATTGGTGAGATCGAATACCAATGGTGTAGGCCCACTTATGATCGTACTCACGGAAGAAAGGTATTCTCATTGGTGAGATCGAATACCAATGGTGTAGGCCTACTTATGATTGTACTCACGGAAGAAAGGTATTCTTATTGGTGAGATCGAATACCAATGGTGTAGGCCTACTTATGATTGTACTCACGGAAGAAAGGTATTCTCATTGGTGAGATCGAATACCAATGGTGTAGGCCTACTTATGATTGTACTCACGGAAGAAAGGTATTCTAACGACATGGTCACACTTATGTTATCGTTTATTCACAAGCACAGCAGTGATATTCTAAGAGAGAATGATTTTTCAGATAAAGAATTACGTTCAGAAAAACTGATACATCTCTCAAAATCGTTAGCTAATTCGATGTTTGATGTTTTGATAATTGTTTCGTTGATATGCGCGACCTTCTTCCGTGAATACGAGTATACCCAGGTTGATCGATGACTTCGAGATTCGATTAATTCAACCAGAATTCCGTGAAACTACCTGCAATTATTTCACTATTGAATAGTGTTGCCACATCGCTACTTGAGATACATCAACTGTGGAATGAAGTCATGTATTCATATACGATAAAACCCCGGGTTTATGAAGGTTGAAATGTAAATGTGTCAGTTTTTGCATATCAGAAGCTGTTTATTCATTATCTCAACAGAATGCTTGGGGTGATTCAGTGATGACGTCAATCCATCACGTGATAGAGTGCCCCTGCTTGCTTGTCAGGGTGATAGCAGGTCGTGATAATACCATATGCATGGGGTAATAAATGGTAATTCGAGACAAGTGCATTTGTTTGAAAATGTAACAAATGTTGTCTACCAAAATTTTCTCTACGATTTTATTTCGAAAATTCCAATATAGGCCTACTGATTCAAATAATTGATTTTCCACACTCATATTTCTATACTTATATCATATTGATATGTCATATTATATCATATTGCCATTGAATTAGGATGTATCTCTGAATGGAATGTGATGCAAGTACTATCGAATGAATGGATATTAGGGTTCCATAGCGCATCGACAGCGAGGTCATTCAGCGCCTGTTGGAATAAGCTGCTGAACTGAAGGGTAATCAGTGTTATTTGAAGGTGCAAGTGAAATTTGGATGGAAAAACTTCAATATATGTAACTGAGACTAGACTATTACTAAAGACGTTATACACTACCATGACAAAACTCAATGATTATCATTTATGATGCCCGTGAATGAATGTTAACAGAAGTGAAACTAAGTGTATTCCAGTTAGAAGAAGAGTTCCACAGGGTGCACCACTTTCACCTACTCTGTTCAATCTTTCAATTGATCACGTTATAAAAGAACTAACGGAAAAAAACTGTCTCGACATCTCTGGGGTATTCATTAGTTCAAGAATTAGATCACGTATCTGCAGTTGCTTTTGCTGATGACTTGACGGTAATGGGAAGAGATGCTCATTCTTCTTCTGAACTTGTATCGATGGCAGAAATGAGTTTTGGCCAAATCGGGCTTGAAATCAACTCTTCGTAGAGTAACGCGATCAGCATAGTATCAGGGGAACTTTCTTCCGAGCCCGTTATCTCTAACACCGAAGAATTATTCAAGCCATAGGACCTTAAGAAAAAATCAAGTATCTGGGAATTGATTTCAACAGTGAAATTGTAATCAACCCGAATATAATCATAAATAGCTTGCACAAAGACTTCGAAAAGCTCACTTCTTCAGACTTACTAAAACCTGACCGAAAACTGAATATTCTCAACCAATTTATATGGCCTACTCTGAATTATCCTCTTCAATGTGCTCCGATCAATAGATTGAGTAATACCTTTCTTGAGGATATAGACAAAATAGTGCGAAGTGCTGTGAAAGAGATTGTTGGTATTCCCGGAGACACACCTACATCTTTCATATACTCCCCAAGGGAATTCCGAGGACTTGGTATAATGCAAGCCACGTGGGAAGCCAGCATACAGAACTTCAATATTTGTAGAAAATTACAAGTAGTTGATGATCCTCTTCTTCACACCGTGCGAAACTTGAAGGACGCGATGACTGAATGTGTAGCTAAAGTAAAGCTCACGGAATCTGTTGTTCTTGACAACCGCACAACAGGAAGAATGCTGCGGAATATAATGAGAGAGAAGTCATTTCAGGAGTGGGTCGATCTTCCACATGAAGGAAGAGGAGTTGAGCTATACAAAGACACACACAGAAGAAGGGTCATCTTCTTCCCAGTGGACAAACTGCATTAAGATGTCGGTGAACCTCGCAGCTGTGCGCGCCGTGCCAGGCAGATCATTCGAGTACACCCGTTGCCGCCATCTGGCGTGCAGCGAGTATGAAACTCTTCCACATGTTCTCGGATCCTGTCTCAAGGGAGAGCTACTGCGAAACAATAGGCACCATGATGTGAGGAGACTGGTGGCTGATGCGTTCAGACAGAAACATTGGGAAGTATATGAAGAGATTTCATGTCTGTCTACATGCGGTCGATGAAGAGAGTTGATATCATAGCCATCAGATATGATGAAAAGATGGTTCTGATATTAGATCCCACAATCAGATTCGAACTAGCCACAACGCAGGCAGAAGATGTGAACATTGAGAAGAGGAAACATTATTTACCTTGCATCCCTGACCTAACTTGAAAATATGAGATTGACAGCCAATACTGAAACGTTATTGGTCTTTTTTTAGGAGCCCGAGGTGTAATCTCATCTTTTTTTACAAATTTTTTAAAAACATGTGCCATTTCAACCATCAATTTAGATTACATAGTGGCATCAATTTTAAAAGACTCATCCTTCATTCTTCACAATCATCCTTATAATAACTCTTCTTAATAGCACAACAATAACCTACCTTTGAATTAATTTAAGCTGGATCCCCGTGGTCAATCACGCGATGTGAACAGCTGACAATAAAGTTGTTTTTCTCTCTAGAAACATATTCATTGTTAAGTATGGGATATGGACAAACTCGCATCATTGTTTAATTGTATGGATATCATGATTTAGCCAGAATGTTTGAGCAGATTTGAATCTATGCATGGGTTTGTGGGCACTTTTTCTCGAATGCAGTTTTTATTATGATAGTAATAAAGAATAAATAATAAAATCCATTATATTGATGATGATCATTGTGAATAACTTTTCATGTTTTAACTTCGAGAAGCAGATCGATTCGAGTTTATATTGGTGATTCTGAAAATTCTGAACGATTATTAAAACTCACTTGTTGGAAAGCTTTTGCGAAATCCGACCCTGAAATTACATCATCATCTGAAGATTCATGCACTGATGTTGATCTAAAAGACTCATCAGCAACTGGTCTTGGTCCTGTGTGTGTGTCGGCTCTACTCTCCACTGTCGAGATTATCTTCCGTGTCTGAACTCCGATGGCGGTTATTCAACAGGAGAGTGTGCCAAGCAGACAAGCTGCCACCCAAAAAGCCACTCTTCAACGGGGTATTTTGGAAGCCGATCATCAGTGTTGGGCTTAGAACAATGACACAATTACTTGTCCTCTCGAATTGCCACCACAAGAGTTCGGATGGCTACTCAAACATGATCAATATACGAAGCGATCACAACATTGCTTCCACCTGCACCAACTGCTGTCATCAAACTAATCGAGTGGTACTGTGTAGAATCGAAGTGTAAATATATATATATATATATATATATATATATATATATATATATATATATATATATATATATATATATATATATATATATATATATATATACATATATATATATATATATATATATATATATATATACAAACATGAATATATATATATTATAATATGATATAAATATAAATATATATATATATATATATATATACATACATATATATATATATATATATATATATATATATATATATATATATATATATGAATATAAATATATATATATATATATATATATATATATATATATATATATATATATATATGTATAAATATATATATATATATATATTATAATATAATATAAATATATAATATATTTATATATATACACATTTTGAGAGACAGTACCAAAATCAATGCTAAGATTATTAAAATGTGAAATTAATGCTGATAATTCAATAATCGAGAATTTTAAATCTCTCACCATTATTTTGTCCACCCCTGCATGCTTTTTGCTATCCAATGCTGCTATAATTATTACATTTTTTATCTTAAATACGTTTCTTTATTCTTCTCTTGATACCTAATTTTTGTATTACGAGACAGTTTGTTGAAAAAATGTCTCTATTATATTTTCTTTACATTTAATTCTCTTATTTTTGAAAAATAATGCATTGTTTTTATGAATTTTGTTGTGTTGTGTCCGTGTGGCAACCGTTTTGGCGGCAGTGTTTCTAATAAACTTCTCTCTCTCCTATTCCTATTGAAGTAACGGGTTCAACATACATTGATTTCAACTGAATATTCTCTTTATCATGAATCATCGATTCAATCTGACAGTTACGTTGTAATTGCGTTATTTCATCAGCAAATGTTTCTACAAGAGTATTTGCCATTGTTAGATTGTCATATTGTCTACCTAGAATTGTAGCAATGGCTCCGTCAAACGACTGCTTCTTCTTTCACCAAGAAATTGATTCATTTTATTCCACGCTCTTCGATATCTCTTCTCGATTGTTGGAACTAATTCCTATAATAGTTGAACTTCGCCGTTCAGATTTGTCTGTTGATTTTATCACGAAAGTGAGTATATACAACTCTGGAATCTGTCTTGCATTGTTGATTCCTACAATTTTTCCACTTTTTGGACAGTAAATCTCTCTCTTTTTTTTTCAAGTAAGTCACACGATATCCACTCATTCTTCATTCCTTTTCGAGAATAAAATATAGTTTCAGTTGATGCATTATTGTATGCTCATTGGAATTAAATTGAATGTTATTTAAAAATTAGACCTGAATAGTCGGAAGTATGACTAGATGGCCATTCAATTCATCTCGAAAGTACTTCAAGTTTGTTTTCGTCAATACCTCAATACTTCAACTCTCTACTCGAATCATCTTCAAGTTTAACATTCAATGTCCAATCAGATATGGTCATGTAATGATCAGTCAGTTTGGAACGCAAAATAGCAGATTTATTTTGTGAATACTTTCCACGAACGGATATGTGGTCAATACAGGTTCCAGCCATAATAATTGCTCTGAATTCTTCTCTTGTATTCAACATGAAACATTTTGAGTAGCCATTGACAGCCAAAACCTTTTCATACATTCCAACATAACTGTCCGATTCGTCTGATATATTGATGTTTCCATTGGCCACTGGATCCAGGAGAAAGCTGATTGGCCAGAATCACAACTCCATAGAGATGGGCAGGTCAGATATCAGAGGCCTTGATGGGAACAGATCAGAACATCCGATGGTTCTTGTAGCAGTCTGACGTCTCTTGTCGCTTCTCTTGGGGCGTAGTGGAAGGAAGCGCCCGGCGTGGGATCATGTTATGGATAGAAGAGAACCACACAACTTGGACAACTTGTTCACACATTGATACGTACCATCACACTCCTATCTCTCGATGTTAGAGAATACCACACTGAGTTGCAATGAGACTGGTTGTTGGCGCCGAGTTCCCTTCAGCCATGAAGCATGATATCTCGTTTTCCCACATTGTGACGTGTTCTGATTCTTCTCTTCTGCTATTGCATCTGTCATCCCCCCACCCCTTTGGTGTACGTGACAAACGGCAGGTACTGAATCTCGGTGGTCTTACCGACGTCTCGTCTAGTGCAGTTCGCTACTGGAAGTTTAGTTTCTCGTTTGTCGTCCCGTTTTGGACACCCATTCGTCAGTGGTTTCTCTCGTGTATATGCAAGTCGCATTGTGTTTAACTTGATATTCAGTGAAGTTATTCAGTTGAATCACGCAGTGCTATTCCTTTTCGTATCATTTCGTTATTTACCGAACCCAGCCCGAACCTTACGTACGTATCTCTCTCTACTATCCCACGTCCTGCACAGATTGCATTCGCTCAAGTGCATCGTGGTGACGACTCCAGACACGCCGCCCAGGAGAAACTCAGGTATCGTGCTTTATATCTCAAACCCTATACAGTCCACTTATATCAACCCAGGTCGTCAATAGACGTGGGATAATCTCCCCGTGCCGCAAATAAATCCTGTTGGATTTGTCACGGCGCAAACACTGGTATCACTTTGTGAAACCCAGCGAAATCCCAGCCTACCTCGGTCGAACAAGCACACATTATTGCCTTTCCATTGCAATATTGACAACAATATGAGAAACTCAATTGAATGCTATATTGATTGTTGATGTATTCAATTATTGAGAGTTGTAACTTGGATACGAAAGGGAAATTGTTTCTATCCAAATATCATATTTTATGATCGGATATATTCTGCTCGAATAATTATTTCCACATAGTTATTTGATAATCAATCCTATCGAAGCCATGTTCAACGGATTTGATATCGTCAAGTGGGTAATGAGGCTGGCAGGTGAGTGGAATGCACACAAGTAGAGCTGCGTATTAACATCAAATCCAGAAACAAAATATGAGAGTCTGAAGAAAATGGTGTTGTGACGGAAGACACATTTGTCGTTGTCATAGTCACATCATAATTCAAGGTTATGCAATCGAATAGCACGATGGGTACAATTTTGATATTCCACATATGATATTGTGTATACCGGTCAATATATATATATATATATATATATATATATATATATATATATATATATATATATATATATATATGTATTCATATATATATATATATATATATATATATATATATATATATATATACATATATATATATATATATATATATATATATATATATATATATATATATATATATATATATATATACATATATATATATATATATATAAATATATTGATATATATATATATATATATATATATATATATATATATATATATATATATATATATATATATATATATATATATATATATATATACATATATATATATATATATATATATATATATATATATATATATATATATATATATATATATATACATACATATATATATATATATATATATATATATATATATATATATATATATATATATGAATTCATATTTATATATATATATATATATAAATATATATATATATATATATATATATATATATATGTATATATATATATATATATATATATATATATATATATATATATATATATATATATATATATATATATATATATATATATATATATATATGAATATATATATATATATATATATATATATATATATATATATATATATATTTATATATATATATATATGAATATATATGAATATATATATATATATTTATATATATATATATATATATATATATATATATATATATATATATATATATATATATGAATATATATGAATATATATATATATATATATTTATATATATATATATATATTTATATACATATATATATATACATATATATATATATATATATATATATATATATATATTCATATATATATATATTCATATATATATATGAATATATATATATATATATATATATATATATATATATATATATATATATATATATATATATATATATATATAGTCGTGATAACTTGATGTAATCCACGCCAACTTCACGAGTACCTCAAAACATTGGAGAAGAATTGATCGAAACTTGTCAGTAAGATAATATTTCAGAATCCACTTTCGACTCAAGAAAAGCTGACTGCCATAATCGACTTCAATTGATTCCGACTTCAACTTCATTGACTGGTTGTTTTATTTGTTGGTATAGAAGTGCCAAATCACGAGGGAGAGTCCACGACTGTAGCACCGACTGAGCCGGCGAGGTCGTCATCCAGCTCACTAGCGTCTCAGGCGGCGCGGTGCTACGACAGCAAGCCGGTAGTAAACTACCTTAACCGTGAGTCACTCGCCAATCAGCCGTCTCTCTTGTTTGTTGTGTATTGTATCCATTATTTCAGATCCATCATGAAAGGCATTTCTTGCATTCCACTGCATAATTCTCACATCACAATGTGGCCTGCCTCACCGGGTATAAGACCTTTGATCATGTGCCAATCGTGTCTTCATCAGGAATATTGTTTGAATTTTATTGTCTGTCCGAGTGAGTTGAGGATAATTTCCTTGAGCTGTATGAATAATCCCGATCCAACTCCTGTTGTTTCTCCATCTCTGTCGTGATTCCTCCAAGCTGGTGTGTTGATAGTATGCACTAATTGCTCGTCTGGCTGATATGCCGCCCATCAACTCCACTGACCTCATCCACCGACTTGCTGTTCTTGTTTCAAGGCTTCCCCAGCCATCCTGGGACACCGACTACGGAGCCGGCACTTCCACCTGCAAGTCCCATCACACTTCCGGTCGCAGTGCTGAGCGTACTTCCGGTCTCAGACCCGAGCGTACTTCCGGTACCAGGGTCGAGTGAGCTCCCATCTGACGGACCCAGTACAGCTGCTCGTGGAGGCCACCACAGGATCCCAGCCGCGGCTCTGCGCAGGATGTTTGGTGAGTACGAGACGGACGGACATGTCGCCGGGAGCATTTGTCGGGCTGGTTCCCAGTGGGGCTGGGTTGAGTGGGAGAACTGATTGGAACAGGTTCGAACCAGTCCGGAATGATGATCCGTCACTGAAATAATCAGCATTGACCTTGAATCCTGGGATAACTCGGATCAAACTGTGATAATTTGTTGATTTATTCCGATTCCTCGTAATCAATATACCTGACTTTAACGCCTGAGATTCCAGCCTTGCGATACACGAACGTCAGTGACTTGATAGTTTCCGATAACAACAAATCTTGATTCAGAATCATTGTTTTCCAATCGAGGCTATGGATGAAAGATAGGATCTTTTGAACGAACACCACTGGGTTAATCTTAACAACCCAGAGGATAATCAAAAATGAGATAACACATGTACCAATTCATATATCGGGGTAATGATGCCAGGGTCAGAAAACAATTCAGACATTCACGCTGTGGAGAGAATTAAAATTTTTCTCAATTTCTTATTATTCGTCTTCTCTTTCTTCTTATTCTTCGTCTAAACCTTCTTATCCTCCCTTTTCTTCTCCCCACTCCTTCTTTCTCTGGACTTGGATTCATTACAAGATTGATTATGAGTTTTTAATGTTTTTATCTGTTTTTCACTGGGATTCCTGATCGGTGTGTTGTATTGTTGCCTGGTAGGTGGTTCCGGCCGGCCCGGAACGCCAGTGCCGGACCCGGTGCTCGTGTCCCGGCAGAAACATCACGCGATGAGTAGAGTGGCGCGTGCCGCGAGGAGGCACAGCGGGCTGTCGTTCGTCAAGCCTTTCAACCGTGAGTCCGCAACACGCTTGTCATGTATATATATAAATATATATATATATATATATATATATATATATATATATATATATATATATATATATATATATATATATATATATATAAATATATATATATATGAATATATATATATATATATATATATATATATATATATATATATATATATATATATATATATATATATATATATATATATGATGTTTTGAACTTTCATGGTCCTCATTATGTGAAATATCGTATCATACAATACTCTGAATATTGTCTGATTTTGAATTAATGACAAGCACATGTTGCTCAGCCTTTTCTCCATGTAACCCAGCAGGTGATGGATTCAACCTTGGTTCGATACAACTTCACTGTCCACCCTCACAATACCTTCTTCCTCACTCTCTCCGTTGCCACTAGTCAGCTATCCGCTTCCAATAGGTTCTGGTTGTCTTGGCAACGCCTCGTGGAGTCAGACGGAAGGATAGATGTGAACTGATTGGTTGTGTCTGTGTGTTTGTGGCAGCTGGGAGTTGCGCAGAAGCTAGGAAGTTGGCTCGCGAGAACACGACGTCCGCGGACCTCATGAGCGTGTCCAGGCGTAAGTTGACATCGGAACCAATCAAATCACACCGCGTGACGTCACTCCTGGAACAGCACCACACAAATACACAACGAAACACTGAGTTACGACACTCCAATGAATTGAAAACACAATAATTGTTTCTGATAATAGACGAGATGGATCATCCAAACAGAACGGGAAGGAAACATAATTAGTATTATGATATATTACGTACGATATTACACATATTACGATAAGTACACATATTATTATTTATGTTTATTATGTTGATTCGGCGACAATTCTTTGTTGGGATCATTCGAACAAGATGGGGTTGGATACAGGGAAGTGCAAATTAGTCACATTTGGGAGGAGGACCATTAGGACAGTTGTACTGTATGAGGTAGGAGGGAAGACACTAGAGTCAGTGGAAAATCACAAGTATTCGGGGGTGGTATTATTTTGTTAGACATTCAGGGTGGAGTAATCAGACTGAGAGAATAGTAAGAAAGATTATAAATGCACTAAACTTTGTGATGAGGCAACTTGGGGGAAGCATATTCCTTATTAATGCGTCCCATGGTACAATATGCTAGTTCAGTTCGAGATCCTTATAGAATAGGTGGGATGAGGAATGTGGAAAAGGTTCAAAGGATGGTGTCAGGTGGAGTCAGGAGGTGGACATGGAAATGGGGTGAGAATAGAAGGGGGGAGAGGGTGAATGTTGGAAAGTCCAACAGAGATGATGGGGGACCTGAGATGTCTGAAATTGGAAATACTGAGGAGGGAGGATCGTTCATGTTATTTCTCAGGGTAATGGTGGGGAAGAGGGGATGGGAGAGCTGTATAAGTTGATTGCAAGGAATGAGTCAGGGTATGGAGGTAGGCGGGGTCATGATAGAGTGGAACTCGTGAAGGAAGCTAGATCAGATGTCGTTGAATCCTCTTTCCTGAATAGGACACGTGGGGACTGGAATGGCTCAGTAAAGGTGTTTTCGAGGGGGATGAAATTAGGTCAGAGTTATTCCGTCAGAGGGTTGAGAAGGTGGTGGGATGGGGGTAGTTAGGAAACTTGCCACCGTGCATTCATGTGCAATTATTGCAAGAGTTTGAATGCGAATAATAATAATAATGATCAAATGCCAACCAATTATCTCTGCACTAGTTCGCGATTCTCTCATCGATATTTCCTTCGAGGATATTATCAAGAATATCTTCATGCAGGAGAAGTTTTTTCAAAATTATTCCAATCCAAGGTCATTACTTCTGGTCATGTGACTCGAGCATATGACTAAGACACTCATCTGCTTGTCGACGACATTTATTGGAGGAAGGTGAAGGTTCGAACCACCCAGGCGCCAATGGATTGTGCTGGAAGAGACAGACGCTCGTGACCTCTTTCTCGCGGATGCGAGTGATCTAGAGATAGCTATGACATCCCTCAATGCACACCTTACTGCCGCTTGCCTCCTCCCTGGTGAACAGACTTGGAAGCCACAATACTTTATCCTCCTTGATTTAATGGGAGACATTCACACCTTGGCGTTGTTTTGCATGGATGGCGTCTAGAACGATTATTAAGAAGGAATCCTTTGACAATTAAATTGATGTATTTTGACCTTGAGTAGCTCACGAGGGCATATCAGTGATATTACATTCCAGCCTCTCTGATTTATCTCAGAACAGTTCAGATATGAATTACAGCTTCAAGGACAAACAAGTCTCCTCAACTTGGCCGGTAGAACCATCCGGCTCGACATGCGCACAGACAACTGCGCACAGGCCTCCGCTAGAACCAGTTGGAGATTAAATCTTTCCACAGAGATCGTTTGAATACAATCCATACTAAGACCAGCGAGGTGTGAATATTCCATGATTGTATTGAGAATAAATATACAAAAGTGGGAATGTGATTAAATATGCGACTCACGTGTATTGAGCATCCCAATCACTGAGCTTGAAGACAAAACAGAAATACTTTCAGCTACTGAGGGAAACCTGACTGATCGATGGAATATCATTATGTGTGTTTGCAGCACCCTCGCCTCCAGATGAGACGTTCCAGATCCCCTTCCGCGACCTGTTGGACATATATGGCTGTGAGTTCTCTTGACCTTCTTAGCAAATACACTCTGAGGTCGCCTAGAGGTCATGCTGTGTTTCCATGACTGTCAAGTGGCTTTCCTGCCACGAATTCTGGCCAGTTAGCGGAATCATTCCACTACAAATATACATTATAGCTTGCTACTACTTTAGCTCCGACAATCTCTGCAATCTGACAACAGAATGTTCGATCCAAGTGTATAGCTCGTTGCAAGTACAATGATCCGAACACCGTCTGTTCTGAGAGACAAACTACTCCCGAAGATTCCGCAACACGCGCAATATATCGAGTCTTGTTCCACTTCAGGCGCTCATGTCGCGCTCGACACCGATTGGTCGAGTTTCCAAGATGTCTGACGGGGCGACATGGATTCCATTATGCGAAGGCAATTTCACGGTCATGGAAACACAACATCAGATCTGGCAAGCGTGTATTCACGACACATGGATGTCATCTGCTAACGTGGCAAACGGAAAATATCACCGTTCAATTTGCAAAGCTGTGGTGTTTAGAAAGTTTAACGATGTGCCTAACGACATTTCCTCGAGACACAACTTCATTTCCAGAGTAGCTACAATAGCATGTAACGACCGATATTGTGTTCAGTTAGTAGGCCACTTTCTACCTGTGGATCCAGGTACAGTTGACACACTGAGAGAATAGGATTCGTGCACCCACCACAACAAAACTTCATCAATATAGAAAAATGGGATATTTCACAAATACGCTCGTTATTGGTTGTTTGTAATGAATATAATGATTGAAAATGAATATATATTTGCGATATAAGAATGTATTTGGTGCACTCAAGCGAAAGGAACAGTGAAAATACGGGTATGTCTTATGTGTATTTCATCTTTTTTCTGTAAGATGGTTGATAATTCCGGTGATCATTTAGGTTCAGGAACAAGATATGTTTCCATGCGAATCCGCTGAAATAATGGTAATTATATATCAACATATCTATATCTATTGAGATATCTATCTACATATATATACCCATTCATGGCTATACCTTTATATGACCATATCTGTATAGCCATATCTATTGGCTTTAAAAATCAAGAGAGCCGCTATCAGTGTAATATATATATATTTTTTTAAAACATCGAAACTTGATACAAAATCATTGTTGCCCAATTAAGGCTATGGATGAAAGATAGGATCGTTTGGACGGGGCACCACAAGGGCGATCTTACCACCCCATTTCGATTATTCGAAACTAATGGTCTTCAACACCAGGACTGCGCTGTCTCTGACCATAATTTTTCGCCGTAGATAAAAGTCTTTCAGTATAAACACACGAATGTTGATATCTTCCACTTTGAACTGAGTCTCTTGGGCAATGATTACTTCTTTCCATTGACAGCAGATGTAAAATTGATCATCATACAAAATGCACAAATTAAATCAGTGATAGGCCTATAATGTTTTAATTAGGCGTATGCTCAGCTGTTTCAGTGTTGGCATGTTGTAGATTATTCAGTGCACCAGAGTGATACCAGTATGCGCCACGGTAGGCATCCTATTCTCTCAATGTATTGACTGTATATCATGCTCACGTCCCTCAGCTAACAGCCGAGACCTTAGTTGTTCCATTCAGCACATTCCAAGCAATCATCCGCCTTGTGATACTCCACAACATGATTCACGTGAAGACAGGTGGGCGTGGTCAATCTCTTGAAGAGGCAGAATCCCAACAAATCTTGGAGCGTTTGCCTCGTTACGAGCTCATTGCACACGACGTGAAATAGAATTCCATTATTGAAAAACTTCAGTTCACAGAGAGATACGATTAAATCAGGTTAACTCTGATCATTTAAAATTCAAACTTCATAATAACTTGCCAGAAACTTTAAAGAATATGGAATCATTATCAAAATTTGAAATTAAATTGAAAACAATTCTTATTGACAAAGCGTATTATTCTTTGGATGAGTACATGTCAACAAGATGACGTGAACCAAGAAGGCAATTGTATTTATATTCAGTTGTTGGGTTTTGAAAGTTATAAATGTTAATAATAATATCTACAGCTTGACAATTTTCAATTATACTGACATATCTTCATCAAGATGCATTGTACTATATATATATTGTTCAATTATTCATATATGTCTCAACATTCTTCAATATTATAATGTGAACTTGTTTCCTGTCGATATTGTATGTGGATCCTTTCAGAGACAGTAAAATGGAATACATAAATAAATAAACGAACAAATATAGGCACATTCGTATTTTCAATCCAAACGTCAATATTCCGCTACTTTTTACCCCCCCTGTACTTATGAAAAACACGGACCATTGCATTTCGATTGATTCAGCTAATCCCAAACAACATTTTTCCGACCAACAATCATGAGATTATTGTCGCGCATGGGCAAGGGAAGATGGCGTAACCTATTTGACAATCATTCAACTCATTCATAAAATTGAAATGGTTATTTTAATTTATGAAAAGAAGGGACAGATTCAACTACTCAATCCGGGGACAACGAGTAATACAATCTCAGTCCATTATCAATGTATTATACATCATATGTGTTGATCTTCGGGCGAGTTCAACTACGATTCTCCTCAGAATATCGGAGAAATGTATATAGTTAGATACATTCCTCTGGAAATAGTCGATAAATCTTATCTGTGTGTATCGACAAGAAGTAACATTATCATATTATCTCTCGTTTAGTCATTCCGGAGTGCCAGGATGAGCGCAACGATGAGCAGACGAACGAGCAGATGGAAGAGGAGATCGAACACATGAGGAGTCAACGCAGGCTTACACCGAGCGAGAGGCAATCGCTGGAGACAGCGCTCAACCAGGTCTTTGTCGATCCTCTTCATGTAAACTCCGGCAATGCGGACACCGACTTTCCCGTGAGCCAAACTTTCATGGAGGTCTTCGGAGATCTGGTGAAGCTGAGTGAGAACAGCGAGCTGTGGTTGGAGAGGGAGACGGATCCAGAAAAAAAACGAATCGTCCTCTACTTCCTGTGGCTGTCGAGAAACAAGATCAGCGTCCTCCAGGCGGAGGCAGCGCATGAATCCGACATTCTGGATGACTCCGATTGAGGAGTTCTTATGTTGAGAACCGTACTATGGTTATTTAGATTTACTTCCCTTTTCTATTCTTCTTCTTATTTATTATCTGTTGATCGGTGGTTTTTTATTTTTTTCCCACCTTCATTATCTTAACTTCAATCTTATCAGTCATTAGCTATTATTTACTGTCATTTATGTGGATGACCTCGGGAATGGACCTTCATGACGACTTTGGCCACCGAACTTGCCACCGAACTTGCACATGCGCTGTGGAAGTACGATTGGAAAGCTTCAGTAGACGGGCGTCATTCATTCAGCTGAATCCCCACGAGGTTTGATCAGATCAGCGCACAGGAAGGAGGGCACGAGTCAGCAGACTCAGGGAGAGCGCACTTCTCCGTGCTGAAGCTGATCAATCGAAGTATCCGCAATAAAGTCAGCGAACTTGAAATAATTCCAGAAGAACTCTCACCGGACGTCGTGTGCTCGTCGGAACAGTGGCTATCTGAGGAAGAGGTACACGCTATTTGTGTAAACAACTATACACACTCGAGCTTCTCTGGCAGGCATCATGAGAGAGGTGGCGGGGAGGTTTCACTCGTAAAGGCGTCAATCGCACCATGTGCTCAGGATCCTGGTGCTCTAAGTGAAGACGGACATTTCAAGTGCTGTGCGGTCCAGTGGAACGTTGACGGTGCTATGCCAATCGTACTCCCGTCAATTTATCGCTCTTTGAATGATGGCCTCAACATCTCCATCCAGAAGCTCGAAACTGTTTTTCTATTTGTAACTTAGATGTTAAGCATCGCTTTGAAGATGAGTCGAGCGGGGATTTCAACATCAACATGTCATTCGTCTTCTCCTCTTCTGCTCAAGCTCATTTTCTGGACTTGACAAACTCATTCAATCCACTACCGGGGCTGAATGTGTATTCTGAAAGCACACCGACTAGGCTGACGTCCAGCTCAGCAACTACACTCGACAATATCAACTCCAACCTCATTGATGACGTGATCGAGTGCAGTTCGATAAACCTCGCAATCTCCGAACACCACGGGTGCTTCTCAAAGTGCATACAGCAGACGCTCTAGGAGCACGGAGCAGAAAACCAGCAAGAAACAGTAAGCGATCTCTCACGGCACACCAAACTGAGTACTTCAACCAACCACTGGAAAGAACATGATGGTATCCGGTGTAACTGGCTCGGACTGCTGAGGAAAAGTACAATAATCTCCACTCGGCTTTGCTCCATGATTCCCATTGCGCTTCTCCCTAGCGGATAGTTTCATCCAGGAAACCAGCAGATAGGTACTTGAGTGACTAATGCAATGTTACCAAGGGTTACCAATGTTTTGCCTGCTCTCTGACAGTGCACAATTCATAAAGAGCAGATCTACAGGCGGCATATTCAGTACACATTAGTACGTGATATTTCATGTTCAATGGCTTCAAATAGCAATTGTAAGACTATAAAAGTGAGTCAAAATATTATATATTTCAACTTCAAATGCGTGTTGTGTTCGCGTAGAGTTGTAAATGGCATGCAATGCTATCGCTGTGACCGTCTAATTCATATTTTGTTTCCGGGAACTCCGCTGAAAGAAGAACAGTAGGGGAGGATGAGGCATAGTGGAAGGGTTAAGCTACTAATTTTGTTCTGAGATTAGGTTTGATACTAGATAAGATCAAAAGCTGTTTCAGGCTATATCCATTCATTATCAAACAGAAAAATAAGGAAAATTAGTCTTTTCCATATTTTTGGTGATGATAAAATTAGAAAACTAGACCTCGGTAATTTTCACCTTTGCCCTTAGGTATGGGGCAAAGTGGAAAGGAGACGAAGGCAAAGTGGAAAATAAAAATACAAGTGGGTTTGCATAGGTTTTGATTAAAATAAGTACAACTTTCATTCTTCGGTGAAATTATTATGAATTTATTGTTTTTTTTTTCATTCTTCGGTATAATTATAATTATTTCATTGATCATTCTAACTATCGATTAATTTTTTTTAGTTTGTTGAAATTATAGGCTTGATGGAAAATAGAGTATGCCTAATGAAGAAATGAGCCCAACATAGCCAATAACATACATCGAACACATATTTGCATAATAATGGCCTATTTGCAATGGTCGAACACAAAATACAGTTCATCGGCAGGGTCAGCGCATAGCTCATGAGCCCAGTCTTTACAATTTCCACATTGTGTCCACTCCTCTGTAGTAGGATACAAATATTGCTTCCCACATGTAGGCACCATGTATTTTCCTCTGGCTCGCTGGGTGCAGCGAGAGTCACTGGAACTTCACGACGACGTCCTTTTCCTTTCGGAGCAGACTTGGCCTTCTCTACGTTCTTTTTCTTGGGCACGGTCTTCTTCGCTGCTTTTTCAACAAGCAATCGTTTATAAGGACTGCTGGTCAAAATTTCAGATTTTTGACTTTTTCGCTATCTTTTGTTGAGTTGTTTTTCAAGACATTTTGGTATCGGAAAAATGTCTTTCGGAGATACATGCTGAATGCCGGATCCACCCTCTCCGGTTGTTTCTGGCGTGGCCGTGCAAGTTCTTGATCCGCTTGCCATTTGTTCCGAAACTGTCGTGGGAGTTGTTGATCCGCTTGGAGTAGTTTCCGGTGTTGGCTCACGTGTGCTTCGTTTGCGTGCTGGTGTTACCGCGAGATTGCTCGAGCCGCTTGCTAAAGTTTCCGGTGATCCCACCCGAAAGGTCGACTCGCTCACCGTACGTATCGCTGAGCTTGGCTGAACATTGTCTTCTCCGGTCGGAAGTATTAGGATGTCCTCGATAAGTCTCTCGATAGGTGGGCGGTAGTAGACTTCAGAGGGTGCGTAGTCCAAATCACTGAATAGGTCCCTATTGAATGGGACAATTCCACATTTTCTAAGCCCATTGACAGCATTTTCTAGAGATGCACATTTTGCAAATGCTGGCTTGACGATTCCAGGTATACCAGCCTGGCCTATTCTCCTCCCAGGATGGTTTCCCATGAACGTGTCAACTGAACGCTCGAACGCAGTTTTGAATGATTTATAAATGGAAACATCCAGTGGTTGTAACTTATGTGTGTTATGTGGTGGAACCGACAAAAGTATAATACCGTTTGTTCGTGCTAATTCAAGCGCTTCTAGCGTATGGTGTGATATGTGGTTATCCATGGTCAGCAAATGAAGCGATCAGTGGATGGCCGTACGCATTCTATAAAATGCTCCAACCACTTGAGAAACGAGTCCCCGTTGATCCATCCACTGTCTGTGCACCATGCTTTGCTTCCGGATGGTCCATTATCCAGAAAGCGTTCTGGTACTCGCTTTCGATTACCGAAGATGAAACACGGAGGGATATAATACCCTGTGGCACTACATGCGCAAGCTAATGTTGTAAGTTGACCCCGTTCGGCTGACGCGACTACTCCGACTTGTCTTTTACCTTTCAAGGAGATAACTTTAGGCGGCTTCTCAGATGAGGTCTTCACACCAGTTTAGTCCATATTATAAATATCGAATGGCTTATTAATTAAGCCATTGTCGTTTAAAACGTCCCATAAATTATCATAAAAGCGGTCAACCTGTGTTTGGTTACATGCGCTTGCACGAGCAATACTTGTCGGTTCCGGAGTGCGGAATCTCAGCCCATTGTCACGCTTCATGACATTGGTAACCCATGCATTACCTGCCATACCACCTTTGAACGGGTGTTTCAAATTTTTGCGCCCAGCAAACTGAAATGCTAATACGTGTAAACTTTCCCTCGTTAATCCAAAGAGCTTACTATCCAACTCAACGGCATGTCCACTCAGCTCAGCCTCCATCTCCTTGGAAAACACCGGTCTGTAGTTTCCAAGCTGCCGCGTATGATTATTCCTTGCCAGATATCTTTGCAAAGTTCCGAGAGGGATATCATACATTCTGGATGCTGCGGTAAGGGAAGTCTTCGTAGCCTCGGCTAGAGCGAGTCGCATGCTTTCTTCGGTCCACGACCCGTGCGTGGTTTTTCTCTTGTAATTAGTTACCATCTGGAAGAAATATGAATTGTTGATTGAGTACAGGCCTCTATCTAGAAGTGTTGTGGGATATTAAAGTGTGAACTTCAGTCTAGCATTCCTAGGCCGAAAAAGTGAGGTTATGTTGCCTCCGACTGTTGAATTGTAAGGAAATTATCACTTTAGAACAATTAAAATGAAGCAATTACATGTTTGTAGTACACTAAAACATTATTCGAGGTCATTTAACTTGATTCAATGTATTTTAAGTGCTGCAATATCGATTTTATTTGAAAGTTCGTTTTTCCACTTTGCCCATCACACAACTTTCCACTATGCCTTTCTGACAAAAACTTTACATTTGTCTCCGATGTGCAAGAATGTGAGTTTATGAGATGAAACTAATACTCATTTGCATTAATAGACATTTCAATGTACAATAATATATAGTCAAACACTTCCTGTATTATCATTATACATGAAGAAAACAGATAAATACCTTCCGCTAAAATACTAGCGAAACGATGGTGAATCTTCTTTTCTCTCTGGATTTCGAACGCTTTGGAGTATCAAGTTGAAATTTGTTGCATTTTTGCGGAAAAACTGAAAGGTTCCAATATTATGAGCACGGGTGGTGCTCATAGACAAAACAACCATTTTCCACTATGCCCGATACTTCCACTTTGCCTTGTCCTCCCCTATAATTCTAACAACACACAGTGGCTCTGCAGATTTTGTGAACCGTCAAATAAAAGTGACGATGCAATTCGTGATTGCAGTACAAATGTTTAGGAGGGTATGTCAAAAACAATTACCGAATACATTCGCAACTCGACTGGTAACATAAATATCATCGAGTCGACGTTCCAAGCATGGTATGTGAACATGAAAGATGGAGTTCTCGAGTCAAAGAAGTAGCGACCAACTCCAGTCAGGATGCGCGAATATTATGTGATCGACTTAAAAAAACTTCTCTTACATCAAATTCAACTGGATCGGAAATATGGTCTCAAACAATCAAGAGAGGATCGCCGCCATATATCCACATGTGGAGGCTCAAGAAAATATTGAGAGATCAAACAGGGGAAAAGCAGAAGTATGGGTGAAGCCTACTAACCAGAGACCAAACCATCAATCTGAACTGCAAAATAAGAAAATAGAAGATGGGTACAAGAAACGCGGTACTGCAATCAACTCGGACACATCTGAGCCAACTCGTGAGTCACTATCTACACATAACAGTCCACTGCTAGCCGATAGCCACGATAGAGGAATCAGTGCAATCTAGGCAATGAACAAACTTGACAAAGAATACAAAATTACGAGTGTCATCGAACCAGGAGTGAGAATTAGATAAATAGTTTCGGAAGCAAATGCTATGACAGAAGATCTCAGTAGGAATGATTGGGTCATTATACTGGCAGGACAAAACGACGTTACCTCGAACAAATCATTCGAATGTGACTTGTCAAAGGCTATCGAGGAGATGGTGCCCTCAAGGAAACGAACTGACGTCATGATCAACACGATACCATTGATCCTGAATCATGTTGCGTAATGTTATTATTAGGCATGCAAATAGTTGTCTGCATGGAAGTGTGAATAAATGCGGCAACAAGTGTAGCGAGCAAATCAGAATAAACTTTATTAAATCAAAATTGTGTTCACATCATTATAATTTTTTTTTTCAATAACATCGAAACTTGATTCAAAATCATTGTTCCCCAATTGAGGCTATGGATGAAAGATAGGATCGTTTGGACGTGGCTTCACAAGGGCGATCTTACCACCCCATTTCGATTATTTAAAACTAATGGTCTTCAACACCGGGACTGCGCTGTCTGTGACCATAACTTTCCGCCGCAGATAAAAGTCTTTCAGTATAAACACACGAATGTTGATATCTTTCACTTTGAACTGAATCTTTCGGGCAATGATTACTACTCTCCATTGACAGCAGATGTGAGATTGATTATCATACAAAATTCACAAATTAAATTAATGATACATTATAATAAATCAGGAATTCATTTACACAGTGTAGGAAAGATATTCCTTGGCAACACTATCACAAATCTCATCACGGATTTTAATGTCAATGGAAATCACAAACCAGTTCTATCAGATAAACGTCAGAACAACCTTGCAGGCCAAGCAGAAGTTGCTGCTCACTCATCAATGGCAATGACACAAACGCTTCCAGATTCGTGGCTGATTTAAACTCCCTGAAAACTGTGAATAACACAGAAAATAGCATAGAACCATCAAACATTATTTTCATAGACAGATGGTTGAGAGATCTTCAAATAAGAAAAAATGTATGAAAAATAAGAGACCAGATCTTGAAAGTGCACGAGTATAAATGTAAGTGAAGATAGCTTGAGTTAGGATATCCACACATTCAATATTTTCAACCTGAATATTAGAAGTGTTAGATCCAATATTATGCCATTAGAGGTAGACATGTCCAGTGTAGAGAAAACAAAACACAAGTATGATATTGTTACGTTCCCAGAACATTGGCTGAAATAATCAGAGGTATCAATGTACAACTTGTCAGATTATAAAATGATAGATTTTTATTGTAGAGATGTAAACATGGGAGGTGACACAATTATCTGAGTAATAAAGTTCATACCGCCATTCAGAGAACTGAATTCAAATATATTATTGTTGAAAAAACATTCGAATGTACGGTCAACGGTCATATAAATTGTCACGACCTGCAGTGTAGACTACAGAAGGCTTAGATTTATGGTTTGTCTGATTTGTTTTATTGTATACATTCTCTGGCGATTGTTGTGATTTTGTTGTTGATTGTTGGGATATTTTTGGTTGGTCCTAGTGAGAAAAATAAGAATAGAGTCTGTGAAATAGATATAGTGTAATTGATTCAATATATAAATAGATATAACAAATAATATAGAATGAGTTGTGCTAGTTTTAACACTCAAAGTGAGATAATAGATGATAGCGGCGAAGACGTGTACGAGGCCTTGCCGACTCACGTTGCAACCGTGTCAAAGTAACACGTTATAAAGGACAAAAGTACAGATCTACTCATATCATATCATACTCAGATCTAATCAGACCTCATAGTATTAACGGTTCAGAGTATTAACAGGTCAGTTTCTAAAATGTGATTCTTGAGGTTGATTTTGAATTTATTATCCCTACTGCATTTACTTTGAGTGGAAGTGTATTATGAATGTTATATCAATAATGCTTACGGCTTTTTTTATCAAATATAGAAGTGTTAATAATTTCAAGATGGCATTTTCCCGAACTACGGGTATTATGATTGTGAATATCGATATTTTTGACAAGTTGAAGATCTTGGGTTAACGTGATTTTGCGAATAACATTATAAATGAAAGTAGCAGTTTGCTGTTTCTGAATAATACCCGAAGGTATGATATTTTGATCATGATACATATCATAGCTATGGGTTTGATAAGGGTGGCCAAATGTGTTTCTTAATGCTCTAGATTGTATATTAGATAAATCGGATAAGCTGGATGATGTGGCATGACCTCAAACCATATTAAGGTATAAGTTGACTGTGGATCTTGGAATAGTGAATGAATTTTAAGGTAGAATGTTTGATTGATGATACTCTTTTGATGACACCTGTGATAGGAGGGATTTTCTTCCTAACTAGAGCAATGGGGGAGTTCCACGAGAGGTTACTATCAAGTTGAAGACCAATGTATCTCACCTCAGTTGTAAGTTCAATTGGAGTATCATTAATGATAATTTGAGAATTTGGAGGGAGTTTAGGAGAGATGTGAGGTGGGCTGAGAAACATGTAGTTTGTTTTGCCTATATTCAGGGACAACTTATTGTTATTCATCCAGCTAATGAGTTCATCAATATCTTTCTGCATAGCTTGCATCAAATTTGCAGTATAATTATGAAAAAAGAATAGGTTAGTATCATCAGCATAGCACTGAAGGGTACCAGTTAGTCCTGTTTGCGGATCGTTAATATAAATTTGAAAAAGACATGGTCCAAGGACTGATCCTTGGGGAACACCATATTGGATTTCAACTTCATCACTATTTTCATCTCCAGCTGTTGCTTCCTGTTACGCAAGTAGTCTCTGAACCATCCAAGTGCCAGTTCTCTTATACTCATCTTCTCAAGTTTACATAAAAGAGTTTTGTGATGGACAGTATCGAAAGCTTTTTTGAGGTCTATGAAGAGACCAGAAGCATGTGTTCCATGGTCCATCTTCTCTTGTTTATTTGATAATAGGTCTGTGATTGCCGACTCTGTGCCCATCTTTTCTCGAGAACTGTACTGACCTGGATGGTAGAAGTCAACAGAGTCCACATATTTGTTGAGTCATGAATTTATCACTTTTTCCACGATTTTACTCATATTGGGAGGAGAGATATCGGTCTGTAATTATCAGGATCTTTGTTGTCACCACTTTTGAATATTGGAAGTACTTTGGCTACTTTCAGAGCATCAGGAACCTGTCCCGATTCCATTGATTTATTCATGAGATTGGTCAAGGCAGGAACAAGTTCAGTGGCACAATGCTTGATGGTATTGGTTGTGATATTATCAATGCCTGAGGAGTGACTGTTAGGTAAGAGCTCAACGATATCTAGCACTTCTCGTTCTGTAGTAGAATGGAGGTAGAAAGAAGAGATGGGGTCAGCTTTAAATCTGGTGAATGATGGTTCTTCAATAATCGGAGCTATTTTTTCAGCAAGTTGCCTTCCAGTATTGACGAAGAAGTTGTTGAATGTATTCGCAACTTGTGTTTGTTCTGTGATGATTTGTCGATCACCATCACTTGTGAATGGGGCATATATATGTGGAGGCGTGTTATCACTAGACGGACTTGTGTTGTCAAGCATCTGGTTTATGATTTTCCACATTTTTGGGGGTTTTGATATATATTGATGTAGTTGTTCATTATGTAATTCTTTTTTTTTTGTTGCTGCAAACTTTGATCGTAGTATTTCTACCATTAACCTATGACTATCAATAACGTAACGGGATAAGCAACTTGGCGGTTTCCTTTCGCACCATGCGTATATCAAAGGGATGCCGCCTCACAAATGTTATGATGATTTGCTGGTATTGTTGTAAGTTGATCTATACAAGATATAGATGTAATGCAATCTGTGAATCCAGCTCTTTCCAACTGCAATAAACAATATTGGAATGAATTTCAGCTGAATTGGCCAATCTAAATTTAAAATACGTTTGTAAAAGCATTTAGTCCCCTAGTCAAGAGCCTTACTGTTATATTCACCATTTGATAACTGGATAATTACTCACATCCACGAGAAAAATCAGAAGCAATGCAAGTAAACAACTATGTTCTATACACTTTAATACGAGCCTAATACGTACGAGTTGATTTGAAATTGCGAATCTCACAAATGTACACGAAAGCGCGCTGATTCCATCATGGTGAAAACGGCCTGATGTTAAACGGATAGGACTTACGCCATGTTGCTTATCCCGTTACGTTATCGATAGTCATAGGTTTCACTAATTGTTCTCAGTTCAAACTCGCACTCAAATAGGAGTGGAGGAACGACAAACCATAATAGATACATGTTGAAATATGGTTTGATTCGTCTATCCCAAGAGATTGGCATCAAGAATAAGTATCAAATGTCAAAAAGCAGTATAGTGGAAGAAGAGGATTGCACAAAAAACGTCATCTCGATCAGAAATGAAATTGTCCTAATTGGGGAAGTTGGGAAATGAAACTGTCAAAACGACGAACCCATCGTCTGGTTTTTGATCTCTAGATCCGGTATTTGTGGGTCGTGGGGTGGTACTGGTTCGTTGCTGTCCATAGCCACATCATGTGAGACTGTGCATGCAGCAATAACAGCTTGCACAGTCTCCAACGACAGCCTGAGGCCAAGAGATGAAACGGGAAGCCATATTGCCCCTCAACAGTGCTTGAGCCTCGTTATACAGCTGCTTGGCTGGACCCTGGGCGCTGCGGATTGGAGTCAGGAGATCGGACTTCAGCGCGTGGCCAGAGTCGCCCAAGATGATGCCGTCACCGAATTCCCCCCCCTTCCCAATCTGGCTCGAATCCGAGAATTATTACAGATATTTCGTTCGTGCGCAGATCCAGGCCACCTTGTCACAAGATCTGTTATTCGAGTTTTGGCGTCGGATGGTTTGGATGTTCAAAGAGAACCATTCTTTGCGATTCCGGAACACCTCACCATTGTCACCACCTTATTAGTGAAAATGGTAAAAATATCAATTAATGTTGAGGCTATAACGTACCTATCAGTGAATTTTGAAGACAAGTCATCCGCATCTTGGCAGGAGTGTCCCGACGCTGATCGTCAAAATACACTTCACAAAACTTTTCATCCTCACACATCCTAGCAAATCCATACAGATCACTTCCACCTTCGTCCACACGCACCCCGTTCCAGCACCCCTCGACCCATGGTCCTTCAACATTATACTCCTGCTTACTCTATCCTCCCATCTCATCATCATAATTCATATCATTACATTTTATTATTATCATCACTAATTTCACAACCTTTATTTTCCATTCTCATTTTTTTTTATTTCCATTATTTTTAATCACCATTATTTTTCATCACTATCATTTTATCATTCCTGTCATTTCATTATTGTATTATTATCATCATTATTATTAAAATATTCATTTATTTCATTCTCATTATACAAGTATATGGAAACATTTATCACACTACGGGTAAAATAATTACATACGTAGCATTCATAATTAATCATTGCGATACACCTAACACTTTCCGAACTATTCTAGATGTCTTTAAGAAAACTGAACGTTGAATTTTGTGAATTGTACTAAAAGGTATGTTCATTTTCTTCATGCATTCCGCCTGTTCCTTATGTACCAGCCCATTGACCGTCACCACGACGGGGAAGATGAGGACTTGCTTTAATTTCCACATTGTTGCGATTTCAGTGGCCAGTTCCTGATATTTGGTTTTCTTGGTTACAAAAGCTTGGTTGATGTTATGATCGTTTGGGTGTGTCATATCTATGAGATGAGCAATTCTAGTGTCTTTGTAAACAATGATTAAATCAGGACGGTTATGAGGAATAATTAGATCAGTTATGACAGAAATATCGTAGAAAAGTTTGATTCGTTCGTTCTCATGAACAGGCTCTGATTGATAGTCATAATACCTAGACTGAGATGTAAGAAGACCGTGAGCTTGGGCAAGATGCTGATGTAAAATCTTACAAGATAGATTGTGTCTGTGAAGATATCCAGTATTGACAATGAAACTGAACGAATTTAACCAATTTGAATTAAATTAAACCAATTCGGTTACCGCCTAAAGTCCCCGCTCTTTCGAGCCGGAAGTTTAGGCTTTTTGAAAAAGAAAAAACTCACAAATGATCTGAAAACAAAATGCGGGAATTAAAGGGGGATTGGAATTAATTACACAAGGCTCTACTACAGAGAAGTGAAAAAACTCTAATCCAAATTTAAATCATTTACTGAATACCAAAAATAAGTTGTACATTTCAATAAAAAAAACAAATCAATCAAAGCGAGTGCATCACGAGAGAACTGAAGTATTAAATTACCTCTGGAATTAAATCCGACATCAAAGAAAAAGTTACATTTAAAACTATACTTCCGGTGGCCTACCGGGTTTATTTTAACGTGCCGGACTTTATAAAGTGAGCACTGCCAATTTAGAATGATTTCATAGTCATAGTCATATATGAAAGTACAAAATACAATACAAAATACAAAAACGTTACGTGGTTCCGATGACTTGCTTGACGGTCCTCCGCCACTGGCTGTTCCTCGCACGTATGTGTCGTTGGAAGTCTTTAAGTGAAGTGTTCTTTCTTCTCTCCCCGCATTGACATTATATACGTCGACTTGGCTTCTAGAGGGTTCGATTGACGTCACGGGCCATCCCCTCGAGTGCGTAGTTTCGGCCTGCTTCCAGAACAATCTTTCTATAGTTTTGCCTCTGCTACAGTCGCAACGACACGCCCGCACGTTCATTCTGTTCGCCGTCGTCCCGAGTGTCCAGCTTACCGACCGCACTAGGCCTCTTCAATCTTGAGACGCAGTTCTTCTGGTATCTCTCGAAGATTCTCTTGGTCTGTATATACGCTCTCCCAGGTTCGTTGCCGGGCAGCGCGTCACACCGTAGTGGCTGGCTGTGTTTCCACAGTGGCTGGCTGTTATTGGCGGGCAATTTTATATGATCGGACTATGTATCCATAATGTTGTTGTCTTCTTCCCCATTTCCGGCGCTTAATGGATTCTTTGGAATTCTGTCTTCGTATTAGTTCCCTGAATACTATTGTAGTGAAATACTGAATTCATATTTTGAGGAAAACAACATAGTTATTAGACTTTATAAAATGACAGAACAATTTACATGAATGAAATAATAACAAAAGAATCAAAATTGAGGTGTGATGACTGTGAAACAATGAAGAATTACATGTCAGACAAAACCAAATGTTACAATCGCCCCCCAATAATCCTCGAAGTTGGACAACAAGAAGATTATTCCTCCTATATACGAACCAAGAAACCGATCGAAACCTTGAAACAAAACATAACCCCCGACATCGAACGAACCTCAGAACAACAAAAACTAGCGAACCAAATAACATATCTCGGCGAACACTCGCTTCTCTCGCCCCCCAGACTTTGAATCACCTCGTCGACATCCATCTCGTCTCGCCCCCCAGACCTTAAAACATCATCCTCATCACCGACAACACAAACGTAACCAAATAACTAACCAACTCAGCGACTCGTCTCGCCCCTCAAATCTCAAACCATCGAGGCTACACAACCTCTTCACTACTCCTCGACAAAACATCTCGACTACTCCCTCCACTCATAACCCATTCTTAAATCCGCATACACTCCACACATACAATCGAAAACCAAATATGGATCTCTGCAAAGGGGATCGCTACTCTACGCATTGTTACAAATGGTATAGGTATGTCAGTGTCACTTACAGCCGCTAAGTGATCTACTGTATATTATAAAATAGACTCTTTATACGCCTTTAACAGAACAACATTGAAAATACCGCGCACTCTTCCCGATTCTTCTCGTAACTCGTACGCGTTTTCTCCGAATATAGCGGAAATGATGAAGGGACCATCGAACAAGTGGAAAAACTTCCTCGTCTCCTTACTTAATAGATTAGACAAATGTAGTGCCTTAAGTAACACTTTATCAACAATCGCAAAAACTGACTTCTTGACGTACTTGTTCTCATGCCGGTCCGTTCGTTCTTTCCCCCTATGCTTCAACTTTCGCTCTGCCAGGATTAATTTTACATTATTAGGTACAACATCCCCTTCTTTTTCTGGGAATTTAATATACTTCGTGATTTTAGACATAAATTTTCTATCGAAATGCAGTTCAAAAGGGGTGAACCTCGTACTCTCGTAACATGTACAGTTGAGCCAATCCTCTATCTGCGAAACCCACTTAACCCAACTACTATGCTTCTCGGAACAATACGTTCGAAACATCCGACCTAGCTCACGCATTACTCTTTCTGCGGGATTGGATTGTGGGTGTCGAACCGATGAATGATATGCTCGAACATCATATTCTGCAAGTTTGTTGTACCATGCCAACTTATATACCAATATATACCAATATATATACAATAATATACAATATATATATATATATACCAATATAATAATATAATATACCAACTTAGCAATATCTGTGTTACATAGATCTAGGATTCTTTCAATAAGTAAGTAACCTGCAGCTAATTTTGGAATGAGACTACGGGTGTGCGCTTCCCAGTTTAATTTGCTTCATGGATACATATTTTGTTCTCTGATTTAACACACCTTTCAGTTTTAATTACAGGAAATGAACTCGAATGGGGTTATCACATGAAATTACTCACCTTTGAACTCACGTCTGATCCTCATGCTCCCAGAAACGTGACCAAGTTGAGCGATTCAAAGAATTCAGTAACTGTTTTCCGGCCACGCTCATTTGCTCTTTGTAATGAGTAATGAGCTGGTATAGTGTTTCGAAAGAAGATACTGACCGTAACAATATCTTCCTCATTTGAAAGACAGCAATACGTAGAATCACTGAATCTGACTTCAACATATCCATCATGGATCTAACATGACAGAAAGTCGAGCGAGGGTGGTCAAATGAATCTAGGCTTGAATGGGGTGCAGAGCGATCTATTGAAAGCAGCGGGTGGGAGGGTTGTAGGTTAATAATAATAATAATAATAATAATAATAATAATAATAATACTAATAATCATCTATTCACAGTATACACTGTGGTATGTTATGTTTCGTCATTACAGTATATTGAAACCATCTTATTTAACAGGATAAAATTCATTCATAGTGAATGGTTCTTTATCTAAAAGATAACGTTTTACATCACGTTTAAAACAATTTACATTTTCCATCATGCGGAGCTGTTTGGGTAATGAGTTAAAACATTTGACACCGTTAATGTTCAGTCCAGTTTCAAATAAGGCACTTCGATGATGGACAACTACTGGAAGGTTTATACCTCGAGTGTTGTGTGAATGATCAACATCTTTTTCAAAAATACTTGAATGAGAATGAACGAAGCAAACTAATTCCAAAATATAAATGGCTGTGACAGTTAAGATATTGATCTTTTTGAACATTCCTCTACAACTCTCAAATCTATTTAGATTAGCCAATAGTCTTGCAGCATACTTTTGAAGTATGAAAATTCTGTTGATGTCTTTCTTTGCAGCACCACCCCAAAACACAATACCATAACGTATGACAGATTCAAAGTTTGCCTTTAATCCTAGTACCTTCTTCAGTGATCAAAGTTTGAATATAGTTTGTCTGAGTTTCGTACAGGTTATATTTATATGGGACGTCCATTTCAGGTGCTTGTCAATACTAAATCCTAGGAATTTAATGAGATCGTTTACATCAAGACGAACATCCTCGTTGTATATCTCGGGTTCCCATTGTTTGTTGCCCGAAAAGTCAATAGCCACAGTTTTACTGTTGTTTACAGTCAGCTTATTATCGCGAAACCATGCATTTATACTGTGTCCAGCAGCATTTACTCTCAACTGGATATCTTCTGGATCAGCACCATTTACTAGTATGCTCGTGTCATCAGCACGACACGCAATAATAAGCACGACCTTATTGGCTAAGGTTGTCTCGAGCTTCACTCACAGCAAGTAGAGTACCGCAGAGTCGGAAAACAACGTAGGTGGTTCCAATTACAAATGTAGAGCAAAGGGGGAGGAGCTTTGTCAGGGTAGACAATCAAAGGACAATTAGTTCAACGTCGCATATGTGTAAGATGGTGGAAAGGGTAGTTATCAAGAGAGTAGGGGAGAAGATGGATGAACGAAGGGGTATTTCAGAAGTGCAGCATGTGTTTAGGAAGGGGTATTCATGAGAGACGCATGATAGGTTCTCAGAAGAGATGGCATGGGTGGTTGATATGGGGGGGGGGGGGTGTTGATGCAGTGTTAAATCAGATTTCGAGAAGGCTTTTGAAAGGTACATCACACTCTACCATTAGGGAAGTTAATATGTCCGTTGGGAATGCTGGGTTGGTTGATTGAATTGGAAGATTTCTTCAAGATAGAGTGCAGAGAATTCGGGTGGGCTCAGACGTTCCAAGTAAGACCAATGTTACGTCAAGAGTTCCTCAGGGCAGTGTGTCGGGCCTCATATCATTTGATTCATACATAGATGATCTCACTAGCGTTGTCAGTTCAAGAATAAGGTTATTTGCGGATGATTGTGTGTTATATAGGTAAATCAATACAGAGGAGGATGAAGTAGCTCTTCGGGCAGATTTGGCGACAATTCTTTGTTGGGATCATTCGAACAAGATGGGGATGAATACAGGGAAGTGCAAATTGGTCAAATTTGTGAGGAGGACCATCAGGACAGTTGTACTGTATGAGGTGGGAGGGAAGACACTAGAGTCAGTGGAAAATCACAAGTATTTGGGGGTGGTATTATTTTGATAGACGTTCAGGGTGGAGAAATCTGACTGAGAGAATAGTGAGACAGATTATAAATGCACTGAACTTTGTGATGAGGCAACTTGTGAGGGAAGCATATTCCTCATTGATGCGTCCCATGGTAGAATATGCTAGTTCAGTTCGAGATCCTTATAGATTAGGTGAGATGAGGAATGTGGAAAAGGTTCAAAGGATTGCGTTAAGAAGGGTTACAGGTGGAGTCAGGAGGTGGACATGGAAATGGGGTGAGAATAGAAAGGGAGAGAGGGTGAATGTTGGAAAGTCCAACTGAGATGATGGGAGACCTGAGATGTCTGAAATTTGAAATACTGAGTAGGGAGGATCGTTCATGTTATTTCTCCAGGGTAATGGAGGGAGAGGGGGAATGGGGGAGCTGCATGAGTTGATTGCAAGGAATGAGTCAAGGTATGGAGGTAGGCGGGGTCATGATAAAGCGATACTCGTGAAGGTAGCTAGATTAGATGTCGTTGAATCCTCTTTCTTGAATAGGACAAGTTGGGACTCAGTAATAGGCGCCGTAGAGGTGTTTTCGAGGGGAATGAAATTAGGTCAGAGTTATTCCGTCAGAGGGTTAGGAAGGTGGTAGGATGGGGGTAGTTAGGGAACTTGCCACCGTGCATTCATGTGCAATTGCAAGAATTTGAATGAATTTTAATAATAATAATCAAATGTCAACCAATTATCTCTGCACTAGTTCGCGATCCTCTCATCGATAATTCCTTCAGAGATATTATCAATAGGATCTTCATGCAGGAGAAGTTTTGTCCAGAATTATTCCAATCCAAGGTCATTACTTCTGGTCATGTGACTCGAGCATATGACTAGGACACTCATCTGCTTGTCGACGACATTTATTGACGGAAAGTGAAGGTTCGAACCACCCAGGCGCCAATGGATTATGCTAGAAGAGACAGACGCTCGGGACCTCTTTCTCGCGGATACGAGTGATCTAGAGATAGCTATGACATCCCTCAATGCACACCTCACTGCCGCTTGCCTCCTCCGTGGTGAACAGACTCGGAAGCCACAATACTATATCCTCCTTGATTTAATGGAAGACATTCACACCTTGGCGTTGTTTTGCATGAATTGCGTCTAGAAGCTCGTATTTCACGCCGCAAACTCTCACGGCCGTAATTTCTGAGATATCAATATGATTGTTTTTGCATTCTGTTGATGATTGAAAGAGGGAGGTTATCGCATTCACAGAATTTTGAACAACAAATTTGTAATTTTTCAAATTCTTTGAATGGAAAATGAAAAAATTTCTAGTTTACGGAAACCTAGATATATATTTTTGAATACAGAAAAAAAATATGGACTGTGAAATATATCAAAAGTGTGAGTGAGGGAATTAACGGCGTTTACGAGAATATGAGTTCGGCGGGCTAGTCTATGGGCTGCGCCTAGCACACGGTGCATATTGAAATCGAGTCTTCAAAAATTGATGTATTTTGATCTTGAGTAGCCTACGAGAGCATATCAGTGATATTACATTTCAGCCTCTCTGATTTATCTCAGAACAGTTCAGATATGAATTACAGCTTCAAAGACAAACAAGTCTCCTCAACTCGGCCGGTAGAACCATCCGCCAGAGATGCGCACGGACAACTGCGCACAGGCCTCCGCTAGAACCAGTTGGAGATTAAATCTTTCCACAAAGATCGTTTGAATACAATCCATGCTAGAACCACCAAGGTGTGAATAATCCATGATTGTATTGAGAATAAATAAGACAATGTGTACATGTGATTGAATATGCGACTCACGTGTATTGAGCATCCCAATCACTGAGCATGAAGACAAAACAGTAATACTCCCAGCTACTGAGGAAAACCTGACTGATCGACGGAATATCACTCTGTGTGTTTGCAGCACCCTCGACGCCAGATGAGACGTTCCAGATCCCCTTCCGCGACCTGTTGGACATATATGGCTGTGAGTTCTATTGACCTTCTCAGCAAATACACTCTGAGGTCGCCTAGAGGTCATGCTGTGTTTCCATGACTGTCAAGTTGCTTTCCCGCCACGATTTCTCGCCAGTTAGCGGAATCATTCCACTACAAATATACATTATAACTTGCTACTACTTTAGCTCCGACAGTCTCTGCAATTTGACAACAGAATGTTCGATCCAAGTGTATAGCTCGTTGCACGTACAATGTTTCGAACACCGTCTGTTCTGAGAGACAAACTACTCCCAAAGATTCCGCAACACGCGGAATATATCGAGTCTTGTTCCCCTTCAGGCGCTCATGTCGCGCTCGACACCGATTGGTCGAGTTTCCAAGATGTCCGACGAGGCGACATGGATTCCATTATGCGAAGGCAATTTCACGGTCATGGAAACACAACATCAGATCTGGCAAGCGTGTATTCACGACACATGAATGTCATCTGCCAACCTGGCAAACGGAAAATATCACCGTTCAGTTTGCAAAGCTGTTGTATCTAGAAAGTTCAATGATGTGCCTAACTACATTTCCTCGAGACACAACTTCATTTCCAGAGTAGCTACAATAGCATGTAACGACCGATATTGTGTTCAGTTAGTTGGCCACTTTCTACCCGTGGATCCAGGTACAGTTGACACACTGAGAGAAGAGGATTCGTGCACCCACCACAACAAAACTTCATCAATAGAGAAACATGGGATATTTCACAATTACACTCATTATTGGTTGTTTTTGATGAATATAATGATTGAAAATGAATATATTAGCAATATAAGAATGTATATTGTGCACTCAAGCGAAAGGAACAGTGAAAATACGGGTATGTCTTATGTGTATTCCATCTTTTTTTTGTAAGATGGTTGATAGTTCAGGTAATCATTCAGGTTCGGGAACAAGTAATGTTTCCATGCGAATTAGCTGAAATAATGGTAATTATATATCAACATATCTATATCTATTGAGATATCTATCTACATATATATTGGCTTTAAAAATCAAGAGAGCCGCTATTAGTGAAATATACATATTTTTTTGATAACATCGAAACTTGATACAAAATCATTGCCAATTGAGGCTATGGATGAAAAGTAGGATCGTTTGGACGGGGCACCACAAAAGAGATCTTACCACCTCATTTTGATTATTTGCAACTTATTGTCTTCAACACCAGGACTGTGCTGTTGGTGACCATATTTTTCGCCGTAGATAAAAGTCTTTCAGTATGAACACACGAATGTTGATATCTCCCACTTTGAACTAAGTATCTTGGGCAATGATTACTTCTTTCCAGTGACAGAAGATGTAAAATTGATCATCATACAAAATGCACAAATCAAATTAGTGATAGGCCTTTAATGTTATAATTAGGCCTATGCTCAGCTGTTTTAATGTTGGCATGTTGTTAATTATTCAGTGCACCAGAGTGATACCAGTATGCGCCACGGTAGACATCCTAATCTCTCAGAGAGTTGAATGTATATCATGCTCACGTCCCTCAGCCAATAGCCGAGACCTTTGTTGTTCCATTCAGCACATTCCAAGCAATCATTCGCCTTGTGATACTCCACAACATGATTCACGTGAAGACAAGTGGGCGTGGTCAATCTCTTGAAGAGGCAGAATCCCAACAAATCTTGGAGCGTTTGCCTCGTTACGAGCTCATTGCACACGACGTGAAATAGAATTACCATTATTGAAAAACTCCAGTTCACAGAGAGATACGATTAAATCAGGTTAACTCTGATCATTTAGAATTCAAACTTCATAATAAATTGCCAGAAACTTTAAAGAATATGGAATCATCATCAAAATTTAAAATTAAATTGAAAAAAATTTCTTATTGACAAAGCGTATTATTCTTTGGATGAGTATATGTCAACATGATGACATGAACCAAGAAGGCATTTGTATCTATATTCAGTCGTCGGGTTTTGAAGGTTATAAATGTTGATAATAATATCTACAGCTTGACAA
The DNA here is from genome assembly GCA_964007535.1 of Brachyptera risi. Lineage (NCBI taxonomy): Eukaryota > Metazoa > Arthropoda > Insecta > Plecoptera > Taeniopterygidae > Brachyptera > Brachyptera risi. Next base: position 22,827,613 of record OZ023338.1, on the reverse strand, counting down.
TTTTTGATTATACTGACATATCTTCATCAAGATGCATTGTACTATATATATATATATATATATTATTCAATCATTTATATATGTCTCAACCACAGCCTTCTTCATTCTTTCTTTTCTTATACTGCCCTTTCACTCGGGCTATTTTGACGGGTTCGCGCATATTTGCTCGCGCAGGGAAAAATGACGTCATGGTCTGGTATGTACTGCACTCTGGTATCTAAAATTTCAACTTTGAACAAATGTCATTCTATCATAATCTTTCAATTTCCTGCTACGTTATTGAGGTTGTGTCATATTTACATTTCAACTACGGGTTTCAGGCTTACCGAGGTTCATACTTGAACGGTATATATGTTATCCCAAGCAATACGCATCATTCAAGAACTTGTCCCGATGATATTCCGCAATATAATTAAATAAAATCCTTCATATTATTGTCATAACAAAGTTACTAAACTCACAGTCACGGTCCAATTGAATGCGCGCGTAATTTAAACTCTCGTAAGAAATTCCCAAAGTTGTTTATATCTTCGCAGATATGACATGTCAAAAAGAGTGATATGGAAAGATATATGGAGTGATATGGAACATCTTTGGAAAGTGACGTTATGGTCTGGAAACAACGGCACCATCGGCGATTTTGTGAACTAAAATAATTGGACATCGGTTAACACGGGAAGCATACCCCGAGTGAAAGGGCAGTATCAGAGAAGAATGATCTGATTAAAGAAGGCTGTGGTCTCAACATTCTTCAATATTATAATGTGAACTTGTTTGCTGTTGATATTGTATGTGGATCCTTTTAGAGACAGAAATATAAAATAAATGAATGAATAAATGAACAAATACTCTGGGAGACAATCAAATAAAGGCACATTCGTATTTTCAATCCAACCGTCAATATTCCGCTACTTTTTACTCTCCCTGAACTTATGAAAAACACAGACCATTGCATTTCGATTGATCCAGCTAATCCCAAACAACATATCCCCGACCAACACTCATGAGATTATTGTCACGCATGGGCAAGGGAAGATGGCGTGACCTATTTGACAATCATTCAACTCATTCATGAAATTGAAATGGTTATTTTAATTTGTGAAAAGAAGGGACAGATTCAACTACTTAATCCGGGGACAACGAGTAATACAATCTCAGCTCATTATCAAGGTATTATACATCATATGTGTTGATCTTCGGGCGGGTTCAACTACGATTCTCCTCAGAATATCGGAGAAATTTATATAGTTGGAAACATTCCTATGGCAATAGTCGATAAATCTTATCTGTGTGTATCGACAAGAAGTAACATTATCATATTATCTCTCGTTTAGTCATTCCGGAGTACCAGGATGAGCTGAACGATGAGCAGACGAACGAGCAGATGGAAGAGGAGATCGAACACATGAGGAGTCAACGCAGGCTGACACCGAGCGAGAGGCAATCGCTGGAGACAGCGCTCAACCAGGTCTTCGTTGATCCTCTTCATGTAAACTCCGGCAATGTGGACACCGACTTTCCCGTGAGCCAAACTTTCATGGAGATCTTCGGAGATCTGGTGAAGCTGAGTGAGAACAGCGAGCTGTGGTTGGAGAGGGAGACGGATCTAGAAAAAAAACGAATCGTCCTCTACTTCCTGTGGCTGTCGAGAAACAAGAACAGCGTCCTCCGGGCGGAGGAAGCGCATGAACCCGACATTCTGGATGACTCCGATTGAGGAGTTCTTATGTTGAGAACCGTACTATGGTTATTTAGATTTACTTCCCTTTTCTATTCTTCTTCTTATTTATTATCTGTTGATCGGTGGTTTTTTATTTTTTTTCCACCTTCATTATCTTAACTTCAATCTTATTGGTCATTAGCTATTATTCACTGTCATTTCTGTGAATGACCTCGGAAACGGACCTTCATGATGACTTTGGCCAAGATACTTGCACATGCGCTGTGGAAGTACGATTGGAAAGCTTCAGTAGACGGGCGTCATTCATTCAGCTGAATCCCCACGAGGTTTGATCAGATCAGCGCACAGGAAGGAGGGCACGAGTCAGCAGACTCAGGGAGAGCGCACTTCTCCGTGTCAGAGCTGATCAATCGAGGTATCCGCAATAAAGTCAGCGAACTTGAAATAATTCCAGAAGAACTCTCACCGGACGTCGTGTGCTCGTCGGAACAATGGCTATCTGAGGAAGAGGTACACGCTATATGTGTTAACAACTATACACACTCGAGCTTCTCTGGCAGGCATCATGATAGAGGTGGCGGGAAGGTTTCACTTGTGAAGGCGGCAATCGCACCGTGTGCTCAGGATCCCGGTGCTCTAAGTGGAGACAGACATTTCAAGTGCTGTGCGGTCCAGTGGAACGTTGACGGTGCTATGCCAATCGTACTTTCGTCAATTTATCGCTCCTTGAATGATGGCCTGAACATCTCCTTCCAGAAGCTCGAAACTGTTTTTCTATTGGTAACTTAGATGTTAAGCATCGCTGTGAAGATGAGTCGAGCGGGGATTTCAACATCAACATGTCATTCGTCTTTTCCTCTTCTGCTCAGGCTCATTTTCTGACCTTGACAAACTCATTCAATCCACTACCGGGGCTGAATGTCCATTGTGGAAGCACACCGACTAGGCTGACGTCCAGCTCAGCAACTACACTCGAAAATATCAACTCCAACCTCATTGATGACGTGATCGAGTGCAGTTCGATAAACCTCGCAATCTCCGTACACCACGGGTGCTACTCAAAGCTCATACAGCAGACGCTCTAGCACGGAGCAGGAAACCAGCAAGAAACAGTAAGCGATCTCTCACGGCACACCAAACTGAGTACTTCGACCAACCACTGGAAAGAACATGATGGTATCCGGTGTGCGTGGCTCGGACTGCTGAGGAAAAGTCCAATAATCTCCACTCGGCCTTGGTTCATGATTCCCATTGCGCTTCTCCCTAGCGATCGTTTCATTCAGGAAACCAGCAGATAGGTACTTGAGTGAATAATGCAATGTTGCCAAAGGTTACCAATGTTTCTCTTGCTCTCTGACAGTGCACAATTCATAAAGAGTAGACCTACAGGCGGCATATTCACATATACACATTAGTACGTGATATTTTATTTTCAATGGCTTCAAATAGCAATTGTGAGACTATAAAAGTTGATCAAAATATTATATATTCCAACTTCAAATGCGTTGTGTTCAAGTGAAGTTGTAAATGGCATGCAATGCTATCGCTGTGACCGTCTAATTCATCTTTTGTTTTCGGGAACTTCGCTAAAAGAAGAACAGTAGGGGAGGATGAGGCATAGCGGAAGTGTTGAGCTACTATTTTTGTTCTGAGATAAGGTTTGATACAAGATAAGATCAAAAGCTATTTCAGGCAATATCCATTCATTATCAAATCGAAAAGAAAGGAAAATTAGTCATTTCCATATTTTTGGTGATAATAAAATTAAAAAACTAGACCTCGGTAATTTTCCACTCTGCACTTAGGTATAGGGCAAAGTGGAAAGGAGATGAAGGCAAAGTGAAAAATTGAAATACAAGTGGGTTTGCATGGGTTTTGATTATATTAAGTACAACTTTCATTCTTTGGTATAATTATTATGAATTTATCGATTTTTTTTCATTCTTTGGTATCATTATAATTATTCTATTGATCATTTTAACTATCGATTAATTTTTATTAGTATGTTGAAATTATAGGCTTAATGGAAAATAGAGTATGCCTAGTGGAGAATAAGCCCAACATAGCTAATAACATACATCGATAACATATTTGCATAATAATGGCCTATTTGCAATGGTCGCACACAAAATACAGTTCATCGGCAGGGTCAGCGCATAGCTCATGAGCCCAGTCTTTACAATTTCCACATTGTGTCCACTCCTGAATGAATGAATATTAGAGTTTTAAGGCGCATCGACAGCGACGTCATTTAGCGCCTGTCGAAATTAGTTGCAACAAAACCCTCTCTAGGAGGATACAAATATTGCTCCCCACATGTTAGGCACCATGTATTTTCCTCTGGCTCGCTGGGTGCAGCGAGAGTCACTGGAACTTTACGACGACGTCCGTTTCCTTCCGGAGCAGACTTGGCCTTCTCTACGTTCTTTTTCTTGGGCACGGTCTTCTTCGCTGCTTTTTCAACAGGCAATCGTTCATAAGGTCTGCTAGTCAAAATTTCAGATTTTTGACTTTTTCGCTTTCTTTTGTTGAGTTGTTTTTCAAGACATTTTGGTATCGGAAAAATGTCTCTCGGAGATAGATGCTGAATGCCGGATCCACACTCTCAGGTTGTTTCTGGCGTGGCCGTGCAAGTTCTTGATCCGCTTGCCATTTGTTCCGAAACTGTCGTGGGAGTTGTTGATCCGCTTGGAGTAGTTTCCGGTGTTAGCTCACGTGTGCTTCGTTTGCGTGCTGGTTTTACCGCGAGATTGCTCGAGCCGCTTGCTAAAGTTTCCGGAGATTCCACCCGAAAGCTCAACTCGCTCACCGTACGTATCGGTGAGCTTGGCTGAACATTGTCTTCTTCGGTCGGAAGTATTAGGATGTCCTCGATAAGTCTCTCGATAGGTGGGCGGTAGTAGACTTCAGAGGGTGCGTAGTACAAATCACTGAATAGGTCCCTATTGAATGGGACAATTCCACATTTTCTAAACCCATTGACAGCATTTTCTAGGGATGCACATTTTGCAAATACTGGCTTGACGATTCTAGCTATATCAGCCTGGCCTATTCTCCTCCCAGGATGGTTTTTCATGACCGTGTCAACTGAACGCTCAAACGCAGTTTTGAATGATTTATGAATGAAAACATCCAGTGGTTGCAACTTATGTGTGGTATGTGGTGGAACCGACAAAAGTATAATACCGTTTGTTCGTGCTGATTCAACCGCTTCTAGCGTATGGTGTGATATGTGGTTATCCATGGTCAGCAAACTTTGCGATCAGTGGATGGCCGTACGCATTCTATAAAATGCTTTAACCACTTGAGAAACGAGTCCCCGTTGATCCAGCCACTGTCTGTGCACCATGCTTTGCTTCCGGATGGTCCATTATCCAGAAAGCGTTCTGGTACTCGCTTTCGATTACCGGAGATGAAACACGGAGGGATATAATACCCTGTGGCACTACATGCGCATACTTATGTTGTAAGTTGACCCCGTTGTCTTTTACCTTTCACGGAGATAACTTTAGGCGGCTCCTCAGATGAGGTCTTCACACCAGTTTCGTCCATATTATAAATATCGAATGGCTCATTAATCAAGTCATTGTAGTTTAAAACGTTCCATAAATTATCATAAAAGCGAACAACCTGTGTTTGGTTGAATGCGCTTGCGCGAGCAATACTTGTCGGTTCCGGAGTGCGGGATCTCAGCCCATTGTTACGCTACATGAGATTGGTAACCCATGCATTACCTGCCATACCACCTCTGAACGGGTGTTTCATATTGTTGCGCCCAGCAAACTGAAATGCTAATACGCGTAAACTTTCCCTCGTTAATCCAAAGAGCTTCCAACTCAACGGCATGTCCACTCAGCTCAGCCTCCATCTCTTTGGAAAACACCGGTCTGTAGTTTCCAAGCTGCCGCGTATGATTATTCCTTGCCAGATGTCTATGCAAAGTTCCGAGAGGGATATCATACATTCTGGATGCTGCGGTAAGGGAAGTCTTCGTAGCCTGGGCTAGAGCGAGTCGCATGCTTTCTTCGGTCCACGACCCGTTCGTGGTTTTTCTCTTGTAATTTGTTACCATCTAGAAGAAAGAGGAATTGTTGATTGAGTACAGGCCTCTATCTAGAAGTGTTGTGGGATATTGAAGTGTGAACTTCAGTCTAGCATTCCTAGGCCGAAAAAGTGAGGTTATGTTGCCTCCGATTGTTGAATTGTAAGGAAATTATCACTTTAGAACAATTAAAATGAAGCAATTACATGTTTGTAGTACACTAAAACATTATTTAAGGTAATTTCACCTAATTTAATGTATTTTGAGTGCTGCAATATCGATTTTACTTGAAATTTTGTTTTTCCACTCTGCCCATTACACAACTATCCACTATGCCTTTCTGACAAACACTTTACATTCGTCTCCGATGTGCAAGAATGTGAGTTTATGAGATGAAACTGATACTTATTTGCATTGATAGACATTTCAATGTACAATAATATATAATCGAACACTTCCTGTATTATTATTATACATAAAGAAAACAGATCAATTCCTACCGCTAAAATACTAGCGAAACGGTGGTGAATCTTCTTTCCTCTCTGGATTTCGAACGCTTAGGAGTATTAGGTTGAAATTTGTTGCATTTTTGCGGGAAAACTGAAAGGTTCCAATATTATGAGCACGGACTGTGCTCATAGGCAAAACAACCATTTTCCACTATGCCCGATAGTTCCACTTTGCCTTGTCCTCCCCTATAATTCTAACAACACACAGTGGCTCTGCAGTTTTTGTGAACCGTCAAATAAAAGTGACGATGCAATTTGTGAATGCAGTACAAAATGTTGAGAAGAGTATGTCAAAAACAATTACTGAATACATTCGCAACTCGACTGGTAACATAAATATCATCGAGTCGACGTTCCAAGCATGGTATATGAACATGGAAGATGGAGTTCTCGAGTCAAAGAAGTAGCAACCAACTCCATTCCAGTCAGGATGCGCGAATATTATGTGATCGACTTAAAAAAACAACTCTTACATCAAATTCAACTGGATCGAAAATATGGTCTCAAACAATCGAGAGAGGATCGCCGCCATATATCCACATGTGGAGGCTCAACAAAATATTGAGAGATCAAACAGGGGAAAAGTCAAAGTAGGGGTGAAGCCTAATACTTAGAGGCCAAACCATCAATCTGAACTGCAAAATAAAAAAATAGAAGATGGGTACAAGAAACGCGGTACTGCAGTTAACTTGGACACATCTGAGCCAACTCGTGAGTCACTATCTACACATAACATTCCACTGCTAGCCGATAGCCACGAGAGAGGAATCAGTGCAATCTTGGCAATGAACAAACTTGACAAAGAATTCAAAATTACTAGTGTCATTGAACCAGGAGTGAGAATTGGAGGAATAGTTTCGGAAGCAAATGCTATGACAGAAGATTTCAGTGGAAACTATTGGGTCATTATACTGGCAGGACAAAACGACGTTACCTCGAACAAATCATTCGAATGTGACTTGTAAACGGCTATCGAGGAGATGGTGCCCTCAAGGAAGCGAACTGACGTCATGATCAACACGATACCATTGATCCTGAATCATGTTGCGTAATGTTATTATTAGGCATGCGAATAGTTTTCTGCATGAAAGTGTAAATGAATGCGGCAACAAGTGTAGCGAGCAAATCATAATAAACTTTATCGAATCAAAATTGTGTTCACATCATTATAATTTTTTTTTAATAACATCGAAACTTGATACAAAATCATTGTTCCCCAATTGAGGATATGGATGAAAGATGGGATCGTTTGGACGGGGCACCACAAGGGCGATCTTACCACCTCATTTTGATCATTTGAAACTAATGGTCTTCAACACCGGGACTGCGCTGTCTGTGACCATAATTTTTCGCCGTAGATAAAAGTCTTTCAGTATAAACACACGAATGTTGATATCTTCCACTTTGAACTGAATCTCTTGGGCAATGATTTCTTCTTTCTCTTGACAGCAGATGTAAAATTGATCATCATACAAAATTCACAAATTAAATTAATGATAAATTTTAATAAATCAGGAATTCATTTACACAGTGTGGGAGAGATATTCCTTGGCAACACTATCACAAATATCATCACGGATTTCAATGTCACTGAAAATCACAAACCAGTTCTATCAGATAAACGTCAAAACAACCTTGCAGGCCAAGCAGAAGTTGCTGCTCACTCATCAATGGCAATGACACAAACACTTCTAGATTCGTGGCGGATTCAAACTCCCTAAAAACTGTGGAAGACCCAGAAAATAACATAGAACCATCAAACATTACTTTTATAGACAGATGGTTGAGAGGTCTCCAAATAAGAAAAAATGTATGAAAAATAAGAGACCAGATCTTGAAAGTGCACGAGTATAAATGTAAGTGAAGATAGCTTGAGTTAGGATATCCACACATTCAATATTTTCAACCTAAATATTAGAAGTGTTAGATCTTATATTATGCCATTAGAGATAGACATGTCCAGTGTAGAGAAAACAAAACACAAGTATGATGTTGTTAAGTTCCCAGAACATTGGCTGCAAGAATCAGTGGTATCAATGTACAACTTGTCAGATTATAAAATAATAGATTTTTATTGCAGAGATGTAAATATAGGAGGTGACACAATTATCCAAGTAAATAAAGTTCATACTACTATTCAGAGAACTGAATTCAAATATATTATTGTTGAAAAAACATTTGAATGTACGGTCAACGGTCATATAAATTGTCACGACCTGCAGTGTAGACTACAGAAGGCTTAGATTTATGGTTTGTCTGATTTGGTTTATTGTATACATTCTTTGGCGATTGTTGTGATTTTGTTGTTGATTGTTGGGATATTTTTGGTTGTTCCTAGTGACAAAAATAAGAATAGAGTCTGTGAAATAGATATAGTGTGATTGATTCAATAAATAAATAGATATAACAAATAATATACAATGAGTTGTGCTAGTTTTAACACTCGAAGTGAGATAATAGATGATAGCGGCGAAGACGTGTACGAGGCCTTGCCGACTCACGTTGCAACCGTGTCTGAGTAACACGTTATAAAGGACAAAAGTACAGATCAGACCTCATAGTATTAACGGTTCAGAGATTGCCAAGTGGTGATATAGATGGTTTTCTAGATAGATTAGAGAACGTATTAGTAACTCTGGTTAAGTAAAATATTCATTTATTTCATTTATTTCCTGATCCTCACCAAACAATGAGTTTTTCATCACTCTTCACAGTATTGGTTCTTATATAATAATATAGTGATTTAAAAAAATAAAAAATATTCGATGAATAAAATATGATACAATCTAATAGATGTTTCCTGATTTTGGTAGTGAAATAATTTATTAGCAGTCTAGCTATTTTCTTTACGAGACATAGAACATATTGTCACGACGGAGTCGGGTTTCCTATCTATACCATCCTATTCCGCAATAAGTCCTTGGCATACTTTTTTATGCTATTCTTTGTGTTCCTATGTCCTAATAATAAGCTGACAGTTGGCACATTCCTAGTCCACTTCCTTGTGTCACTGGCTATGCTTATGTGATGTAACGGCCCGGTTGCATTGACGATGATGGAGACATGAGGAGTCAGCACTTCGAACATGGGGATAAAACCTATGGGAGAGGTGAGACTCGGGGACACATCAAGAAGAGGTGCGGGCACATCAAGAGGTGACATCAAGAAGAGATACGGTACGGGTGACATCAGGAAGAGACACGTGACGGGGCAGGTCAAGGAGCGGTGCGGTGTCGGCCAGTGCAGGAGAGGATCGTTCCCCCGAGATGTGGTGTGTGTGTGTGTGCTACGAAGTGTGAAGATACCAAGACAGAAGTACCATCGCCAAAGCCTTTCTCTCCGCGAAGACGTCAGTCGTGGCTGGAGTGGTGATGAGTATCTGGACTATTATTCATACTAGATTAGGGCACAGGCACCACTGACGGCTCTCAACGGAGTCTCATGTATTTAAGCCCCGGTACCAGGCACCGTGGATCAGAATAAACTCACACTTATTATTTTGGTTGACATGATGACTTATTCATTCTTGTTATAAGATCCTATGAGATTTCCTATAAGTGAATGTTCCCGTCACTCACTGCCAAGCGAGGATGAGTATTACTCCCCAATAATCATCATATTTTGACATTGGTGCAGGTTTGGGGCATTTTTCGGGTTCCGTCTCGAAAAAACATTTATAGGACTTCTCATAGGGTCAAGTCGGTCATTCATTTTTTATTTTTTTTTTATTATTAAATTCATGTTATTTTGTTTGGTTTCTTTCTGTTGTTACGTAAATTCGATTTTGGTTTGTTTATTCATTTATTCTTTTATTCTTTAATTTTTTAATTTTTTTTTTCTCGGTATAATGTTTAATTGTTCACTATCTAAATGCCACCCAAACCAATCCCAGTGGGAAGGGTTTACACACATAGTCCGTATATACGTAGTCCATTGCAGGGGCCCATACTAGTTGTTGACCGGGTTACACCAGCTATCGCTGACGCGGTTCGTGCAACGGCTGCACAATCTGGTGTTGATAAACACAGTGAGGAGAAAGACAAAGTCAAAGACGCAACGGCGGGTGAGTTCACTGACACGGAGGACTTTTACAATAATTTAACTCCTAACGAATTGTTCGAGTTAGATATTTTAAACAAACATAGGCGTTATTTAGAGCAAGCTTCTGACGACGAGACCAGTGTGTTCAAATTACCATCGCGCCATTTAGCAACTTCTAAAAACAACGATAGTTCGGATTCGGACGAGGAAATTAAAGTTTCAAAAAGTTCAGAGAGTTTAAGAACAAGTCGTCGCTTGCGTAAGCTAGAACCAGAGTGGGTAGGTTTACTTAAGCGTCAGTATGGGCGTAGGGCTAATAGTATAGGTTCACCGGTTCACATACCGTCAACTGTAATTGAACGTACCATTCAGGAAGCTCGTAATAACATGGCGACGTTATTTATAAGGCCGGAGGCATTCGATCCGAGCAAGATGTCGATCGCGGATTGGTTGGAAGTTTTTGAAAATCGGGCTACTGTGAATAAATGGAGTGAGGAGGAGAAGTTGTCTCAGCTCAAATGTTACTTGTCTCACAATCCGTTACGGCGACTGAAGACCATTGAGGAGGATCATATGACAGTCATGGAGGGGGAGGAGCATCCAAGACCCTTGACTTATCGGATGGCCAAGGATGGATTGCTTCGTTCGCTTCAGGGATCGTATGAGGGAGGAGAATGGAAGATATTACTGGAGAAGAGATTGCAGCGATCGGATGAAGATGTAGAGGATTATGTGTATGAAGTATTGGAGCTCTGCAGCAAGATTGATGCGGCAATGGCAGAAAAAGAGAAAATACGTCACATCATTTCGGGTCTTCGTACGGACATCTTGGATAAAGTGGTCGTTCATGAAAACAACACTATGGCTCAACTTCGTGAGAACTTGGCGCGATCCAAAAGGAGCAAGTTTTATTCACAGCAGCGTAGCAATAAGGAGAAGCTGGCTAACGAGGATGCTGCGCAGGATGGTTCAAGGACAGAGGACAGCAAGCTGTTTCGTTTGTTATCCAACAGGATGGATGCTATGGACAACAGTCTGAAAGCTTTCACGGGAGTAGTGGCGAAGATACAGGTGCAGCCGCCGCACGCACAACCAGTGATCACACCTTTGCAGAATTATCAGGATGAATATGGACGAGTATGGGTGCTACAGAAGGATTGTCCTGTTAATCAGATACAGGTGCCGCAGTCTGCGCACTTGGTTCCTTTGAATCAGGCGAATAACGGTGTTCAACAGCGGCGAGGTTCTGCTCAATGGAATAACGGCAATGGTTATCGGAATAACAATGGCTATGATAACAATGGTGGTCAGGGAAATAATAATGGTGGAAATGGCTTTCAAAATAATAATAATTATAATGAGCGACGACGTTATTATAACAATGGTAATAACAATGGCAACAACAATGATTATGGAAATTATAATAACAATGGAAATAACAATGGTAATAATGATCGAAGAGGAAGATACAATGGGAACAATAATTATCGAAGACCTTATTGCGGGTTTTGTGAACAAGACGGACATTGGTTGCGTCAATGTGAGAGAGCGATTCAAGCTAGGACCATCATCGCTGAGGTGGATAAGAAGGTGGCGGAAAACGGCAATCAACGATCGTAGATCAGGGTGACGATTCGTTGAAAACTCATCAGGGTGAAGATTCGTTGAAGACTCACTTGTATATAAACCCTGCAATCCACACTGATGTGGAGGAAAAAATTATGGTTGAGGAAGATGTTGAGTCACGTGATATTTCGCAGTCTTATGAGACAGTCGAGCGTTCAGCAGCGCCTCTCCAGGAGGTCAGTGTAGATGTAATACGGCCGGCTCAACTTATACACACGAAGGCAATAATTGAAGGTCAAGCGGTGGATACACTGATAGATCTGGGAGCATCAGTTTCGTGTATTAATGAAGACTTAGTGCGGCATCTGAGACATAAAAAATTAGATTCAATATTTTTGACTGCAGCGAATGGTACCTGCATGCGCATAGCAGGGGAGGTTTTGGTCAAGATGGAAATTGGAAAAGTTATGTTTGATGTACCAATGGTAGCGGTGCACGGTCTGTCATCTTCAGCTTTATTGGGTTTAGATTTTTGGAGAGCTAAGAACGGAACTTTTGATTTAACTGGAATGGAAGCTCATATTCGACAAGACGGTGAGATTGTGACTGTTCCGTACACATTTGGAAGCTTTCAGCATGTGAATAAGGAAGTGGATGATGCGGTGAAAATAGCGCACATACTTTATGATGATGAAAAACAATCAAGAGCAATTTACGCAGCAGAGGAGATAACAATTAAAGGTAATACCTTGGATATTTGTAAGATTTCTGTCTCCGTCAGCAATCTTGAGTCACGCGTTTTATTCGTACCCAGCAGAAAGCTGTTAGCTAACAAGAAGCTTTTAACACCGTGTGTGCTCTTTGATAATGAGGACATGCAGGAAATTCGGATTGCTAATGTTTCTAATATTCCAAGAACTATTAGTAAAGGTCACAAATTGGGCAAGGTTCATGAGGTTGAGAATGTTTTTGATGGTCAAACGTCGAGAGGGGAGCAAAACGGGCGTTCGAAAATAATCAAAGATTCTGGTGAAGCAATCAATGTTGACATCAATCCTGAACTAAGTGAGTCCTGTAAGGATGAGGTGATTTCTCTATTACAAGAATTTGCGTCTATTTTTGCTACGTCCACGGCTGATTTGGGAAAATCGAAGACAGTGGCGTGCGATTTGGAGTTATTGGACACGAAGCCGGTACGACGGCCACCTTACAAGACAGCAGTAAGGGAGGCTCAGATTATTCGGGAACAAGTGGATACCATGCTCAAGAATGGGGTGATTACGCCGTCTAGATCCTCGTATGCGTCACCAGTTGTTTTGGTGAAGAAGAAAGACGGGCAGTACAGATTTTGCTGTGATTATAGAGCGTGTAACAAGGTCATTAAACCTAATCGTTATCCTTTGCCCATCATTGACGATATTTTGAGTACGTTGGAGGGAAGTCAGTATTTTTCATCCCTTGATTTGTTTTCGGGTTACTGGCAGATACCGTTAACTGAAAGAAGCAAAGAGATAACTGCATTCATAACTACTTTCGGTTTGTTTCAATGGAACTATCTACCTTTTGGGGTGCAACCCAGCAGTGGAGTATTTATGGAGATTATGTCTGACGTTCTCGCGGGTTTAAATTGGAGTGAATGTTTGGTGTACTTGGATGATGCACTCATAATGGCACCTGATTTTGATACCCATTTGCAGAGGTTACGAAACGTCCTTATTCGGTTTGAAGAGGCTCAACTTAGTTTAAATCCGAAGAAATGTGCGTTTTTATATCGAGAGATTTCGATGTTGGGATATAAGTTAACACCGGAGGGTTTAGGCACATGTGAGGATAAAATCAAGGCGGTTAAGGAGTTTCCACAGCCTAAGGATGTGAAAGCGGTTCGTAGTTTTCTGGGGCTGTGTTCTTACTATCGGAAATTTGTGGAAAACTTCGCTCAGAAGAGTAGACATCTCACCATGTTGACAAAGAAGAATTCGCGTTTCAATTGGTCAGAGGAGCATGAGCTGGAGTTTCAGACGCTCAAAGAGAATCTTATCTCTGCACCGATTTTGCGTCATTTCAAGTCGGGCAATCCGATTGAGGTCCACAGTGATGCGAGTCAATACGGTATGGGGTGCATTTTGCAGCAAGAGTTTGATGGAGTTCTGCATCCAGTGGCGTATGCGTCGAAAAAGATGACTGAGGCGGAAACGAGGTACAGCACGACGCATCAAGAATGTTTGGCGGTTATATATGCGCTCAAAGTTTTTAGAAAATATCTCTATGGTCAGTCCTTCAAAGTGGTGGACTTATTCATTCTTGTTATAAGATCCTATGAGATTTCCTATAAGTGAATGTTCCCGTCACTCACTGCCAAGCGAGGATGAGTATTACTCCCCAATAATCATCTTATTTTGACAATATAACCTAATTACAGAATAGATATACAATATATCTATGAATAACAAAATAGATTTACAATATTCAGTCTATGACAAATCAATCAGTCAGTCAATAAAAATAGACTCATATTATTATGAATTGTTCAGAGGAATTAGGGTTCATCCCAGAACCCTACATTCATGTCTGCTAAAGGGTCCCGTTTCCATGAACAATTTTTATTTATTGCAATGCATTCTCGCCTGAAAATTACTACTTCATCAACATTTTTAATTTTCTCAGGCAGCCTATTGTACATTTTCATTCCCTTAATGAAGAGAGAATTATTACCAAAAGTAGTTACTGCCCTTTGAATAACAATGTCCCCTTGGCATCTGGTGTTATGTGCATGGGAGTTCTCAGGTACCAGCTCATCACTGAGGTATTGCGGTGTCAACCCTTTTGTAATTCTATATATAAGTGCTAAGGTGTTCAAGAGAATCCTCTGTTTTACATTAATCCAGCACAATGCACTATTCATCTTACAAATAGATGTGCTCCTATCCACCCAAAGTATGCTTCTCATAACTTTGTTCTGGAGCTTTTGAAGTTTACTGATATCATTTTGATCAAGTAAGAATAATACCGAGCTACAGTAATAAAAATGCGGAGTAATAATTGCTTGACAAATAAGTATTTTGCTGGTTAATGGTAGTGAGCTACAATTTCGCTGGAAAAGTCCGACTTTTTTCGCTACCTTTTTTATTATGTATTGTGCATGGTATTTTAGGACTAGCTGATCATCGAGTATGATGCCTAGGTATTTGAATTCTTTCACATTTTCAACTTCCATTCCATCAATTAGTATATTGGTGTTGACGTACATTTTATTTCTCTTGCGCACCCCGTTATTGCAGAAAACCATGGACTTTGTTTCAGATACATTCAATTTGAGTTTATTTGAAATTAACCATTGCTCTAAAGATCTAATATCCTCTGCCAGGTCTACATGTACTACTTGAGGATTCTTATCACTACATATTAATAACGCATCATTAGCATATAAATGGATTGAACAATGTTTAAATATATATCCCAAGTCATTTATATATAATATAAATAGCAACGGGCCTAAGATTGATCCTTGTGGGACTCCAGTTGGAATGAACATACTTGTGGACTCAACATTATTGAGTTTTACCCTTTGCGTTCGGTTATCAAGATATGATCGAATCCAGTCAAGTACTGAATTTCGGAAACCGTATTTATGCAACTTGTTAATTAGGATATTATGGTCAACTGCGTCAAAAGCACGCTTCAGATCTACAAATGAGGCTCTTATATAATGCTAACTTTGCATTTTTAGTTCAAGATTCTCGAGTATGTTTTGCATTGCCGTTTCACAGCCATGCAAAGTTCTAAATCCCGACTGCACTTTAATGAGTATTTCATTCCTTTCAATGAATTGCATCAGCTGTTTATTAACGGCAGTCTCAATAATTTTATCAATGATATGTAAAGTATTTATGGGTCTGAAATCTTCCACATCTCTTGCACCTTGTACTTTGGGGACTGAGGCGATAACAGCTGATTAAAGTCCATCAGGAAATATACCCGATAGTAGCGAACAATTAATCAAGTTAATGAAGTAGGCCTTTACATTTGATAGATGCATTGACATATTTAGCAACTCCTTGGAAATGCCATCTTCCCACGGTGTAGTATTTTTAATATCTCTTAGAATTACACATAGCTGTGAGGGATTGATCATTTCAAATTCATCAAACGGTTTTCAAAGATGGCGGAAAGTCAAGTTGTAGTGAATTGTGAGCAGGAGAAAATATCTAATTTAAACGAGAAATATTGTAAATTTGGTGTGAGTGAACTTGAAGCTGAACTGGATAAACTTGGCCTTAACAAATTCGGTAAGAAAGAAGAACTTGTTGAGCGGTTAATAGCGGCCAAAAGTGACTTTTGTGAAAATAGGCTGATCAAGCCCGTACAACCTGGTGAGGAACCTGATACATATATTAACATTCTCAAGTCGGTTGTGGAAGTGAAAGATAAATTAATTACTGAGAAGGATAGAAGATTGATCAATCTTGAAGAAATAAATCAACTTCTGAGACAAAAAATTGAAGAATTGATAGAAACATTAAGACAGAGTCAAGAAAGTGAGGCTATGTCTACTATGGACAGTAAAGCAGTTTCCCGCCAGAAGGTGGGGCCGGTAAGCGAACTAGTTCGACACCCAACAGGCCGGGCAATCAGATGGCGGCAACTAAACGTCAGATTCAGAAGAACCTCAATACCGATTACAAAACAGAAGATCCAAAGATAGAGGAGTCAAGAATTCAAAAAAAAGAGAAATTCAGAAGAATCTTATATAAGAACAAAGTTGTTGAAATAGAAGATAATGCGAATAAATATCCTGAAGGTGAAGTGATCGTGTTCGGCGACTCTCTTATTAGAGGAGCAAGTGCTCTGTGCACTAGCAGAGGATGTGAAGTGAACGTCTTACCAGGTATACGTGTTTCAGAACTTAAAAAGTAATCTTAGCTAGGAGTGAAGATACTGTTGTGCCTAAGGTTATAGCACTACATGTTGGTACTAATAATATTAAATACAAAACAGGAAAGCATCTAATGGCAGAACTAGGTGAATTGTTAGATGAAGGACAGTTAAAATACAGTTCAACAAAATATATAGTAAATGGCATTATCTATAGAAATGATGTGTATTATGAAACCATTGATAAGCTCAATGAAAGTATTGAGTGGTAATGCGGAGAGCCCCCTCAAAGGATCCGAACACCTTGACGTGGTGTGGGGGCTTGCGTGGCCCCGTGATCCCCAGAGCTATCGTCGGAAGCAATTTATTTGCTTCCAGCAGGGTCACCCATGGCGATAAGGTCTGGGGTGAGGGTCCAGACTAAGTTCGGACCGACGGTCGAGTGGGTGCCCATTTCGGTGACCAGAGCGGTCATAAGGAGTTCTCGTGCAATCATTCATCATTATCACCCTCTTCCATGATCTTTGCTACTCTGTGTTCTCTCTTTCCTGGACTTGTCTTCATTCTTATCTTCGTGCCGACTCCTCGTGACCACTCAAACCCACGACAATATTGACGATCTCGCTGTGAACAAGGATATGAACCCAAGCCAATGGTGTAATTAATCGTGCTAAAGGGCTGAATGACTACGGGATAAAGTAGTTCCAAACGATAAACTCTGGACACATGGTGAACTTCAGTTTTACTCTAGCCTTACTCCCACAAGCGGGGCTCTGTGGGAGCGGACATTTATTTCCCTAGCTACTCGTGGGTCCAAATATGAATACACTTAATTTCCCCTCAATTCCCCCCCCCAAAAAAAAGAATTCGATCTCTTAGAGATTATAAATGTACGAAAGAACAAGTTCTTCAGAATCTAGAATCAAGCAAACCAGCTAGTCCTAGATTTTTACAAATAGAACGTTCCGATGGTAAAACCTTCCATGACGTGTCACCTTTTGCTATCGAGAAAGCTATTCGAGGTCTTGCTGGTACTGTTCGCAAAGTCACGAAAGTTAGGAATAGAACTCTCCTGCTTGTAGAAACAGACAGCGATATTCAATCACAACTGCTTTTGAAGACCACCAGCTTTGCAAATTTATTCCCCATCCTAGTCAGTCCTCATCCCTTCCTTAATTCTTCTAAGGGAGTGATTACTTGCAATGACCTTTTATGCTGTGACGTTGAAGAGATTAGATCTGAACTCGCTGGTCAAAATGTTACGGATGTTTACCGTATTACCCGACGAGTTGATGGAAAGGATGTACCCACAGCCACACTTATTTTGACTTTTTCTACCGGTACCGTTCCAACAAAATTGATAGCTGGCTACAACAGTATACTTGTTAGACCGTACATTCCAAATCCAACTCGATGTTTCATCTGTCAACGCTTTGGACATGGCCAAGCTTTCTGTAAATCTAAACCTATCTGCCCGAACTGCGGCCTTGAGAAGCACGACGAAACGCCTTGCGTGTCCGGCCCTCGTTGCATCAATTGCAACGGTGGACATGCGGCGTCTTCAAAGGCCTGCAGTAAGTGGTTAGAAGAGAGGAAGATCAGTGAGTTCAAAACTGTCGATAAAATGACTTATCAAGATGCTCGACAGAAATATAGAAATCTCTTTCCTATCTCTGCCCTTCCATCTTCTTTTGCCAAAGCCACAGCTAATAAAACAACGTCCCAGGAATCGCAAGAAATACTCACTTTGAAGGCTGAAAACAAGAAACTGATCGAACAGCAGAAGAGAATGGAAGAGTTAGTATCGTCACAAAACCTCAAAATTGACAAGTTACAGAACGAGGTACATGATCTGGTGAAACTATTGAAAGGTAAATTCACTCCGGAAGCTGAGGCTGAAACCGTAGAGGAAATAATGGTGACAGGAAGTGAGGATGAAGATGAATCTCCTGTGTCGGGCGCTTCATCCGACATCACTGAGCGACCGGCGTCGGGTGCTGTGCCCGACACCCGGGGATTCACACCCCCCAAACAAAAACGAAGGAACAGAGGAAGTACCCAAGGAGCAAGAAAGGATGTAGCCGCAGAGCTCGGCATTCCCGCAAAATCCTCTGAGGGGAAATCCTTTTATCTAAAAAGAACTTGAAATCTGTAGTAACCTAAGCTGGTCTTAGGTAACTCTATCTACAGTAAAAGTAAACAAGAACATCATCTACACAAAATGGCTCTAATACAATGGAACTGCAATGGTTTCAACAGGCACAGAGAAGAAATCAAGCTATTGACATCAAACATTAAACCGATATGTTTCTTTTTTCAAGAAACGCACTTCAAACCTTGTGACTCTCCATTGATACGTAATTATAGTTTCTATCGTTTCGATGACTTGACAGGTAACAGAGCCCATGGGGGAGTAGCCACAGCTGTCCACGACAGCTGTCACGTAAGTCCACTGCCGCTAACAACACCACTACAGGCAGTGGCAGTCAGAATTGCTCTTCCTCAGCCTGTTACCTTCTGTAATATTCACTTACCTGAATGGGCTCCAGTTACTAGAATAAATCTGGATAACCTTGTGTCACAGCTTCCACGTCCCTATGTTATTCTAGGTGACCTAAATGCCCACAATAACTTGTGGGGTGACACAATGGTGGATAGTAACGGCAGAGGACGCCTTTTTGAGCAATTTTTCAACGACAACGACTTGATTATTCTCAACAATGGAGAGAAAACAAGGTTTAATGCTTTCAACGGTACGTTTTCAGCGATCGATCTTTGTGTCTGCACCCCATCTGTCGCACCTCTTTTCAATTTCTCCGTTCACTCAGATCTGTGTGGTAGCGACCACTACCCACTCATCTTGAGAGTAGATTCTCATCAACGGCCCTTGCGGTGTGCGCAGTGGAACTTGCGCCGCGCGAACTGGAGCCTTTTCACAAAGCGTGTTGATTTGAAGAACTCGAATAACATCCATGATACTGATAGTAGGACTGAGCATGTGACAGAGGTGATTATTGCCGCCGCGAAAGACAGCATTCCTCTTACGTCAACCAACCAACGCCACATACCTGTTCCCTGGTGGAACGAGGAATGTAAGGTGGCGATCCGTAAGAGGAAACAAGCCCTTCGAATTTTCCGGAAATACCCAACCAATATCAACCTTATGGCATTCCGGAAACTCCGAGCAAGGGCTCGTTTCATCATTAAGACTTCGAAAAAAGCCTCATGGAATTCTTACATCTCATCCATTAATACTCACACACCCCTCACCAAAGTGTGGAATAGAGTGAGGAAGATAGACGGCAAATTCAAATCATCTTGTATATCTGGGTTGAACAAGGATGGTAGTCTAATTACCGAGCCACAGGAAATAGCTAATGTTATCGGGTCCTATTTCTCGGACGTCTCTAGCTCTCACCACTACTCGGCATCGTTCCAGATACACAAACGTGCTGCAGAATGTAGAAGATTAGATTTCTCTTCTGCGAACAACGAGGTGTATAACGTGCCGTTTAGTGTATGGGAGTTGGAGAACGCGATAACGTGCGCAAGAGACACAGCACCGGGGATTGATGGAATACACAATCAGTTCTTGAAACACCTGCCAGTTGCCGCTTTGAATGACCTTCTCAACCTGTTCAACCATATCTATTCAACCGATACTTTCCCTGATTCTTGGAGACAAGCTATCCAGGTACCGATCTTGAAACCATCTAAGGATAAGCATTCACCATCAAGCTATAGACCTATATCACTGACCAGCTGTATGTGTAAAGTGATGGAAAGGATGTTGAACAACCGCCTCGTTTGGTGGTTGGAACGAAAAAACCTCCTTTGCACAGTACAGTCTGGATTCAGAAAAAATAGAAATACTTTGGATCATCTTATTCGTATGGAAAGCTTCATACAAGAAGCTTTTCTTACGAAGCAGGAAGTGATAGCTGTATTTTTCGACCTCGAGAAGGCATTCGATACTACCTGGCGCTTCAACATATTGAAAACCTTGTCACAATGGGGTTTCAGAGGCCATCTTCCTAATTTTGTCTGTAATTTCATGACCAACCGACGTTTCAAGGTACGAGTTGGTAATGTGTTGTCGGATGAGTTCATCCAAGAGAACGGTGTACCACAGGGTTCTGTCCTCAGTGTTACTTTGTTCGCCATCGCTATAAATGGTATTGTTCGAAGCGTTCCATCTTCTATCACTTCTTCCTTATTTGTCGACGACTTGGCTATATTCAGTAAGTCAGCGAGAAGTACAACGGCCTCTCGCCAAATCCAACTTGCAATTAGGAAACTGGAAGCATGGGAAGATGAAACTGGGTTCAGGTTTTCTACATCAAAATCAACGTGCATGCGTTTCTCTCGTCTGAGAGGCCTGCACCCTGACCCAGATATATATCTTCGTAGAGAACTCCTTCCATTCGCAGAATCGACCAAGTTCCTTGGGCTGACGTTTGACGTGAAGTTGAACTGGAAATCTCACATTTCGCAACTCAGAATCAAGTGCTTCAAATCACTTAACCTTCTCCGTTATCTTAGTGGTACCAAATGGGGAGCGGATCGCACCACGATGTTGCGGCTTTACCGAGCATTAATACGTTTCAAATTGGATTATGGTAGTGTTGTGTACGACTCGGCACGAGAGAGCTACGTGAAGCCACTCAATACAGTTCACAACACGGGCATCCGACTGGCCATAGGAGCACTCCGTACCAGTCGGGTGGAGAGCCTGTATTGCGAGGCTGGCGAGCCCTCGTTGAAGAGTCGACGTGCATATCTACTTTGCTCATACGCTTCGAAATTATTCTGCAGTAAGCATCATCCCACCTACCAATCAGTTATCAATCCTAGATTTCATGCTCTCTATGAATCGAAACCATCTGCCACCATACCAACTGGAATTCGTTTGAATCATATTTTGGTCGAAGAGTCATTTGTATACCCTCGAGTCTATCAAATCCAATTTAGTGATACCGCCCCTTGGTTGGCTCCACGTCCGGAGTGCTTGATGAACTTGTCATCAAGTACGAAGGCAAGCACGAGTGCAGAAGAGTATAAGCAAAAATACCTAGAGCTCTGCACACTCTACCCCGGACATATTAGATACTACACGGACGGATCGAAACTGAACGGCAAAGTTGGCTGCGCATTCGTCAGCGAATCCTCCACTGTTGGTTTTAGATTAGGTTGGATGAGTAGCGTTTATACAGCCGAGTTGTTTGCAATTGTCACCTCTCTACAGCACATTCAACAACGATCTGAGAAGTGCTTCCTGATCTGTTCCGATTCTTTGAGTGCACTCCAAGCCCTTACTCAGATCTTTCCAACTCACCATCTGGTCCAGAAAGTGCAGACACTCCTGACCGCCCTTGCCTCGCAGGATGTCAGTGTAGTGTTCTGCTGGGTACCTGGACACGTGGGGATTGGTGGTAATGAGTTGGCGGACACGGCTGCCAAAGAAGCGACGGAGAAAGAAGATATTGATAACCCGAGAGTACCTATCAATGATTTCAAGGCGTATTTCAAACTACTTTTCAAATCTCGTTTCCAAAAAGAGTGGGACAGGGAGACCAACAACAAGCTGAAAGAAATAAAGCCTACTGTTAGTGCTTGGGAATCTTCAATCCGAGGTTCACGGAGGGAGGAAGTAGTTCTCACTCGTCTGCGAGTGGGACACACACTTTTAACCCATTCCTATCTCTTCACCCCCGATAAAATCGTCCCTAGATGTGAGATTTGTAACGAGATTTTAACTGTTCGACACATATTACTCGAGTGTCAGAAATATACTGCTCTGAGGAGACAGCTTCGTATGGAAGACACAATGCCAAAGATTTTGGGGAATAATTCAAAATCGATAGATACCATATTCAGCTTTCTAAGATTATCGAACCTATTGGATCTCATTTGACATGCTCGTGGATCTGCATCGTTGTTTGCGTGAGACGATGAAGTCGTCGTGTTACCAGTATCATTTTTCAAACTGCCCCAATTAGGACATATACATGTCTGATCAAGATGACGTTGTTTGTGCAATCATCTTCTTCCAGTATACTTCTTTTTGACATTTGATACTTATTCTTGATGTCGATCTCTAGGGGTAGACATCAGGAATATTTTAAACCTAACCATATTTCAACATATATTCATTATGGTTTGTCGTTCCTCCACTCTTATTTGAGTGCGAGTTTGAACTGAGAACAAGTAGTAAAACGTTCTCATCCTAGTCCCATGGGTGTGACCCTTTACAGCACACACATGTTCGGTTTTAACAAATTAGTGTATAACGTCTTTAGACACTTTAGACATAGTTTAGTCTTAGTTTAATATATATTGAGGTTCTCTCATCTAAATTTCACTTCCACATTTATATCATCTAAATTTCACTTCCACATTTATATCACACTTTTCACCTTTTGTTGCAACCTATTTTGACAGGCGCTAAATGACCTCGCTGTCGATGCGCCTCAAAACCCTAATATTCAATTCAATTCAATTATGCGGAGAGAAGGGAGTCACATATTTGAATCCTAACTCAATAATTTCAGAAAACGAATCTGCTTAAGATGGGATACATCTTAATGCTAGAGGTGGTACATACTTGGGAAAACTAATATTAGAACAAATCGATGAGATTAGGCACACTGTGTCGGAAAACTGTCAAACACAGGGATGCAATCAAGTGACGTAGGGTTAACAGCCTCAACATGTTTACCTCAAATATGTAGGTCACTAGACCAGGAATTACCTGTATTATGTAATGTTAGTGATGATAACATGGAACAAGTCAGCAACCTCAAAGAACTCAAATTAAACGTACTACATACTAACATACGAAGTTTGAAAAATAAAATCGACTTGTTAGACTTGTTTTTAGAGACATTAGATGTAAAAATGGATCTTCTTTGCTTATTTGAACATTGGTTGCCGGCAAATATTGTACACAATGTAAAACTAAAGGGTTTTGATCTAGTTACCAGTTTTTGTAGAGTTTATCAACGTGGAGGGGAGGTCTCTCTGTATGTAAACAATACTAGTGGTATTGAACTTATAGAACGTACAGACATCAATAGCATGGCAATAGAACGAGATTTGGAAATATGTGCAGTTGAACTAAAAATCACTGTAAATTTAATAGTTATAACACTGTATAGAATACCTGATATACAAAGAGTAGATATCTTCTTCAATAAATTAAAATGTGTTCTTGACTACATCAGTAAGAAAAATGTAAAGGTATTAATATGTGGTGACTATAATATAAATGTCAAAGATGATAAACTTTTAGCACTTATGTTAGAAACTGCAACAATTTATAATTTAAAAATTCTTAATTCCCAGTGCACGAGAATAGCCAGTACAAATCATGAGTTATCTGAAACGGTAATAGATAACACACTGACAAACTCCCACGATGTAATCTTCAAAAGAAACATTGATCATGGGCCATCTGACCACCATGGTCAATTAGCATGTATACTATACAGTAAAACTAAATCTAAAAATGTAATCACAAGTCATCCGATAATCAAAAGAACTTTCAAGAAAAAACAGTTAGATAATTTTGTATTAGAACTAAGCATTACTGACTGGGATGCAGTATACACTCATAATAATGTTGATAATATGTTCAATCAATTCATGATAATATTTAATAAGGCTTTTAATAAACATTTCCCATTACGTAAAGTGAAGCTATGTAGAAATGTGAAAGTTGTCGTTAATGGTTGGTATACTCAAGAATTGAAAAAGTTGGGTGAAAACGTAACACTATTGTATAAACAATATATAAATACGGGTGATAATGTTGATAAAATACTGTATTTGCAAGCAAAAAAATATTACTCAAACGAAATACTAAAAGCTAAACGTAAGTTAAATATTGATAATATGAAGAAGGCAAGTAAGGAAACGAAAGTGGCCTGGGATATTGTCAAAGAGGCAAATAATGATAATTATAGAGGAAATGTAAATATAAACATATTACATAACGATGTGATCATTAGTGATAGTAAAGAGCTTACAAATATTTTTAATAATTACTTCAATGATATTGTTCATAAGTTACTAAATGATAGAAATAATAGTGTAACTATTAATGATACAGAAGTCAGGTGTGACACTCATCCAGCAAATAATAATATGTTCTTAGCACCTCTGTTATTGAAAGAATTTCATGAAATTTCAAATATTGTAACTAAGAAACAGTCTGCAGGATATGATGCTATTCCTTGTTTTATCCTCAAACATGTAGCTACTTTTATTGCCAAACCCTTGATCTGTATTATTAACGAATCTTTTAAAACAGGGTTTTTCCCACAACAATTGAAACTGGCACTTATCAAACCATGTTTTAAAAAAGGTGACAAGCAACTAGTTGAGAACTATAGACCTATAGCTATACTTTCAGTGTTCTCTAAGATATTCGAGAAAGCGTTTTGCATACGACTTGTACACTTTTTACAGGCTCTTAATCTTATAAGTAAATATCAACATGGTTTTATCAAGGGACGGTCGACAACCACAGCCATTGCGAGCTTCATTAATAATGTTCTTGACTCGTGGGATAAACGTAAAAATCAAAAGGTATATTTTACGACTTTTCTAAGGCATTTGATGTTGTAAATCATGATAAACTTTTATATAAACTTCGAAAATTAGGAATAGTAGGAGTCCCAAACGACTGGATTAGAACATTTCTGAAAGATGGAATGCAAATAGTGAAAATAAAGGATAAAACGGGTAATGTTTATCTTTCTAACGAATTAGTTGTTAATATTGGAGTACCACAAGGCTCTACAATAGCTTCCATAGTGTTTATATTATTTACAACGGATCTGCCTGATGAAGTAAAGATAGGTCAATTAACATTATATGCAGATGATACCCTTTACAGCACACACATGTTCGGTTTTAACAAATTAGTGTATAACGTCTTTAGTAATAGTTTAGTCTTAGTTTCACATGGTGTTCTCATCCAAATTTCACTTGCACCTTCATATAATACTACTTACCTTTTGGTTCAGCAACTTATTTTGACAGGCGCTAAATGACCTCGCTGTCGATGCGCCTCAAAACCCCAATATCCATTCATTCACGAGTCACCTAATATATAAAGATAATGTGAACGCCAGTCGAAATTTTATTTTAATCATCGACACTAGTCAGTTCTATATATACCAGTATTGTAAGTTTTCAAAATATCATTGACCATTGTATATATTCTATTTTCTCTGTATTTAGTTTTATTTTGACGATGACAATATCATGTACTTGATCAAACAGTATCAATGAAAAATTATTATTATTATTATTAAACTAGGCAAACGCGTTATGTGTTTCCGCGTTGATGGATGAGCTGGAACATATTAACTTATCTTTGGATTGGTTATTATATATATATATATATATATATATATATATATATATATATATATATATATATATATATATATATATATATATATATATACACCTTGAGATCCAAACCAGTGCATCACTGCCATCTTATTTTTCATTGATGATTCATATGATAATCAAGAAGGCTTTGTTTTAATCGTTGACAATCAAGTGGTGACACTTGTTGCTTTGATTTAATAGGTATCTTAATAGCTTTGAATAATTAACACAAATAACATTATATTTATTATATTTATATTTTTTTACATCGGAACGGCTGATCCGATTTGAGTGAAAGTTCGGAATAATGTGTATCATTATCAGATTGAAATTCCCTGAAAATTTGAATCCTCTCAGATGAAATATTTTTCACGAATGTTTTCCTCCGGGTTATTCTAATGAGATTTTTGAAAACTTTGGAATGAGTTTTCTCAGAATTGGTTCAACCGATCGCGCCTCAAAACTATACAGCATTAGGTCAGATAGGGGTTCATGTGTGTGCCAAGTTTCAACTGATTTTGAATACTCGTCTGACCTGTGGAGCGCGAAAAAAAAAAAAAAAAAAAAAAACAGGCACTTCTTTTTCGGTATAGTGAAATTGATCACTACATATACAGGTGTATATATATATAATAACCAATCCAAAGATAAGTTGATATGTTCCAGCTCATCCATCAACGCGGAAACACATAACGCGATATATATACCTTGAGATCCAAACCATTACATCACTGCCATCTTATTTTCCATTAATAATTTATATAATAATAAAGAAGGCTTTGTTTTAATCGTTCACAGTCAAGTGGTGACACTTGTTGCTTTGATTTAATAGGTATCTTAATAGCTTTGAATAATTGACACAAATAACATTATATATTCTTTTACATCGAAACGGCTGATCCGATTTGAGTAAAAGTTCGGAATAATGTGTATCATTATCAGATTGAATTTCTCTGAGAATTTGAATCCTCTCAGATGAAATATTTTTCACGAATGTTTTCCTCTGGCTTATTCTAATGGGATTTATGAAAACTTCGGAATGAGTTTTCTCAGAAGTTGTTCAACCGATCGTGCCTCAAAACTATACAGCATCAAGTCAGATAGGGGTTCATGTGTGTGCCAAGTTTCAACAAATTTTGAATTTTTGTCCGACCTGTGAAGCGCGAACAAAAAAACAAAAAAAAAACAGGCACTTTTTTTTCGGTATAGTGTAATTGAGTCTTCGCTTCGCTCATCCAATTAATTTTTATAGCAGGAAGTTGACGATGTTCAAACATGGAAATCACTCGTGACATACCTTACACAAAACTGGACCTGGAAACAGTCTCATTTCTTCTTGTACACACCTAGTGCAACAATGAAAAAACAATATCAACTTCGGAATCCCCTAATAATTTTCATAGTGGAAAGTTGACGATGTCCTACCATGGAAATCACTCGTGACATACCTTACACAAAACTGGACCTGGAAACAGTCTCAGTCTTCCTTGTACACACCTAGTGCAACAATGAAAAAACAATATCAACTTCGAAATACACTAATTAATTTTCATAGCGGGAAGTTGACGATGTCCAAACATGGAAATCACTCGTGACATACCTTACACTATACTCGACCTGAAAACAGTCGCAATCTTTCTTGTACACACCTAGTGCAACAATGCAAGGAAAATATCACGAAATACACTAATTAATTTTTATAGCGGGAAGTTGACGATGTCCAAACATGGAAATCACTCGTGACATACCTCAGACTAGACCCAACCTAAAAACAGACTCATTCTTCCTTGTACACACCTAGTGCAAAAATGAAAAAATAATATCAACTTCGAAATACACTAATAATTTTTATAGCGGGAAGTTGACGATGTCCAAACATGAAAAGGACTCGAAACATACCTTGGGATGTGGTCAACCGGAATCTTGTCTTTGGTCTCCTTGTACACACATGGTGCAACAATGGGATTCCAATCATTTCTGTCTAAATCAAGCTACAGGACACAACTATAGCTCATCGGAAAGCTCTTGATGAGACCTTTCCAGAAAGTACCATATAAACATACTTAGTTCAATTACATCAACTGGTTTATCAGTTCACATCTTCCCGAGGTCAGAGGTCAACTACGCTGGTGCTCCATTGCAGAACTCAATAATATTTGCTATGCATCATCCAACACCTTTATGAACATCCACACTGAATTTCAAGTCGGCTCTTTGTGGAGCATCAGAGCTATGAGTTATTTAATATCTCACATTTAAAATGTTCAACATATTCTTGTTGGGTGATTGTTGACATTAATTACTTGTAGGTAAGTGCGTCTGAATTATATTATTTGGTTGATGTTCCATAAAATTGTATTTGTTGACCATCTGGCATCAAAATCAGGAACAATGTACATTTCTATCACTCTCATAGATCAATTAATTGATTCCAATTTATGATTTAATGAATGACTGGTAATGTTATTGTTGTCCATTGTTAGTGCAGACATTACGAGACTTTGTCATCATATTTAAATCAATATTATTATACAAATGTTCACTTCCTTCAATTAGCTGATTGTATTTGTTGACCATCTGGTATCATAATTAACAACACTGTACTTTCTCATTGACACTGCATTCCAATTTTCATTTTCATAAAATGACTGTTTGTGCTATAATGTCTATTGTTAGTGTAGACATTTTGATACTCTATAATTATTTTGAAATTTCATCGACCTCAATTGCCAGTCAGCTGGGATTAAATTAAAATATCCCACCCTTACCTAATTTACGCCCGACTTATCATGATGATAATTCTTTGCTGATACATGTATATACAATATATATATATATATATATATATATATATATATATATATATATATATATATATATATATATATATATATATATATATATATATATATATATATATATATATATATATATATATATGAAAATGATTGATGAGCGTAGCGAAGTCTCCATCCCACTCTCATAGGGCTTTGTCTGTTTGTGTTTTTTTTTTTGTAAGCACTCCACGGGTTGCACGGGTTGACTGATCAACATGAAACTTTTTTTTGTACACGCAAACTCATCCAGCTTAGAACTGTATAGTTTTTGGAATGAATCGGTCCGACCGATTTTGAGAAAGATCATCTCAAAATTTCTAAAATCCCCATAAGATTTGGCTGGGCGAAAAATGTTGAGCAATAAAATCTTCACAAATGGGATGAAATTTTCTCTAAATGTGTATACATAGATTTTACACATTTTCACGATTTTGTGACCAATTCTGATCAGCCGTTTTGAAGAAAAAAAAAATAACTGATAATATTCATCAAATATATCATACAAATTGTGACAGAATTAAGTTGTCAAAATTCACTGCTTTCTAGATTCAAGGATTGACCAACAATGAAGTATTTTTTATATGCGTCAAGGTGTGTAGAATACCAGAGTCAATGAAGTGGCAAGAGTAGAACTACTTTAACGACTTTTATAGCTTATTCAGATATCAAGGTATGTAGAATACCAGAGTCGATAAAGTAGCAAGGGTAGAACTACTTCAACGACTTTTATAGCTTATTCAGATATCAAGGTGTGTAGAATACCAGAGTCGATAAAGTAGCAAGGGTAGAACTACTTCAACGACTTTTATACCTTATTCAGATATCCCGCTCATCTTACAATGCATATTTCGCGTTTGACTAGTAACAATTGATGAGCGTAGCGAAGTCTCCATCCTACTCTTATGGGGCTTTGTCTGTGTGTGTGTTTTTTTTTTTTTTGGGGGGGGGGGTTGTTTGACTGATCATCATGAAACATTTTTTGTACTCGCAAACTCATCCAACTTAGAACTGTATAGTTTTTGGAATGAATCGGTCGGACCGATTTTGAGAAAAATCATCCCAAAATTTCTAAAATCCCCATAAGATTTGGCTGGGCGAAAAATGTTGAGCAATAAAATCTCTACAAATGGGATGAAATTTTCTCTAAATGTGTATACATAGATTTTACACATTTTCACGATTTTGTGACCAATTCTGATCAGCCGTTTTGAAGAAAAAAAAAATAACTGATAATATTCATCAAATATATCATACAAATTGTAACAGAATTGAATTGTCAAGATTCACTGCTTTCTAGATTCAAGAGTTGCCCAACAATGAAGTATTTTGTATATGTATCAAGGTGTGTAGAATACCAGAGTCAATGAAGTGGCAAGAGTAGAACTACTTTAACGACTTTTATAGCTTATTCAGATATCAAGGTGTGTAGAATACCAGAGTCGATAAAGTAGCAAGGGTAGAACTACTTCAAGGATTTTTATATCTTATTGAGATATCTCGCTCATCTTACAACGCATATTTCGCGTTCGACTAGTTTATTTAATGACTGATCATAAAACTATATCAGTAACATGGACCTGTAGACCTAGATTACATATATATTCTCAGTTATGGTACATCTGTATTATGTACAAATTTACAGGAATAAAAAGAAATACAATACAATACAATACAAGGATAGATGAAATTCCCATACCGGTAACCGTTGTTGTCCTTGGTTGACGTGGAAATTTGGGATATTTTGAACGAAACCCAAGCTAGATTTGACAAAATAAGATACGATATGATAATAAGATATGATATATGATAATAAGATTTGAAAGTCTAGAATACACATTCAGTTGTGTCTTAACTCCAAAAAATTTGCTTTGCACAGTAAGCAATAATATCGTTTGTTCTTCTTGGTATCAACAGCTAGGGTTGAAGCGACTTTTCTATTCTTTTTTCTCGCTTTAGTCTCGTCAGAGTAGATCCAGTGGTCATGAAACCAACGACGACACACATCGCAGTTGGTCCAAGTAGCGGATACGTTGTCTTGTGAAAGATCACCACAGATGTAACATAAGTCTTTCACATTCTCAGAAGAGTTCAACAGTAACTGTTTCAGTTGGATACGAAAATTGTCGGTCCTGAAACGCTTATCCAGTCCCATTTTGCCCACGATACTCCATACATAGGCTATGACAAATGAGCCACAATTATAAATGTCTTTTTGTCGAGGAATTTTTCTCATTTCTTTTACTGACCACCCAGAGAGGCAAACTGGGCCTTGTTCGTTTCTTTTACTTTCATTGTTTCTCTTTAAGAACCCAACAAATTGTTGCAAGCGACACTCAGATAGAGCAAGGGGAGGATTACCAATAGGAATAGGATCCAATATTGAGAACTCTTTCTTGTCAATATGAGCTAATGCTAGTGCCCAATGATTCCCTTTTTCGTTGTTATAAGGAATAAATAACTGGCCTGTAGTGTTCAAAGTCAACGTATCACCAAGTGCCAAATCTTTGAAGATTTTGGTGGATTGATCACAATCCATCCTGTGAAAGTTGTCGCCACCCTCTTTTATGAGCAAATCAGTGATAATATTAATGAGGTTACTGTCGAAATACATGTATCTTCAACTTTTTCTAGTGAAGGTTGTAATCGCCTGTAAGAAGAATACAGTCGAGTTATGAGATCAGGCTTTTGCATAGCACTACAAAGGTTGTACAAGCCGATGCAATAATCTACATCCAATGGCACGTAGTAATCGGGATTGGAAACCAAATTGTTTTTCCCTCTGAGTAAATTAATCTTGGCCCATCCAGTTTCAACAATCACTGTCGGAATAATTGCTTTATTTGAAGGACATGCAGCTTCCTGCTCGTCGTGCATGGGAGTCGGGACGTTGGACACCTTATTACTGATCTTCTCAGGCTCAACACCTGTTCTCTCCAAAACAAGCATGCACACATCTTTCGCTAGATTGGGCCATTTCCGGGCTGAGATTGACGTATCGTCAGCCCTAATCCAACCACTCTCATTTTCCAGGAGACACGTGTGATGGCCCGAATGTGTGGTATCCCCATGATGGAAGATGGCTGATAGTGGTGTGTACACATTTCCATTCACTTTCAGTGAAGTTTTAGGTACACCTGTCAACTTCAAATCTGTCACTTTTGAAGTATGATTAATATACAACTTAATTTCAAGTACAAGCAATTTACTTGCTGACGATATATGCATCCGTCGAGATGCGGTTGTCCCACGGGTACCACACGCTGGACAGTGGAGGTTGTGAACAGTGTTCCACGACATTAAGGTAGCAAACATTGCTTGCACACTTGTATGTCTATCGCTGCTACTCTCAGGAATCATGAGACCTAAGTTATTGCCTGTTTCTCCTCTACAGAAAATGTTATTTTTGCAATGATCACAGATGGTTTTAAATTTGTGAGTGAGCTTAGTAGCACTGTGAATATCTTCAGACAAATTCACTGGGGCCGTTAGAAACTCTGATGGATCCTCTGTTGCTCTCGCAGAGTGAATGGTAGACCAGCTACAGAACGGATTTCCTTTGCGTCCATAACATTGTAACCTGAAGAATGTGCAACTGCCAATGATTGTAATGCTTTCGAGTTCAACGAACTAGCAAGACGACGTCGTAGGGAGTCACAGTGTAGTAAGCACTGCAATATCACATTTGCATAACACGACACGCCATCAGCGTTGCGAAATCCCTTCAAACTTGATATCGAAGTTGTTGGTTGCGTAGCTCTCGTTTGAGTAGCAGGAGCTATGGCAACATCTCGTGCTCTAGTGCATGCATTGGTTTTCAAATCCTCGTCACGACGACGGTAATCGTCAGATCTACCTACAGCATGCCCATCAAATGCAGTCAGTACGGCACTTGCATTCTTCATAATCACTTCTGATTCTTGAGGGGATGACGCATTGTTTTGTGACGGTACAGCTGGGTTCTCCGTGGTATGTCTTGTAGGTGAGGATGCGGAAAGATTGATCTAATCTCTGCAACGACTTTCATTAGTTCCGGTACTCACTTGCAGATACTTTTTTTTTGGGGTACTAGTGTACTTGCGTTTAAGTTGCGTTTTGAGTTTCAAACTTACAATCTCTGACATTCTCTTAGGAGCACAAGAGTTATTAAGACGATCTTTGATGTGTTTCAACTGACGGAGTTTGAAGTAAGAATGAGATACCTTTTGCTTCTTCGCCCACATTTCTTCTTGGCGCGGATCGTTGGGCTTCATGGCACTTACACGAGTTACATCCAAGCGTACACGCTTATTGTGAACGCGACTCGGCTGTTGCAGCTCACATTCCCTATTGCTGAGCATTTTGCTCAAGGTTATGGGATCATCTGCAATCTCCGACTCTTCCTCAACTAGCGTGCTCAGTTTAACTTTTTTAGATGCCCTCATTATTTTACCATGAGCCATACGTTTCAGAGGAAGATTGTGCTTGATAACGGTCACTGACGACATAGTGTAACGTCGCCCTGTCCTCAAAAATCTTGCAACCTCCGTATTACACCTCTTGGGCTGAAATTGATTCTTGGTCATGCCGAAGTGATTTTCAACCGGAGCATTACTGAAACGACATGAATCGTTGGTCCTCCAATCTTCACTTTTTACATCCAGCATTATTCCAGTCCAGAGGGGCAAATGAGGGATGTACTTCTTCAGAATGTATCGAAGTAGAACAGGGTTATGGAGC
This sequence comes from Brachyptera risi, assembly GCA_964007535.1. Taxonomy (NCBI): domain Eukaryota; kingdom Metazoa; phylum Arthropoda; class Insecta; order Plecoptera; family Taeniopterygidae; genus Brachyptera; species Brachyptera risi. The sequence goes on along the minus strand of OZ023338.1, from coordinate 22,793,947 downwards.
GTATTTTTAGCAATGGTCTTACTCGCATTGTCACCATCGGTATATTCGGGAACCGGAACAAGTGCACAAAATTCTTTATAAAAAGGACTATTTTCATAAACAGTTTTCTCCGACATTGGAAAATCACTGTCAACAGAGATCATACTCTTGTTTGCTTCTTTGAGACAATTGATTGCACTTTCTCTCCTCTCAGGTTTCACAAAAGCGCTAACAATATTTTCTAGAGCGTCAAATACGTCTTGCGTGTCGTGAGGAGAAGTCAAAACAAGTGCTACATTTTTGAAAAAGCTCTTCATATTGAACATAGCAGCCAATACCTCCACCACGAAAGCTTTCTTGACTTTATACGCTTCACCTTGATAATGTTTACCAACGTTTTCAGACATATTTTTCATCAGGTGAGCGCAGCAAAGATGAATGGTGGTAATCTCTTTCTTCACGTTGTCATTCAATGTTCCAGTTACCCACTTGTAACACAGTTGTATATACTGCGATAAGGTTTTGAGGTTCCATGCTTCGCATACAGCATTGATAGTGGCAAAACTAAAATCTGACACCACGCGTGAAAAGAGTGGCCATTTACTTGTATGCTTTGAAGCGAACTGCTCGAAACTCATCAGGAATTTAGCTATGGCGATGGCATCATGTTGACAATTTATCATTTCCATGACCGGAAAAACTCTGCCTTGTACCAGTATAACTCCCGCGTAGTATAATATTTTCTTCATGTTGACTAAGATGGTCCTAACAACAGACCCTGTAGCATCAAAGTAGCAGATAGGCAAGGGTTGTCGAAGACCCAACTTTTTCAAGATACCAAGTTGCTCCTTACTGAAAACATGGGCGTGAAACGGAGTACCAATTTCTTGAATGTACTCGAACTCCTCAGTTTCGGTATTGTAAGATTGCTTTTGCATTTTGTATAGATCACAAAAGTCATCGGCGTCCAAATCGTTCTCCATCATCAGTTCTTTTCTGGCCGTTCTATACACATCGTTCGACTTAATATCTTGGGCATTTCCACTAAGCAGTATGCTATCGTTAGCAGCCAGAATCTGATCTGTTCCGTATTCGAAAGGCGTCTGAAAACGAAGTTTTTCCTTTGCTGCAACACGATCCTGACCATTTAAGTACCTTGGACGTACTTCCTTGTGGCATATTTTTGAAAATATCTGGAAGTGCATAGGATTTCCTGCAATTGATTTGTTACTGGAAATTAAATTGAATAAGTGGCGGCCACCATCATGAGCACAGTAGGCGTGTATCACTGCAAATCCCCGTTTAGGATAACGTGTCTTTCTCACATTGAGAATGCATCTCGATTGATTTATTTTTGAACAATTGCGGCTCAGTGCCTGGACGTACTTGCCTGCAATGAACCGAGAACCATCAGAAAAGTGTCTCCAATCGTCATAATCAAACATCAAGTCAGCAATTTTAGTTCTGCAATTACTGAAGTTAGTCTTTCTTGGCTTCGTCGATTTTCGAATATAATTTCTCTCCGATTTGAAATCACGTGAAGTTCTTAACAAACTACCTGAAAACGTTTTACGTTCTATGGTACCAGCTTTATCACTCCAAACTGGCACAGCGACAAAGCTTGATTTGTTGGAAAACGAATCGTCAACACTTTTGAAACTGGATCCTTGTTTGACCACCGAAATAAAGACTGATACTCTCTCAAACTATTATCGATGAAAACGTCAATGTACAAATGGGAATTTGAAAGAACGAAGAACCAATAGAATCAAGGACCAGTTTAAAAAAACAGAATTTTAGTGAATGCACATAGGCGTATCCAATATTTGACCGAGAACGTGAGCGATTAACAACTGGGTTACTAACAAGACCTAACAACTAACAAGACCTAACAACTAACAAGACCGACTAACGAATAAAGACTAACAAGACCTAACAACTAACAAGACCGACTAACGACTAAAGACCAACAAGACCTAACAACTAACAAGACCGACTAACGAATAAAGACTAACAAGACCTAACGACTAACAAGACTGGCCGAGACCCGACAGCCGGAGTACATAGGTCACGAGGTGATTATTTATACAATAGGTGAAAATATCAATGAAAAAGTACAAGCAAAAAATGAGATATGAATAAAATATGAGCGAAACAAAATACCAAACAAATTGTCAGTGATTTACGAATATCCAACATATAAGGACAGAGCGCCTGAGCGAGTAACTACAAAGCATCTGCCACGCCGGACGGAATGAGTGTAGTCGAGGCCTTCGACTGTCGTCCGACTTATGGGGAATGGGGAGTGAGTACACATGAGTGGAATAGCGAGGCGCAGGAAAGAGTGCGCAGAGAAGCAACTCCCTTACCAACACAAAATGATAAAAATATTCCATTGTAAAAATAAAAATTCCCCTAACAGTACATTGGTGAAGTACTGAGAAAAGCGACCCTAGTATTTATTTATGCATATTTTGTTTAACGACGAAATGTACTCATGATAACGATCTATTGGCGTCGGTAAATGAAATATATTAGATGGTGGGAAGATGAGATGGAGGTTATTTTTTTAGGTGTATTCATATAGTGAAAAGGAGTCGGTCGAGGCCTGTTGTAATGTATTATATGTCTTTATTTTAACGATATTTGTATAATATAATAAAATATGATCCTATGATAGGAAAGAACAATCCCAGTATGACTTGAAAGACTATAAATTAAATAATAAATAAATTTTAATGAATAATATAATAAATAATAAATAATAATATATAATAATAAATAATGGATAATAAATTATATGTGAAGTTACTGTCACCGCGGGTGGTAGTCTGATATGATTCGGCTAGTTGGGCGAGGGTATGTAGTGACCAACTGATGAATATAATTTGAACTCAAAAAATCTTCATGGAAATTACATCATCCACGCTGGTGAAGTCACCCTAGAGAAGGAGCGATTCAATCGGTGAGAATCCGACAATCCCCGCAATTCAACCTGCGGAGGAATCATGCAACATTTTACCTCCTCACCAAAAAAAATGACAACATCTACTGCATTATTACATCTACTACATATTTTTTCATTGTTGCACTAGGTGTAAACAAGAAGAAATGGGACTGTTTCCAGGTCAAGTTCAATGTATGGTATGTCACGAGTGATTTTCATGTTTTGACATCGTCAACTTCACGCTGTAAAAATCAATAAGTGTATTTCGAAGTTGATATTATTTTTTCATTGTTGCATCGGGTGTGTACGAGGATCATGCAGTACTCCTGTCTGTACACAACCCAGTTGGCTATGTTTCTGGCGAATCTTGTCCCCGGACATCTCGTGGTTATCGAATAGTACATTTTCAAACACTCGTTCAAAGCGGGCTCCCGATTAGATATGAATCCCATTGTTGCACCATGTGTGTACAAGAAGACCAAAGACAAGATTCGGGTTGACCACATCCCAAGGTATGTTTCGAGTCCTTTTCATGTTCGGACATCGTCATCTTCCCGCTATGAAAGTTATTCAGTGTATTTCGAAGTTGATATTATTTTTTCATTGTTGCACTAGGTGTGTACAAGAAGAAATGAGACTGTTTCCAGGTCAAGTATAGTGTAAGGTATGTCACGATCGATTTCCATGTTTGGACATCGTCAACTTCCCGCCATAAAAATTAATTAGTGTATTTCGAAATTGATATAATTTTTTCATTGTTGCACTAGGTGTGTACAAGAAGAAATGAGACTGTTTTCAGGTCCAGTTTTGTGTGAGGTATGTCACGATCGATTTCCATGTTTGGACATCGTCAACTTCCCGCTATAAAAATTAATCAGTGTATTTCGAAGTTGATATTATTTTTTCATTGTTGCACTAGGTGTAAACAAGAAGAAATGAGACTGTTTTCAGGTCCAGTTTTGTGTAAGGTATGTCACGATCGATTTCCATGTTTGGACATCGTCAACTTCCCGCTATAAAAATTAATCAGTGTATTTCGAAGTTGATATTATTTTTTCATTGTTGCACTAAGTGTGTACAAGAAGATCTGAGACTGTTATAATGTAAGTTAAGCTTCCTCATTCAATTTGTTGTTGTTTGAACACCAATCTCTCAATTTTTTTGGTTTTTTTTTTTGTTAGTTTGGTTCTTTCTACCCATTTGGTAACTCGCCAAACAGGTCTATTTTATATGGCGGACTATACCGTGTTTTTGGGAGCCGAGAGCCGGGAGCCGGGAGCTAACTTCACATCGGTCTTTCTAGCATCAGTTTTGTGTTGCATGGACTATATTCATTCCCACTTCACTACAGCTGTTGTTAGACTGGTGGCCTAGATCCCTGCTTCCATCCCTATCAAGGTCTAGTGCTGTGAGGACAGGCGATGACGTTCCATACTCATGGACAATGCCCATTATTACCTTTGAAAAGATGGTGTTGCCCTTGTAATTGAGGTGCAACCCATCCCGACCTATACAGTCACCGAGGATCCAACTATTAGGATCAATGAAAACGGCACCCAACTCGTTGCTTATCCACTCAATTCCATCATTGAACATGTGCATAACTTTGTCATAAATGTCTCTTCTAGAAATAATACACATAACAACTACTTCTGATTTTGGGTATTTGCTTTGTTGTACCGTTATAAGTTCAATCGTATCATTGACCACCTGTCCATTACGAGACCAACCCCTCATGCTGTTTGTGCCAGCATGTACGATCACTAGTTCTGTATTCGCATCACAGCCACTTGAAGATATCAGAGACGTGAGCTGGTCCATACGGATTCCAGGTCGGCAGTGGACCTCCACTTCACCCCCCCCTTATTCTTGATTGTTCTCTCGGTGTTGAAAACTATGGAGTCACCCCACAAAGTGATGCAGCTGTCTCTAGCAGGTTTCTGAGCTTGAGTAGAATCTTGTCGAGCCTCTTCAGTGTCACATTCTGTCTCGTTTGACATGACAGCATTCACTTTGACCCGATTCCACTTGCATACCATGATGTTTATATCGATGTCACCAAAGACATTCACAATTAGCCTCCGAACTTGTGCCCACTTTAGTCTATCCAAACCACAGCCTATTATAGGCATAGCAATATTTTTGACACCTTGCGCTATACAAAGTGACCTGAGTTCAACTTGACATTTGTAGAGGGTTTTCAAAGTAGGTTTGTCTTTTTTTGAGCGGTTTTTAGTTATCAAATAGAAAAAGCTTCTATTTTCTATTCTGATATAAGCGACTTCACCAACATTCTTCTGCTGCGTTTCAAGTTCATCAAGATGCCCAAATTATTCGGCACATTGACGTGCTATTTCACCCGACATCACTAAATCAATGGCTAAACACTGAACAAGGGATACATCAGTATCAACATTAAAAATATCCATATCTACTTCAGTTAACTTCATATTCCCACTTGGGCCTACACTTCTAAGATGATTCCTTCTTGGTTCAACTAGGCCTAGGCCTAGGCCTAGCACAGCTGTAGGCTTTGCATTGGAGTTATTAGCATGCAGTTCTAATTCATAACGCCCAACTTGAAGTTCACCAAGTAAAGAAACTTGATCGGTAAGGAGCTGAACTTTCATTTCCAAAGCATTGTATTCAATCGATAATGAATCTGCATACGCTGTAAATGTTTGTTCCATCATCTTCGTTTTTGCTTCCATTTCTCGGCTAAGGTCCTTTGAGTTTTGGTTTGTCTCGCTTGCTGTAAGCCTAATATCATCGTATGTACTCTGAATAACTTCATTAATAGCATCTAGCTTGTCCTTATTAGTACTATAACTAGAATCTACTTCATTACCTAGGTCTACATTGTTACAGTCGCACTTTTTCGTCGCACATAACCTGCAACTCCATGAGCTTTGTTTTGTAACAGTTTCCACTTCAACTTGATCTACTTTTGCACATTTCCAGTGGATCCAACGATCACAACAGTCACACTGGGCTCCGTTTGCAACCTTTTTAGAGCAGACACCACATTTATTATTTGATACAACTCGAATAGTTGTAGAGCTACTTCCTTCCCTGGCTTCACCTCCAACCGCCATTTTGAGCATAAATCAATTTTGATCAAATTAGTCAAATTAATCAAATTAATTTTGAAAATGAATCATGTTTGAGAACAGTCGACAAAGCAAACATCCTGGAGTAGACAATGCCATAAACGGGACATTAATTATCGAGTCAGTGGCAAATACCACATTTTTAGGGGTAGGAATGGATGAATACATCAACTGGGAGCCGCAAATAGAATTACTACAAACAATGTTGACAGAAGCATGTTTTGAGCTGAGAATATTACGCAGTCAGCTGAAACTATGTCACCTTGGAGATATCTTTTTTTTTTTTTTTATATTGGGTTTTAACGACGCACTGTAATGATTACTAAGATCTATTGGCGTCGGATGAATGATTAATGAGATGATGGGATGGTGAGATGAAGGTTTTTATGGGTAGTGGGAAGGATAGTGGGAAGGAAGCGGTCGTGGCCTATATAGTGGGAACCATCCCGGCATTAGCCTAGACTACAGAGGGAAACCACGAAAAACCCCTGTAAAGATGGACGGTGGCGGGGATCGAACCGGGTCCGATATGTCCCTTCACCTCCCGGATCACGAAGCAAGTGAGCTAACCACTCAGCTACTGTGCCGGTGGAGATATCTATCTAGGATATTATTGATCCATTATGCGATATGAAATCACATTCTGGGGTGGAGAGAGAGAGCAAAAAAAAACACAAACGACACAAAAATATGCTCTCCGTGTAATTCAGGAAAAAAGAAGAAGACTCAGTTGTGGGAATTTATTCAAACAATCAAAAGCGATGACAGTTCCCGGTCTCTTCATATATGAAACTATTAGGTATGTCAGAAAGAAATTACGCTCCATTTATACAAAATTCCGACGGCCACTTTCATAAAACAAGGTCATGAAATGAGTTGTATCTGACAAAAGCAAGGACCGTGGTATATAAACAAAGTGTCAAATATAAGGGTATATTATTATTTGATCAACTACTTCAATGTTTGTAAGATATGAATAAAAACAAGACTGAAAATGTTTACTGTCAAGAAATGCATCTGTGAAATTGATGACTTCAGACCAGCATGGTGAACATAAAATGTCTGTTATGTGAGGTTCATGAGATGTCGTAATGAGATGTTCATTCTATGTTGTCTGATGGGAAATACTCCGTAATACCCAATTAAATAACATCTCATCATCCTCGGCTTTTTCTATCATATTTCATCATCATCATTATTATCTAGATTTTTTATTTTATTTTAATAACATCGAAACTTGATACAAAATCATTGTTCCCCAATCAAGGCTAAGGATGAAAAGTAGGATCGTTTGGACGGGGCACCACAGAGGCGATCTTACCACCCCATTTTAATTATTTAAAACCAATGAACTTCAACACCAGGACTGCGCTGTCGGTGACCACAACTTTCCGCCGCAGATAAAAGTCTTGCAATTTCCGAAAGTCCAGAACACATCATAAGTGAAAACCGTTTCTGTGATATATATCCGGACATTATCAGCATTGGTATTAAGAGTTAACAAAACACACGAATGTTGATATCTTCCACTTTGAACTAATATAACTAATATAATTTGAATCTAGATATAATTTACAGCTATGATGTCTGTAGAATGGGTATCGTGTTTTATATTGTATTGTCTTGAGTGTATTGGTCGTTTCATATATCAAGTGTTGACTGTCCATATACTGTACATATTATACATTCTATGTACCAGTCCTTTGGAAGAAAAATAAATTGAATGAATAAATACGTGAGTCAGCCGTCAGTCTGCTAGCTTGACGTCAGAGACAGCAATAATGCGGAGCAGGACCCCTATTCCTGAGATAAATGAAATGTGGGAGGAATAAAAATGAGTGAGAAAACGATTATCTCACTCAAAATGGCAGATTGGTAATGCTAAATCGGCCATTTTAAATGAGATAATCGTTTTCTCACTCACTTTTATTTTTCTCACATCTCATTTATCTCAGGAAAGGAGTCCAGGAAAACAAATCTTTACCTATAAGAGCTATGGACCGATAGCCCTGCTGTTATCGTTTTCAAAATCTTTTTGAAGTTGCAGTGCACTCTGAATTATGAGCTATTGAGAGAGGAAAGACCTACTTTTTACAAACTAGTATGACCTCAATAAAGGCAAATCGACTATACCAGCAATAAACAGTTGTTTGGGTCCCATATACAGAGCCCTAGACATGAAAAATCATGCTCTGTGTTTCAATATCCTGATGTAATTGGGCTTCATGTGTGTGGCACTGGATTGGGTCAACTCCTTCATTGCAAACCGTTTCCAGTACGTTTCGCTGCCAAATGCGGCTGGTGGAAATGAGAGATCGGAGGCCATAGGAACGCATATCGGTGTTTTCAGGGCTCAGTGCTGAGCCAATTGCTCCACATCCTGTATGTTAGCAGCCTGCCGAAAGCCTTAGGTCCAGGAACCATGGCGCTGTTCGCCGATGACACTAGCCACCTTCTCACGGCTAATAACACGGTCCATGAAGTGCCTGTAACGAACACAGTGGCACTGAATTTGACGCGTTGGTGTGACTTGGCCAAACTCCTCCTAATTAATTACCAAGACCATCATCCTTCAATTTCACACCCGTCAGAGGAAACTTGACTCGGGCCATCTCATCAAACTCTTGGGCAAAAGCTTGAGAGAGAGATGAGTGAAACAAAGTTTCTTGGAGTGACCGGCAGTGACACTTTCGATTGATCTACCGAGATCGGAAATGTCGCCAGGAAAGTAGCAACTTCTGCATACTTATTGCGCAATTTTCAACCGGTGATCAGCATGAAATTATTGAGAATGGCAGACTTTGCCTCATTCCTGTCGCACTCAAACCATGAAGTTTGTTCCTGGGGCTGTTCACCGCGCATTGAAATACTGCTTATAATTCAGAGGAGAGCGGTTAGGAGCATGCTGGGGGCATCAGGAAGATCATCAAGTGAAGAGATCTTCAGAAGACCTGGGATTATGACGGTGCCATGAACAGTCTCATTGTGCTCACTGAAACAACATTGGAGCCCACGTCACTAAAGGGTAGGTACACAATCATGATACCCGCCAGAAGAACAATATTGCTGTTCGAGAGCACAGCCTGGCTCAACTTTATTGCACTTTTTAGATGAGCGTAGCGAAGCTTTCCATTTCACACCCTGAAAAAAATGGGCTTCGTTTTTATGTTTTTTTTTTTTTTTTTCTTTTTTTTTTTGTAATTATGTACGCGGCATACAGGTCAGAGAAATGAATCAATCAACTTGAAACTTTTTCTAAACGTTGGTGTCATACCAGAATAGGTTGGGATTGTTATTCAGAGAAATCGGTCGGAAGGTTTTTCCGGAAAATAATCGGAAAGTTTGGAAAATCCTCATAAGAATAACCCGGAGGAAAATACTTGAAAAACAATAATTTTTCAAAAGCTCTCAAATTCTCACAGAATATGAAAAATACTATTATACACCTTTTCAGAGATTTTTACAACAATCGAATGAGAAATAATGAAGAAAACGCAATAAACGTGTACATTTTATTGAATATTTGGATCAATTGGTTTTGCAAAGTGTTTATGCGACAGTTTGCAGGTTACTATAAATATCAACAAGTTGCAGGTGATGTTTTTGAACGTTTGAAGTAAGTCAAGGTTTGTAGATGTAAATTGAGCTGACAAGTTATTTTTCATTCTAGATTGCCATACTTCTAAGCTCATCTCACAACGCGCATCCCGCGTTTTCCTAGTATACTCATTACTCAACTTTATTGCACTTGTTAGATGAGCGTAGCGAAGCTTTCCATTTCACACCCTGAAAAAAAATGGGCTTCGTTTTTATGTTTTTTTTTCTTTTTTTTTTTTGTAATTATGTACGCGGCATACAGGTCAGAGAAATGAATCAATCAACTTGAAAATTTTTCTGAACGTTGGTGTCATACCAGAATAGGTTGGGATTGTTATTCAGAGGAATCGGTCGTGAGGTTTTTCCGGAAAATAATCGGAAAGTTTGGAAAATCCTCATAAGAATAACACGGAGGAAAAATTCAACTTCATTGCACTTGTATACTCAATACTCAACTTTATTGCACTTGAATACTCAATGCTCAACTTTATTGCACTTGTATACTCAATACTCAACTTTATTGCACTTGTATACTCAATACTCAACTTTATTGCACTTGTATACTCAATACTCAACTTTATTGCACTTGTATACTCAATACTCAACTTTATTGCACTTGTAGACTCAATACTCGACTTTATTGCACTTGTATACTCAATACTCGACTTTATTGCACTTGTATACTCAATACTCAACTTAATTGCACTTGTGAACTCAATACTCGACTTTATTGCACTTGTAAACTCAATACTTGACTTTATTGCACTTGTATACTCAATACTCAACTTTATTGCACTTGTATACTCAATACTCAACTTTATTGCACTTGTATACTCAATACTCAACTTAATTGCACTTGTGAACTCAATACTCGACTTTATTGCACTTGTAAACTCAATACTTGACTTTATTGCACTTGTATACTCAATACTCGACTCTATTGCACTTGTATACTCAATACTCAACTTTATTGCACTCGTAAACTCAATACTCAACTTTATTGCACTTGTATACTCAATACTCAACTTTATTGCACTTGTAGACTCAATACTCAACTTTAAGTGCACTTGTATACTCAATACTCGACTCTATTGCACTTGTATACTCAATACTCAACTTTATTGCACTCGTAAACTCAATACTCAACTTTATTGCACTTGTATACTCAATACTCAACTTTATTGCACTTGTATACTCAATACTCAACTTTATTGCCCTTGTATACTCAATACTCAACTCTATTGCACTTGTATACTCAATACTCAACTCTATTGCACTTGTATACTCAATACTCAACTTTATTGCACTTGTATACTCAATACTCAACTCTATTGCACTTGTATACTCAATACTCGACTTTATTGCACTTGTATACTCAATACTCAACTTTATTGCACTTGTAGACTCAATACTCGACTTTATTGCATTTGTATACTCAATACTCAACTTTATTGCACTTGTATACTCAATACTCAACTCTATTGCACTTGTATACTCAATACTCAACTTTAAGTGCACTTGTATACTCAATACTCAACTTTATTGCACTTGTATACTCAATACTCAACTTTATTGCACTTGTATACTCAATACTCAACTTTATTGCACTTGTATACTCAATACTCAACTTTATTGCACTTGTATACTCAATACTCAACTTTATTGCACTTGTATACTCAATACTCAACTTTATTGCACTTGTATACTCAATACTCAACTTTATTGCACTTGTAGACTCAATACTCGACTTTATTGCATTTGTATACTCAATACTCAACTTTATTGCACTTGTATACTCAATACTCAACTCTATTGCACTTGTATACTCAATACTCAACTTTAAGTGCACTTGTATACTCAATACTCAACTTTATTGCACTTGTATACTCAATACTCAACTTTATTGCACTTGTATACTCAATACTCAACTGTGTTGCACTCGTATACTCAATACTCAACTTTATTGCACTTGTATACTCAATACTCAACTTTATTGCACTTGTATACTCAATACTCAACTTTATTGCACTTGTATACTCAATACTCAACTTTATTGCACTTGTATACTCAATACTCAAGTTTATTGCACTTGTATACTCAATACTCAACTTTATTGCACTTGTATACTCAATACTCAACTTTATTGCACTTGTATACTCAATACTCGACTGTATTGCACTTGTATACTCAATACTCAACTTTATTGCACTTGTATACTCAATACTCAACTTTAAGTGCACTTGTATACTCAATACTCAACTTTATTGCACTTGTATACTCAATACTCGACTGTATTGCACTTGTATACTCAATACTCGACTGTATTGCACTTGTATACTCAATACTCGACTGTATTGCACTTGTATACTCAATACTCAACTTTATTGCACTTGTATACTCAATACTCGACTGTATTGCACTTGTATACTCAATACTCAACTTTATCGCACTTGAATACTCAATACTCAACTCCATTGCACTTGTAGACTCAATACTCAACTTTATTGCACTTGTATACTCAATACTCGACTTTATTGCACTTGTTTACTCAATACTCAACTCTATTGCACTTGTATACTCAATACTCGACTGTATTGCACTTGTATACTCAATACTCAACTTTATTGCACTTGTATACTCAATACTCAACTTTATTGCACTTGTATACTCAATACTCGACTGTATTGCACTTGTATACTCAATACTCGACTTTATTGCACTTGTATACTCAATACTCAACTCTATTGCACTTGTATACTCAATACTCAACTTTAAGTGCACTTGTATACTCAATACTCAACTTTATTGCACTTGTAGACTCAATACTCAACTTTAAGTGCACTTGTATACTCAATACTCAACTCTATTGCACTTGTAGACTCAATACTCGACTGTATTGCACTTGTATACTCAATACTCGACTGTATTGCACTTGTATACTCAATACTCAACTTTATTGCACTTGTATACTCAATACTCAACTTTATTGCACTTGTATACTCAATACTCAACTTTATTGCACTTGTATACTCAATACTCAACTTTATTGCACTTGTATACTCAATACTCGACTGTATTGCACTTGTATACTCAATACTCAACTCTATTGCACTTGTATACTCAATACTCAACTTTATTGCACTTGTATACTCAATACTCAACTTTATTGCACTTGTATACTCAATACTCAACTCTATTGCACTTGTATACTCAATACTCAACTTTATTGCACTTGTATACTCAATACTCGACTTTATTGCACTTGTATACTCAATACTCAACTTTATTGCACTTGTAAACTCAATACTCAACTCTATTGCACTTGTATACTCAATACTCAACTTTAAGTGCACTTGTATACTCAATACTCAACTTTATTGCACTTGTAGACTCAATACTCAACTTTAAGTGCACTTGTATACTCAATACTCAACTTTATTGCACTCGTATACTCAATACTCAACTCTATTGCACTTGTATACTCAATACTCAACTTTATTGCACTTGTAGACTCAATACTCGACTGTATTGCACTTGTATACTCAATACTCGACTGTATTGCACTTGTATACTCAATACTCAACTTTATTGCACTTGTATACTCAATACTCAACTTTATTGCACTTGTATACTCAATACTCAACTTTATTGCACTTGTATACTCAATACTCAACTTTATTGCACTTGTATACTCAATACTCGACTGTATTGCACTTGTATACTCAATACTCGACTTTATTGCACTTGTATACTCAATACTCAACTCTATCGCACTTGTATACTCAATACTCGACTTTATTGCACTTGTATACTCAATACTCGACTGTATTGCACTTGTATACTCAATACTCGACTTTATTGCACTTGTATACTCAATACTCAACTCTATTGCACTTGTATACTCAATACTCAACTTTATTGCACTTGTATACTCAATACTCAACTCTATTGCACTTGTATACTCAATACTCAACTTTATTGCACTTGTATACTCAATACTCGACTGTATTGCACTTGTATACTCAATACTCGACTTTATTGCACTCGTATACTCAATACTCAACTCTATTGCACTTGTATACTCAATACTCAACTTTATTGCACTTGTAGACTCAATACTCGACTGTATTGCACTTGTATACTCAATACTCGACTGTATTGCACTTGTATACTCAATACTCAACTTTATTGCACTTGTATACTCAATACTCAACTTTATTGCACTTGTATACTCAATACTCAACTTTATTGCACTTGTATACTCAATACTCAACTTTATTGCACTTGTATACTCAATACTCGACTGTATTGCACTTGTATACTCAATACTCGACTTTATTGCACTTGTATACTCAATACTCAACTCTATCGCACTTGTATACTCAATACTCAACTTTATTGCACTTGAATACTCAATACTCGACTTTATTGCACTTGTATACTCAATACTCGACTGTATTGCACTTGTATACTCAATACTCGACTTTATTGCACTCGTATACTCAATACTCAACTCTATTGCACTTGTATACTCAATACTCAACTTTATTGCACTTGTATACTCAATACTCAACTTTATTGCACTTGTATACTCAATACTCAACTCTATTGCACTTGTATACTCAATACTCAACTTTATTGCACTTGTATACTCAATACTCAACTCTATTGCACTTGTATACTCAATACTCAACTTTATTGCACTTGTATACTCAATACTCAACTTTATTGCACTTGTATACTCAATACTCGACTGTATTGCACTTGTATACTCAATACTCGACTTTATTGCACTCGTATACTCAATACTCGACTGTATTGCACTTGTATACTCAATACTCGACTTTATTGCACTTGTATACTCAATACTCAACTTTATTGCACTTGTATACTCAATACTCGACTGTATTGCACTTGTATACTCAATACTCGACTTTATTGCACTTGTATACTCAATACTCGACTTTATTGCACTTGTATACTCAATACTCGACTGTATTGCACTTGTATACTCAATACTCGACTGTATTGCACTTGTATACTCAATACTCGACTTTATTGCACTCGTATACTCAATACTCGACTGTATTGCACTTGTATACTCAATACTCGACTTTATTGCACTTGTATACTCAATACTCAACTCTATTGCACTTGTAGACTCAATACTCAACTTTATTGCACTTGTATACTCAATACTCGACTGTATTGCACTTGTATACTCAATACTCAACTTTATTGCACTTGTATACTCAATACTCAACTTTATTGCACTTGTATACTCAATACTCGACTGTATTGCACTTGTATACTCAATACTCAACTTTATTGCACTTGTATACTCAATACTCAACTCTATTGCACTTGTATACTCAATACTCGACTGTATTGCACTTGTATACTCAATACTCAACTTTATTGCACTTGTATACTCAATACTCGACTGTATTGCACTTGTATACTCAATACTCGACTTTATTGCACTTGTATACTCAATACTCAACTCTATCGCACTTGTATACTCAATACTCAACTTTATTGCACTTGTATACTCAATACTCGACTTTATTGCACTTGTATACTCAATACTCGACTGTATTGCACTTGTATACTCAATACTCGACTGTATTGCACTTGTATACTCAATACTCAACTTTATTGCACTTGTATACTCAATACTCAACTTTATTGCACTTGTATACTCAATACTCAACTTTATTGCACTTGTATACTCAATACTCAACTTTATTGCACTTGTATACTCAATACTCGACTGTATTGCACTTGTATACTCAATACTCGACTTTATTGCACTTGTATACTCAATACTCAACTCTATCGCACTTGTATACTCAATACTCAACTTTATTGCACTTGTATACTCAATACTCGACTTTATTGCACTTGTATACTCAATACTCGACTGTATTGCACTTGTATACTCAATACTCAACTTTATTGCACTTGTATACTCAATACTCAACTTTATTGCACTTGTATACTCAATACTCAACTTTATTGCACTTGTATACTCAATACTCGACTGTATTGCACTTGTATACTCAATACTCGACTTTATTGCACTTGTATACTCAATACTCAACTCTATCGCACTTGTATACTCAATACTCAACTTTATTGCACTTGTATACTCAATACTCGACTTTATTGCACTTGTATACTCAATACTCGACTGTATTGCACTTGTATACTCAATACTCGACTGTATTGCACTTGTATACTCAATACTCGACTTTATTGCACTCGTATACTCAATACTCGACTGTATTGCACTTGTATACTCAATACTCGACTTTATTGCACTTGTATACTCAATACTCAACTTTATTGCACTTGTATACTCAATACTCGACTTTATTGCACTTGTATACTCAATACTCGACTGTATTGCACTTGTATACTCAATACTCGACTGTATTGCACTTGTATACTCAATACTCGACTTTATTGCACTTGTATACTCAATACTCGACTGTATTGCACTTGTATACTCAATACTCGACTTTATTGCACTCGTATACTCAATACTCAACTCTATTGCACTTGTATACTCAATACTCAACTTTATTGCACTTGTAGACTCAATACTCGACTGTATTGCACTTGTATACTCAATACTCGACTTTATTGCACTTGTATACTCAATACTCGACTTTATTGCACTTGTATACTCAATACTCGACTTTATTGCACTTGTATACTCAATACTCAACTTTAATGCACTTGTATACTCAATACTCGACTTTATTGCACTTGTATACTCAATACTCAACTTTATTGCACTTGTAGACTCAATACTCAACTTTATTGCACTTGTATACTCAATACTCAACTTTATTGCACTTGTATACTCAATACTCGACTCTATTGCACTTGTATACTCAATACTCAACTTTATTGCACTTGTATACTCAATACTCGACTTTATTGCACTTGTATACTCAATACTCAACTTTATTGCACTTGTATACTCAATACTCAACTTTATTGCACTTGTATACTCAATACTCAACTTTATTGCACTTGTATACTCAATACTCGACTTTATTGCACTTGTATACTCTACTCGACTTTATTGCACTTGTATACTCAATACTCGACTTTATTGCACTTGTATACTCAATACTCAACTTTATTGCACTTGTATACTCAATACTCAACTCTATTGCACTTGTATACTCAATACTCAACTTTATTGCACTTGTATACTCAATACTCGACTTTATTGCACTTGTATACTCAATACTCAACTTTATTGCACTTGTAAACTCAATACTCAACTTTATCGCACTTGTATACTCAATACTCGACTTTATTGCACTTGTATACTCAATACTCGACTGTATTGCACTTGTATACTCAATACTCAACTTTATTGCACTTGTATACTCAATACTCAACTTTATTGCACTTGTATACTCAATACTCGACTGTATTGCACTTGTATACTCAATACTCAACTTTATTGCACTTGTATACTCAATACTCAACTTTATTGCACTTGTATACTCAATACTCGACTGTATTGCACTTGTATACTCAATACTCGACTTTATTGCACTTGTATACTCAATACTCAACTCTATTGCACTTGTATACTCAATACTCGACTGTATTGCACTTGTATACTCAATACTCAACTTTATTGCACTTGTATACTCAATACTCGACTTTATTGCACTTGTATACTCAATACTCAACTTTATTGCACTTGTATACTCAATACTCGACTTTATTGCACTTGTATACTCAATACTCAACTCTATTGCACTTGTATACTCAATACTCGACTGTATTGCACTTGTATACTCAATACTCAACTTTATTGCACTTGTATACTCAATACTCAACTTTATTGCACTTGTATACTCAATACTCAACTTTATTGCACTTGTATACTCAATACTCAACTTTATTGCACTTGTATACTCAATACTCAACTTTATTGCACTTGTATACTCAATACTCAACTCTATTGCACTTGTATACTCAATACTCAACTTTATTGCACTTGTATACTCAATACTCAACTTTATTGCACTTGTTTACTCAATACTCAACTCTATTGCACTTGTATACTCAATACTCGACTGTATTGCACTTGTATACTCAATACTCGACTGTATTGCACTTGTAAACTCAATACTCAACTTTATTGCACTTGTATACTCAATACTCAACTCTATTGCACTTGTAAACTCAATACTCAACTTTATTGCACTTGTATACTCAATACTCGACTGTATTGCACTTGTATACTCAATACTCGACTGTATTGCACTTGTATACTCAATACTCAACTTTATTGCACTTGTATACTCAATACTCAACTTTATTGCACTTGTATACTCAATACTCAACTCTATTGCACTTGTATACTCAATACTCAACTGTATTGCACTTGTATACTCAATACTCAACTCTATTGCACTTGTATACTCAATACTCAACTTTATTGCACTTGAATACTCAATACTCAACTCTATTGCACTTGTATACTCAATACTCAACTTTATTGCACTTGTATACTCAATACTCAACTTTATTGCACTTGTATACTCAATACTCAACTTTATTGCACTTGAATACTCAATACTCAACTCTATTGCACTTGTATACTCAATACTCAACTTTATTGCACTTGTATACTCAATACTCAACTTTATTGCACTTGTATACTCAATACTCAACTTTATTGCACTTGTATACTCAATACTCAACTTTATGGCACTTGTATACTCAATACTCAACTTTATTGCACTTGTATACTCAATACTCAACTTTATTGCACTTGTATACTCAATACTCAACTTTATTGCACTTGTATACTCAATACTCAAGTTTATTGCACTTGTATACTCAATACTCAACTTTATTGCACTTGTATACTCAATACTCAACTTTATTGCACTAGTATACTCAATACTCAACTTTATTGCACTTGTATACTCAATACTCAACTTTATTGCACTTGTATACTCAATACTCAACATTATTGCACTCGTATACTCAATACTCAACTTTATTGCACTTGTATACTCAATACTCGACTTTATTGCACTTGTATACTCAATACTCAACTCTATTGCACTTGTATACTCAATACTCAACTTTATTGTACTTGTATACTCAATACTCAACTTTATTGCACTTGTATACTCAATACTCGACTTTATTGCACTTGTATACTCAATACTCAACTTTATTGCACTTGTAGACTCAATACTCGACTTCATTGCACTTGTATACTCAATACTCGACTTTATTGCACTTGTATACTCAATACTCAACTTTATTGCACTTGTATACTCAATACTCAACTTTATTGCACTTGTATACTCAATACTCAACTTTATTGCACTTGTATACTCAATACTCGACTGTATTGCACTTGTATACTCAATACTCGACTTTATTGCACTTGTATACTCAATACTCAACTTTATTGCACTTGTATACTCAATACTCGACTGTATTGCACTTGTATACTCAATACTCAACTCTATTGCACTTGTATACTCAATACTCAACTTTATGGCACTTGTATACTCAATACTCAACTTTATGGCACTTGTATACTCAATACTCAACTTTATTGCACTTGTATACTCAATACTCGACTCTATTGCACTTGTAGACTCAATACTCAACTTTATTGCACTTGTAAACTCAATACTCAACTTTATTGCACTTGTATACTCAATACTCAACTTTATTGCACTTGTATACTCAATACTCGACTTTATTGCACTTGTATACTCAATACTCAACTCTATTGCACTTGTATACTCAATACTCAACTTTATTGCACTTGAATACTCAATACTCGACTGTATTGCACTTGTATACTCAATACTCAACTCTATTGCACTTGTATACTCAATACTCAACTTTATTGCACTTGTATACTCAATACTCAACTTTATTGCACTTGTATACTCAATACTCAACTTTATTGCACTTGTATACTCAATACTCGACTCTATTGCACTTGTAGACTCAATACTCAACTTTATGGCACTTGTATACTCAATACTCAACTTTATTGCACTTGTATACTCAATACTCAACTTTATTGCACTTGTATACTCAATACTCAACTTTATTGCACTTGTATACTCAATACTCGACTCTATTGCACTTGTAGACTCAATACTCAACTTTATTGCACTTGTATACTCAATACTCAACTTTATTGCACTTGTATACTCAATACTCAACTTTATTGCACTTGTATACTCAATACTCGACTCTATTGCACTTGTAGACTCAATACTCAACTTTATTGCACTTGTAAACTCAATACTCGACTTTATTGCACTTGTGTAGTAAATACTCGACTTTATTGCACTTGTATACTCAATACTCAACTTTATTGCACTTGTATACTCAATACTCAACTTTATTGCACTTGTATACTCAATACTCGACTCTATTGCACTTGTATACTCAATACTCAACTTTATTGCACTTGTATACTCAATACTCAACTCTATCGCACTTGTATACTCAATACTCGACTTTATTGCACTTGTATACTCAATACTCAACTTTATTGCACTTGTATACTCAATACTCAACTTTATTGCACTTGTATACTCAATACTCGACTTTATTGCACTTGTATACTCAATACTCGACTCTATTGCACTTGTATACTCAATACTCAACTTTATTGCACTTGTATACTCAATACTCAACTCTATCGCACTTGTATACTCAATACTCGACTTTATTGCACTTGTATACTCAATACTCAACTCTATCGCACTTGTATACTCAATACTCGACTTTATTGCACTTGTATACTCAATACTCAACTCTATCGCACTTGTATACTCAATACTCGACTTTATTGCACTTGTATACTCAATACTCGACTCTATTGCACTTGTATACTCAATACTCAACTTTATTGCACTTGTATACTCAATACTCAACTTCATTGCACTTGTATACTCAATACTCGACTTTATTGCACTTGTATACTCAATACTCGACTTTATTGCACTTGTATACTCAATACTCAACATTATTGCACTTGTATACTCAATACTCAACTTTATTGCACTTGTATACTCAATACTCGACTTTATTGCACTTGTATACTCAATACTCAACATTATTGCACTCGTATACTCAATACTCAACTTTATTGCACTTGTATACTCAATACTCGACTCTATTGCACTTGTATACTCAATACTCAACTTTATTGCACTTGTATACTCAATACTCGACTTTATTGTACTTGTATACTCAATACTCAACTTTATTGCACTTGTATACTCAATACTCGACTTTATTGCACTTGTAGACTCAATACTCAACTCTATTGCACTTGTATACTCAATACTCAACTTTATTGTCCTTGTATACTCAATACTCAACTTTATTGCACTTGTATACTCAATACTCAACTTTATTGCACTTGTATACTCAATACTCGACTTTATTGCACTTGTATACTCAATACTCAACTTTATTGCACTTGTATACTCAATACTCAACTTTATTGCACTTGTATACTCAATACTCGACTTTATTGCACTTGTATACTCAATACACAACTTTATTGCACTTGTATACTCAATACTCAACTTTATTGTACTTGTATACTCAATACTCGACTTTATTGCACTTGTATACTCAATACACAACTTTATTGCACTTGTATACTCAATACTCAACTTTATTGCACTTGTATACTCAATACTCAACTTTATTGCACTTGTATACTCAATACTCAACTTTATTGTACTTGTATACTCAATACTCGACTTTATTGCACTTGTATACTCAATACACAACTTTATTGCACTTGTATACTCAATACTCGACTTTATTGCACTTGTATACTCAATACTCAACTTTATTGCACTTGTATACTCAATACTCAACTTTATTGCACTTGTATACTCAATACTCAACTTTATTGCACTTGTATACTCAATACACAACTTTATTGCACTTGTATACTCAATACTCAACTTTATTGCACTTGTATACTCAATACTCAACTTTATTGCACTTGTATACTCAATACTCAACTTTATTGCACTTGTATACTCAATACTCGACTCTATTGCACTTGTATACTCAATACTCAACTTTATTGCACTTGTATACTCAATACTCAACTTTATTGCACTTGTATACTCAATACTCGACTCTATTGCACTTGTATACTCAATACTCAACTTTATTGCACTTGTAAACTCAATACTCAACTTTATTGCACTTGTATACTCAATACTCGACTCTATTGCACTTGTATACTCAATACTCAACTTTATTGCACTTGTAAACTCAATACTCAACTATATTGCACTTGTATACTCAATACTCAACTCTATTGCACTTGTATACTCAATACTCGACTCTATTGCACTTGTATACTCAATACTCAACTTTATTGCACTTGTATACTCAATACTCGACTCTATTGCACTTGTATACTCAATACTCAACTTTATTGCACTTGTAAACTCAATACTCAACTTTATTGCACTTGTATACTCAATACTCGACTCTATTGCACTTGTATACTCAATACTCAACTTTATTGCACTTGTATACTCAATACTCGACTCTATTGCACTTGTAAACTCAATACTCAACTGTATTGCACTTGTAAACTCAATACTCAACTATATTGCACTTGTATACTCAATACTCAACTCTATTGCACTTGTATACTCAATACTCAACTTTATTGCACTTGTATACTCAATACTCAACTTTATTGCACTTGTATACTCAATACTCAACTTTATTGCACTTGTATACTCAATACTCGACTCTATTGCACTTGTATACTCAATACTCAACTTTATTGCACTTGTAAACTCAATACTCAACTATATTGCACTTGTATACTCAATACTCAACTCTATTGCACTTGTATACTCAATACTCAACTTTATTGCACTTGTATACTCAATACTCGACTTTATTGTACTTGTATACTCAATACTCAACTTTATTGCACTTGTATACTCAATACTCAAGTTTATTGCACTTGTATACTCAATACTCGACTTTATTGCACTTGTATACTCAATACTCAACTCTATTGCACTTGTATACTCAATACTCAACTTTATTGTACTTGTATACTCAATACTCAACTTTATTGCACTTGTATACTCAATACTCGACTTTATTGCACTTGTATACTCAATACTCAACTTTATTGCACTTGTATACTCAATACTCGACTGTATTGCACTTGTATACTCAATACTCAACTTTATTGCACTTGTATACTCAATACTCAACTTTATTGCACTTGTATACTCAATACTCAACTCTATTGCACTTGTATACTCAATACTCAACTTTATTGCACTTGTATACTCAATACTCAACTTTATTGCACTTGTATACTCAATACTCAACTTTATTGCACTTGTATACTCAATACTCAACTTTATTGCACTTGTATACTCAATACTCGACTTTATTGCACTTGTATACTCAATACTCAACTTTATTGCACTTGTATACTCAATACTCAACTTTATTGCACTTGTATACTCAATACTCAACTTTATTGCACTTGTATACTCAATACTCGACTTTATTGCACTTGTATACTCAATACTCAACTTTATTGCACTTGTATACTCAATACTCAACTTTATTGCACTTGTATACTCAATACTCAACTCTATTGCACTTGTATACTCAATACTCAACTTTATTGCACTTGTATACTCAATACTCAACTTTATTGCACTTGTATACTCAATACTCAACTTTATTGCACTTGTATACTCAATACTCAACTCTATTGCACTTGTATACTCAATACTCGACTTTATTGCACTTGTATACTCAATACTCAACTTTATTGCACTTGTATACTCAATACTCGACTTTATTGCACTTGTATACTCAATACTCAACTTTATTGCACTTGTATACTCAATACTCAACTTTATTGCACTTGTATACTCAATACTCAACTCTATTGCACTTGTATACTCAATACTCAACTTTATTGCACTTGTATACTCAATACTCAACTTTATTGCACTTGTATACTCAATACTCGACTTTATTGCACTTGTATACTCAATACTCAACTTTATTGCACTTGTATACTCAATACTCAACTCTATTGCACTTGTATACTCAATACTCAACTTTATTGCACTTGTATACTCAATACTCAACTTTATTGCACTTGTATACTCAATACTCAACTCTATTGCACTTGTATACTCAATACTCAACTTTATTGCACTTGTATACTCAATACTCAACTTTATTGCACTTGTAGACTCAATACTCGACTTCATTGCACTTGTATACTCAATACTCGACTTTATTGCACTTGTATACTCAATACTCAACTTTATTGCACTTGTATACTCAATACTCAAGTTTATTGCACTTGTATACTCAATACTCGACTTTATTGTACTTGTATACTCAATACTCAACTTTATTGCACTTGTATACTCAATACTCAACTTTATTGCACTTGTATACTCAATACTCGACTTTATTGCACTTGTATACTCAATACTCAACTTTATTGCACTTGTATACTCAATACTCAAGTTTATTGCACTTGTATACTCAATACTCAACTTTATTGCACTTGTATACTCAATACTCAACTTTATTGCACTTGTATACTCAATACTCAACTTTATTGCACTTGTATACTCAATACTCGACTTTATTGTACTTGTATACTCAATACTCAACTTTATTGCACTTGTATACTCAATACTCAACTTTATTGCACTTGTATACTCAATACTCGACTTTATTGCACTTGTATACTCAATACTCAACTCTATTGCACTTGTATACTCAATACTCAACTTTATTGTACTTGTATACTCAATACTCAACTTTATTGCACTTGTATACTCAATACTCGACTTTATTGCACTTGTATACTCAATACTCAACTTTATTGCACTTGTAGACTCAATACTCGACTTCATTGCACTTGTATACTCAATACTCGACTTTATTGCACTTGTATACTCAATACTCAACTTTATTGCACTTGTATACTCAATACTCAACTTTATTGCACTTGTATACTCAATACTCAACTTTATTGCACTTGTATACTCAATACTCGACTGTATTGCACTTGTATACTCAATACTCAACTTTATTGCACTTGTATACTCAATACTCAACTTTATTGCACTTGTATACTCAATACTCGACTGTATTGCACTTGTATACTCAATACTCAACTTTATTGCACTTGTATACTCAATACTCAACTTTATTGCACTTGTATACTCAATACTCGACTTTATTGCACTTGTATACTCAATACTCGACTTTATTGCACTTGTATACTCAATACTCGACTGTATTGCACTTGTAGACTCAATACTCGACTTTATTGCACTTGTATACTCAATACTCAACTTTATTGCACTTGTATACTCAATACTCAACTTTATTGCACTTGTATACTCAATACTCGACTGTATTGCACTTGTAGACTCAATACTCGACTTTATTGCACTTGTATACTCAATACTCAACTTTATTGCACTTGTATACTCAATACTCAACTTTATTGCACTTGTATACTCAATACTCAACTTTATTGCACTTGTATACTCAATACTCGACTGTATTGCACTTGTATACTCAATACTCGACTTTATTGCACTTGTAAACTCAATACTCAACTGTATTGCACTTGTAAACTCAATACTCAACTCTATTGCACTTGTATACTCAATACTCAACTTTATTGCACTTGTATACTCAATACTCGACTTTATTGCACTTGTATACTCAATACTCAACATTATTGCACTCGTATACTCAATACTCAACTTTATTGCACTTGTATACTCAATACTCAACTTTATTGCACTTGTATACTCAATACTCAACTTTATTGCACTTGTATACTCAATACTCGACTTTATTGCACTTGTATACTCAATACTCAACTTTATTGCACTTGTATACTCAATACTCGACTTTATTGCACTTGTATACTCAATACTCAACATTATTGCACTTGTATACTCAATACTCAACTTTATTGCACTTGTATACTCAATACTCGACTTTATTGCACTTGTATACTCAATACTCAACTTTATTGCACTTGTATACTCAATACTCAACTTTATTGCACTTGTATACTCAATACTCGACTTTATTGCACTTGTATACTCAATACTCAACTTTATTGCACTTGTATACTCAATACTCAACTTTATTGCACTTGTATACTCAATACTCAACTTTATTGCACTTGTATGCTCAATACTCGACTTTATTGCACTTGTATACTCAATACTCAACTTTATTGCACTTGTATACTCAATACTCAACTCTATTGCACTTGTACACTCAATACTCAACTTTATTGCACTTGTATACTCAATACTCAACTTTATTGCACTTGTAGACTCAATACTCAACTTTAAGTGCACTTGTATACTCAATACTCAACTTTATTGCACTCGTATACTCAATACTCAACTCTATTGCACTTGTATACTCAATACTCAACTTTATTGCACTTGTATACTCAATACTCGACTTTATTGCACTTGTATACTCAATACTCAACTTTATTGCACTTGTATACTCAATACTCAACTTTATTGCACTTGTATACTCAATACTCGACTTTATTGCACTTGTATACTCAATACTCAACATTATTGCACTCGTATACTCAATACTCAACTTTATTGCACTTGTATACTCAATACTCGACTTTATTGCACTTGTATACTCAATACTCAACTTTATTGCACTTGTATACTCAATACTCAACTCTATTGCACTTGTATACTCAATACTCGACTTTATTGCACTTGTATACTCAATACTCAACTTTATTGCACTTGTATACTCAATACTCAACTCTATTGCACTTGTATACTCAATACTCAACTTTATTGCACTTGTATACTCAATACTCAACTTTATTGCACTTGTATACTCAATACTCAACTTTATTGCACTTGTATACTCAATACTCGACTTTATTGCACTTGTATACTCAATACTCAACTTTATTGCACTTGTATACTCAATACTCAACTTTATTGCACTTGTATACTCAATACTCAACTTTATTGCACTTGTATACTCAATACTCAACTTTATTGCACTTGTATACTCAATACTCGACTCTATTGCACTTGTATACTCAATACTCGACTTTATTGCACTTGTATACTCAATACTCAACTCTATTGCACTTGTATACTCAATACTCAACTTTATTGCACTTGTATACTCAATACTCGACTTTATTGCACTTGTATACTCAATACTCAACTTTATTGCACTTGTAAACTCAATACTCAACTCTATTGCACTTGTATACTCAATACTCGACTTTATTGCACTTGTAAACTCAATACTCAACTGTATTGCACTTGTAAACTCAATACTCAACTTTATTGCACTTGTATACTCAATACTCGACTTTATTGCACTTGTATACTCAATACTCAACTCTATTGCACTTGTATACTCAATACTCAACTTTATTGCACTTGTATACTCAATACTCAACTTAATTGCACCTGTATACTCAATACTCAACTTTATTGCACTTGTATACTCAATACTCGACTTTATTGCACTTGTATACTCAATACTCAACTTTATTGCACTTGTAGACTCAATACTCAACTCTATTGCACTTGTATACTCAATACTCGACTTTATTGCACTTGTATACTCAATACTCAACTTTATTGCACTTGTAGACTCAATACTCAACTTTATTGCACTTGTATACTCAATACTCAACTTTATTGCACTTGTATACTCAATACTCAACTTTATTGCACTTGTATACTCAATACTCAACTTTATTGCACTTGTATACTCAATACTCAACTTTATTGCACTTGTATACTCAATACTCAACTTTATTGCACTTGTATACTCAATACTCGACTTTATTGCACTTGTATACTCAATACTCAACTTTATTGCACTTGTATACTCAATACTCAACTCTATTGCACTTGTATACTCAATACTCAACTTTATTGTACTTGTATACTCAATACTCAACTGTATTGCACTTGTAAACTCAATACTCAACTTTATTGCACTTGTATACTCAATACTCGACTTTATTGCACTTGTATACTCAATACTCAACTCTATTGCACTTGTATACTCAATACTCAACTTTATTGCACTTGTATACTCAATACTCAACTTAATTGCACCTGTATACTCAATACTCAACTTTATTGCACTTGTATACTCAATACTCGACTTTATTGCACTTGTATACTCAATACTCAACTTTATTGCACTTGTAGACTCAATACTCAACTCTATTGCACTTGTATACTCAATACTCGACTTTATTGCACTTGTATACTCAATACTCAACTTTATTGCACTTGTAGACTCAATACTCAACTTTATTGCACTTGTATACTCAATACTCAACTTTATTGCACTTGTATACTCAATACTCAACTTTATTGCACTTGTATACTCAATACTCAACTTTATTGCACTTGTATACTCAATACTCAACTTTATTGCACTTGTATACTCAATACTCAACTTTATTGCACTTGTATACTCAATACTCAACTTAATTGCACCTGTATACTCAATACTCAACTTTATTGCACTTGTATACTCAATACTCGACTTTATTGCACTTGTATACTCAATACTCAACTTTATTGCACTTGTAGACTCAATACTCAACTTTATTGCACTTGTATACTCAATACTCAACTTTATTGCACTTGTATACTCAATACTCAACTTTATTGCACTTGTATACTCAATACTCAACTTTATTGCACTTGTATACTCAATACTCGACTTTATTGCACTTGTATACTCAATACTCAACTCTATTGCACTTGTATACTCAATACTCAACTTTATTGCACTTGTATACTCAATACTCAACTTAATTGCACCTGTATACTCAATACTCAACTTTATTGCACTTGTATACTCAATACTCGACTTTATTGCACTTGTATACTCAATACTCAACTTTATTGCACTTGTAGACTCAATACTCAACTCTATTGCACTTGTATACTCAATACTCGACTTTATTGCACTTGTATACTCAATACTCAACTTTATTGCACTTGTAGACTCAATACTCAACTTTATTGCACTTGTATACTCAATACTCAACTTTATTGCACTTGTATACTCAATACTCAACTTTATTGCACTTGTATACTCAATACTCAACTTTATTGCACTTGTATACTCAATACTCAACTTTATTGCACTTGTATACTCAATACTCAACTTAATTGCACCTGTATACTCAATACTCAACTTTATTGCACTTGTATACTCAATACTCGACTTTATTGCACTTGTATACTCAATACTCAACTCTATTGCACTTGTATACTCAATACTCAACTTTATTGCACTTGTATACTCAATACTCAACTCTATTGCACTTGTATACTCAATACTCGACTTTATTGCACTTGTATACTCAATACTCGACTTTATTGCACTTGTATACTCAATACTCAACTCTATTGCACTTGTATACTCAATACTCAACTTTATTGCACTTGTATACTCAATACTCAACTTAATTGCACCTGTATACTCAATACTCAACTTTATTGCACTTGTATACTCAATACTCGACTTTATTGCACTTGTATACTCAATACTCAACTCTATTGCACTTGTATACTCAATACTCAACTTTATTGCACTTGTAAACTCAATACTCAACTTTATTGCACTCGTATACTCAATACTCAACTTTATTGCACTTGTATACTCAATACTCGACTTTATTGCACTTGTAAACTCAATACTCAACTTTATTGCACTTGTATACTCAATACTCAACTTAATTGCACCTGTATACTCAATACTCGACTTTATTGCACTTGTATACTCAATACTCAACTCTATTGCACTTGTATACTCAATACTCGACTTTATTGCACTTGTATACTCAATACTCAACTTTATTGCACTTGTATACTCAATACTCGACTGTATTGCACTTGTATACTCAATACTCGACTTTATTGCACTTGTATACTCAATACTCAACTTTATTGCACTTGTATACTCAATACTCAACTCTATTGCACTTGTATACTCAATACTCGACTGTATTGCACTTGTATACTCAATACTCAAGTTTATTGCACTTGTATACTCAATACTCAACTTTATTGCACTTGTATACTCAATACTCGACTGTATTGCACTTGTATACTCAATACTCAACTCTATTGCACTTGTATACTCAATACTCGACTTTATTGCACTTGTATACTCAATACTCAAGTTTATTGCACTTGTATACTCAATACTCGACTTTATTGCACTTGTATACTCAATACTCAACTCTATTGCACTTGTATACTCAATACTCAACTTTATTGCACTTGTATACTCAATACTCGACTTTATTGCACTTGTATACTCAATACTCAACTCTATTGCACTTGTATACTCAATACTCAACTTTATTGCACTTGTATACTCAATACTCGACTTTATTGCACTTGTAAACTCAATACTCAACTTTATTGCACTTGTATACTCAATACTCAACTTAATTGCACCTGTATACTCAATACTCGACTTTATTGCACTTGTATACTCAATACTCAACTCTATTGCACTTGTATACTCAATACTCGACTTTATTGCACTTGTATACTCAATACTCAACTCTATTGCACTTGTATACTCAATACTCAACTTTATTGTACTTGTGAACTCAATACTCAACTTTAATGCACTTGTATACTCAATACTCAACTTTATTGCACTTGTATACTCAATACTCAACTTTATTGCACTTGTATACTCAATACTCGACTTTATTGCACTTGTATACTCAATACTCAACTCTATTGCACTTGTATACTCAATACTCAACTTTATTGTACTTGTGAACTCAATACTCAACTTTAATGCACTTGTATACTCAATACTCAACTTTATTGCACTCGTATACTCAATACTCAACTTAATTGCACTTGTATACTCAATACTCAACTCTATTGCACTTGTATACTCAATACTCAACTTTATTGCACTTGTATACTCAATACTCAACTCTATTGCACTTGTATACTCAATACTCAACTTTATTGCACTTGTATACTCAATACTCAACTTAATTGCACCTGTATACTCAATACTCAACTCTATTGCACTTGTAAACTCAATACTCAACTTTATTGCACTTGTAAACTCAATACTCAACTTTATTGCACTTGTATACTCAATACTCAACTTAATTGCACCTGTATACTCAATACTCAACTCTATTGCACTTGTAAACTCAATACTCAACTTTATTGCACTTGTATACTCAATACTCAACTCTATTGCACTTGTATACTCAATACTCAACTTTATTGCACTTGTATACTCAATACTCAACTTAATTGCACCTGTATACTCAATACTCAACTCTATTGCACTTGTATACTCAATACTCAACTTTATTGCACTTGTAAACTCAATACTCAACTTTATTGCACTTGTATACTCAATACTCGACTTTATTGCACTTGTATACTCAATACTCAACTTAATTGCACCTGTATACTCAATACTCAACTCTATTGCACTTGTATACTCAATACTCGACTTCATTGCACTTGTATACTAAATACTCAACTTTATTGCACTTGTATACTCAATACTCAACTTAATTGCACCTGTATACTCAATACTCGACTTTATTGCACTTGTAAACTCAATACTCGACTTTATTGCACTTGTATACTCAATACTCAACTCTATTGCACTTGTATACTCAATACTCAACTTTATTGCACTTGTATACTCAATACTCAACTCTATTGCACTTGTATACTCAATACTCAACTTTATTGCACTTGTATACTCAATACTCAACTTAATTGCACCTGTATACTCAATACTCGACTTTATTGCACTTGTAAACTCAATACTCGACTTTATTGCACTTGTGTAGTAAATACTCGACTTTATTGCACTTGTATACTCAATACTCAACATTATTGCACTTGTATACTCAATACTCGACTTTATTGCACTTGTATACTCAATACTCGACTCTATTGCACTTGTATACTCAATACTCGACTTTATTGCACTTGTATACTCAATACTCAACTTTATCGCACTTGTATACTCAATACTCAACTTTATTGCACTTGTATACTCAATACTCAACTTTATTGCACTTGTATACTCAATACTCGACTTTATTGCACTTGTATACTCAATACTCAACTTTATTGCACTTGTATACTCAATACTCAACTTTATTGCACTTGTATACTCAATACTCAAGTTTATTGCACTTGTATACTCAATACTCAACATTATTGCACTCGTATACTCAATACTCAACTTTATTGCACTTGTATACTCAATACTCGACTCTATTGCACTTGTATACTCAATACTCAACTTTATTGCACTTGTAGACTCAATACTCGACTTTATCGCACTTGTATACTCAATACTCAACATTATTGCACTCGTATACTCAATACTCAACTTTATTGCACTTGTAAACTCAATACTCAACTTTATTGCACTTGTATACTCAAAACTCGACTTTATTGCACTTGTATACTCAATACTCAACTTTATTGCACTTGTATACTCAATACTCAACTTTATTGCACTTGTATACTCAATACTCAAGTTTATTGCACTTGTATACTCAATACTCAACATTATTGCACTCGTATACTCAATACTCAACTTTATTGCACTTGTATACTCAATACTCGACTCTATTGCACTTGTATACTCAATACTCGACTTTATTGCACTTGTATACTCAATACTCAACTTTATCGCACTTGTATACTCAATACTCAACATTATTGCACTCGTATACTCAATACTCAACTTTATTGCACTTGTAAACTCAATACTCAACTTTATTGCACTTGTATACTCAAAACTCGACTTTATTGTACTTGTATACTCAATACTCAACTTTATTGCACTTGTATACTCAATACTCAACTTTATTGCACTTGTATACTCAATACTCAACTTTGTTGCACTTGTATACTCAATACTCGACTTTATTGCACTTGTATACTCAATACTCAACTTTATTGCACTTGTAGACTCAATACTCGACTTTATTGCACTTGTGTAGTCAATACTCAACATTATTGCACTCGTATACTCAATACTCAACTTTATTGCACTTGTAAACTCAATACTCAACTTTATTGCACTTGTATACTCAAAACTCGACTTTATTGCACTTGTATACTCAATACTCAACTTTATTGCGCTTGTAAACTCAATACTCGACTTTATTGCACTTGTAAACTCAATACTCGACCTTATTGCACTTGTAGACTCAATACTCGACTTTATTGCACTTGTAGACTCAATACTCGACTTTATTGCACTTGTATACTCAATACTCAACTTTATTGCACTTGTATACTCAATACTCAACTTTATTGCACTTGTATACTCAATACTCAACTTTATTGCACTTGTATACTCAATACTCAACTTTATTGCACTTGTAAACTCAATACTCAACTTTATTGCACTTGTAAACTCAATACTCGACTTTATTGCACTTGTATACTCAATACTCAACTTTATTGCACTTGTAAACTCAATACTCGACTTTATTGCACTTGTATACTCAATACTCAACTTTATTGCACTTGTATACTCAATACTCAACTTTATTGCACTTGTATACTCAATACTCAACTTTATTGCACTTGTATACTCAATACTCAACTTTATTGCACTTGTAAACTCAATACTCGACTTTATTGCACTTGTATACTCAATACTCAACTTTATTGCACTTGTAAACTCAATACTCAACTTTATTGCACTTGTATACTCAATACTCAACTTTATTGCACTTGTAAACTCAATACTCAACTTTATTGCACTTGTATACTCAATACTCAACTTTATTGCACTTGTATACTCAATACTCAACTTTATTGCACTTGTATACTCAATACTCAACTTTATTGCACTTGTATACTCAATACTCAACTTTATTGCACTTGTATACTCAATACTCAACTTTATTGCACTTGTAGACTCAATACTCAACTTTATTGCACTTGTATACTCAATACTCAACTTTATTGCACTTGTATACTCAATACTCAACTTTATTGCACTTGTATACTCAATACTCAACTGTGTTGCACTTGTATACTCAATACTCAACTTTATTGCACTTGAATACTCAATACTCGACTGTATTGCACTTGTATACTCAATACTCAACTTTATTGCACTTGAATACTCAATACTCGACTGTATTGCACTTGTAAACTCAATACTCAACTTTATTGCACTTGTATACTCAATACTCAACTTTATTGCACTTGTATACTCAATACTCAACTTTATTGCACTTGTATACTCAATACTCAACTTTATTGCACTTGTATACTCAATACTCAACTTTATTGCACTTGTATACTCAATACTCGACTTTATTGCACTTGTATACTCAATACTCAACTTTATTGCACTTGTAAACTCAATACTCGACTTTATTGCACTTGTATACTCAATACTCAACTTTATTGCACTTGTAAACTCAATACTCGACTTTATTGCACTTGTATACTCAATACTCGACTTTATTGCACTTGTATACTCAATACTCAACTTTATTGCACTTGTAAACTCAATACTCAACTTTATTGCACTTGTATACTCAATACTCAACTTTATTGCACTTGTATACTCAATACTCAACTTTATTGCACTTGTATACTCAATACTCAACTTTATTGCACTTGTATACTCAATACTCAACTTTATTGCACTTGTATACTCAATACTCAACTTTATTGCACTTGTATACTCAATACTCAACTTTATTGCACTTGTATACTCAATACTCAACTTTATTGCACTTGTATACTCAATACTCAACTTTATTGCACTTGTATACTCAATACTCAACTTTATTGCACTTGTATACTCAATACTCAACATTATTGCACTCGTATACTCAATACTCAACTTTATTGCACTTGTATACTCAATACTCAACTTTATTGCACTTGTATACTCAATACTCAACTTTATTGCACTTGTATACTCAATACTCAACTTTATTGCACTTGTATACTCAATACTCAACTTTATTGCACTTGTATACTCAATACTCAACTTTATTGCACTTGTATACTCAATACTCAACTTTATTGCACTTGTATACTCAATACTCAACTTTATTGCACTTGTATACTCAATACTCAACTGTGTTGCAACTGTATACTCAATACTCAACTTTATTGCACTTGTAAACTCAATACTCAACTTTATTGCACTTGTAAACTCAATACTCGACTTTATTGCACTTGTATACTCAATACTCGACTTTATTGCACTTGTATACTCAATACTCAACTTTATTGCACTTGTAAACTCAATACTCAACTCTATTGCACTTGTATACTCAATACTCAACTTTATTGCACTTGTATACTCAATACTCAACTTTATTGCACTTGTATACTCAATACTCAACTTTATTGCACTTGTAAACTCAATACTCAACTTTATTGCACTTGTATACTCAATACTCAACTTTATTGCACTTGTATACTCAATACTCAACTTTATTGCACTTGTATACTCAATACTCAACTTTATTGCACTTGTAAACTCAATACTCGACTTTATTGCACTTGTATACTCAATACTCAACTTTATTGCACTTGTAGACTCAATACTCAACTTTATTGCACTTGTATACTCAATACTCAACTTTATTGCACTTGTATACTCAATACTCAACTTTATTGCACTTGTATACTCAATACTCGACTTTATTGCACTTGTAAACTCAATACTCGACTTTATTGCACTTGTATACTCAATACTCAACTTTATTGCACTTGTAAACTCAATACTCGACTTTATTGCACTTGTAGACTCAATACTCAACTTTATTGCACTTGTATACTCAATACTCGACTTTATTGCACTTGTATACTCAATACTCAACTTTATTGCACTTGTAAACTCAATACTCGACTTAATTGCACTTGTAGACTCAATACTCAACTTTATTGCACTTGTAGACTCAATACTCAACTTTATTGCACTTGTATACTCAATACTCGACTTTATTGCACTTGTAGACTCAATACTCAACTCTATTGCACTCGTATACTCAATACTCAACTTTATTGCACTTGTAAACTCAATACTCGACTTTATTGCACTTGTAGACTCAATACTCAACTTTATTGCACTTGTATACTCAATACTCGACTTTATTGCACTTGTATACTCAATACTCAACTTTATTGCACTTGTAAACTCAATACTCGACTTAATTGCACTTGTAGACTCAATACTCAACTTTATTGCACTTGTAGACTCAATACTCAACTTTATTGCACTTGTATACTCAATACTCGACTTTATTGCACTTGTGTACTCAATACTCAACTTTATTGCACTTGTAAACTCAATACTCGACTTAATTGCACTTGTAGACTCAATACTCAACTTTATTGCACTTGTAGACTCAATACTCAACTTTATTGCACTTGTATACTCAATACTCGACTTTATTGCACTTGTATACTCAATACTCAACTCTATTGCACTCGTATACTCAATACTCAACTTTATTGCACTTGTAAACTCAATACTCGACTTTATTGCACTTGTAGACTCAATACTCAACTTTATTGCACTTGTATACTCAATACTCGACTTTATTGCACTTGTATACTCAATACTCAACTCTATTGCACTTGTAGACTCAATACTCAACTTTATTGCACTTGTAAACTCAATACTCGACTTTATTGCACTTGTAGACTCAATACTCAACTTTATTGCACTTGTATACTCAATACTCGACTTTATTGCACTTGTATACTCAATACTCGACTTTATTGCACTTGTAGACTCAATACTCAACTCTATTGCACTTGTATACTCAATACTCGACTTTAATGCACTTGTATACTCAATACTCGACTTTATTGCACTTGTAGACTCAATACTCAACTCTATTGCACTCGTATACTCAATACTCAACTTTATTGCACTTGTAAACTCAATACTCGACTTTATTGCACTTGTATACTCAATACTCAACTCTATTGCACTCGTATACTCAATACTCAACTTTATTGCACTTGTAAACTCAATACTCGACTTTATTGCACTTGTATACTCAATACTCAACTCTATTGCACTCGTATACTCAATACTCAACTTTATTGCACTTGTATACTCAATACTCAACTTTATTGCACTTGTATACTCAATACTCAACTTTATTGCACTTGTATACTCAATACTCGACTTAATTGCACTTGTAGACTCAATACTCGACTTTATTGCACTTGTATACTCAATACTCGACTTTATTGCACTTGTATACTCAATACTCAACTCTATTGCACTTGTAGACTCAATACTCGACTTTATTGCACTCGTATACTCAATACTCAACATTATTGCACTTGTATACTCAATACTCAACTTTATTGCACTTGTAGACTCAATACTCGACTTTATTGCACTTGTAGACTCAATACTCGACTTTATTGCACTTGTATACTCAATACTCAACATTATTGCACTTGTAGACTCAATACTCAACTTTATTGCACTTGTAGACTCAATACTCGACTTTATTGCACTTGTAGACTCAATACTCGACTTTATTTCACTTGTATACTCAATACTCGACTTAATTGCACTTGTATACTCAATACTCAACTTTATTGCACTTGTATACTCAATACTCAACTCTATTGCACTTGTATACTCAATACTCGACTTTATTGCACTTGTATACTCGATACTCGACTTTATTGCACTTGTATACTCAATACTCAACTCTATTGCACTTGTATACTCAATACTCAACTTTATTGCACTTGTTTACTCAATACTCAACTTTATTGCACTTGTATACTCAATACTCAACTTTATTGCACTTGTATACTCAATACTCAACTCTATTGCACTTGTAAACTCAATACTCGACTTTATTGCACTTGTATACTCAATACTCGACTTTATTGCACTTGTATACTCAATACTCAACTTTATTGCACTTGTATACTCAATACTCGACTTTATTGCACTTGTAGACTCAATACTCGACTTTATTGCACTTGTAGACTCAATACTCGACTTTATTGCACTTGTATACTCAATACTCGACTTTATTGCACTTGTATACTCAATACTCAACTTTATTGCACTTGTAAACTCAATACTCGACTTTTGTGCACTTGTAGACTCAATACTCGACTTTATTGCACTTGTAGACTCAATACTCGACTTTATTGCACTTGTATACTCAATACTCAACTCTATTGCACTTGTAAACTCAATACTCGACTTTATTGCACTTGTATACTCAATACTCGACTTTATTGCACTTGTATACTCAATACTCAACTTTATTGCACTTGTATACTCAATACTCGACTCTATTGCACTTGTATACTCAATACTCAACTCTATGGCACTTGTATACTCAATACTCGACTTTATTGCACTTGTATACTCAATACTCGACTTTATTGCACTTGTATACTCAATACTCAACTTTATTGCACTTGTAAACTCAATACTCGACTTTTGTGCACTTGTAGACTCAATACTCGACTTTATTGCACTTGTAGACTCAATACTCGACTTTATTGCACTTGTAGACTCAATACTCAACTCTATTGCACTTGTAGACTCAATACTCAACTCTATTGCACTTGTATACTCAATACTCGACTTTATTGCACTTGTATACTCAATACTCGACTTTATTGCACTTGTATACTCAATACTCAACTTTATTGCACTTGTATACTCAATACTCAACTCTATGGCACTTGTATACTCAATACTCGACTTTATTGCACTTGTATACTCAATACTCAACTTTATTGCACTTGTAGACTCAATACTCGACTTTATTGCACTTGTATACTCGATACTCGACTTTATTGCACTTGTATACTCAATACTCAACTTTATTGCACTTGTATACTCAATACTCAACTCTATGGCACTTGTATACTCAATACTCGACTTTATTGCACTTGTATACTCGATACTCGACTTTATTGCACTTGTATACTCAATACTCGACTTTATTGCACTTGTAGACTCAATACTCAACTCTATTGCACTTGTAGACTCAATACTCAACTCTATTGCACTTGTATACTCAATACTCGACTTTATTGCACTTGTATACTCAATACTCAACTTTATTGCACTTGTATACTCAATACTCAACTTTATTGCACTTGTATACTCAATACTCAACTTTATTGCACTTGTATACTCAATACTCAACTTTATTGCACTTGTATACTCAATACTCGACTTTATTGCACTTGTATACTCAATACTCAACTCTATTGCACTTGTATACTCAATACTCGACTCTATTGCACTTGTATACTCAATACTCGACTTTATTGCACTTGTATACTCAATACTCAACTCTATTGCACTTGTATACTCAATACTCAACTTTATTGCACTTGTATACTCAATACTCAACTCTATTGCACTTGTAGACCCAATACTCGACTTTATTGCACTTGTATACTCGATACTCAACTCTATTGCACTTGTATACTCAATACTCAACTCTATTGCACTTGTATACTCAATACTCAACTCTATTGCACTTGTATACTCAATACTCAACTCTATTGCACTTGTATACTCAATACTCAACTTTATTGCACTTGTATACTCAATACTCAACTCTATTGCACTTGTATACTCAATACTCAACTTTATTGCACTTGTATACTCAATACTCAACTCTATTGCACTTGTATACTCAATACTCAACTCTATTGCACTTGTATACTCAATACTCAACTTTATTGCACTTGTATACTCAATACTCAACTCTATTGCACTTGTATACTCAATACTCAACTTTATTGCACTTGTATACTCAATACTCAACTTTATTGCACTTGTATACTCAATACTCAACTTTATTGCACTTGTAGACCCAATACTCAACTTTATTGCACTTGTATACTCGATACTCGACTTTATTGCACTCGTATACTCAATACTCAACTTTATTGCACTTGTATACTCAATACTCAACTTTATTGCACTTGTATACTCAATACTCAACTCTATTGCACTTGTAGACCCAATACTCAACTTTATTGCACTTGTATACTCAATACTCAACTTTATTGCACTTGTATACTCAATACTCGACTTTATTGCACTTGTATACTCGATACTCAACTCTATTGCACTTGTAGACTCAATACTCAACTCTATTGCACTTGTAGACCCAATACTCGACTTTATTGCACTTGTATACTCAATACTCGACTTTATTGCACTTGTAGACTCGATACTCAACTTTATTGCACTTGTATACTCAATACTCAACTCTATTGCACTTGTATACTCGATACTCAACTCTATTGCACTTGTATACTCAATACTCAACTCTATTGCACTTGTATACTCAATACTCAACTCTATTGCACTTGTATACTCAATACTCGACTTTATTGCACTTGTAGACCCAATACTCGACTTTATTGCACTTGTATACTCGATACTCAACTCTATTGCACTTGTATACTCAATACTCAACTTTATTGCACTTGTATACTCAATACTCAACTTTATTGCACTCGTATACTCAATACTCAACTCTATTGCACTTGTATACTCAATACTCAACATTATTGCACTCGTATACTCAATACTCAACTTTATTGCACTTGTATACTCGATACTCAACTTTATTGCACTCGTATACTCAATACTCAACTCTATTGCACTTGTAGACCCAATACTCGACTTTATTGCACTTGTATACTCAATAATCAACTTTATTGCACTTGTAGACTCAATACTCAACTCTATTGCACTCGTATACTCAATACTCGACTTTATTGCACTTGTATACTCAATACTCAACTTTATTGCACTTGTAGACTCAATACTCAACTCTATTGCACTCGTATACTCAATACTCGACTTTATTGCACTTGTATACTCAATACTCAACTTTATTGCACTTGTAGACTCAATACTCAACTCTATTGCACTCGTATACTCAATACTCAACTTTATTGCACTCGTATACTCAATACTCAACTTTATTGCACTTGTAGACTCAATACTCGACTTTATTGCACTCGTATACTCAATACTCAACTTTATTGCACTTGTATACTCAATACTCGACTTTATTGCACTTGTATACTCAATACTCAACTTTATCGCACTTGTATACTCAATACTCGACTTTATTGCACTCGTATACTCAATACTCAACTTTATTGCACTTGTAGACTCAATACTCGACTTTATTGCACTCGTATACTCAATACTCAACTTTATTGCACTTGTATACTCGATACTCAACTTTATGGCACTTGTATACTCAATACTCAACTCTATTGCACTTGTATACTCAATACTCAACTTTATTGCACTTGTATACTCGATACTCAACTCTATTGCACTTGTATACTCAATACTCAACTTTATTGCACTTGTATACTCAATACTCAACTTTATCGCACTTGTATACTCAATACTCAACTTTATTGCACTCGTATACTCAATACTCAACTTTATTGCACTTGTAGACTCAATACTCAACTCTATTGCACTCGTATACTCAATACTCGACTTTATTGCACTTGTATACTCAATACTCAACTTTATTGCACTCGTATACTCAATACTCAACTTTATTGCACTTGTAGACTCAATACTCGACTTTATTGCACTCGTATACTCAATACTCAACTTTATTGCACTTGTATACTCAATACTCAACTCTATTGCACTTGTAAACTCAATACTCAACTTTATTGCACTTGTATACTCAATACTCGACTTTATTGCACTTGTATACTCAATACTCGACTTTATTGCACTCGTATACTCAATACTCAACTTTATTGCACTTGTAGACTCAATACTCGACTTTATTGCACTCGTATACTCAATACTCAACTTTATTGCACTTGTATACTCGATACTCAACTTTATGGCACTTGTATACTCAATACTCAACTTTATTGCACTTGTATACTCGATACTCAACTTTATGGCACTTGTAAACTCAATACTCAACTTTATTGCACTTGTATACTCGATACTCAACTTTATGGCACTTGTATACTCAATACTCAACTTTATTGCACTTGTAGACTCAATACTCAACTCTATTGCACTTGTATAATCAATACTCAACTTTATTGCACTTGTATACTCGATACTCAACTCTATTGCACTTGTATACTCAATACTCGACTTTATTGCACTTGTAAACTCAATACTCAACTCTATTGCACTTGTAAACTCAATACTCGACTTTATTGCACTTGTAAACTCAATACTCAACTTTATTGCAATTGTATACTCAATACTCGACTTTATTGCACTTGTAAACTCAATACTCAACTTTATTGCACTTGTATACTCAATACTCAACTCTATTGCACTTGTAAACTCAATACTCAACTCTATTGCACTTGTAAACTCAATACTCGACTTTATTGCACTTGTAAACTCAATACTCAACTTTATTGCACTTGTATACTCAATACTCGACTTTATTGCACTCGTATACTCAATACTCAACTTTATTGCACTTGTTTACTCAATACTCAACATTATTGCACTCGTATACTCAATACTCAACTTTATTGCACTTGTATACTCAATACTCAACTTTATTGCACTTGTATACTCAATACTCAACTTTATTGCACTTGTAAACTCAATACTCGACTGTATTGCACTTGTATACTCAATACTCGACTTTATTGCACTCGTATACTCAATACTCAACTTTATTGCACTTGTAAACTCAATACTCAACATTATTGCACTCGTATACTCAATACTCAACTTTATTGCACTTGTATACTCAATACTCAACTTTATTGCACTTGTATACTCAATACTCAACTTTATTGCACTTGTAAACTCAATACTCGACTTTATTGCACTTGTATACTCAATACTCAACTTTATTGCACTTGTATACTCAATACTCGACTCTATTGCACTTGTAGACCCAATACTCGACTTTATTGCACTTGTAGACCCAATACTCGACTCTATTGCACTTGTAGACCCAATACTCGACTTTATTGCACTTGTAGACTCAATACTCGACTCTATTGCACTTGTAGACTCAATACTCAACTTTATTGCACTTGTAGACTCAATACTCAACTCTATTGCACTTGTAGACCCAATACTCGACTTTATTGCACTTGTATACTCGATACTCAACTCTATTGCACTTGTAGACCCAATACTCGACTTTATTGCACTTGTATACTCAATACTCGACTTTATTGCACTCGTATACTCAATACTCAACTTTATTGCACTTGTAGACTCAATACTCGACTTTATTGCACTTGTATACTCAATACTCAACTTTATTGCACTTGTATACTCAATACTCAACTTTATGGCACTTGTATACTCGATACTCAACTTTATGGCACTTGTAAACTCAATACTCAACTTTATTGCACTTGTATACTCGATACTCAACTTTATGGCACTCGTATACTCAATACTCGACTTTATTGCACTTGTATACTCAATACTCGACTTTATTGCACTCGTATACTCAATACTCAACTTTATTGCACTTGTTTACTCAATACTCAACATTATTGCACTCGTATACTCAATACTCAACTTTATTGCACTTGTATACTCAATACTCGACTTTATTGCACTTGTATACTCAATACTCAACTTTATTGCACTTGTATACTCAATACTCGACTTTATTGCACTTGTATACTCAATACTCGACTTTATTGCACTTGTATACTCAATACTCGACTTTATTGCACTTGTATACTCAATACTCGACTTTATTGCACTTGTATACTCAATACTCAACTTTATTGCACTTGTAAACTCAATACTCGACTTTATTGCACTTGTATACTCAATACTCAACTTTATTGCACTTGTATACTCAATACTCGACTCTATTGCACTTGTAGACTCAATACTCAACTTTATTGCACTTGTATACTCAATACTCAACTTTATTGCACTTGTATACTCAATACTCAACTTTATTGCACTTGTATACTCATTACTCGACTTTATTGCACTTGTAGACCCAATACTCG
Organism: Brachyptera risi; assembly: GCA_964007535.1. Classification (NCBI taxonomy): domain Eukaryota; kingdom Metazoa; phylum Arthropoda; class Insecta; order Plecoptera; family Taeniopterygidae; genus Brachyptera; species Brachyptera risi. The sequence continues at coordinate 22,750,133 of OZ023338.1, read as the reverse complement.
ACTTTATTGCACTTGTATACTCAATACTCAACTTTATTGCACTTGTATACTCAATACTCGACTTTATTGCACTTGTATACTCAATACTCAACTTTATTGCACTTGTATACTCAATACTCGACTTTATTGCACTTGTATACTCAATACTCAACTTTATTGCACTTGTATACTCAATACTCGACTTTATTGCACTTGTATACTCAATACTCAACTTTATTGCACTTGTATACTCAATACTCGACTCTATTGCACTTGTAGACTCAATACTCAACTTTATTGCACTTGTATACTCAATACTCAACTTTATTGCACTTGTATACTCAATACTCAACTTTATTGCACTTGTATACTCATTACTCGACTTTATTGCACTTGTAGACCCAATACTCGACTTTATTGCACTTGTATACTCAATACTCAACTTTATTGCACTTGTATACTCAATACTCGACTTTATTGCACTTGTATACTCAATACTCAACTTTATTGCACTTGTATACTCAATACTCGACTTTATTGCACTTGTATACTCAATACTCGACTTTATTGCACTTGTATACTCAATACTCGACTTTATTGCACTTGTAGACTCAATACTCAACTTTATTGCACTTGTATACTCAATACTCGACTTTATTGCACTTGTATACTCAATACTCAACTTTATTGCACTTGTATACTCAATACTCGACTTTATTGCACTTGTATACTCAATACTCGACTCTATTGCACTTGTAGACTCAATACTCAACTTTATTGCACTTGTTTACTCAATACTCAACATTATTGCACTCGTATACTCAATACTCAACTCTATTGCACTTGTATACTCAATACTCGACTTTATTGCACTTGTATACTCAATACTCAACTTTATTGCACTTGTATACTCAATACTCAACTTTAATGCACTTGTAAACTCAAAACTCAACTTTAATGCACTTGTATACTCAATAATGAACTTTATTGCACTTGTCTACTCAATACTCAACTTTATTGCACTTGTAAACTCAATACTCAACTTTATTGCACTTGTGTACTCAATACTCAACTTTATTGCACTTGTACACTCAATACTCAACTCTATTGCACTTGTATACTCAATACTCAACTTTATTGCACTTGTATACTCAATACTCAACTCTATTGCACTTGTATACTCAATAATGAACTTTATTGCACTTGTATACTCAATACTCAACTTTATTGCACTTGTGTACTCAATACTCAACTTTATTGCACTTGTACACTCAATACTCAACTCTATTGCACTTGTATACTCAATACTCAACTTTATTGCACTTGTATACTCAATACTCAACTCTATTGCACTTGTATACTCAATAATGAACTTTATTGCACTTGTATACTCAATACTCAACTTTATTGCACTTGTAAACTCAATACTCAACTTTATTGCACTTGTAAACTCAATACTCAACTTTATTGCACTTGTGTACTCAATACTCAACTCTATTGCACTTGTATACTCAATACTCAACTTTATTGCACTTGTGAACTCAATACTCAAAATTATTGCATTTGTAAACTCAATACTCAACTTTATGGCACTTGTATACTCAATACTCGACTTTATTGCACTTGTGAACTCAATACTCGACTTTATTGCACTTGTATACTCAATACTCAACTTTATTGTACTTGTGAACTCAATACTCAACTTTAATGCACTTGTATACTCAATACTCAACTCTATTGCACTTGTATACTCAATACTCGACTTTATTGCACTTGTGAACTCAATACTCAACTTTAATGCACTTGTATACTCAATACTAAACTTGATTGCACTTGTGTACTCAATACTCAACTATAATGCACTTGTATACTCAATACTCAACTTTATTGCACTTGTAAACTCAATACTCAACTTTATTGCACTTGTGTACTCAATACTCAACTCTATTGCACTTGTATACTCAATACTCAACTTTATTGCACTTGTAAACTCAATACTCAAAATTATTGCATTTGTAAACTCAATACTCAACTTTATGGCACTTGTATACTCAATACTCGACTTTATTGCACTTGTGAACTCAATACTCGACTTTATTGCACTTGTATACTCAATACTCAACTTTATTGTACTTGTGAACTCAATACTCAACTTTATTGCACTTGTATACTCAATACTCAACTCTATTGCACTTGTATACTCAATACTCGACTTTATTGCACTTGTGAACTCAATACTCAACTTTAATGCACTTGTATACTCAATACTAAACTTGATTGCACTTGTGTACTCAATACTCAACTATAATGCACTTGTATACTCAATACTCAACTGTATTGCACTTGTATACTCAATACTCAACTTTATTGCACTTGTGAACTCAATACTCAACTTTAATGCACTTGTATACTCAATACTCAACTTTATTGCACTTGTGAACTCTATACTCAACTTTAATGCACTTGTATACTCAATACTCAACTTTATTGCACTTGTAAACTCAATACTCAACTTTATTGCATTTGTAAACTCAATACTCAACTGTATTGCACTTGTATACTCAATACTCAACTTTATTGCACTTGTAAACTCAATACTCAACTTTATTGCATTTGTAAACTCAATACTCAACTGTATTGCACTTGTATACTCAATACTCAACTTTATTGCACTTGTATACTCAATACTCAACTTTATTGCACTTGTCTACTCAATACTCAACTTTATTGCACTTGTATACTCAATACTCAACTTTATTGCACTTGTATACTCAATACTCAACTTTATTGCACTTGTCTACTCAATACTCAACTTCATTGCACTTGTATACTCAATACTCAACTTTATTGCACTTGTATACTCAATACTCAACTTTAATGCACTTGTATACTCAATACTCAACTTTATTGCACTTGTATACTCAATACTCAACTTTATTGCACTTGTATACTCAATACTCAACTTTATTGCACTTGTCTACTCAATACTCAACTTCATTGCACTTGTATACTCAATACTCAACTTTATTGCACTTGTATACTCAATACTCAACTTTATTGCACTTGTCTACTCAATACTCAACTTCATTGCACTTGTATACTCAATACTCAACTTTATTGCACTTGTATACTCAATACTCAACTTTATTGCACTTGTATACTCAATACTCAACTTTAATGCACTTGTATACTCAATACTCAACTTTATTGCACTTGTAGACTCAATACTCGACTTTATTGCACTTGTATACTCAATACTCAACTTTATTGCACTTGTATACTCAATACTCAACTTTATGGCACTTGTATACTCGATACTCAACTTTATGGCACTTGTAAACTCAATACTCAACTTTATTGCACTTGTATACTCGATACTCAACTTTATGGCACTCGTATACTCAATACTCGACTTTATTGCACTTGTATACTCAATACTCGACTTTATTGCACTCGTATACTCAATACTCAACTTTATTGCACTTGTTTACTCAATACTCAACATTATTGCACTCGTATACTCAATACTCAACTTTATTGCACTTGTATACTCAATACTCGACTTTATTGCACTTGTATACTCAATACTCAACTTTATTGCACTTGTATACTCAATACTCGACTTTATTGCACTTGTATACTCAATACTCGACTTTATTGCACTTGTATACTCAATACTCGACTTTATTGCACTTGTATACTCAATACTCGACTTTATTGCACTTGTATACTCAATACTCAACTTTATTGCACTTGTAAACTCAATACTCGACTTTATTGCACTTGTATACTCAATACTCAACTTTATTGCACTTGTATACTCAATACTCGACTCTATTGCACTTGTAGACTCAATACTCAACTTTATTGCACTTGTATACTCAATACTCAACTTTATTGCACTTGTATACTCAATACTCAACTTTATTGCACTTGTATACTCATTACTCGACTTTATTGCACTTGTAGACCCAATACTCGACTTTATTGCACTTGTATACTCAATACTCAACTTTATTGCACTTGTATACTCAATACTCGACTTTATTGCACTTGTATACTCAATACTCAACTTTATTGCACTTGTATACTCAATACTCGACTTTATTGCACTTGTATACTCAATACTCAACTTTATTGCACTTGTATACTCAATACTCGACTTTATTGCACTTGTATACTCAATACTCAACTTTATTGCACTTGTATACTCAATACTCGACTCTATTGCACTTGTAGACTCAATACTCAACTTTATTGCACTTGTATACTCAATACTCAACTTTATTGCACTTGTATACTCAATACTCAACTTTATTGCACTTGTATACTCATTACTCGACTTTATTGCACTTGTAGACCCAATACTCGACTTTATTGCACTTGTATACTCAATACTCAACTTTATTGCACTTGTATACTCAATACTCGACTTTATTGCACTTGTATACTCAATACTCAACTTTATTGCACTTGTATACTCAATACTCGACTTTATTGCACTTGTATACTCAATACTCGACTTTATTGCACTTGTATACTCAATACTCGACTTTATTGCACTTGTAGACTCAATACTCAACTTTATTGCACTTGTATACTCAATACTCGACTTTATTGCACTTGTATACTCAATACTCAACTTTATTGCACTTGTATACTCAATACTCGACTTTATTGCACTTGTATACTCAATACTCGACTCTATTGCACTTGTAGACTCAATACTCAACTTTATTGCACTTGTTTACTCAATACTCAACATTATTGCACTCGTATACTCAATACTCAACTCTATTGCACTTGTATACTCAATACTCGACTTTATTGCACTTGTATACTCAATACTCAACTTTATTGCACTTGTATACTCAATACTCAACTTTAATGCACTTGTAAACTCAAAACTCAACTTTAATGCACTTGTATACTCAATAATGAACTTTATTGCACTTGTCTACTCAATACTCAACTTTATTGCACTTGTAAACTCAATACTCAACTTTATTGCACTTGTGTACTCAATACTCAACTTTATTGCACTTGTACACTCAATACTCAACTCTATTGCACTTGTATACTCAATACTCAACTTTATTGCACTTGTATACTCAATACTCAACTCTATTGCACTTGTATACTCAATAATGAACTTTATTGCACTTGTATACTCAATACTCAACTTTATTGCACTTGTGTACTCAATACTCAACTTTATTGCACTTGTACACTCAATACTCAACTCTATTGCACTTGTATACTCAATACTCAACTTTATTGCACTTGTATACTCAATACTCAACTCTATTGCACTTGTATACTCAATAATGAACTTTATTGCACTTGTATACTCAATACTCAACTTTATTGCACTTGTAAACTCAATACTCAACTTTATTGCACTTGTAAACTCAATACTCAACTTTATTGCACTTGTGTACTCAATACTCAACTCTATTGCACTTGTATACTCAATACTCAACTTTATTGCACTTGTGAACTCAATACTCAAAATTATTGCATTTGTAAACTCAATACTCAACTTCATTGCACTTGTATACTCAATACTCAACTTTATTGCACTTGTATACTCAATACTCAACTTTAATGCACTTGTATACTCAATACTCAACTTTATTGCACTTGTATACTCAATACTCAACTTTATTGCACTTGTATACTCAATACTCAACTTTATTGCACTTGTCTACTCAATACTCAACTTCATTGCACTTGTATACTCAATACTCAACTTTATTGCACTTGTATACTCAATACTCAACTTTATTGCACTTGTCTACTCAATACTCAACTTCATTGCACTTGTATACTCAATACTCAACTTTATTGCACTTGTATACTCAATACTCAACTTTATTGCACTTGTATACTCAATACTCAACTTTAATGCACTTGTATACTCAATACTCAACTTTATTGCACTTGTAGACTCAATACTCGACTTTATTGCACTTGTATACTCAATACTCAACTTTATTGCACTTGTATACTCAATACTCAACTTTATGGCACTTGTATACTCGATACTCAACTTTATGGCACTTGTAAACTCAATACTCAACTTTATTGCACTTGTATACTCGATACTCAACTTTATGGCACTCGTATACTCAATACTCGACTTTATTGCACTTGTATACTCAATACTCGACTTTATTGCACTCGTATACTCAATACTCAACTTTATTGCACTTGTTTACTCAATACTCAACATTATTGCACTCGTATACTCAATACTCAACTTTATTGCACTTGTATACTCAATACTCGACTTTATTGCACTTGTATACTCAATACTCAACTTTATTGCACTTGTATACTCAATACTCGACTTTATTGCACTTGTATACTCAATACTCGACTTTATTGCACTTGTATACTCAATACTCGACTTTATTGCACTTGTATACTCAATACTCGACTTTATTGCACTTGTATACTCAATACTCAACTTTATTGCACTTGTAAACTCAATACTCGACTTTATTGCACTTGTATACTCAATACTCAACTTTATTGCACTTGTATACTCAATACTCGACTCTATTGCACTTGTAGACTCAATACTCAACTTTATTGCACTTGTATACTCAATACTCAACTTTATTGCACTTGTATACTCAATACTCAACTTTATTGCACTTGTATACTCATTACTCGACTTTATTGCACTTGTAGACCCAATACTCGACTTTATTGCACTTGTATACTCAATACTCAACTTTATTGCACTTGTATACTCAATACTCGACTTTATTGCACTTGTATACTCAATACTCAACTTTATTGCACTTGTATACTCAATACTCGACTTTATTGCACTTGTATACTCAATACTCAACTTTATTGCACTTGTATACTCAATACTCGACTTTATTGCACTTGTATACTCAATACTCAACTTTATTGCACTTGTATACTCAATACTCGACTCTATTGCACTTGTAGACTCAATACTCAACTTTATTGCACTTGTATACTCAATACTCAACTTTATTGCACTTGTATACTCAATACTCAACTTTATTGCACTTGTATACTCATTACTCGACTTTATTGCACTTGTAGACCCAATACTCGACTTTATTGCACTTGTATACTCAATACTCAACTTTATTGCACTTGTATACTCAATACTCGACTTTATTGCACTTGTATACTCAATACTCAACTTTATTGCACTTGTATACTCAATACTCGACTTTATTGCACTTGTATACTCAATACTCGACTTTATTGCACTTGTATACTCAATACTCGACTTTATTGCACTTGTAGACTCAATACTCAACTTTATTGCACTTGTATACTCAATACTCGACTTTATTGCACTTGTATACTCAATACTCAACTTTATTGCACTTGTATACTCAATACTCGACTTTATTGCACTTGTATACTCAATACTCGACTCTATTGCACTTGTAGACTCAATACTCAACTTTATTGCACTTGTTTACTCAATACTCAACATTATTGCACTCGTATACTCAATACTCAACTCTATTGCACTTGTATACTCAATACTCGACTTTATTGCACTTGTATACTCAATACTCAACTTTATTGCACTTGTATACTCAATACTCAACTTTAATGCACTTGTAAACTCAAAACTCAACTTTAATGCACTTGTATACTCAATAATGAACTTTATTGCACTTGTCTACTCAATACTCAACTTTATTGCACTTGTAAACTCAATACTCAACTTTATTGCACTTGTGTACTCAATACTCAACTTTATTGCACTTGTACACTCAATACTCAACTCTATTGCACTTGTATACTCAATACTCAACTTTATTGCACTTGTATACTCAATACTCAACTCTATTGCACTTGTATACTCAATAATGAACTTTATTGCACTTGTATACTCAATACTCAACTTTATTGCACTTGTGTACTCAATACTCAACTTTATTGCACTTGTACACTCAATACTCAACTCTATTGCACTTGTATACTCAATACTCAACTTTATTGCACTTGTATACTCAATACTCAACTCTATTGCACTTGTATACTCAATAATGAACTTTATTGCACTTGTATACTCAATACTCAACTTTATTGCACTTGTAAACTCAATACTCAACTTTATTGCACTTGTAAACTCAATACTCAACTTTATTGCACTTGTGTACTCAATACTCAACTCTATTGCACTTGTATACTCAATACTCAACTTTATTGCACTTGTGAACTCAATACTCAAAATTATTGCATTTGTAAACTCAATACTCAACTTCATTGCACTTGTATACTCAATACTCAACTTTATTGCACTTGTATACTCAATACTCAACTCTATTGCACTTGTATACTCAATACTCGACTTTATTGCACTTGTATACTCAATACTCAACTCTATTGCACTTGTATACTCAATACTCAACTTCATTGCACTTGTATACTCAATACTCAACTTTATTGCACTTGTATACTCAATACTCAACTTTATTGCACTTGTATACTCAATACTCAACTTTATTGCACTTGTATACTCAATACTCAACTCTATTGCACTTGTATACTCAATACTCAACTTTATTGCACTTGTATACTCAATACTCAACTCTATTGCACTTGTATACTCAATACTCGACTTTATTGCACTTGTATACTCAATACTCAACTTTATTGCACTTGTATACTCAATACTCAACTCTATTGCACTTGTATACTCAATACTCGACTTTATTGCACTTGTATACTCAATACTCAACTTTATTGCACTTGTATACTCAATACTCAACTCTATTGCACTTGTATACTCAATACTCGACTTTATTGCACTTGTATACTCAATACTCAACTCTATTGCACTTGTATACTCAATACTCAACTTCATTGCACTTGTATACTCAATACTCAACTTTATTGCACTTGTATACTCAATACTCGACTTTATTGCACTTGTATACTCAATACTCAACTTCATTGCACTTGTACACTCAATACTCAACTTTATCGCACTTGTATACTCAATACTCAACTTTATTGCACTTGTATACTCAATACTCAACTCTATTGCACTTGTATACTCAATACTCGACTTTATTGCACTTGTATACTCAATACTCAACTCTATTGCACTTGTATACTCAATACTCAACTTCATTGCACTTGTATACTCAATACTCAACTTTATTGCACTTGTATACTCAATACTCAACTCTATTGCACTTGTATACTCAATACTCAACTTCATTGCACTTGTATACTCAATACTCAACTTTATTGCACTTGTATACTCAATACTCGACTTTATTGCACTTGTATACTCAATACTCAACCTCATTGCACTTGTACACTCAATACTCAACTTTATCGCACTTGTATACTCAATACTCGACTTTATTGCACTTGTATACTCAATACTCAACTTTATTGCACTTGTATACTCAATACTCAACTTTATTGCACTTGAATACTCAATACTCAACTTTATTGCACTTGTATACTCAATACTCAACTTCATTGCACTTGTATACTCAATACTCAACTTTATTGCACTTGTATACTCAATACTCAACTTTATTGCACTTGTATACTCAATACTCAACTTTATTGCACTTGTAAACTCAATACTCAACTTTATGGCACTTGTATACTCAATACTCAACTTTAATGCACTTGTATACTCAATACTCAACTTCATTGCACTTGTATACTCAATACTCAACTTTATTGCACTTGTATACTCAATACTCAACTTTATTGCACTTGTATACTCAATACTCAACTTTATTGCACTTGTATACTCAATACTCAACTTTATTGCACTTGTATACTCAATACTCAACTTTATTGCACTTGTATACTCAATACTCAACTTTATTGCACTTGTATACTCAATACTCAACTTCATTGCACTTGTATACTCAATACTCAACTTTATTGCACTTGTATACTCAATACTCAACTTTATTGCACTTGTATACTCAATACTCAACTTTATTGCACTTGTATACTCAATACTCAACTTTATTGCACTTGTATACTCAATACTCAACTTTATTGCACTTGTATACTCAATACTCAACTTCATTGCACTTGTATACTCAATACTCAACTTTATTGCACTTGTATACTCAATACTCAACTTAATTGCACTTGTAAACTCAATACTCAACTTTATTGCACTTGTATACTCAATACTCAACTTTATTGCACTTGTAAACTCAATACTCAACTTTATTGCACTTGTATACTCAATACTCAACTTTATTGCACTCGTATACTCAATACTCAACTTTATGGCACTTGTAAACTCAATACTCAACTTTATTGCACTTGTATACTCAATACTCAACTTTATTGCACTTGTAAACTCAATACTCAACTTTATTGCACTTGTGTACTCAATACTCAACTCTATTGCACTTGTATACTCAATACTCAACTTTATTGCACTTGTGAACTCAATACTCAAAATTATTGCATTTGTAAACTCAATACTCAACTTTATGGCACTTGTATACTCAATACTCGACTTTATTGCACTTGTGAACTCAATACTCGACTTTATTGCACTTGTATACTCAATACTCAACTTTATTGTACTTGTGAACTCAATACTCAACTTTAATGCACTTGTATACTCAATACTCAACTCTATTGCACTTGTATACTCAATACTCGACTTTATTGCACTTGTGAACTCAATACTCAACTTTAATGCACTTGTATACTCAATACTAAACTTGATTGCACTTGTGTACTCAATACTCAACTATAATGCACTTGTATACTCAATACTCAACTTTATTGCACTTGTAAACTCAATACTCAACTTTATTGCACTTGTGTACTCAATACTCAACTCTATTGCACTTGTATACTCAATACTCAACTTTATTGCACTTGTAAACTCAATACTCAAAATTATTGCATTTGTAAACTCAATACTCAACTTTATGGCACTTGTATACTCAATACTCGACTTTATTGCACTTGTGAACTCAATACTCGACTTTATTGCACTTGTATACTCAATACTCAACTTTATTGTACTTGTGAACTCAATACTCAACTTTATTGCACTTGTATACTCAATACTCAACTCTATTGCACTTGTATACTCAATACTCGACTTTATTGCACTTGTGAACTCAATACTCAACTTTAATGCACTTGTATACTCAATACTAAACTTGATTGCACTTGTGTACTCTATACTCAACTATAATGCACTTGTATACTCAATACTCAACTGTATTGCACTTGTATACTCAATACTCAACTTTATTGCACTTGTGAACTCAATACTCAACTTTAATGCACTTGTATACTCAATACTCAACTTTATTGCACTTGTGAACTCTATACTCAACTTTAATGCACTTGTATACTCAATACTCAACTTTATTGCACTTGTAAACTCAATACTCAACTTTATTGCATTTGTAAACTCAATACTCAACTGTATTGCACTTGTATACTCAATACTCAACTTTATTGCACTTGTAAACTCAATACTCAACTTTATTGCATTTGTAAACTCAATACTCAACTGTATTGCACTTGTATACTCAATACTCAACTTTATTGCACTTGTATACTCAATACTCAACTTTATTGCACTTGTCTACTCAATACTCAACTTTATTGCACTTGTATACTCAATACTCAACTTTATTGCACTTGTATACTCAATACTCAACTTTATTGCACTTGTCTACTCAATACTCAACTTCATTGCACTTGTATACTCAATACTCAACTTTATTGCACTTGTATACTCAATACTCAACTTTAATGCACTTGTATACTCAATACTCAACTTTATTGCACTTGTATACTCAATACTCAACTTTATTGCACTTGTATACTCAATACTCAACTTTATTGCACTTGTCTACTCAATACTCAACTTCATTGCACTTGTATACTCAATACTCAACTTTATTGCACTTGTATACTCAATACTCAACTTTATTGCACTTGTCTACTCAATACTCAACTTCATTGCACTTGTATACTCAATACTCAACTTTATTGCACTTGTATACTCAATACTCAACTTTATTGCACTTGTATACTCAATACTCAACTTTAATGCACTTGTATACTCAATACTCAACTTTATTGCACTTGTATACTCAATACTCGACTTTATTGCACTTGTATACTCAATACTGAACTTTATTGCACTTGTATACTCAATACTCAACTCTATTGCACTTGTATACTCAATACACAACTTTATTGCACTTGTAAACTCAATACTCAACTTTAATGCACTTGTATACTCAATACTCAACTCTATTGCACTTGTATACTCAATACTCAACTCTATTGCACTTGTATACTCAATACTCAACTTTATTGCACTTGTATACTCAATACTCAACTTTATTGCACTTGTATACTCAATACTCGACTCAATTGCACTTGTATACTCAATACTGAACTTTATTGCACTTGTATACTCAATACTCAACTTTAATGCACTTGTATACTCAATACTCAACTTTATTGCACTTGTATACTCAATACTCGACTTTATTGCACTTGTATACTCAATACTCAACTTTATTGCACTTGTATACTCAATACTCAACTCTATTGCACTTGTATACTCAATACTCAACTTTATTGCACTTGTATACTCAATACTCAACTTTATTGCACTTGTATACTCAATACTCAACTCTATTGCACTTGTATACTCAATACTCAACTTTATTGCACTTGTATACTCAATACTCAACTGTATTGCACTTGTAAACTCTATACTCAACTTTAATGCACTTGTATACTCAATACTCGACTTTATTGCACTTGTATACTCAATACTCAACTTCATTGCACTTGTATACTCAATACTCAACTTTATTGCACTTGTATACTCAATACTCAACTTTATTGCACTTGTATACTCAATACTCGACTTTATTGCACTTGTATACTCAATACTCGACTTTATTGCACTTGTATACTCAATACTCAACTCTATTGCACTTGTATACTCAATACTCAACTCTATTGCACTTGTATACTCAATACTCAACTTCATTGCACTTGTATACTCAATACTCGACTTTATTGCACTTGTATACTCAATACTGAACTTTATTGCACTTGTATACTCAATACCCAACTTTATTGCACTTGTATACTCAATACTCAACTTTATTGCACTTGTATACTCAATACTCAACTCTATTGCACTTGTATACCCAATACTCAACTCTATTGCACTTGTATACTCAATACTCAACTTTATTGCACTTGTATACTCAATACTCAACTGTATTGCACTTGTAAACTCTATACTCAACTTTAATGCACTTGTATACTCAATACTCGACTTTATTGCACTTGTATACTCAATACTCAACTTCATTGCACTTGTATACTCAATACTCAACTTTATTGCACTTGTATACTCAATACTCAACTTTATTGCACTTGTATACTCAATACCCAACTTTATTGCACTTGTATACTCAATACTCAACTTTATTGCACTTGTATACTCAATACTCAACTCTATTGCACTTGTATACTCAATACTCAACTCTATTGCACTTGTTACTCAATACTCAACTTTATTGCACTTGTATACTCAATACTCAACTGTATTGCACTTGTAAACTCTATACTCAACTTTAATGCACTTGTATACTCAATACCCAACTTTATTGCACTTGTATACTCAATACTCAACTTTATTGCACTTGTATACTCAATACTCAACTCTATTGCACTTGTATACTCAATACTCAACTCTATTGCACTTGTATACTCAATACTCAACTTTATTGCACTTGTATACTCAATACTCAACTGTATTGCACTTGTAAACTCTATACTCAACTTCATTGCACTTGTATACTCAATACTCAACTTTATTGCACTTGTATACTCAATACTCAACTTTATTGCACTTGTATACTCAATACTCAACTCTATTGCACTTGTATACTCAATACTCAACTCTATTGCACTTGTATACTCAATACTCGACTTCATTGCACTTGTATACTCAATACCCAACTTTATTGCACTTGTATACTCAATACTCAACTTTATTGCACTTGTATACTCAATACTCAACTCTATTGCACTTGTATACTCAATACTCAACTCTATTGCACTTGTATACTCAATACTCAACTTTATTGCACTTGTATACTCAATACTCAACTGTATTGCACTTGTAAACTCTATACTCAACTTTAATGCACTTGTATACTCAATACTCAACTCTATTGCACTTGTATACTCAATACTCAACTTTATTGCACTTGTATACTCAATACCCAACTTTATTGCACTTGTATACTCAATACTCAACTTTATTGCACTTGTATACTCAATACTCAACTCTATTGCACTTGTATACTCAATACTCAACTTCATTGCACTTGTATACTCAATACTCAACTTTATTGCACTTGTATACTCAATACTCAACTTTATTGCACTTGTATACTCAATACTCAACTTTATTGCACTTGTATACTCAATACTCAACTCTATTGCACTTGTATACTCAATACTCGACTTTATTGCACTTGTATACTCAATACTCAACTCTATTGCACTTGTATACTCAATACTCAACTTCATTGCACTTGTATACTCAATACTCAACTTTATTGCACTTGTATACTCAATACTCAACTTTATTGCACTTGTATACTCAATACTCAACTTTATTGCACTTGTATACTCAATACTCAACTCTATTGCACTTGTATACTCAATACTCAACTTTATTGCACTTGTATACTCAATACTCAACTCTATTGCACTTGTATACTCAATACTCGACTTTATTGCACTTGTATACTCAATACTCAACTTTATTGCACTTGTATACTCAATACTCAACTCTATTGCACTTGTATACTCAATACTCGACTTTATTGCACTTGTATACTCAATACTCAACTTTATTGCACTTGTATACTCAATACTCAACTCTATTGCACTTGTATACTCAATACTCGACTTTATTGCACTTGTATACTCAATACTCAACTCTATTGCACTTGTATACTCAATACTCAACTTCATTGCACTTGTATACTCAATACTCAACTTTATTGCACTTGTATACTCAATACTCGACTTTATTGCACTTGTATACTCAATACTCAACTTCATTGCACTTGTACACTCAATACTCAACTTTATCGCACTTGTATACTCAATACTCAACTTTATTGCACTTGTATACTCAATACTCAACTCTATTGCACTTGTATACTCAATACTCGACTTTATTGCACTTGTATACTCAATACTCAACTCTATTGCACTTGTATACTCAATACTCAACTTCATTGCACTTGTATACTCAATACTCAACTTTATTGCACTTGTATACTCAATACTCAACTCTATTGCACTTGTATACTCAATACTCAACTTCATTGCACTTGTATACTCAATACTCAACTTTATTGCACTTGTATACTCAATACTCGACTTTATTGCACTTGTATACTCAATACTCAACCTCATTGCACTTGTACACTCAATACTCAACTTTATCGCACTTGTATACTCAATACTCGACTTTATTGCACTTGTATACTCAATACTCAACTTTATTGCACTTGTATACTCAATACTCAACTTTATTGCACTTGAATACTCAATACTCAACTTTATTGCACTTGTATACTCAATACTCAACTTCATTGCACTTGTATACTCAATACTCAACTTTATTGCACTTGTATACTCAATACTCAACTTTATTGCACTTGTATACTCAATACTCAACTTTATTGCACTTGTAAACTCAATACTCAACTTTATGGCACTTGTATACTCAATACTCAACTTTAATGCACTTGTATACTCAATACTCAACTTCATTGCACTTGTATACTCAATACTCAACTTTATTGCACTTGTATACTCAATACTCAACTTTATTGCACTTGTATACTCAATACTCAACTTTATTGCACTTGTATACTCAATACTCAACTTTATTGCACTTGTATACTCAATACTCAACTTTATTGCACTTGTATACTCAATACTCAACTTTATTGCACTTGTATACTCAATACTCAACTTCATTGCACTTGTATACTCAATACTCAACTTTATTGCACTTGTATACTCAATACTCAACTTTATTGCACTTGTATACTCAATACTCAACTTTATTGCACTTGTATACTCAATACTCAACTTTATTGCACTTGTATACTCAATACTCAACTTTATTGCACTTGTATACTCAATACTCAACTTCATTGCACTTGTATACTCAATACTCAACTTTATTGCACTTGTATACTCAATACTCAACTTAATTGCACTTGTAAACTCAATACTCAACTTTATTGCACTTGTATACTCAATACTCAACTTTATTGCACTTGTAAACTCAATACTCAACTTTATTGCACTTGTATACTCAATACTCAACTTTATTGCACTCGTATACTCAATACTCAACTTTATGGCACTTGTAAACTCAATACTCAACTTTATTGCACTTGTATACTCAATACTCAACTTTATTGCACTTGTATACTCAATACTCAACTCTATTGCACTTGTAAACTCAATACTCAACTTTATGGCACTTGTATACTCAATACTCAACTTTATTGCACTTGTAAACTCAATACTCAACTTTATTGCACTCGTATACTCAATACTCAACTCTATTGCACTTGTAAACTCAATACTCAACTTTATGGCACTTGTAAACTCAATACTCAACTTTATTGCACTTGTATACTCAATACTCAACTTTATTGCACTCGTATACTCAATACTCAACTTTATTGCACTTGTAAACTCAATACTCAACTTTATGGCACTTGTATACTCAATACTCAACTTTATTGCACTTGTATACTCAATACTCAACTTTATTGCACTTGTATACTCAATACTCAACTTTATTGCACTTGTATACTCAATACTCAACTTTATTGCACTTGTATACTCAATACTCAACTTTATTGCACTTGTATACTCAATACTCAACTTTATTGCACTTGTAAACTCAATACACAACTTTATTGCACTTGTATACTCAATACTCAACTTTATTGCACTTGTATACTCAATACTCAACTTTATTGCACTTGTAAACTCAATACTCAACTTTATTGCACTTGTATACTCAATACACAACTCTATTGCACTTGTATACTCAATACTCAACTTTATTGCACTTGTATACTCAATACTCAACTTTATTGCACTCGTATACTCAATACTCAACTCTATTGCACTTGTATACTCAATACTCAACTTTATTGCACTTGTAAACTCAATACTCAACTTTATTGCACTTGTAAACTCAATACTCAACTTTATGGCACTTGTATACTCAATACTCAACTTTATTGCACTTGTATACTCAATACTCAACTTTATTGCACTTGTATACTCAATACTCAACTTTATTGCACTTGTATACTCAATACTCAACTTCATTGCACTTGTATACTCAATACTCAACTTTATTGCACTTGTATACTCAATACTCAACTTAATTGCACTTGTAAACTCAATACTCAACTTTATTGCACTCGTATACTCAATACTCAACTCTATTGCACTTGTAAACTCAATACTCAACTTTATGGCACTTGAAAACTCAATACTCAACTTTATTGCACTTGTATACTCAATACTCAACTTTATTGCACTCGTATACTCAATACTCAACTTTATTGCACTTGTAAACTCAATACTCAACTTTATGGCACTTGTATACTCAATACTCAACTTTATTGCACTTGTATACTCAATTCTCAACTTTATTGCACTTGTATACTCAATACTCAACTTTATGGCACTTGTATACTCAATACTCAACTTAATTGCACTTGTATACTCAATACTCAACTTTATTGCACTTGTAAACTCAATACTCAACTTTATTGCACTTGTAAACTCAATACTCAACTTTATTGCACTTGTAAACTCAATACTCAACTTTATGGCACTTGTATACTCAATACTCAACTTTATTGCACTTGTATACTCAATACTCAACTTTATTGCACTTGTATACTCAATACTCAACTTTATTGCACTTGTATACTCAATACTCAACTGTGTTGCACTCGTATACTCAATACTCAACTTTATTGCACTTGTATACTCAATACTCAACTTTATGGCACTTGTATACTCAATACTCAACTTTATTGCACTTGTATACTCAATACTCAACTTAATTGCACTTGTAAACTCAATACTCAACTTTATTGCACTTGTATACTCAATACTCAACTTTATTGCACTTGTAAACTCAATACTCAACTTTATTGCACTTGTATACTCAATACTCAACTCTATTGCACTTGTAAACTCAATACTCAACTTTATGGCACTTGTAAACTCAATACTCAACTTTATTGCACTTGTATACTCAATACTCAACTTTATTGCACTCGTATACTCAATACTCAACTTTATTGCACTTGTATACTCAATACTCAACTCTATTGCACTTGTAAACTCAATACTCAACTTTATGGCACTTGTATACTCAATACTCAACTTTATTGCACTTGTATACTCAATACTCAACTTTATTGCACTTGTATACTCAATACTCAACTTTATGGCACTTGTATACTCAATACTCAACTTAATTGCACTTGTATACTCAATACTCAACTTTATTGCACTTGTAAACTCAATACTCAACTTTATTGCACTTGTAAACTCAATACACAACTTTATTGCACTTGTATACTCAATACTCAACTTTATTGCACTTGTATACTCAATACTCAACTTTATTGCACTTGTATACTCAATACTCAACTTTATTGCACTTGTATACTCAATACTCAACTTTATTGCACTTGTATACTCAATACTCAACTTTATTGCACTTGTAAACTCAATACACAACTTTATTGCACTTGTATACTCAATACTCAACTTTATTGCACTTGTAAACTCAATACTCAACTTTATTGCACTTGTATACTCAATACTCAACTTTATTGCACTTGTAAACTCAATACTCAACTCTATTGCACTTGTATACTCAATACTCAACTTTATTGCACTTGTATACTCAATACTCAACTCTATTGCACTTGTATACTCAATACTCAACTTTATTGCACTTGTAAACTCAATACTCAACTTTATTGCACTTGTAAACTCAATACTCAACTTTATGGCACTTGTATACTCAATACTCAACTTTATTGCACTTGTATACTCAATACTCAACTTTATTGCACTTGTATACTCAATACTCAACTTTATTGCACTTGTATACTCAATACTCAACTTCATTGCACTTGTATACTCAATACTCAACTTTATTGCACTTGTATTCTCAATACTCAACTTAATTGCACTTGTAAACTCAATACTCAACTTTATTGCACTTGTATACTCAATACTCAACTTTATTGCACTTGTAAACTCAATACTCAACTTTATTGCACTTGTATACTCAATACTCAACTTTATTGCACTCGTATACTCAATACTCAACTTTATGGCACTTGTAAACTCAATACTCAACTTTATTGCACTTGTATACTCAATACTCAACTTTATTGCACTTGTATACTCAATACTCAACTCTATTGCACTTGTAAACTCAATACTCAACTTTATGGCACTTGTAAACTCAATACTCAACTTTATTGCACTTGTAAACTCAATACTCAACTTTATTGCACTCGTATACTCAATACTCAACTCTATTGCACTTGTAAACTCAATACTCAACTTTATGGCACTTGTAAACTCAATACTCAACTTTATTGCACTTGTATACTCAATACTCAACTTTATTGCACTCGTATACTCAATACTCAACTTTATTGCACTAGTAAACTCAATACTCAACTTTATGGCACTTGTATACTCAATACTCAACTTTATTGCACTTGTATACTCAATACTCAACTTTATTGCACTTGTATACTCAATACTCAACTTTATTGCACTTGTATACTCAATACTCAACTTTATTGCACTTGTATACTCAATACTCAACTTTATTGCACTTGTATACTCAATACTCGACTCTATTGCACTTGTATACTCAATACTCGACTGTATTGCACTTGTATACTCAATACTCAACTTTATTGCACTCGTATACTCAATACTCAACTTTATTGCACTCGTATACTCAATACTCAACTTTATTGCACTTGTATACTCAATACTCAACTTTATTGCACTTGTATACTCAATACTCAACTGTATTGCACTTGTATACTCAATACTCAACTTCATTGCACTTGTATACTCAATACTCAACTTCATTGCACTTGTAAACTCAATACTCAACTTTATTGCACTTGTATACTCAATACTCAACTCTATTGCACTTGTATACTCAATACTCGACTGTATTGCACTTGTATACTCAATACTCAACTCTATTGCACTTGTATACTCAATACTCGACTGTATTGCACTTGTATACTCAATACTCAACTCTATTGCACTTGTATACTCAATACTCAACATTATTGCACTTGTATACTCAATACTCAACTGTATTGCACTTGTATACTCAATACTCAACTTTAATGCACTTGTATACTCAATACTCGACTGTATTGCACTTGTATACTCAATACTCAACTTTATTGCACTCGTATACTCAATACTCGACTCTATTGCACTTGTAAACTCAATACTCAACTCTATTGCACTTGTATACTCAATACTCAACTTCATTGCACTTGTATACTCAATACTCAACTGTATTGCACTTGTATACTCAATACTCAACTCTATTGCACTTGTATACTCAATACTCGACTGTATTGCACTTGTATACTCAATACTCAACTCTATTGCACTTGTATACTCAATACTCAACATTATTGCACTTGTATACTCAATACTCAACTGTATTGCACTTGTATACTCAATACTCAACTTTAATGCACTTGTATACTCAATACTCGACTGTATTGCACTTGTATACTCAATACTCAACTTTATTGCACTCGTATACTCAATACTCGACTCTATTGCACTTGTAAACTCAATACTCAACTCTATTGCACTTGTATACTCAATACTCAACTTCATTGCACTTGTATACTCAATACTCAACTTTATTGCACTTGTATACTCAATACTCGACTGTATTGCACTTGTATACTCAATACTCGACTGTATTGCACTTGTATACTCAATACTCAACTTCATTGCACTTGTAAACTCAATACTCAACTTTATTGCACTTGTATACTCAATACTCAACTCTATTGCACTTGTATACTCAATACTCGACTGTATTGCACTTGTATACTCAATACTCAACTCTATTGCACTTGTATACTCAATACTCGACTCTATTGCACTTGTATACTCAATACTCAACTCTATTGCACTTGTATACTCAATACTCAACTTTATTGCACTTGTATACTCAATACTCGACTGTATTGCACTTGTATACTCAATACTCGACTGTATTGCACTTGTATACTCAATACTCAACTTCATTGCACTTGTAAACTCAATACTCAACTTTATTGCACTTGTATACTCAATACTCAACTCTATTGCACTTGTATACTCAATACTCGACTGTATTGCACTTGTATACTCAATACTCAACTTTATTGCACTCGTATACTCAATACTCAACTCTATTGCACTTGTATACTCAATACTCAACTTTAATGCACTTGTATACTCAATACTCGACTTTATTGCACTTGTATACTCAATACTCAACTGTATTGCACTTGTATACTCAATACTCAACTTCATTGCACTTGTATACTCAATACTCGACTGTATTGCACTTGTATACTCAATACTCGACTGTATTGCACTTGTATACTCAATACTCAACTCTATTGCACTTGTATACTCAATACTCGACTGTATTGCACTTGTATACTCAATACTCAACTTTATTGCACTCGTATACTCAATACTCAACTTTATTGCACTCGTATACTCAATACTCAACTTTATTGCACTTGTATACTCAATACTCAACTTTATTGCACTTGTATACTCAATACTCAACTGTATTGCACTTGTATACTCAATACTCAACTTCATTGCACTTGTATACTCAATACTCAACTTCATTGCACTTGTAAACTCAATACTCAACTTTATTGCACTTGTATACTCAATACTCAACTCTATTGCACTTGTATACTCAATACTCGACTGTATTGCACTTGTATACTCAATACTCAACTCTATTGCACTTGTATACTCAATACTCGACTGTATTGCACTTGTATACTCAATACTCAACTCTATTGCACTTGTATACTCAATACTCGACTGTATTGCACTTGTATACTCAATACTCGACTCTATTGCACTTGTATACTCAATACTCAACTCTATTGCACTTGTATACTCAATACTCAACTTTATTGCACTTGTATACTCAATACTCGACTGTATTGCACTTGTATACTCAATACTCGACTGTATTGCACTTGTATACTCAATACTCAACTTCATTGCACTTGTAAACTCAATACTCAACTTTATTGCACTTGTATACTCAATACTCAACTCTATTGCACTTGTATACTCAATACTCGACTGTATTACACTTGTATACTCAATACTCAACTTTATTGCACTCGTATACTCAATACTCAACTCTATTGCACTTGTATACTCAATACTCAACTTTAATGCACTTGTATACTCAATACTCAACTTTATTGCACTTGTATACTCAATACTCGACTGTATTGCACTTGTATACTCAATACTCAACTCTATTGCACTTGTATACTCAATACTCGACTCTATTGCACTTGTATACTCAATACTCAACTCTATTGCACTTGTATACTCAATACTCAACTTTATTGCACTTGTATACTCAATACTCGACTGTATTGCACTTGTATACTCAATACTCAACTTTATTGCACTCGTATACTCAATACTCAACTTTATTGCACTCGTATACTCAATACTCAACTTTATTGCACTTGTATACTCAATACTCAACTTTATTGCACTTGTATACTCAATACTCAACTGTATTGCACTTGTATACTCAATACTCAACTTCATTGCACTTGTATACTCAATACTCAACTTCATTGCACTTGTAAACTCAATACTCAACTTTATTGCACTTGTATACTCAATACTCAACTCTATTGCACTTGTATACCCAATACTCGACTGTATTGCACTTGTATACTCAATACTCAACTCTATTGCACTTGTATACTCAATACTCGACTGTATTGCACTTGTATACTCAATACTCAACTCTATTGCACTTGTATACTCAATACTCGACTGTATTGCACTTGTATACTCAATACTCAACTTTATTGCACTCGTATACTCAATACTCAACTCTATTGCACTTGTATACTCAATACTCGACTGTATTGCACTTGTATACTCAATACTCAACTCTATTGCACTTGTATACTCAATACTCGACTGTATTGCACTTGTATACTCAATACTCGACTGTATTGCACTTGTATACTCAATACTCAACTTTATTGCACTTGTATACTCAATACTCGACTGTATTGCACTTGTATACTCAATACTCGACTGTATTGCACTTGTATACTCAATACTCAACTTTATTGCACTTGTATACTCAATACTCGACTGTATTGCACTTGTATACTCAATACTCAACTTTATTGCACTCGTATACTCAATACTCAACTTTATTGCACTTGTATACTCAATACTCAACTCTATTGCACTTGTATACTCAATACTCGACTGTATTGCACTTGTATACTCAATACTCAACTTTATTGCACTCGTATACTCAATACTCAACTTTATTGCACTTGTATACTCAATACTCGACTGTATTGCACTTGTATACTCAATACTCAACTTTATTGCACTTGTATACTCAATACTCGACTGTATTGCACTTGTATACTCAATACTCAACTTTATTGCACTCGTATACTCAATACTCAACTTTATTGCACTTGTATACTCAATACTCAACTCTATTGCACTTGTATACTCAATACTCGACTCTATTGCACTTGTATACTCAATACTCAACTCTATTGCACTTGTATACTCAATACTCAACTTTATTGCACTTGTATACTCAATACTCAACTTTATTGCACTCGTATACTCAATACTCAACTTTATTGCACTTGTATACTCAATACTCAACTCTATTGCACTTGTATACTCAATACTCAACTTTATTGCACTCGTATACTCAATACTCAACTTTATTGCACTTGTATACTCAATACTCAACTCTATTGCACTTGTATACTCAATACTCGACTCTATTGCACTTGTATACTCAATACTCAACTCTATTGCACTTGTATACTCAATACTCGACTGTATTGCACTTGTATACTCAATACTCAACTTTATTGCACTCGTATACTCAATACTCAACTTTATTGCACTTGTATACTCAATACTCAACTCTATTGCACTTGTATACTCAATACTCGACTCTATTGCACTTGTATACTCAATACTCAACTCTATTGCACTTGTATACTCAATACTCAACTTTATTGCACTTGTATACTCAATACTCAACTCTATTGCACTTGTATACTCAATACTCAACTTTATTGCACTTGTATACTCAATACTCGACTTTATTGCACTTGTAGACTCAATACTCGACTTTATTGCACTCGTATACTCAATACTCGACTGTATTGCACTTGTATACTCAATACTCGACTGTATTGCACTTGTATACTCAATACTCGACTGTATTGCACTTGTATACTCAATACTCAACTTTATTGCACTTGTATACTCAATACTCAACTGTATTGCACTTGTATACTCAATACTCAACTCTATTGCACTTGTATACTCAATACTCGACTGTATTGCACTTGTATACTCAATACTCAACTTTATTGCACTTGTATACTCAATACTCAACTTTATTGCACTTGTATACTCAATACTCAACTCTATTGCACTTGTATACTCAATACTCAACTTTATTGCACTTGTATACTCAATACTCAACTTTATTGCACTTGTATACTCAATACTCAACTTTATTGCACTTGTATACTCAATACTCGACTCTATTGCACTTGTATACTCAATACTCGACTGTATTGCACTTGTATACTCAATACTCAACTCTATTGCACTTGTATACTCAATACTCAACTTTATTGCACTTGTATACTCAATACTCAACTCTATTGCACTTGTATACTCAATACTCAACTTTATTGCACTTGTATACTCAATACTCAACTTTATTGCACTTGTATACTCAATACTCAACTTTATTGCACTTGTTTACTCAATACTCAACTTTATTGCACTTGTATACTCAATACTCAACTTTATTGCACTTGTATACTCAATACTCAACTTTATTGCACTTGTATACTCAATACTCGACTGTATTGCACTTGTATACTCAATACTCAACTTCATTGCACTTGTATACTCAATACTCGACTTTATTGCACTTGTATACTCAATACTCAACTCTATTGCACTTGTATACTCAATACTCAACTTTATTGCACTTGTAAACTCAATACTCAACTCTATTGCACTTGTATACTCAATACTCAACTTTATTGCACTTGTATACTCAATACTCAACTCTATTGCACTTGTATACTCAATACTCAACTTTATTGCACTTGTTTACTCAATACTCAACTCTATTGCACTTGTATACTCAATACTCAACTCTATTGCACTTGTATACTCAATACTCAACTCTATTGCACTTGTATACTCAATACTCGACTGTATTGCACTTGTATACTCAATACTCAACTTCATTGCACTTGTATACTCAATACTCAACTTCATTGCACTTGTATACTCAATACTCGACTTTAGTGCACTTGTATACTCAATACTCAACTTCATTGCACTTGTATACTCAATACTCGACTTTATTGCACTTGTATACTCAATACTCAACTTCATTGCACTTGTATACTCAATACTCAACTTCATTGCACTTGTATACTCAATACTCGACTTTAGTGCACTTGTATACTCAATACTCAACTTCATTGCACTTGTATACTCAATACTCAACTTTATTGCACTCGTATACTCAATACTCAACTTTATTGCACTCGTATACTCAATACTCAACTTTATTGCACTTGTATACTCAATACTCAACTCTATTGCACTTGTATACTCAATACTCAACTTTATTGCACTCGTATACTCAATACTCAACTCTATTGCACTTGTATACTCAATACTCAACTTTATTGCACTTGTATACTCAATACTCAACTTTATTGCACTCGTATACTCAATACTCAACTTTATTGCACTTGTATACTCAATACTCAACTTCATTGCACTTGTATACTCAATACTCAACTTTATTGCACTTGTATACTCAATACTCAACTCTATTGCACTTGTATACTCAATACTCGACTTTAGTGCACTTGTATACTCAATACTCAACTTCATTGCACTTGTATACTCAATACTCAACTCTATTGCACTTGTATACTCAATACTCAACTTTATCGCACTTGTATACTCAATACTCAACTGTATTGCACTTGTATACTCAATACTCATCTCTATTGCACTTGTATACTCAATACTCAACTTCATTGCACTTGTATACTCAATACTCAACTTCATTGCACTTGTATACTCAATACTCGACTTTATTGCACTTGTATACTCAATACTCAACTCTATTGCACTTGTATACTCAATACTCAACTCTATTGCACTTGTATACTCAATACTCAACTCTATTGCACTTGTATACTCAATACTCGACTTTAGTGCACTTGTATACTCAATACTCAACTTCATTGCACTTGTATACTCAATACTCAACTTTATTGCACTTGTATACTCAATACTCAACTTTATTGCACTTGTATACTCAATACTCAACTGTATTGCACTTGTATACTCAATACTCAACTTTATTGCACTTGTATACTCAATACTCAACTTTATTGCACTTGTATACTCAATACTCAACTGTATTGCACTTGTATACTCAATACTCAACTTTATTGCACTTGTATACTCAATACTCAACTTTATTGCACTTGTATACTCAATACTCAACTGTATTGCACTTGTATACTCAATACTCAACTTCATTGCACTTGTATACTCAATACTCAACTTTATTGCACTTGTATACTCAATACTCGACTTTATTGCACTTGTATACTCAATACTCAACTTTATTGCACTTGTATACTCAATACTCAACTCTATTGCACTTGTATACTCAATACTCAACTTTATTGCACTTGTATACTCAATACTCAACTTTATTGCACTCGTATACTCAATACTCAACTTTATTGCACTTGTATACTCAATACTCAACTTTATTGCACTCGTATACTCAATACTCAACTTTATTGCACTTGTATACTCAATACTCAACTTCATTGCACTTGTATACTCAATACTCAACTCTATTGCACTTGTATACTCAATACTCAACTTTATTGCACTCGTATACTCAATACTCAACTTTATTGCACTCGTATACTCAATACTCAACTTTATTGCACTTGTATACTCAATACTCAACTCTATTGCACTTGTATACTCAATACTCAACTTTATTGCACTCGTATACTCAATACTCAACTCTATTGCACTTGTATACTCAATACTCAACTTTATTGCACTTGTATACTCAATACTCAACTTTATTGCACTTGTATACTCAATACTCAACTTTATTGCACTCGTATACTCAATACTCAACTCTATTGCACTTGTATACTCAATACTCAACTTTATTGCACTTGTATACTCAATACTCAACTCTATTGCACTTGTCAACTCAATACTCGACTTTATTGCACTTGTATACTCAATACTCAACTCTATTGCACTTGTATACTCAATACTCAACTTTATTGCACTCGTATACTCAATACTCAACTTTATTGCACTTGTATACTCGATACTCAACTTTATGACACTTGTATACTCAATACTCAACTTTATTGCACTTGTATACTCAATACTCAACTTTATTGCACTTGTATACTCAATACTCAACTTTATTGCACTCGTATACTCAATACTCAACTTTATTGCACTTGTATACTCAATACTCAACTTTATTGCACTTGTATACTCAATACTCAACTTTATTGCACTCGTATACTCAATACTCAACTCTATTGCACTTGTATACTCAATACTCAACTTTATTGCACTTGTATACTCAATACTCAACTTTATTGCACTTCTATACTCAATACTCAACTTTATTGCACTCGTATACTCAATACTCAACTCTATTGCACTTGTATACTCAATACTCAACTTTATTGCACTTGTATACTCAATACTCAACTCTATTGCACTTGTCAACTCAATACTCGACTTTATTGCACTTGTATACTCAATACTCAACTCTATTGCACTTGTATACTCAATACTCAACTTTATTGCACTCGTATACTCAATACTCAACTTTATTGCACTTGTATACTCGATACTCAACTTTATGACACTTGTATACTCAATACTCAACTTTATTGCACTTGTATACTCAATACTCAACTTTATTGCACTTGTATACTCAATACTCAACTTTATTGCACTCGTATACTCAATACTCAACTTTATTGCACTTGTATACTCAATACTCAACTTTATTGCACTTGTATACTCAATACTCAACTTTATTGCACTTGTAAACTCAATACTCAACTTTATTGCACTTGTATACTCAATACTCAACTTTATTGCACTCGTATACTCAATACTCAACTCTATTGCACTTGTATACTCAATACTCAACTTTATTGCACTTGTATACTCAATACTCAACTTTATCGCACTTGTATACTCAATACTCAACTTTATTGCACTTGTATACTCAATACTCAACTTTATCGCACTTGTATACTCAATACTCAACTTTATTGCACTTGTATACTCAATACTCAACTTTATTGCACTTGTATACTCAATACTCAACTCTATTGCACTTGTATACTCAATACTCAACTCTATTGCACTTGTATACTCAATACTCAACTTTATTGCACTTGTATACTCAATACTCAACTCTATTGCACTTGTATACTCAATACTCAACTTTATTGCACTTGTATACTCAATACTCAACTTTATTGCACTTGTATACTCAATACTCGACTTTATTGCACTTGTATACTCAATACTCAACTCTATTGCACTTGTATACTCAATACTCAACTTTATTGCACTTGTATACTCAATACCCAACTTTATTGCACTTGTATACTCAATACTCAACTTTATTGCACTTGTATACTCAATACTCAACTCTATTGCACTTGTATACTCAATACTCAACTCTATTGCACTTGTTACTCAATACTCAACTTTATTGCACTTGTATACTCAATACTCAACTGTATTGCACTTGTAAACTCTATACTCAACTTTAATGCACTTGTATACTCAATACCCAACTTTATTGCACTTGTATACTCAATACTCAACTTTATTGCACTTGTATACTCAATACTCAACTCTATTGCACTTGTATACTCAATACTCAACTCTATTGCACTTGTATACTCAATACTCAACTTTATTGCACTTGTATACTCAATACTCAACTGTATTGCACTTGTAAACTCTATACTCAACTTCATTGCACTTGTATACTCAATACTCAACTTTATTGCACTTGTATACTCAATACTCAACTTTATTGCACTTGTATACTCAATACTCAACTCTATTGCACTTGTATACTCAATACTCAACTCTATTGCACTTGTATACTCAATACTCGACTTCATTGCACTTGTATACTCAATACCCAACTTTATTGCACTTGTATACTCAATACTCAACTTTATTGCACTTGTATACTCAATACTCAACTCTATTGCACTTGTATACTCAATACTCAACTCTATTGCACTTGTATACTCAATACTCAACTTTATTGCACTTGTATACTCAATACTCAACTGTATTGCACTTGTAAACTCTATACTCAACTTTAATGCACTTGTATACTCAATACTCAACTCTATTGCACTTGTATACTCAATACTCAACTTTATTGCACTTGTATACTCAATACCCAACTTTATTGCACTTGTATACTCAATACTCAACTTTATTGCACTTGTATACTCAATACTCAACTCTATTGCACTTGTATACTCAATACTCAACTTCATTGCACTTGTATACTCAATACTCAACTTTATTGCACTTGTATACTCAATACTCAACTTTATTGCACTTGTATACTCAATACTCAACTCTATTGCACTTGTATACTCAATACTCAACTCTATTGCACTTGTATACTCAATACTCGACTTTATTGCACTTGTATACTCAATACTCAACTCTATTGCACTTGTATACTCAATACTCAACTTCATTGCACTTGTATACTCAATACTCAACTTTATTGCACTTGTATACTCAATACTCAACTTTATTGCACTTGTATACTCAATACTCAACTTTATTGCACTTGTATACTCAATACTCAACTCTATTGCACTTGTATACTCAATACTCAACTTTATTGCACTTGTATACTCAATACTCAACTCTATTGCACTTGTATACTCAATACTCGACTTTATTGCACTTGTATACTCAATACTCAACTTTATTGCACTTGTATACTCAATACTCAACTCTATTGCACTTGTATACTCAATACTCGACTTTATTGCACTTGTATACTCAATACTCAACTTTATTGCACTTGTATACTCAATACTCAACTCTATTGCACTTGTATACTCAATACTCGACTTTATTGCACTTGTATACTCAATACTCAACTCTATTGCACTTGTATACTCAATACTCAACTTCATTGCACTTGTATACTCAATACTCAACTTTATTGCACTTGTATACTCAATACTCGACTTTATTGCACTTGTATACTCAATACTCAACTTCATTGCACTTGTACACTCAATACTCAACTTTATCGCACTTGTATACTCAATACTCAACTTTATTGCACTTGTATACTCAATACTCAACTCTATTGCACTTGTATACTCAATACTCGACTTTATTGCACTTGTATACTCAATACTCAACTCTATTGCACTTGTATACTCAATACTCAACTTCATTGCACTTGTATACTCAATACTCAACTTTATTGCACTTGTATACTCAATACTCAACTCTATTGCACTTGTATACTCAATACTCAACTTCATTGCACTTGTATACTCAATACTCAACTTTATTGCACTTGTATACTCAATACTCGACTTTATTGCACTTGTATACTCAATACTCAACCTCATTGCACTTGTACACTCAATACTCAACTTTATCGCACTTGTATACTCAATACTCGACTTTATTGCACTTGTATACTCAATACTCAACTTTATTGCACTTGTATACTCAATACTCAACTTTATTGCACTTGAATACTCAATACTCAACTTTATTGCACTTGTATACTCAATACTCAACTTCATTGCACTTGTATACTCAATACTCAACTTTATTGCACTTGTATACTCAATACTCAACTTTATTGCACTTGTATACTCAATACTCAACTTTATTGCACTTGTAAACTCAATACTCAACTTTATGGCACTTGTATACTCAATACTCAACTTTAATGCACTTGTATACTCAATACTCAACTTCATTGCACTTGTATACTCAATACTCAACTTTATTGCACTTGTATACTCAATACTCAACTTTATTGCACTTGTATACTCAATACTCAACTTTATTGCACTTGTATACTCAATACTCAACTTTATTGCACTTGTATACTCAATACTCAACTTTATTGCACTTGTATACTCAATACTCAACTTTATTGCACTTGTATACTCAATACTCAACTTCATTGCACTTGTATACTCAATACTCAACTTTATTGCACTTGTATACTCAATACTCAACTTTATTGCACTTGTATACTCAATACTCAACTTTATTGCACTTGTATACTCAATACTCAACTTTATTGCACTTGTATAATCAATACTCAACTTTATTGCACTTGTATACTCAATACTCAACTTCATTGCACTTGTATACTCAATACTCAACTTTATTGCACTTGTATACTCAATACTCAACTTAATTGCACTTGTAAACTCAATACTCAACTTTATTGCACTTGTATACTCAATACTCAACTTTATTGCACTTGTAAACTCAATACTCAACTTTATTGCACTTGTATACTCAATACTCAACTTTATTGCACTCGTATACTCAATACTCAACTTTATGGCACTTGTAAACTCAATACTCAACTTTATTGCACTTGTATACTCAATACTCAACTTTATTGCACTTGTATACTCAATACTCAACTCTATTGCACTTGTAAACTCAATACTCAACTTTATGGCACTTGTATACTCAATACTCAACTTTATTGCACTTGTAAACTCAATACTCAACTTTATTGCACTCGTATACTCAATACTCAACTCTATTGCACTTGTAAACTCAATACTCAACTTTATGGCACTTGTAAACTCAATACTCAACTTTATTGCACTTGTATACTCAATACTCAACTTTATTGCACTCGTATACTCAATACTCAACTTTATTGCACTTGTAAACTCAATACTCAACTTTATGGCACTTGTATACTCAATACTCAACTTTATTGCACTTGTATACTCAATACTCAACTTTATTGCACTTGTATACTCAATACTCAACTTTATTGCACTTGTATACTCAATACTCAACTTTATTGCACTTGTATACTCAATACTCAACTTTATTGCACTTGTATACTCAATACTCAACTTTATTGCACTTGTAAACTCAATACACAACTTTATTGCACTTGTATACTCAATACTCAACTTTATTGCACTTGTATACTCAATACTCAACTTTATTGCACTTGTAAACTCAATACTCAACTTTATTGCACTTGTATACTCAATACACAACTCTATTGCACTTGTATACTCAATACTCAACTTTATTGCACTTGTATACTCAATACTCAACTTTATTGCACTCGTATACTCAATACTCAACTCTATTGCACTTGTATACTCAATACTCAACTTTATTGCACTTGTAAACTCAATACTCAACTTTATTGCACTTGTAAACTCAATACTCAACTTTATGGCACTTGTATACTCAATACTCAACTTTATTGCACTTGTATACTCAATACTCAACTTTATTGCACTTGTATACTCAATACTCAACTTTATTGCACTTGTATACTCAATACTCAACTTCATTGCACTTGTATACTCAATACTCAACTTTATTGCACTTGTATACTCAATACTCAACTTAATTGCACTTGTAAACTCAATACTCAACTTTATTGCACTCGTATACTCAATACTCAACTCTATTGCACTTGTAAACTCAATACTCAACTTTATGGCACTTGAAAACTCAATACTCAACTTTATTGCACTTGTATACTCAATACTCAACTTTATTGCACTCGTATACTCAATACTCAACTTTATTGCACTTGTAAACTCAATACTCAACTTTATGGCACTTGTATACTCAATACTCAACTTTATTGCACTTGTATACTCAATTCTCAACTTTATTGCACTTGTATACTCAATACTCAACTTTATGGCACTTGTATACTCAATACTCAACTTAATTGCACTTGTATACTCAATACTCAACTTTATTGCACTTGTAAACTCAATACTCAACTTTATTGCACTTGTAAACTCAATACTCAACTTTATTGCACTTGTAAACTCAATACTCAACTTTATGGCACTTGTATACTCAATACTCAACTTTATTGCACTTGTATACTCAATACTCAACTTTATTGCACTTGTATACTCAATACTCAACTTTATTGCACTTGTATACTCAATACTCAACTGTGTTGCACTCGTATACTCAATACTCAACTTTATTGCACTTGTATACTCAATACTCAACTTTATGGCACTTGTATACTCAATACTCAACTTTATTGCACTTGTATACTCAATACTCAACTTAATTGCACTTGTAAACTCAATACTCAACTTTATTGCACTTGTATACTCAATACTCAACTTTATTGCACTTGTAAACTCAATACTCAACTTTATTGCACTTGTATACTCAATACTCAACTCTATTGCACTTGTAAACTCAATACTCAACTTTATGGCACTTGTAAACTCAATACTCAACTTTATTGCACTTGTATACTCAATACTCAACTTTATTGCACTCGTATACTCAATACTCAACTTTATTGCACTTGTATACTCAATACTCAACTCTATTGCACTTGTAAACTCAATACTCAACTTTATGGCACTTGTATACTCAATACTCAACTTTATTGCACTTGTATACTCAATACTCAACTTTATTGCACTTGTATACTCAATACTCAACTTTATGGCACTTGTATACTCAATACTCAACTTAATTGCACTTGTATACTCAATACTCAACTTTATTGCACTTGTAAACTCAATACTCAACTTTATTGCACTTGTAAACTCAATACACAACTTTATTGCACTTGTATACTCAATACTCAACTTTATTGCACTTGTATACTCAATACTCAACTTTATTGCACTTGTATACTCAATACTCAACTTTATTGCACTTGTATACTCAATACTCAACTTTATTGCACTTGTATACTCAATACTCAACTTTATTGCACTTGTAAACTCAATACACAACTTTATTGCACTTGTATACTCAATACTCAACTTTATTGCACTTGTAAACTCAATACTCAACTTTATTGCACTTGTATACTCAATACTCAACTTTATTGCACTTGTAAACTCAATACTCAACTCTATTGCACTTGTATACTCAATACTCAACTTTATTGCACTTGTATACTCAATACTCAACTCTATTGCACTTGTATACTCAATACTCAACTTTATTGCACTTGTAAACTCAATACTCAACTTTATTGCACTTGTAAACTCAATACTCAACTTTATGGCACTTGTATACTCAATACTCAACTTTATTGCACTTGTATACTCAATACTCAACTTTATTGCACTTGTATACTCAATACTCAACTTTATTGCACTTGTATACTCAATACTCAACTTCATTGCACTTGTATACTCAATACTCAACTTTATTGCACTTGTATTCTCAATACTCAACTTAATTGCACTTGTAAACTCAATACTCAACTTTATTGCACTTGTATACTCAATACTCAACTTTATTGCACTTGTAAACTCAATACTCAACTTTATTGCACTTGTATACTCAATACTCAACTTTATTGCACTCGTATACTCAATACTCAACTTTATGGCACTTGTAAACTCAATACTCAACTTTATTGCACTTGTATACTCAATACTCAACTTTATTGCACTTGTATACTCAATACTCAACTCTATTGCACTTGTAAACTCAATACTCAACTTTATGGCACTTGTAAACTCAATACTCAACTTTATTGCACTTGTAAACTCAATACTCAACTTTATTGCACTCGTATACTCAATACTCAACTCTATTGCACTTGTAAACTCAATACTCAACTTTATGGCACTTGTAAACTCAATACTCAACTTTATTGCACTTGTATACTCAATACTCAACTTTATTGCACTCGTATACTCAATACTCAACTTTATTGCACTAGTAAACTCAATACTCAACTTTATGGCACTTGTATACTCAATACTCAACTTTATTGCACTTGTATACTCAATACTCAACTTTATTGCACTTGTATACTCAATACTCAACTTTATTGCACTTGTATACTCAATACTCAACTTTATTGCACTTGTATACTCAATACTCAACTTTATTGCACTTGTATACTCAATACTCGACTCTATTGCACTTGTATACTCAATACTCGACTGTATTGCACTTGTATACTCAATACTCAACTTTATTGCACTCGTATACTCAATACTCAACTTTATTGCACTCGTATACTCAATACTCAACTTTATTGCACTTGTATACTCAATACTCAACTTTATTGCACTTGTATACTCAATACTCAACTGTATTGCACTTGTATACTCAATACTCAACTTCATTGCACTTGTATACTCAATACTCAACTTCATTGCACTTGTAAACTCAATACTCAACTTTATTGCACTTGTATACTCAATACTCAACTCTATTGCACTTGTATACTCAATACTCGACTGTATTGCACTTGTATACTCAATACTCAACTCTATTGCACTTGTATACTCAATACTCGACTGTATTGCACTTGTATACTCAATACTCAACTCTATTGCACTTGTATACTCAATACTCAACATTATTGCACTTGTATACTCAATACTCAACTGTATTGCACTTGTATACTCAATACTCAACTTTAATGCACTTGTATACTCAATACTCGACTGTATTGCACTTGTATACTCAATACTCAACTTTATTGCACTCGTATACTCAATACTCGACTCTATTGCACTTGTAAACTCAATACTCAACTCTATTGCACTTGTATACTCAATACTCAACTTCATTGCACTTGTATACTCAATACTCAACTGTATTGCACTTGTATACTCAATACTCAACTCTATTGCACTTGTATACTCAATACTCGACTGTATTGCACTTGTATACTCAATACTCAACTCTATTGCACTTGTATACTCAATACTCAACATTATTGCACTTGTATACTCAATACTCAACTGTATTGCACTTGTATACTCAATACTCAACTTTAATGCACTTGTATACTCAATACTCGACTGTATTGCACTTGTATACTCAATACTCAACTTTATTGCACTCGTATACTCAATACTCGACTCTATTGCACTTGTAAACTCAATACTCAACTCTATTGCACTTGTATACTCAATACTCAACTTCATTGCACTTGTATACTCAATACTCAACTTTATTGCACTTGTATACTCAATACTCGACTGTATTGCACTTGTATACTCAATACTCGACTGTATTGCACTTGTATACTCAATACTCAACTTCATTGCACTTGTAAACTCAATACTCAACTTTATTGCACTTGTATACTCAATACTCAACTCTATTGCACTTGTATACTCAATACTCGACTGTATTGCACTTGTATACTCAATACTCAACTCTATTGCACTTGTATACTCAATACTCGACTCTATTGCACTTGTATACTCAATACTCAACTCTATTGCACTTGTATACTCAATACTCAACTTTATTGCACTTGTATACTCAATACTCGACTGTATTGCACTTGTATACTCAATACTCGACTGTATTGCACTTGTATACTCAATACTCAACTTCATTGCACTTGTAAACTCAATACTCAACTTTATTGCACTTGTATACTCAATACTCAACTCTATTGCACTTGTATACTCAATACTCGACTTCATTGCACTTGTATACTCAATACTCAACTTTATTGCACTTGTATACTCAATACTCGACTCTATTGCACTTGTATACTCAATACTCAACTTTATTGCACTTGTATACTCAATACTCAACTTTATTGCACTCGTATACTCAATACTCAACTCTATTGCACTTGTATACTCAATACTCAACTTTAATGCACTTGTATACTCAATACTCGACTTTATTGCACTTGTATACTCAATACTCAACTGTATTGCACTTGTATACTCAATACTCAACTTCATTGCACTTGTATACTCAATACTCGACTGTATTGCACTTGTATACTCAATACTCGACTGTATTGCACTTGTATACTCAATACTCAACTCTATTGCACTTGTATACTCAATACTCGACTGTATTGCACTTGTATACTCAATACTCAACTTTATTGCACTCGTATACTCAATACTCAACTTTATTGCACTCGTATACTCAATACTCAACTTTATTGCACTTGTATACTCAATACTCAACTTTATTGCACTTGTATACTCAATACTCAACTGTATTGCACTTGTATACTCAATACTCAACTTCATTGCACTTGTATACTCAATACTCAACTTCATTGCACTTGTAAACTCAATACTCAACTTTATTGCACTTGTATACTCAATACTCAACTCTATTGCACTTGTATACTCAATACTCGACTGTATTGCACTTGTATACTCAATACTCAACTCTATTGCACTTGTATACTCAATACTCGACTGTATTGCACTTGTATACTCAATACTCAACTCTATTGCACTTGTATACTCAATACTCGACTGTATTGCACTTGTATACTCAATACTCGACTCTATTGCACTTGTATACTCAATACTCAACTCTATTGCACTTGTATACTCAATACTCAACTTTATTGCACTTGTATACTCAATACTCGACTGTATTGCACTTGTATACTCAATACTCGACTGTATTGCACTTGTATACTCAATACTCAACTTCATTGCACTTGTAAACTCAATACTCAACTTTATTGCACTTGTATACTCAATACTCAACTCTATTGCACTTGTATACTCAATACTCGACTGTATTACACTTGTATACTCAATACTCAACTTTATTGCACTCGTATACTCAATACTCAACTCTATTGCACTTGTATACTCAATACTCAACTTTAATGCACTTGTATACTCAATACTCAACTTTATTGCACTTGTATACTCAATACTCGACTGTATTGCACTTGTATACTCAATACTCAACTCTATTGCACTTGTATACTCAATACTCGACTCTATTGCACTTGTATACTCAATACTCAACTCTATTGCACTTGTATACTCAATACTCAACTTTATTGCACTTGTATACTCAATACTCGACTGTATTGCACTTGTATACTCAATACTCAACTTTATTGCACTCGTATACTCAATACTCAACTTTATTGCACTCGTATACTCAATACTCAACTTTATTGCACTTGTATACTCAATACTCAACTTTATTGCACTTGTATACTCAATACTCAACTGTATTGCACTTGTATACTCAATACTCAACTTCATTGCACTTGTATACTCAATACTCAACTTCATTGCACTTGTAAACTCAATACTCAACTTTATTGCACTTGTATACTCAATACTCAACTCTATTGCACTTGTATACCCAATACTCGACTGTATTGCACTTGTATACTCAATACTCAACTCTATTGCACTTGTATACTCAATACTCAACTTTATTGCACTTGTATACTCAATACTCAACTTTATTGCACTTGTATACTCAATACTCAACTTTATTGCACTTGTATACTCAATACTCAACTTTATTGCACTTGTATACTCAATACTCGACTCTATTGCACTTGTATACTCAATACTCGACTGTATTGCACTTGTATACTCAATACTCAACTCTATTGCACTTGTATACTCAATACTCGACTGTATTGCACTTGTATACTCAATACTCAACTTTATTGCACTTGTATACTCAATACTCAACTTTATTGCACTTGTATACTCAATACTCAACTCTATTGCACTTGTATACCCAATACTCGACTGTATTGCACTTGTATACTCAATACTCAACTCTATTGCACTTGTATACTCAATACTCGACTGTATTGCACTTGTATACTCAATACTCAACTCTATTGCACTTGTATACTCAATACTCGACTGTATTGCACTTGTATACTCAATACTCAACTCTATTGCACTTGTATACTCAATACTCGACTGTATTGCACTTGTATACTCAATACTCGACTGTATTGCACTTGTATACTCAATACTCAACTTTATTGCACTTGTATACTCAATACTCGACTGTATTGCACTTGTATACTCAATACTCGACTGTATTGCACTTGTATACTCAATACTCAACTTTATTGCACTCGTATACTCAATACTCAACTTTATTGCACTCGTATACTCAATACTCAACTCTATTGCACTTGTATACTCAATACTCGACTCTATTGCACTTGTATACTCAATACTCAACTCTATTGCACTTGTATACTCAATACTCGACTGTATTGCACTTGTATACTCAATACTCGACTGTATTGCACTTGTATACTCAATACTCAACTTTATTGCACTTGTATACTCAATACTCGACTGTATTGCACTTGTATACTCAATACTCAACTTTATTGCACTCGTATACTCAATACTCAACTTTATTGCACTTGTATACTCAATACTCAACTCTATTGCACTTGTATACTCAATACTCGACTCTATTGCACTTGTATACTCAATACTCAACTCTATTGCACTTGTATACTCAATACTCAACTTTATTGCACTTGTATACTCAATACTCAACTTTATTGCACTCGTATACTCAATACTCAACTTTATTGCACTTGTATACTCAATACTCAACTCTATTGCACTTGTATACTCAATACTCAAC
Source organism: Brachyptera risi (assembly GCA_964007535.1). Classification (NCBI taxonomy): domain Eukaryota; kingdom Metazoa; phylum Arthropoda; class Insecta; order Plecoptera; family Taeniopterygidae; genus Brachyptera; species Brachyptera risi. The sequence goes on along the minus strand of OZ023338.1, from coordinate 22,709,903 downwards.
TTTATTGCACTCGTATACTCAATACTCAACTTTATTGCACTTGTATACTCAATACTCAACTCTATTGCACTTGTATACTCAATACTCGACTCTATTGCACTTGTATACTCAATACTCAACTCTATTGCACTTGTATACTCAATACTCGACTGTATTGCACTTGTATACTCAATACTCAACTTTATTGCACTCGTATACTCAATACTCAACTTTATTGCACTTGTATACTCAATACTCAACTCTATTGCACTTGTATACTCAATACTCGACTCTATTGCACTTGTATACTCAATACTCAACTCTATTGCACTTGTATACTCAATACTCAACTTTATTGCACTTGTATACTCAATACTCAACTCTATTGCACTTGTATACTCAATACTCAACTTTATTGCACTTGTATACTCAATACTCGACTTTATTGCACTTGTAGACTCAATACTCGACTTTATTGCACTCGTATACTCAATACTCGACTGTATTGCACTTGTATACTCAATACTCGACTGTATTGCACTTGTATACTCAATACTCGACTGTATTGCACTTGTATACTCAATACTCAACTTTATTGCACTTGTATACTCAATACTCAACTGTATTGCACTTGTATACTCAATACTCAACTCTATTGCACTTGTATACTCAATACTCGACTGTATTGCACTTGTATACTCAATACTCAACTTTATTGCACTTGTATACTCAATACTCAACTTTATTGCACTTGTATACTCAATACTCAACTCTATTGCACTTGTATACTCAATACTCAACTTTATTGCACTTGTATACTCAATACTCAACTTTATTGCACTTGTATACTCAATACTCAACTTTATTGCACTTGTATACTCAATACTCGACTCTATTGCACTTGTATACTCAATACTCGACTGTATTGCACTTGTATACTCAATACTCAACTCTATTGCACTTGTATACTCAATACTCAACTTTATTGCACTTGTATACTCAATACTCAACTCTATTGCACTTGTATACTCAATACTCAACTTTATTGCACTTGTATACTCAATACTCAACTTTATTGCACTTGTATACTCAATACTCAACTTTATTGCACTTGTTTACTCAATACTCAACTTTATTGCACTTGTATACTCAATACTCAACTTTATTGCACTTGTATACTCAATACTCAACTTTATTGCACTTGTATACTCAATACTCGACTGTATTGCACTTGTATACTCAATACTCAACTTCATTGCACTTGTATACTCAATACTCGACTTTATTGCACTTGTATACTCAATACTCAACTCTATTGCACTTGTATACTCAATACTCAACTTTATTGCACTTGTAAACTCAATACTCAACTCTATTGCACTTGTATACTCAATACTCAACTTTATTGCACTTGTATACTCAATACTCAACTCTATTGCACTTGTATACTCAATACTCAACTTTATTGCACTTGTTTACTCAATACTCAACTCTATTGCACTTGTATACTCAATACTCAACTCTATTGCACTTGTATACTCAATACTCAACTCTATTGCACTTGTATACTCAATACTCGACTGTATTGCACTTGTATACTCAATACTCAACTTCATTGCACTTGTATACTCAATACTCAACTTCATTGCACTTGTATACTCAATACTCGACTTTAGTGCACTTGTATACTCAATACTCAACTTCATTGCACTTGTATACTCAATACTCGACTTTATTGCACTTGTATACTCAATACTCAACTTCATTGCACTTGTATACTCAATACTCAACTTCATTGCACTTGTATACTCAATACTCGACTTTAGTGCACTTGTATACTCAATACTCAACTTCATTGCACTTGTATACTCAATACTCAACTTTATTGCACTCGTATACTCAATACTCAACTTTATTGCACTCGTATACTCAATACTCAACTTTATTGCACTTGTATACTCAATACTCAACTCTATTGCACTTGTATACTCAATACTCAACTTTATTGCACTCGTATACTCAATACTCAACTCTATTGCACTTGTATACTCAATACTCAACTTTATTGCACTTGTATACTCAATACTCAACTTTATTGCACTCGTATACTCAATACTCAACTTTATTGCACTTGTATACTCAATACTCAACTTCATTGCACTTGTATACTCAATACTCAACTTTATTGCACTTGTATACTCAATACTCAACTCTATTGCACTTGTATACTCAATACTCGACTTTAGTGCACTTGTATACTCAATACTCAACTTCATTGCACTTGTATACTCAATACTCAACTCTATTGCACTTGTATACTCAATACTCAACTTTATCGCACTTGTATACTCAATACTCAACTGTATTGCACTTGTATACTCAATACTCATCTCTATTGCACTTGTATACTCAATACTCAACTTCATTGCACTTGTATACTCAATACTCAACTTCATTGCACTTGTATACTCAATACTCGACTTTATTGCACTTGTATACTCAATACTCAACTCTATTGCACTTGTATACTCAATACTCAACTCTATTGCACTTGTATACTCAATACTCAACTCTATTGCACTTGTATACTCAATACTCGACTTTAGTGCACTTGTATACTCAATACTCAACTTCATTGCACTTGTATACTCAATACTCAACTTTATTGCACTTGTATACTCAATACTCAACTTTATTGCACTTGTATACTCAATACTCAACTGTATTGCACTTGTATACTCAATACTCAACTTTATTGCACTTGTATACTCAATATTCAACTTTATTGCACTTGTATACTCAATACTCAACTGTATTGCACTTGTATACTCAATACTCAACTTTATTGCACTTGTATACTCAATACTCAACTTTATTGCACTTGTATACTCAATACTCAACTGTATTGCACTTGTATACTCAATACTCAACTTCATTGCACTTGTATACTCAATACTCAACTTTATTGCACTTGTATACTCAATACTCGACTTTATTGCACTTGTATACTCAATACTCAACTTTATTGCACTTGTATACTCAATACTCAACTCTATTGCACTTGTATACTCAATACTCAACTTTATTGCACTTGTATACTCAATACTCAACTTTATTGCACTCGTATACTCAATACTCAACTTTATTGCACTTGTATACTCAATACTCAACTTTATTGCACTCGTATACTCAATACTCAACTTTATTGCACTTGTATACTCAATACTCAACTTCATTGCACTTGTATACTCAATACTCAACTCTATTGCACTTGTATACTCAATACTCAACTTTATTGCACTCGTATACTCAATACTCAACTTTATTGCACTCGTATACTCAATACTCAACTTTATTGCACTTGTATACTCAATACTCAACTCTATTGCACTTGTATACTCAATACTCAACTTTATTGCACTCGTATACTCAATACTCAACTCTATTGCACTTGTATACTCAATACTCAACTTTATTGCACTTGTATACTCAATACTCAACTTTATTGCACTTGTATACTCAATACTCAACTTTATTGCACTCGTATACTCAATACTCAACTCTATTGCACTTGTATACTCAATACTCAACTTTATTGCACTTGTATACTCAATACTCAACTCTATTGCACTTGTCAACTCAATACTCGACTTTATTGCACTTGTATACTCAATACTCAACTCTATTGCACTTGTATACTCAATACTCAACTTTATTGCACTCGTATACTCAATACTCAACTTTATTGCACTTGTATACTCGATACTCAACTTTATGACACTTGTATACTCAATACTCAACTTTATTGCACTTGTATACTCAATACTCAACTTTATTGCACTTGTATACTCAATACTCAACTTTATTGCACTCGTATACTCAATACTCAACTTTATTGCACTTGTATACTCAATACTCAACTTTATTGCACTTGTATACTCAATACTCAACTTTATTGCACTCGTATACTCAATACTCAACTCTATTGCACTTGTATACTCAATACTCAACTTTATTGCACTTGTATACTCAATACTCAACTTTATTGCACTTCTATACTCAATACTCAACTTTATTGCACTCGTATACTCAATACTCAACTCTATTGCACTTGTATACTCAATACTCAACTTTATTGCACTTGTATACTCAATACTCAACTCTATTGCACTTGTCAACTCAATACTCGACTTTATTGCACTTGTATACTCAATACTCAACTCTATTGCACTTGTATACTCAATACTCAACTTTATTGCACTCGTATACTCAATACTCAACTTTATTGCACTTGTATACTCGATACTCAACTTTATGACACTTGTATACTCAATACTCAACTTTATTGCACTTGTATACTCAATACTCAACTTTATTGCACTTGTATACTCAATACTCAACTTTATTGCACTCGTATACTCAATACTCAACTTTATTGCACTTGTATACTCAATACTCAACTTTATTGCACTTGTATACTCAATACTCAACTTTATTGCACTTGTAAACTCAATACTCAACTTTATTGCACTTGTATACTCAATACTCAACTTTATTGCACTCGTATACTCAATACTCAACTCTATTGCACTTGTATACTCAATACTCAACTTTATTGCACTTGTATACTCAATACTCAACTTTATCGCACTTGTATACTCAATACTCAACTTTATTGCACTTGTATACTCAATACTCAACTTTATCGCACTTGTATACTCAATACTCAACTTTATTGCACTTGTATACTCAATACTCAACTTTATTGCACTTGTATACTCAATACTCAACTCTATTGCACTTGTATACTCAATACTCAACTCTATTGCACTTGTATACTCAATACTCAACTTTATTGCACTTGTATACTCAATACTCAACTCTATTGCACTTGTATACTCAATACTCAACTTTATTGCACTTGTATACTCAATACTCAACTTTATTGCACTTGTATACTCAATACTCGACTTTATTGCACTTGTATACTCAATACTCAACTCTATTGCACTTGTATACTCAATACTCAACTTTATTGCACTTGTATACTCAATACTCAACTTAATTGCACTTGTATACTCAATACTCAACTTTATTGCACTTGTATACTCAATACTCAACTTTATTGCACTCGTATACTCAATACTCAACTTTATTGCACTTGTATACTCAATACTCAACTCTATTGCACTTGTATACTCAATACTCAACTTTATTGCACTCGTATACTCAATACTCAACTTTATTGCACTTGTATACTCAATACTCAACTTTATTGCACTTGTATACTCAATACTCAACTTTATTGCACTCGTATACTCAATACTCAACTTTATTGCACTTGTATACTCAATACTCAACTTTATTGCACTTGTATACTCAATACTCAACTTCATTGCACTTGTATACTCAATACTCAACTTCATTGCACTCGTATACTCAATACTCAACTCTATTGCACTTGTATACTCAATACTCAACTCTATTGCACTTGTATACTCAATACTCAACTCTATTGCACTTGTATACTCAATACTCAACTTTATTGCACTTGTATACTCAATACTCAACTTTATTGCACTTGTATACTCAATACTCAACTTCATTGCACTTGTATACTCAATACTCAACTTTATTGCACTTGTATACTCAATACTCAACTTTATTGCACTTGTATACTCAATACTCAACTTCATTGCACTTGTATACTCAATACTCAACTTTATTGCACTCGTATACTCAATACTCAACTCTATTGCACTTGTATACTCAATACTCAACTCTATTGCACTTGTATACTCAATACTCAACTCTATTGCACTTGTATACTCAATACTCAACTTTATTGCACTTGTATACTCAATACTCAACTTTATTGCACTTGTATACTCAATACTCAACTTTATTGCACTCGTATACTCAATACTCAACTTTATTGCACTTGTATACTCAATACTCAACTTTATTGCACTCGTATACTCAATACTCAACTTTATTGCACTTGTATACTCAATACTCAACTCTATTGCACTTGTATACTCAATACTCAACTGTATTGCACTTGTATACTCAATACTCAACTTTATTGCACTTGAATACTCAATACTCAACTTTATTGCACTCGTATACTCAATACTCAACTTTATTGCACTTGTATACTCAATACTCAACTCTATTGCACTTGTATACTCAATACTCAACTGTATTGCACTTGTATACTCAATACTCAACTTTATTGCACTTGTATACCCAATACTCAACTTTATTGCACTTGTATACTCAATACTCAACTTTTATGCACTCGTATACTCAATACTCAACTTTATTGCACTTGTATACTCAATACTCGACTTCATTGCACTTGTATACTCAATACTCAACTTTATTGCACTTGTATACTCAATACTCAACTGTATTGCACTTGTACACTCAATACTCAACTTTATTGCACTTGTATACTCAATACTCAACTTTATTGCACTTGTATACTCAATACTCAACTTTATTGCACTTGTAAACTCAATACTCAACTTTATCGCACTTGTATACTCAATACTCAACTTTATCGCACTTGTATACTCAATACTCAACTTTATTGCACTTGTAAACTCAATACTCAACTTTATCGCACTTGTATACTCAATACTCAACTTTATTGCACTTGTATACTCAATACTCGACTTTATTGCACTTGTATACTCAATACTCGACTCTATTGCACTCGTATACTCAATACTCAACTTTATTGCACTTGTATACTCAATACTCGACTTTATTGCACTTGTATACTCAATACTCAACTCTATTGCACTCGTATACTCAATACTCAACTTTATTGCACTTGTATACTCAATACTCGACTCTATTGCACTTGTAAACTCAATACTCAACTTTATTGCACTTGTATACTCAATACTCAACTTTATTGCACTTGTATACTCAATACTAAACTTTATTGCACTTGTATACTCAATACTCAACTTGATTGCACTTGTATACTCAATACTCAACTCTATTGCACTCGTATACTCAATACTCAACTTTATTGCACTTGTATACTCAATACTCAACTTTATTGCACTTGTATACTCAATACTCAACTTTATTGCACTTGTATACTCAATACTCAACTTTATTGCACTTGTATACTCAATACTCAACTTTATTGCACTTGTATACTCAATACTCAACTTTATTGCACTTGTATACTCAATACTCAACTGTATTGCACTTGTATACTCAATACTCAACTTTATTGCACTCGTATACTCAATACTCAACTTTATTGCACTTGTATACTCAATACTCAACTTTATTGCACTTGTATACTCAATACTCAACTTTATTGCACTTGTATACTCAATACTCAACTTTATTGCACTTGTATACTCAATACTCGACTTTATTGCACTTGTATACTCAATACTCAACTTTATTGCACTTGTATACTCAATACTCGACTTTATTGCACTTGTATACTCAATACTCAACTTTATTGCACTTGTATACTCAATACTCAACTTTATTGCACTTGTATACTCAATACTCAACTTTATTGCACTTGTATACTCAATACTCGACTTTATTGCACTTGTATACTCAATACTCAACTTTATTGCACTTGTATACTCAATACTCAACTTTATTGCACTTGTATACTCAATACTCAACTTTATTGCACTTGTATACTCAATACTCGACTTTATTGCACTTGTATACTCAATACTCAACTCTATTGCACTTGTATACTCAATACTCAACTTTATTGCACTCGTATACTCAATACTCAACTCTATTGCACTTGTATACTCAATACTCAACTTTATTGCACTTGTATACTCAATACTCAACTTTATTGCACTCGTATACTCAATACTCAACTTTATTGCACTTGTATACTCAATACTCAACTTCATTGCACTTGTATACTCAATACTCAACTTTATTGCACTTGTATACTCAATACTCAACTCTATTGCACTTGTATACTCAATACTCGACTTTAGTGCACTTGTATACTCAATACTCAACTTCATTGCACTTGTATACTCAATACTCAACTCTATTGCACTTGTATACTCAATACTCAACTTTATCGCACTTGTATACTCAATACTCAACTGTATTGCACTTGTATACTCAATACTCAACTCTATTGCACTTGTATACTCAATACTCAACTTCATTGCACTTGTATACTCAATACTCAACTTCATTGCACTTGTATACTCAATACTCGACTTTATTGCACTTGTATACTCAATACTCAACTCTATTGCACTTGTATACTCAATACTCAACTCTATTGCACTTGTATACTCAATACTCAACTCTATTGCACTTGTATACTCAATACTCGACTTTAGTGCACTTGTATACTCAATACTCAACTTCATTGCACTTGTATACTCAATACTCAACTTTATTGCACTTGTATACTCAATACTCAACTTTATTGCACTTGTATACTCAATACTCAACTGTATTGCACTTGTATACTCAATACTCAACTTTATTGCACTTGTATACTCAATACTCAACTTTATTGCACTTGTATACTCAATACTCAACTGTATTGCACTTGTATACTCAATACTCAACTTTATTGCACTTGTATACTCAATACTCAACTTTATTGCACTTGTATACTCAATACTCAACTGTATTGCACTTGTATACTCAATACTCAACTTCATTGCACTTGTATACTCAATACTCAACTTTATTGCACTTGTATACTCAATACTCGACTTTATTGCACTTGTATACTCAATACTCAACTTTATTGCACTTGTATACTCAATACTCAACTCTATTGCACTTGTATACTCAATACTCAACTTTATTGCAGTTGTATACTCAATACTCAACTTTATTGCACTCGTATACTCAATATTCAACTTTATTGCACTTGTATACTCAATACTCAACTTTATTGCACTCGTATACTCAATACTCAACTTTATTGCACTTGTATACTCAATACTCAACTTCATTGCACTTGTATACTCAATACTCAACTCTATTGCACTTGTATACTCAATACTCAACTTTATTGCACTCGTATACTCAATACTCAACTTTATTGCACTCGTATACTCAATACTCAACTTTATTGCACTTGTATACTCAATACTCAACTCTATTGCACTTGTATACTCAATACTCAACTTTATTGCACTCGTATACTCAATACTCAACTCTATTGCACTTGTATACTCAATACTCAACTTTATTGCACTTGTATACTCAATACTCAACTTTATTGCACTTGTATACTCAATACTCAACTTTATTGCACTCGTATACTCAATACTCAACTCTATTGCACTTGTATACTCAATACTCAACTTTATTGCACTTGTATACTCAATACTCAACTCTATTGCACTTGTCAACTCAATACTCGACTTTATTGCACTTGTATACTCAATACTCAACTCTATTGCACTTGTATACTCAATACTCAACTTTATTGCACTCGTATACTCAATACTCAACTTTATTGCACTTGTATACTCGATACTCAACTTTATGACACTTGTATACTCAATACTCAACTTTATTGCACTTGTATACTCAATACTCAACTTTATTGCACTTGTATACTCAATACTCAACTTTATTGCACTCGTATACTCAATACTCAACTTTATTGCACTTGTATACTCAATACTCAACTTTATTGCACTTGTATACTCAATACTCAACTTTATTGCACTCGTATACTCAATACTCAACTCTATTGCACTTGTATACTCAATACTCAACTTTATTGCACTTGTATACTCAATACTCAACTTTATTGCACTTGTATACTCAATACTCAACTTTATTGCACTCGTATACTCAATACTCAACTCTATTGCACTTGTATACTCAATACTCAACTTTATTGCACTTGTATACTCAATACTCAACTCTATTGCACTTGTCAACTCAATACTCGACTTTATTGCACTTGTATACTCAATACTCAACTCTATTGCACTTGTATACTCAATACTCAACTTTATTGCACTCGTATACTCAATACTCAACTTTATTGCACTTGTATACTCGATACTCAACTTTATGACACTTGTATACTCAATACTCAACTTTATTGCACTTGTATACTCAATACTCAACTTTATTGCACTTGTATACTCAATACTCAACTTTATTGCACTCGTATACTCAATACTCAACTTTATTGCACTTGTATACTCAATACTCAACTTTATTGCACTTGTATACTCAATACTCAACTTTATTGCACTTGTAAACTCAATACTCAACTTTATTGCACTTGTATACTCAATACTCAACTTTATTGCACTCGTATACTCAATACTCAACTCTATTGCACTTGTATACTCAATACTCAACTTTATTGCACTTGTATACTCAATACTCAACTTTATCGCACTTGTATACTCAATACTCAACTTTATTGCACTTGTATACTCAATACTCAACTTTATCGCACTTGTATACTCAATACTCAACTTTATTGCACTTGTATACTCAATACTCAACTTTATTGCACTTGTATACTCAATACTCAACTCTATTGCACTTGTATACTCAATACTCAACTCTATTGCACTTGTATACTCAATACTCAACTTTATTGCACTTGTATACTCAATACTCAACTCTATTGCACTTGTATACTCAATACTCAACTTTATTGCACTTGTATACTCAATACTCAACTTTATTGCACTTGTATACTCAATACTCGACTTTATTGCACTTGTATACTCAATACTCAACTCTATTGCACTTGTATACTCAATACTCAACTTTATTGCACTTGTATACTCAATACTCAACTTTATTGCACTTGTATACTCAATACTCAACTTTATTGCACTTGTATACTCAATACTCAACTTTATTGCACTCGTATACTCAATACTCAACTTTATTGCACTTGTATACTCAATACTCAACTCTATTGCACTTGTATACTCAATACTCAACTTTATTGCACTCGTATACTCAATACTCAACTTTATTGCACTTGTATACTCAATACTCAACTTTATTGCACTTGTATACTCAATACTCAACTTTATTGCACTCGTATACTCAATACTCAACTTTATTGCACTTGTATACTCAATACTCAACTTTATTGCACTTGTATACTCAATACTCAACTTCATTGCACTTGTATACTCAATACTCAACTTTATTGCACTCGTATACTCAATACTCAACTCTATTGCACTTGTATACTCAATACTCAACTCTATTGCACTTGTATACTCAATACTCAACTCTATTGCACTTGTATACTCAATACTCAACTTTATTGCACTTGTATACTCAATACTCAACTTTATTGCACTTGTATACTCAATACTCAACTTCATTGCACTTGTATACTCAATACTCAACTTTATTGCACTTGTATACTCAATACTCAACTTTATTGCACTTGTATACTCAATACTCAACTTCATTGCACTTGTATACTCAATACTCAACTTTATTGCACTCGTATACTCAATACTCAACTCTATTGCACTTGTATACTCAATACTCAACTCTATTGCACTTGTATACTCAATACTCAACTCTATTGCACTTGTATACTCAATACTCAACTTTATTGCACTTGTATACTCAATACTCAACTTTATTGCACTTGTATACTCAATACTCAACTTTATTGCACTCGTATACTCAATACTCAACTTTATTGCACTTGTAAACTCAATACTCGACTTTATTGCACTTGTAAACTCAATACTCAACTTTATTGCACTTGTTTACTCAATACTCAACTTTATTGCACTTGTATACTCAATACTCAACTTTATTGCACTTGTATACTCAATACTCAACTTTATTGCACTTGTATACTCAATACTCAACTTCATTGCACTTGTATACTCAATACTCAACTCTATTGCACTTGTATACTCAATACTCAACTTTATTGCACTTGAATACTCAATACTCAACTTTATTGCACTCGTATACTCAATACTCAACTCTATTGCACTTGTATACTCAATACTCAACTTTATTGCACTTGTATACTCAATACTCAACTTTATTGCACTCGTATACTCAATACTCAACTTTATTGCACTTGTATACTCAATACTCAACTCTATTGCACTTGTATACTCAATACTCAACTGTATTGCACTTGTATACTCAATACTCAACTTTATTGCACTTGAATACTCAATACTCAACTTTATTGCACTCGTATACTCAATACTCAACTTTATTGCACTTGTATACTCAATACTCAACTCTATTGCACTTGTATACTAAATACTCAACTGTATTGCACTTGTATACTCAATACTCAACTTTATTGCACTTGTATACCCAATACTCAACTTTATTGCACTTGTATACTCAATACTCAACTTTTATGCACTCGTATACTCAATACTCAACTTTATTGCACTTGTATACTCAATACTCGACTTTATTGCACTTGTATACTCAATACTCAACTTTATTGCACTTGTATACTCAATACTCAACTGTATTGCACTTGTACACTCAATACTCAACTTTATTGCACTTGTATACTCAATACTCAACTTTATTGCACTTGTATACTCAATACTCAACTTTATTGCACTTGTAAACTCAATACTCAACTTTATCGCACTTGTATACTCAATACTCAACTTTATCGCACTTGTATACTCAATACTCAACTTTATTGCACTTGTAAACTCAATACTCAACTTTATCGCACTTGTATACTCAATACTCAACTTTATTGCACTTGTATACTCAATACTCGACTTTATTGCACTTGTATACTCAATACTCGACTCTATTGCACTCGTATACTCAATACTCAACTTTATTGCACTTGTATACTCAATACTCGACTTTATTGCACTTGTATACTCAATACTCAACTCTATTGCACTCGTATACTCAATACTCAACTTTATTGCACTTGTATACTCAATACTCGACTCTATTGCACTTGTAAACTCAATACTCAACTTTATTGCACTTGTATACTCAATACTCAACTTTATTGCACTTGTATACTCAATACTAAACTTTATTGCACTTGTATACTCAATACTCAACTTGATTGCACTTGTATACTCAATACTCAACTCTATTGCACTCGTATACTCAATACTCAACTTTATTGCACTTGTATACTCAATACTCAACTTTATTGCACTTGTATACTCAATACTCAACTTTATTGCACTTGTATACTCAATACTCAACTTTATTGCACTTGTATACTCAATACTCAACTTTATTGCACTTGTATACTCAATACTCAACTTTATTGCACTTGTATACTCAATACTCAACTGTATTGCACTTGTATACTCAATACTCAACTTTATTGCACTCGTATACTCAATACTCAACTTTATTGCACTTGTATACTCAATACTCAACTTTATTGCACTTGTATACTCAATACTCAACTTTATTGCACTTGTATACTCAATACTCAACTTTATTGCACTTGTATACTCAATACTCGACTTTATTGCACTTGTATACTCAATACTCAACTTTATTGCACTTGTATACTCAATACTCGACTTTATTGCACTTGTATACTCAATACTCAACTTTATTGCACTTGTATACTCAATACTCAACTTTATTGCACTTGTATACTCAATACTCAACTTTATTGCACTTGTATACTCAATACTCGACTTTATTGCACTTGTATACTCAATACTCAACATTATTGCACTTGTATACTCAATACTCAACTTTATTGCACTTGTATACTCAATACTCAACTTTATTGCACTTGTATACTCAATACTCGACTTTATTGCACTTGTATACTCAATACTCAACTCTATTGCACTCGTATACTCAATACTCAACTTTATTGCACTTGTATACTCAATACTCAACTTTATTGCACTTGTATACTCAATACTCGACTTTATTGCACTTGTATACTCAATACTCAACTTTATTGCACTTGTATACTCAATACTCAACTCTATTGCACTCGTATACTCAATACTCAACTTTATTGCACTTGTATACTCAATACTCAACTTTATTGCACTTGTATACTCAATACTCGACTTTATTGCACTTGTATACTCAATACTCGACTTTATTGCACTTGTATACTCAATACTCAACTTTATTGCACTTGTATACTCAATACTCAACTCTATTGCACTCGTATACTCAATACTCAACTTTATTGCACTTGTATACTCAATACTCAACTTTATTGCACTTGTATACTCAATACTCGACTTTTTGCACTTGTATACTCAATACTCGACTTTATTGCACTTGTATACTCAATACTCAACTCTATTGCACTCGTATACTCAATACTCAACTTTATTGCACTTGTATACTCAATACTCAACTCTATTGCACTCGTATACTCAATACTCAACTTTATTGCACTTGTATACTCAATACTCAACTTTATTGCACTTGTATACTCAATACTCGACTTTTTGCACTTGTATACTCAATACTCGACTTTATTGCACTTGTATACTCAATACTCAACTTTATTGCACTTGTATACTCAATACTCAACTTTATTGCACTTGTATACTCAATACTCAACTTCATTGCACTTGTATACTCAATACTCAACTTTATTGCACTTGTATACTCAATACTCAACTTTATTGCACTTGTATACTCAATACTCAACTTTATTGCACTTGTATACTCAATACTCGACTTTATTGCACTTGTATACTCAATACTCAACTCTATTGCACTTGTATACCCAATACTCAACTTTATTGCACTTGTATACTCAATACTCAACTTTATTGCACTTGTATACTCAATACTCAACTTTATTGTACTTGTATACTCAATACTCAACTTTATTGCACTTGTATACTCAATACTCAACTCTATTGCACTTGTATACCCAATACTCAACTTTATTGCACTTGTATACTCAATACTCAACTCTATTGCACTTGTATACTCAATACTCAACTTTATTGTACTTGTATACTCAATACTCAACTTTATTGCACTTGTATACTCAATACTCGACTTTATTGCACTTGTATACTCAATACTCAACTTCATTGCACTTGTAAACTCAATACTCAACTCCATTGCACTTGTATACTCAATACTGAACTTTATTGCACTTGTATACTCAATACTCAACTCTATTGCACTTGTACACTCAATACTCAACTGTGTTGCACTTGTATACTCAATACTCGACTTTATTGCACTTGTATACTCAATACTCGACTTTATTGCACTTGTATACTCAAAACTCAACTTTATTGCACTTGTATACTCAATACTCAACTCTATTGCACTTGTATACTCATTACTCAACTCTATTGCACTTGTATACTCAATACTCAACTTTATTGCACTTGTATACTCAATACTCAACTTTATTGCACTTGTATACTCAATACTCAACTCTATTGCACTTGTATACTCAATACTCAACTTTATTGCACTTGTATACTCAATACTCAACTTTATTGCACTTGTATACTCAATACTCAACTTTATTGCAATTGTATACTCAATACTCGACTCTATTGCACTTGTATACTCAATACTCAACTTTATTGCACTTGTATACTCAATACTCAACTTTATTGCACTTGTATACTCAATACTCGACTCTATTGCACTTGTATACTCATTACTCAACTCTATTGCACTTGTATACTCAATACTCAACTTTATTGCACTCGTATACTCAATACTCAACTCTATTGCACTTGTATACTCAATACTCAACTTTATTGCACTTGTATACTCAATACTCAACTCTATTGCACTCGTATACTCAATACTCAACTCTATTGCACTTGTATACTCAATACTCAACTTTATTGCACTTGTATACTCAATACTCGACTTTATTGCACTTGTATACTCAATACTCGACTTTATTGCACTTGTGTACTCAATACTCAACTCTATTGCACTTGTATACTCAATACTCGACTCAATTGCACTTGTATACTCAATACTCAACTTTATTGCACTTGTATACTCAATACTCAACTTTATTGCACTTGTATACTCAATACTCAACTTTATTGCACTTGTATACTCAATACTCGACTTTATTGCACTTGTATACTCAATACTCAACTCTATTGCACTTGTATACTCAATACTCAACTTTATTGCACTTGTATACTCAATACTCAACTCTATTGCACTTGTATACTCAATACTCAACTTTATTGCCCTTGTATACTCAATACTCAACTCTATTGCACTTGTATACTCAATACTCGACTTTATTGCACTTGTAGACTCAATACTCAACTTTATTGCACTTGTATACTCAATACTCAACATTATTGCACTTGTATACTCAATACTCGACTTTATTGCACTTGTATACTCAATACTCGACTTTATTGCACTCGTATACTCAATACTCAACTTTATTGCACTTGTATACTCAATACTCAACTCTATTGCACTTGTATACTCAATACTCAACTCTATTGCACTTGTATACTCAATACTCGACTTTATTGCACTTGTATACTCAATACTCGACTCTATTGCACTTGTATACTCAATACTCAACTTTATTGCACTTGTATCGTCAATACTCAACTTCATTGCACTTGTATACTCAATACTCAACTTTATTGCACTTGTATACCCAATACTCAACTTTATTGCACTTGTATACTCAATACTCGACTTTATTGCACTCGTATACTCAATACTCAACTTTATTGCACTCGTATACTCAATACTCAACTCTATTGCACTTGTATACTCAATACTCGACTTTATTGCACTTGTATACTCAATACTCGACTCTATTGCACTTGTATACTCAATACTCAACTCTATTGCACTTGTATACTCAATACTCAACTTCATTGCACTTGTATACTCAATACTCAACTCTATTGCACTTGTATACTCAATACTCGACTTTATTGCACTTGTATACTCAATACTCGACTTTATTGCACTCGTATACTCAATACTCAACTTTATTGCACTCGTATACTCAATACTCAACTCTATTGCACTTGTATACTCAATACTCGACTTTATTGCACTTGTATACTCAATATTCAACTTTATAGCACTTGTTTACCCAATACTCAACTTAATTGCACTTGTATACCCAATACTCAACTTTATTGCACTTGTATACTCAATACTCGACTTTATTGCACTTGTATACTCAATACTCAACTTTATTGCACTTGTATACTCAATACTCAACTTTTATGCACTCGTATACTCAATACTCAACTTTATTGCACTTGTATACTCAATACTCGACTTTATTGCACTTGTATACTCAATACTCAACTTTATTGCACTTGTATACTCAATACTCAACTGTATTGCACTTGTACACTCAATACTCAACTTTATTGCACTTGTATACTCAATACTCAACTTTATTGCACATGTATACTCAATACTCAACTTTATTGCACTTGTATCGTCAATACTCAACTTCATTGCACTTGTATACTCAATACTCAACTTTATTGCACTTGTATACCCAATACTCAACTTTATTGCACTTGTAAACTCAATACTCAACTTTATTGCACTTGTATACTCAATACTCGACTTTATTGCACTTGTAAACTCAATACTCAACTTTATTGCACTTGTATACTCAATACTCAACTTTATTGCACTTTTAAACTCGATACTCAACTTCATTGCACTTGTATACTCAATACTCAACTTTATTGCACTTGTATACTCAATAATCGACGTTATTGCACTTGTAAACTCAATACTCAACTTTATTGCACTTGTATACTCAATACTCGACTTTATTGCACTTGTATACTCAATACTCAACTTTATTGCACTTGTATACTCAATACTTGACTTTATTGCACTTGTATACTCAATACTCGACTTCATTGCACTTGTAAACTCAATACTCGACTTTATTGCACTTGTATACTCAATACTCAACTCTATTGCACTTGTATACTCAATACTCAACTTCATTGCACTTGTAAACCCAAAACTCTACTTTATTGCACTTGTATACTCAATACTCAACTTTATTGCACTTGTATACTCAATACTCAACTTTATTGCACTTGTATACTCAATACTCAACTTTATTGCACTTGTATACTCAATACTCAACTTTATTGCACTTGTATACTCAATACTCGACTTTAATGCACTTGTAGACTCAATACTCAACTTTATTGCACTTGTAAACTCAATACTCAACTTTATCGCACTTGTATACTCAATACTCAACTTTATTGCACTTGTATACTCAATACTCGACTTCATTGCACTTGTAAACCCAAAACTCTACTTTATTGCACTTGTAAACTCAATACTCAACTTTATCGCACTTGTATACTCAATACTCAACTTTATTGCACTTGTATACTCAATACTCGACTTCATTGCACTTGTAAACCCAAAACTCTACTTTATTGCACTTGTATACTCAATACTCAACTTTATTGCACTTGTAAACTCAATACTCAACTTTATCGCACTTGTATACTCAATACTCAACTTTATTGCACTTGTATACTCAATACTCGACTTCATTGCACTTGTAAACCCAAAACTCTACTTTATTGCACTTGCATACTCAATACTCAACTTCATTGCACTTGTAAACCCAAAACTCTACTTTATTGCACTTGTATACTCAATACTCAACTTCATTGCACTTGTAAACCCAAAACTCTACTTTATTGCACTTGTAAACTCAATACTCAACTGTATTGCACTTGTATACTCAATACTCGACTCAATTGCACTTGTATACTCAATACTCAACTCTATTGCACTTGCATACTCAATACTCAACTTTATTGCACTTGTATACTCAATACTCGACTTTATTGCACTTGTATACTCAATACTCAACTTTATTGCACTTGTAAACTCAATACTCAACTTTATCGCACTTGTATACTCAATACTCAACTTTATTGCACTTGTATACTCAATACTCGACTTTATTGCACTTGTAAACTCAATACTCGACTTTATTGCACTTGTAAACTCAATACTCAACTTTATTGCACTTGTAAACTCAATACTCGACTTTATTGCACTTGTAAACTCAATACTCAACTTTATTGCACTTGTATACTCAATACTCAACTTTATTGCACTTGTAAACTCAATACTCGACTTTATTGCACTTGTAAACTCAATACTCGACTTCATTGCACTTGTATACTCAATACTCAACTTGATTGCACTTGTATACTCAATACTCAACTTTATTGCACTTGTATACTCAATACTCAACTTGATTGCACTTGTGTACTCAATACTCGACTTTATTGCACTTGTATACTCAATACTCGACTTTATTGCACTTGTATACTCAATACTCAACTTGATTGCACTTGTGTACTCAATACTCGACTTTATTGCACTTGTATACTCAATACTCAACTTTATTGCACTCGTATACTCAATACTCAACTTTATTTCACTTGTATACTCAATACTCAACTTGATTGCACTTGTGTACTCAATACTCAACTTGATTGCACTTGTGTACTCAATACTCGACTTTATTGCACTTGTATACTCAATACTCGACTTTATTGCACTTGTATACTCAATACTCAACTTTATTGCACTTGTAGACTCAATACTCAACTTTATTGCACTTGTATACTCAATACTCAACTTTATTGCACTTGTATACTCAATACTCAACTTTATTGCACTCGTATACTCAATACTCAACTTTAATGCACTTTTATACTCAATACTCAACTTTATTGCACTTGTATACTCAATACTCAACTTTAATGCACTTTTATACTCAATACTCAACTTTATTGCACTTTTATACTCAATACTCAACTTTATTGCACTTGTATACTCAATACTCGACTTTATTGCACTTGTAAACTCAATACTCAACTTTATTGCACTTGTATACTCAATACTCAACTTTATTGCACTTGTAAACTCAATACTCGACTTTATTGCACTTGTAAACTCAATACTCGACTTCATTGCACTTGTATACTCAATACTCAACTTTATTGCACTTGTAAACTCAATACTCAACTTGATTGCACTTGTGTACTCAATACTCGACTTTATTGCACTTGTATACTCAATACTCAACTTTATTGCACTCGTATACTCAATACTCAACTTTATTGCACTTGTATACTCAATACTCAACTTTATTGCACTCGTATACTCAATACTCAACTTTATTGCACTTTTATACTCAATACTCAACTTCATTGCACTTGTATACCCAATACTCAACTTTATTGCACTTGTATACTCAATACTCAACTGTATTGCACTTGTATACTCAATACTCAACTCTATTGCACTTGTATACTCAATACTCAACTTTATTGCACTTGTATACTCAATACTCAACTCTATTGCACTTGTATACTCAATACTCAACTGTATTGCACTTGTATACTCAATACTCAACTCTATTGCACTTGTATACTCAATACTCAACTTTATTGCACTTGTATACTCAATACTCGACTTTATTGCACTTGTAAACTCAATACTCAACTTTATTGCACTTGTATACTCAATACTCAACTTTATTGCACTTGTATACTCAATACTCAACTTTTTTGCACTCGTATACTCAATACTCAACTTTTATGCACTCGTATACTCAATACTCAACTTTATTGCACTTGTTTACCCAATACTCAACTTAATCGCACTTGTATACCCAATACTCAACTTTATTGCACTTGTATACCCAATACTCAACTTTATTGCACTTGTATACTCAATACTCAACTTTTATGCACTCGTATACTCAATACTCAACTTTATTGCACTTGTATACTCAATACTCAACTTTATTGCACTTGTATACCCAATACTCAACTTTATTGCACTTGTATACTCAATACTCAACTGTATTGCACTTGTACACTCAATACTCAACTTTATTGCACTTGTATACTCAATACTCAACTTTATTGCACTTGTATACTCAATACTCAACTTTATTGCACTTGTATCGTCAATACTCAACTTTATTGCACTTGTATACTCAATACTCAACTTTATTGCACTTGTATACTCAATACTCAACTTTATTGCACTTGTATCGTCAATACTCAACTTTATTGCACTTGTATACTCAATACTCAACTGTATTGCACTTGTACACTCAATACTCAACTTTATTGCACTTGTATACTCAATACTCAACTTTATTGCACTTGTATACTCAATACTCAACTTTATTGCACTTGTATACTCAATACTCAACTTTATTGCACTTGTATACTCAATACTCAACTGTATTGCACTTGTACACTCAATACTCAACTTTATTGCACTTTTAAACTCGATACTCAACTTCATTGCACCCCTATACTCAATACTCAACTTTATTGCACTTGTATACTCAATAATCGACTTTATTGCACTTGTATACTCAATACTCAACTGTATTGCACTTGTATACTCAATACTCGACTTTATTGCACTTGTATACTCAATACTCAACTTTATTGCACTTGTATACTCAATACTCAACTGTATTGCACTTGTATACTCAATACTTGACTTTATTGCACTTGTAAACCCAAAACTCAACTTTATTGCACTTGTATACTCAATACTTGACTTTATTGCACTTGTATACTCAATACTCAACTGTATTGCACTTGTATACTCAATACTTGACTTAATTGCACTTGTAAACCCAAAACTCAACTTTATTGCACTTGTATACTCAATACTTGACTTTATTGCACTTGTATACTCAATACTCAACTTTATTGCACTTGTATACTCAATACTCAACTGTATTGCACTTGTATACTCAATACTCAACTTTATTGCACTTGTATACTCAATACTCAACTTTATTGCACTTGTATACTCAATACTCAACTGTATTGCACTTGTACACTCAATACTCAACTTTATTGCACTTTTAAACTCGATACTCAACTTCATTGCACCCCTATACTCAATACTCAACTTTATTGCACTTGTATACTCAATAATCGACTTTATTGCACTTGTAAACTCAATACTCAACTTTATTGCACTTGTATACTCAATACTCGACTTTATTGCACTTGTATACTCAATACTCAACTTTATTGCACTTGTATACTCAATACTCAACTTTATTGCACTTGTATACCCAATACTCAACTTTATTGCACTTGTATACCCAATACTCAACTTTATTGCACTTGTATACTCAATACTCAACTTTATTGCACTTGTATACTCAATACTCGACTTTATTGAACTTGTATACTCAATACTCAACTTTATTGCACTTGTATACTCAATACTCAACTTTATTGCACTTATATACTCAATACTCAACTGTATTGCACTTGTACACTCAATACTCAACTTTATTGCACTTGTATACCCAATACTCAACTTTATTGCACTTGTATACTCAATACTCAACTTTTATGCACTCGTATACTCAATACTCAACTGTATTGCACTTGTATACTCAATACTCAACTGTATTGCACTTGTACACTCAATACTCAACTTTATTGCACTTGTATACTCAATACTCAACTTTATTGCACTTGTATACTCAATACTCGACTTTATTGAACTTGTATACTCAATACTCAACTTTATTGCACTTGTATACTCAATACTCAACTTTATTGCACTTATATACTCAATACTCAACTGTATTGCACTTGTACACTCAATACTCAACTTTATTGCACTTGTATACCCAATACTCAACTTTATTGCACTTGTAAACTCAATACTCAACTTTATTGCACTTGTATACTCAATACTCGACTTTATTGCACTTGTATACTCAATACTCAACTTTATTGCACTTGTATACTCAATACTCAACTTTATTGCACTTGTATACTCAATACTCAACTTTATCGCACTTGTATACTCAATACTCAACTTTATTGCACTTGTATACTCAATACTCGACTTTATTGCACTTGTATACTCAATACTCAACTTTATCGCACTTGTGTACTCAATACTCAACTGTATTGCACTTGTATACTCAATACTCAACTTTATTGCACTTGTATACTCAATACTCGACTTTATTGCACTTGTATACTCAATACTCAACTTTATTGCACTTGTATACTCAATACTCAACTTTATTGCACTTGTATACTCAATACTCAACTTTATCGCACTTGTATACTCAATACTCAACTTTATTGCACTTGTAAACTCAATACTCGACTTTATTGCACTTGTATACTCAATACTCAACTCTATTGCACTTGTATACTCAATACTCAACTTTATCGCACTTGTAAACTCAATACTCAACTTTATTGCACTTGTATACCCAATACACAACTTTATTGCACTTGTATACTCAATACTCAACTTTATTGCACTTGTATACTCAATACTCAACTGTATTGCACTTGTATACTCAATACTCAACTTTATTGCACTTGTATACTCAATACTCAACTTTATTGCACTTGTATACTCAATACTCAACTTGATTGCACTTGTGTACTCAATACTCAACTTTATTGCACTTGTATACCCAATACTCAACTTTATTGCACTTGTTAACTCAATACTCGACTTTATTGCACTTGTATACTCAATACTCAACTGTATTGCACTTGTATACTCAATACTCGACTTTATTGCACTTGTATACTCAATACTCAACTTTATTGCACTTGTATACTCAATACTCAACTTTATTGCACTTGTATACTCAATACTCAACTTTATCGCACTTGTATACTCAATACTCAACTTTATTGCACTTGTATACTCAATACTCGACTTTATTGCACTTGTATACTCAATACTCGACTGTATTGCACTTGTATACTCAATACTCAACTTTATTGCACTTGTATACTCAATACTCAACTTTATTGCACTTGTAAACTCAATACTCGACTTTATTGCACTTGTATACTCAATACTCAACTTTATTGCACTTGTTAACTCAATACTCAACTTTATTGCACTTGCATACTCAATACTCAACTTTATTGCACTTGTATACTCAATACTCGACTTTATTGCACTTGTACACTCAATACTCAACTTTATTGCACTTGTAAACTCAATACTCAACTTTATTGCACTTGTATACTCAATACTCGACTTTATTGCACTTGTATACTCAATACTCAACTTTATTGCACTTGTATACTCAATACTCAACTTTATTGCACTTGTATACTCAATACTCAACTTTATTGCACTTGTATACTCAATACTCAACTTTATTGCACTTGTATACTCAATACTCAACTTTATTGCACTTGTATACCCAATACTCAACTTCATTGCAATTGTATACTCAATACTCAACTTTTATGCACTCGTATACTCAATACTCAACTTTATTGCACTTGTATACTCAATACTCGACTTTATTGCACTTGTAAACTCAATACTCAACTTTATCGCACTTGTATACTCAATACTCAACTTTATTGCACTTGTATACTCAATACTCGACTTTATTGCACTTGTAAACTCAATACTCGACTTTATTGCACTTGTAAACCCAAAACTCTACTTTATTGCACTTGCATACTCAATACTCAACTTTATTGCACTTGTAAACTCAATACTCGACTTTATTGCACTTGTAAACCCAAAACTCTACTTTATTGCACTTGTATACCCAATACTCAACTGTATTGCACTTGTATACTCAATACTCGACTGTATTGCACTTGTATACTCAATACTCGACTTTATTGCACTTGTAAACTCAATACTCAACTTTATCGCACTTGTATACTCAATACTCAACTTTATTGCACTTGTATACTCAATACTCGACTTTATTGCACTTGTATACTCAATACTCGACTTTATTGCACTTGTAAACTCAATACTCGACTTTATTGCACTTGTAAACCCAAAACTCGACTTTATTGCACTTGTATACTCAATACTCAACTTTATTGCACTTGTATACTCAATACTCGACTTTATTGCACTTGTATACCCAATACTCGACTTTATTGCACTTGTATACTCAATACTCAACTTTATTGCACTTGTATACTCAATACTCAACTTTATTGCACTTGTATACCCAATACTCAACTTTATTGCACTTGTATACCCAATACTCGACTTTATTGCACTTGTATACCCAATACTCGACTTCATTGCACTTGTATACTCAATACTCAACTTTATTGCACTTGTATACCCAATACTCGACTTTATTGCACTTGTATACTCAATACTCAACTTTATTGCACTTGTATACTCAATACTCGACTTTATTGCACTTGTATACCCAATACTCAACTTTATTGCACTTGTATACCCAATACTCAACTTTATTGCACTTGTATACTCAATACTCGACTTTATTGCACTTGTATACTCAATACTCAACTTTATTGCACTTGTATACCCAATACTCAACTGTATTGCACTTGTATACCCAATACTCAACTTTATTGCACTTGTATACCCAATACTCGACTTTATTGCACTTGTATACCCAATACTCAACTTTATTGCACTTGTATACTCAATACTCGACTTTATTGCACTTGTATACCCAATACTCAACTTCATTGCAATTGTATACTCAATACTCAACTTTATTGCACTTGTATACCCAATACTCAACTTTATTGCACTTGTATACTCGATACTCAACTCTATTGCACTTGTATACTCGATACTCAACTTTATTGCACTTGTAAACTCAATACTCAACTTTATCGCACTTGTATACTCAATACTCGACTTTATTGCACTTGTATACTCAATACTCGACTTTATTGCACTTGTATACTCAATACTCAACTTTATTGCACTTGTATACCCAATACTCAACTTCATTGCAATTGTATACTCAATACTCAACTTTTATGCACTCGTATACTCAATACTCAACTTTATTGCACTTGTATACTCAATACTCGACTTTATTGCACTTGTAAACCCAAAACTCTACTTTATTGCACTTGCATACTCAATACTCAACTTTATTGCACTTGTATACTCAATACTCGACTTTATTGCACTTGTATACTCAATACTCGACTCTATTGCACTTGTATACTCAATACTCAACTTTATTGCACTTGTGAACTCAATACTCGACTCTATTGCACTTGTATACTCAATACTCAACTTTATTGCACTTGTATACTCAATACTCAACTTTATTGCACTTGTATACTCAATACTCGACTTTATTGCACTTGTAAACCCAAAACTCTACTTTATTGCACTCGTATACTCAATACTCAACTTTATTGCACTTGTATACTCAATACTCAACTTTATTGCACTTGTATACTCAATACTCAACTTTATTGCACTCGTATACTCAATACTCGACTCTATTGCACTTGTATACTCAATACTCAACTTTATTGCACTTGTATACTCAATACTCGACTTTATTGCACTTGTATACTCAATACTCAACTTTATTGCACTTGTATACTCAATACTCGACTTTATTGCACTTGTACACTCAATACTCAACTTTATTGCACTTGTACACTCAATACTCGACTTTATTGCACTTGTACACTCAATACTCAACTTTATTGCACTTGTAAACTCAATACTCAACTTTATTGCACTTGTATACTCAATACTCAACTCTATTGCACTTGTATACTCAATACTCAACTTTATTGCACTTGTATACTCAATACTCGACTTTATTGCACTTGTATACTCAATACTCAACTTTATTGCACTTGTATACTCAATACTTGACTTTATTGCACTTGTATACTCAATACTCAACTTTATTGCACTTGTATACTCAATACTCAACTTTATTGCACTTGTAAACCCAAAACTCTACTTTATTGCACTTGCATACTCAATACTCAACTTTATTGCACTTGTATACTCAATACTCGACTTTAATGCACTTTTATACTCAATACTCAACTCTATTGCACTTGTAAACTCACACTCAACTTTATTGCACTTGTAAACCCAAAACTCTACTTAATTGCACTTGCATACTCAATACTCAACTTTATTGCACTTGTATACTCAATACTTGACTTTATTGCACTTGTATACTCAATACTCAACTTTATTGCACTTGTATACTCGATACTCAACTTTATTGCACTTGTATACTCAATACTCGACTTTATTGCACTTGTATACTCAATACTCGACTTTATTGCACTTGTAGACTGAATACTCAACTTTATTGCACTTGTATACTCAATACTCGACTTTAATGCACTTTTATACTCAATACTCAACTCTATTGCACTTGTAAACTCACACTCAACTTTATTGCACTTGTAAACCCAAAACTCTACTTAATTGCACTTGCATACTCAATACTCAACTTTATTGCACTTGTATACTCAATACTCGACTTTATTGCACTTGTAAACCCAAAACTCGACTTTATTGCACTTGTATACTCAATACTCAACTATATTGCACTTGTATACTCAATACTCGACTTTATTGCACTTGTATACCCAATACTCGACTTTATTGCACTTGTATACTCAATACTCAACTTTATTGCACTTGTAGACTCAATACTCAACTTTATTGCACTTGTATACTCAATACTCAACATTATTGCACTTGTATACTCAATACTCAACATTATTGCACTCGTATACTCAATACTCAACTTCATTGCACTTGTATACTCAATACTCGACTTTATTGCACTTGTAGACTCAATACTCAACTTTATTGCACTTGTAGACTCAATACTCAACTTTATTGCACTTGTAGACTCAATACTCGACTTTATTGCACTTGTAGACTCAATACTTGACTTTATTGCACTTGTAGACTCAATACTCGACTTTATTGCACTTGTAGACTCAATACTCGACTTTATTGCACTTGTAGACTCAATACTCGACTTTATTGCACTTGTAGACTCAATACTCAACTTTATTGCACTTGTAGACTCAATACTCAACTTTATTGCACTTGTAGACTCAATGCTCGACTTTATTGCACTTGTATACTCAATACTCAACTTTATTGCACTTGTAAACTCAATACTCGACTTTATTGCACTTGTAGACTCAATACTCGACTTTATTGCACTTGTAGACTCAATACTCAACTTTATTGCACTTGTATACTCAATACTCAACTTTATTGCACTTGTAAACTCAAAACTCGACTTTATTGCACTTGTAGACTCAATACTCGACTTTATTGCACTTGTATACTCAATACTCAACTTTATTGCACTTGTATACTCAATACTCGACTTTATTGCACTTGTATACTCAATACTCAACTTTATTGCACTTGTAGACTCAATACTCGACTTTATTGCACTTGTATACTCAATACTCAACTTTATTGCACTTGTAGACTCAATACTCGACTTTATTGCACTTGTAGACTCAATACTCAACTTTATTGCACTTGTATACTCAATACTCAACTTTATTGCACTTGTAAACTCAAAACTCGACTTTATTGCACTTGTAGACTCAATACTCGACTTTATTGCACTTGTATACTCAATACTCAACTTTATTGCACTTGTAAACTCAATACTCGACTTTATTGCACTTGTAGACTCAATACTCGACTTTATTGCACTTGTAGACTCAATACTCGACTTTATTGCACTTGTAGACTCAATACTCAACTTTATTGCACTTGTATACTCAATACTCAACTTTATTGCACTTGTATACTCAATACTCAACTTTATTGCACTTGTAGACTCAATGCTCGACTTTATTGCACTTGTATACTCAATACTCAACATTATTGCACTTGTATACTCAATACTCAACTTTATTGCACTTGTATACTCGATACTCGACTTTATTGCACTTGTAGACTCAATACTCGACTTTATTGCACTTGTAGACTCAATACTCGACTTTATTGCACTTGTAGACTCAATACTCGACTTTATTGCACTTGTAGACTCAATACTCGACTTTATTGCACTTGTAGACTCAATACTCAACTTTATTGCACTTGTATACTCAATACTCAACTTTATTGCACTTGTAAACTCAATACTCGACTTTATTGCACTTGTAGACTCAATGCTCGACTTTATTGCACTTGTATACTCAATACTCAACTTTATTGCACTTGTAAACTCAATACTCGACTTTATTGCACTTGTAGACTCAATACTCGACTTTATTGCACTTGTAGACTCAATACTCGACTTTATTGCACTTGTAGACTCAATACTCAACTTTATTGCACTTGTATACTCAATACTCAACTTTATTGCACTTGTATACTCAATACTCAACTTTATTGCACTTGTAGACTCAATGCTCGACTTTATTGCACTTGTATACTCAATACTCAACATTATTGCACTTGTATACTCAATACTCAACTTTATTGCACTTGTATACTCAATACTCAACTTTATTGCACTTGTATACTCAATACTCAACTTTATTGCACTTGTATACTCGATACTCGACTTTATTGCACTTGTATACTCAATACTCGACTTTATTGCACTTGTATACTCAATACTCAACTTTATTGCACTTGTATACTCAATACTCAACTTTATTGCACTTGTAGACTCAATACTCGACTTTATTGCACTTGTATACTCAATACTCAACTTTATTGCACTTGTATACTCGATACTCGACTTTATTGCACTTGTATACTCAATACTCAACTTTATTGCACTTGTGAACTCAATACTCAACTTTATTGCACTTGTAGACTCAATACTCGACTTTATTGCACTTGTATACTCAATACTCAACTCTATTGCACTTGTATACTCAATACTCAACATTATCGCACTCGTATACTCAATACTCAACTTTATTGCACTTGTGAACTCAATACTCGACTCTATTGCACTTGTGTAGTCAATACTCGACTTTATTGCACTTGTAGACTCAATACTCGACTTTATTGCACTTGTATACTCAATACTCAACTTTATTGCACTTGTATACTCGATACTCGACTTTATTGCACTTGTATACTCAATACTCAACATTATCGCACTCGTATACTCAATACTCAACTTTATTGCACTTGTATACTCAATACTCGACTTTATTGCACTTGTAAACTCAATACTCAACTCTATTGCACTTGTATACTCAATACTCAACATTATCGCACTCGTATACTCAATACTCAACTTTATTGCACTTGTGAACTCAATACTCGACTCTATTGCACTTGTGTAGTCAATACTCGACTTTATTGCACTTGTATACTCAATACTCAACTTTATTGCACTTGTATACTCGATACTCGACTTTATTGCACTTGTATACTCAATACTCAACATTATCGCACTCGTATACTCAATACTCAACTTTATTGCACTTGTATACTCAATACTCGACTTTATTGCACTTGTAAACTCAATACTCAACTCTATTGCACTTGTATACTCAATACTCAACATTATCGCACTCGTATACTCAATACTCAACTTTATTGCACTTGTGAACTCAATACTCGACTCTATTGCACTTGTGTAGTCAATACTCGACTTTATTGCACTTGTAGACTCAATACTCGACTTTATTGCACTTGTACACTCAATACTCAACATTATTGCACTTGTGAACTCAATACTCGACTTTATTGCACTTGTGTAGTCAATACTCAACTTTATTGCACTTGTATACTCAATACTCAACTTTATTGCACTTGTAAACTCAATACTCAACTTTATTGCACTTGTAGACTCAATACTCAACTCTATTGCACTTGTATACTCAATACTCAACTTTATTGCACTTGTGAACTCAATACTCGACTTTATTGCACTTGTAAACTCAATACTCAACTTTATTGCACTTGTATACTCAATACTCGACTTTATTGCACTTGTATACTCAATACTCGACTTTATTGCACTTGTGAACTCAATACTCGACTTTATTGCACTTGTAAACTCAATACTCAACTTTATTGCACTTGTATACTCAATACTCAACTTTATTGCACTTGTGAACTCAATACTCGACTTTATTGCACTTGTAAACTCAATACTCGACTCTATTGCACTTGTATACTCAATACTCAACTTTATTGCACTTGTGAACTCAATACTCGACTTTATTGCACTTGTAAACTCAATACTCAACTTTATTGCACTTGTATACTCAATACTCGACTTTATTGCACTTGTATACTCAATACTCGACTTTATTGCACTTGTATACTCAATACTCAACTTTATTGCACTTGTGAACTCAATACTCGACTCTATTGCACTTGTGTAGTCAATACTCGACTTTATTGCACTTGTAGACTCAATACTCGACTTTATTGCACTTGTACACTCAATACTCAACATTATTGCACTTGTGAACTCAATACTCGACTTTATTGCACTTGTGTAGTCAATACTCAACTTTATTGCACTTGTATACTCAATACTCAACTTTATTGCACTTGTAAACTCAATACTCAACTTTATTGCACTTGTGAACTCAATACTCGACTTTATTGCACTTGTATACTCAATACTCGACTTTATTGCACTTGTATACTCAATACTCAACATTATCGCACTCGTATACTCAATACTCAACTTTATTGCACTTGTGAACTCAATACTCGACTCTATTGCACTTGTGTAGTCAATACTCGACTTTATTGCACTTGTAGACTCAATACTCGACTTTATTGCACTTGTACACTCAATACTCAACTTTATTGCACTTGTGAACTCAATACTCGACTTTATTGCACTTGTAAACTCAATACTCAACTTTATTGCACTTGTATACTCAATACTCAACTTTATTGCACTTGTGTAGTCAATACTCGACTTTATTGCACTTGTGTAGTCAATACTCAACTTTATTGCACTCGTATACTCAATACTCAACTTTATTGCACTTGTACACTCAATACTCAACTTTATTGCACTTGTGAACTCAATACTCGACTTTATTGCACTTGTATACTCAATACTCAACATTATCGCACTCGTATACTCAATACTCAACTTTATTGCACTTGTGTAGTCAATACTCGACTTTATTGCACTTGTGTAGTCAATACTCAACTTTATTGCACTTGTGTAGTCAATACTCAACTTTATTGCACTTGTATACTCAATACTCAACTTTATTGCACTTGTACACTCAATACTCAACTTTATTGCACTTGTGAACTCAATACTCGACTTTATTGCACTTGTAAACTCAATACTCAACTTTATTGCACTTGTAAACTCAATACTCAACTTTATTGCACTTGTGAACTCAATACTCGACTTTATTGCACTTGTAAACTCAATACTCAACTTTATTGCACTTGTATACTCAATACTCGACTTTATTGCACTTGTATACTCAATACTCAACATTATCGCACTCGTAAACTCAATACTCAACTTTATTGCACTTGTGAACTCAATACTCGACTTTATTGCACTTGTAAACTCAATACTCAACTTTATTGCACTTGTAAACTCAATACTCAACTTTATTGCACTTGTGAACTCAATACTCGACTTTATTGCACTTGTAAACTCAATACTCAACTTTATTGCACTTGTATACTCAATACTCGACTTTATTGCACTTGTATACTCAATACTCAACATTATCGCACTCGTATACTCAATACTCAACTTTATTGCACTTGTGAACTCAATACTCGACTTTATTGCACTTGTAGACTCAATACTCGACTTTATTGCACTTGTACACTCAATACTCAACATTATTGCACTTGTGAACTCAATACTCGACTTTATTGCACTTGTGTAGTCAATACTCAACTTTATTGCACTTGTATACTCAATACTCAACTTTATTGCACTTGTAAACTCAATACTCAACTTTATTGCACTTGTGAACTCAATACTCGACTCTATTGCACTTGTAAACTCAATACTCAACTTTATTGCACTTGTGAACTCAATACTCGACTTTATTGCACTTGTAAACTCAATACTCAACTTTATTGCACTTGTATACTCAATACTCGACTTTATTGCACTTGTATACTCAATACTCGACTTTATTGCACTTGTATACTCAATACTCGACTTTATTGCACTTGTATACTCAATACTCAACTTTATTGAACTTGTATACTCGATACTCAACTTTATTGCACTTGTAGACTCAATACTCGACTTTATTGCACTTGTATACTCGATACTCAACTTTATTGCACTTGTATACTCAATACTCAACTTTATTGCACTTGTATACTCAATACTCGACTTTATTGCACTTGTATACTCAATACTCGACTTTATTGCACTTGTAGACTCAATACTCAACTTTATTGCACTTGTAAACTCAATACTCGACTTTATTGTACTTGTATACTCAATACTCAACTTTATTGCACTTGTAGACTCAATACTCGACTTTATTGCACTTGTAGACTCAATACTCGACTTTATTGCACTTGTATACTCAATACTCGACTTTATTGCACTTGTGAACTCAATACTCGACTCTATTGCACTTGTATACTCAATACTCAACTTTATTGCACTTGTAAACTCAATACTCGACTTTATTGTACTTGTATACTCAATACTCAACTTTATTGCACTTGTATACTCAATACTCGACTTTATTGCACTTGTATACTCAATACTCAACTTTATTGCACTTGTATACTCAATACTCAACTTTATTGCACTTGTATACTCAATACTCAACATTATCGCACTCGTATACTCAATACTCAACTTTATTGCACTTGTAAACTCAATACTCGACTTTATTGTACTTGTATACTCAATACTCAACTTTATTGCACTTGTATACTCAATACTCGACTTTATTGCACTTGTATACTCAATACTCAACTTTATTGCACTTGTATACTCAATACTCAACTTTATTGCACTTGTATACTCAATACTCAACATTATTGCACTCGTATACTCAATACTCAACTTTATTGCACTTGTGAACTCAATACTCGACTCTATTGCACTTGTATACTCAATACTCAACTTTATTGCACTTGTAAACTCAATACTCGACTTTATTGTACTTGTATACTCAATACTCGACTTTATTGCACTTGTATACTCAATACTCGACTTTATTGCACTTGTAAACTCAATACTCAACATTATTGCACTTGTAGACTCAATACTCGACTTCATTGCACTTGTATACTCAATACTCGACTTTATTGCACTTGTAGACTCAATACTCGACTTTATTGCACTTGTAGACTCAATACTCAACTTTATTGCACTTGTATACTCAATACTCAACTTTATTGCACTTGTATACTCAATACTCAACTTAATTGCACTTGTATACTCAATACTCGACTTTATTTCACTTGTAGACTCAATACTCAACTTTATTGCACTTGTAGACTCAATACTCAACTTTATTGCACTTGTAGACTCAATACTCGACTTTATTGCACTTGTAGACTCAATACTTGACTTTATTGCACTTGTAGACTCAATACTCGACTTTATTGCACTTGTAGACTCAATACTCGACTTTATTGCACTTGTAGACTCAATACTCGACTTTATTGCACTTGTAGACTCAATACTCGACTTTTTTGCACTTGTATACTCAATACTCAACTTCATTGCACTTGTATACTCAATATTCAACTTTATTGCACTTGTAGACTCAATACTCGACTTCATTGCACTTGTAGACTCAATACTCGACTTTATTGCACTTTTATACTCGATACTCGACTTTATTGCACTTGTATACTCAATACTCAACTTTATTGCACTTGTATACTCAATACTCGACTTTATTGCACTTGTATACTCAATACTCGACTTTATTGCACTTGTATACTCAATACTCAACTTAATTGCACTTGTATACTCAATACTCGACTTTATTTCACTTGTAGACTCAATACTCAACTTTATTGCACTTGTAGACGCAATACTCAACTTTATTGCACTTGTAGACTCAATACTCGACTTTATTGCACTTGTAGACTCAATACTTGACTTTATTGCACTTGTAGACTCAATACTCGACTTTATTGCACTTGTAGACTCAATACTCGACTTTATTGCACTTTTATACTCGATACTCGACTTCATTGCACTTGTATACTCAATACTTGACTTTATTGCACTTGTAGACTCAATACTCGACTTCATTGCACTTGTAGACTCAATACTCGACTTTATTGCACTTTTATACTCGATACTCGACTTTATTGCACTTGTATACTCAATACTCAACTTTATTGCACTTGTAGACTCAATACTCGACTTTATTGCACTTGTAGACTCAATACTCGACTTTATTGCACTTGTAGACTCAATACTCAACTTTATTGCACTTGTAGACTCAATACTCGACTTTATTGCACTTGTAGACTCAATACTTGACTTTATTGCACTTGTAGACTCAATACTCGACTTTATTGCACTTGTAGACTCAATACTCGACTTTATTGCACTTGTAGACTCAATACTCGACTTTATTGCACTTGTAGACTCAATACTCGACTTTTTTGCACTTGTATACTCAATACTCGACTTTATTGCACTTGTATACTCAATACTCGACTTTATTGCACTTGTAGACTCAATACTCGACTTTTTTGCACTTGTAGACTCAATACTCAACTTTATTGCACTTGTAGACTCAATACTCAACTTTATTGCACTTGTAGACTCAATACTCGACTTTATTGCACTTGTAGACTCAATACTTGACTTTATTGCACTTGTAGACTCAATACTCGACTTTATTGCACTTGTAGACTCAATACTCGACTTTATTGCACTTGTAGACTCAATACTCGACTTTATTGCACTTGTAGACTCAATACTCGACTTTTTTGCACTTGTATACTCAATACTCGACTTTTTTGCACTTGTAGACTCAATACTCGACTTTATTGCACTTGTAGACTCAATACTCGACTTTTTTGCACTTGTATACTCAATACTCGACTTTATTGCACTTGTATACTCAATACTCAACTTTATTGCACTTGTAGACTCAATACTCGACTTTATTGCACTTGTAGACTCAATACTCAACTTTATTGCACTTGTAGACTCAATACTCAACTTTATTGCACTTGTAGACTCAATACTCGACTTTATTGCACTTGTAGACTCAATACTTGACTTTATTGCACTTGTAGACTCAATACTCGACTTTATTGCACTTGTAGACTCAATACTCGACTTTATTGCACTTGTAGACTCAATACTCGACTTTATTGCACTTGTATACTCAATACTCAACTCTATTGCACTTGTATACTCAATACTCAACTCTATTGCACTTGTAGACTCAATACTCGACTTTTTTGCACTTGTATACTCAATACTCAACTTCATTGCACTTGTATACTCAATATTCAACTTTATTGCACTTGTAGACTCAATACTCGACTTCATTGCACTTGTAGACTCAATACTCGACTTTATTGCACTTTTATACTCGATACTCGACTTTATTGCACTTGTATACTCAATACTCAACTTTATTGCACTTGTAGACTCAATACTCGACTTTATTGCACTTGTATACTCAATACTCGACTTCATTGCACTTGTATACTCAATACTCGACTTTATTGCACTTGTATACTCAATACTCAACTTTATTGCACTTGTAGACTCAATACTCGACTTTATTTCACTTGTAGACTCAATACTCAACTTTATTGCACTTGTATACTCAATACTCGACTTTATTTCACTTGTAGACTCAATACTCGACTTTATTGCACTTGTATACTCAATACTCGACTTTATTGCACTTGTAGACTCAATACTCAACTTTATTGCACTTGTATACTCAATACTCGACTTTATTTCACTTGTAGACTCAATACTCGACTTTATTGCACTTGTAGACCCAATACTCGACTTTATTGCACTTGTAGACTCAATACTCGACTTTATTGCACTTGTACACTCAATACTCAACATTATTGCACTTGTGAACTCAATACTCGACTTTATTGCACTTGTGTAGTCAATACTCAACTTTATTGCACTTGTATACTCAATACTCAACTTTATTGCACTTGTAAACTCAATACTCAACTTTATTGCACTTGTGAACTCAATACTCGACTCTATTGCACTTGTAAACTCAATACTCAACTTTATTGCACTTGTGAACTCAATACTCGACTTTATTGCACTTGTAAACTCAATACTCAACTTTATTGCACTTGTATACTCAATACTCGACTTTATTGCACTTGTATACTCAATACTCGACTTTATTGCACTTGTATACTCAATACTCGACTTTATTGCACTTGTATACTCAATACTCAACTTTATTGCACTTGTATACTCGATACTCAACTTTATTGCACTTGTAGACTCAATACTCGACTTTATTGCACTTGTATACTCGATACTCAACTTTATTGCACTTGTATACTCAATACTCAACTTTATTGCACTTGTATACTCAATACTCGACTTTATTGCACTTGTATACTCAATACTCGACTTTATTGCACTTGTAGACTCAATACTCAACTTTATTGCACTTGTAAACTCAATACTCGACTTTATTGTACTTGTATACTCAATACTCAACTTTATTGCACTTGTAGACTCAATACTCGACTTTATTGCACTTGTAGACTCAATACTCGACTTTATTGCACTTGTATACTCAATACTCGACTTTATTGCACTTGTGAACTCAATACTCGACTCTATTGCACTTGTATACTCAATACTCAACTTTATTGCACTTGTAAACTCAATACTCGACTTTATTGTACTTGTATACTCAATACTCAACTTTATTGCACTTGTATACTCAATACTCGACTTTATTGCACTTGTATACTCAATACTCAACTTTATTGCACTTGTATACTCAATACTCAACTTTATTGCACTTGTATACTCAATACTCAACATTATCGCACTCGTATACTCAATACTCAACTTTATTGCACTTGTAAACTCAATACTCGACTTTATTGTACTTGTATACTCAATACTCAACTTTATTGCACTTGTATACTCAATACTCGACTTTATTGCACTTGTATACTCAATACTCAACTTTATTGCACTTGTAAACTCAATACTCAACTTTATTGCACTTGTATACTCAATACTCAACTTTATTGCACTTGTATACTCAATACTCAACATTATTGCACTCGTATACTCAATACTCAACTTTATTGCACTTGTATACTCAATACTCAACTTTATTGCACTTGTATACTCAATACTCAACTTTATTGCACTTGTATACTCAATACTCAACTTTATTGCACTTGTATACTCAATACTCGACTCTATTGCACTTGTATACTCAATACTCAACTTTATTGCACTTGTAAACTCAATACTCGACTTTATTGTACTTGTATACTCAATACTCAACTTTATTGCACTTGTATACTCAATACTCGACTTTATTGCACTTGTATACTCAATACTCAACTTTATTGCACTTGTAGACTCAATACTCGACTTCATTGCACTTGTATACTCAATACTCGACTCTATTGCACTTGTATACTCAATACTCAACTTTATTGCACTTGTATACTCAATACTCAACTTTATTGCACTTGTATACTCAATACTCAACTTTATTGCACTTGTATACTCAATACTCAACTTTATTGCACTTGTATACTCAATACTCAACATTATTGCACTCGTATACTCAATACTCAACTTTATTGCACTTGTATACTCAATACTCGACTCTATTGCACTTGTATACTCAATACTCAACTTTATTGCACTTGTAAACTCAATACTCGACTTTATTGTACTTGTATACTCAATACTCAACTTTATTGCACTTGTATACTCAATACTCAACATTATTGCACTCGTATACTCAATACTCAACTTTATTGCACTTGTATACTCAATACTCGACTCTATTGCACTTGTATACTCAATACTCAACTTTATTGCACTTGTAAACTCAATACTCGACTTTATTGTACTTGTATACTCAATACTCAACTTTATTGCACTTGTATAC
This sequence comes from Brachyptera risi, assembly GCA_964007535.1. Classification (NCBI taxonomy): domain Eukaryota; kingdom Metazoa; phylum Arthropoda; class Insecta; order Plecoptera; family Taeniopterygidae; genus Brachyptera; species Brachyptera risi. Next base: position 22,671,039 of record OZ023338.1, on the reverse strand, counting down.
TCAATACTCGACTTTATTGCACTTGTATACTCAATACTCAACTTTATTGCACTTGTAGACTCAATACTCGACTTCATTGCACTTGTATACTCAATACTCGACTTTATTGCACTTGTAAACTCAATACTCAACATTATTGCACTCGTATACTCAATACTCGACTTTATTGCACTTGTAGACTCAATACTCAACTCTATTGCACTTGTATACTCAATACTCGACTTCATGGCACTTGTATACTCAATACTCAACTTTATTGCACTTGTATACTCAATACTCGACTTTATTGCACTTGTATACTCAATACTCAACTCTATTGCACTTGTATACTCAATACTCAACTTTATTGCACTTGTAAACTCAATACTCGACTTTATTGCACTTGTAAATTCAATACTCGACTTTATTGCACTTGTGTAGTCAATACTCAACATTATTGCACTCGTATACTCAATACTCAACTTTATTGCACTTGTAAACTCAATACTCAACTTTATTGCACTTGTATACTCAAAACTCGACTTTATTGCACTTGTATACTCAATACTCAACTTCATTGCACTTGTATACTCAATACTCAACTTTATTGCACTTGTATACTCAATACTCAACTTTATTGTACTTGTATACTCAATACTCAACTCTATTGCACTTGTATACTCAATACTCGACTTTATTGCACTTGTATACTCAATACTCAACTTTATTGCACTTGTATACTCAATACTCGACTTTATTGCACTTGTGTAGTCAATACTCGACTTTATTGCACTTGTATACTCAATACTCGACTTTATTGCACTTGTGTAGTCAATACTCAACTTTATTGCACTTGTAAATTCAATACTCAACTTTATTGCACTTGTATACTCAATACTCAACATTATTGCACTCGTATACTCAATACTCGACTTTATTGCACTTGTAGACTCAATACTCAACTCTATTGCACTTGTATACTCAATACTCAACTTTATTGCACTTGTATACTCAATACTCAACTTTATTGCACTTGTATACTCAATACTCAACTTTATTGCACTTGTAAACTCAATACTCGACTTTATTGCACTTGTATACTCAATACTCAACTCTATTGCACTTGTATACTCAATACTCAACTCTATTGCACTTGTATACTCAATACTCAACTTTATTGCACTTGTATACTCAATACTCAACTCTATTGCACTTGTATACTCAATACTCAACTCTATTGCACTTGTATACTCAATACTCAACTTTATTGTACTTGTATACTCAATACTCAACTCTATTGCACTTGTATACTCAATACTCGACTTTATTGCACTTGTATACTCAATACTCAACTTTATTGCACTTGTGTAGTCAATACTCAACATTATTGCACTCGTATACTCAATACTCAACTTTATTGCACTTGTAAACTCAATACTCAACTTTATTGCACTTGTATACTCAAAACTCGACTTTATTGCACTTGTATACTCAATACTCAACTTCATTGCACTTGTATACTCAATACTCAACTTTATTGCACTTGTATACTCAATACTCAACTTTATTGCACTTGTATACTCAATACTCGACTTTATTGCACTTGTATACTCAATACTCAACTTTATTGTACTTGTATACTCAATACTCAACTCTATTGCACTTGTATACTCAATACTCGACTTTATTGCACTTGTATACTCAATACTCGACTCTATTGCACTTGTATACTCAATACTCGACTTTATTGCACTTGTATACTCAATACTCAACTTTATTGTACTTGTATACTCAATACTCGACTCTATTGCACTTGTATACTCAAAACTCGACTTTATTGCACTTGTATACTCAATACTCAACTTCATTGCACTTGTATACTCAATACTCAACTTTATTGCACTTGTATACTCAATACTCAACTTTATTGCACTTGTATACTCAATACTCGACTTTATTGCACTTGTATACTCAATACTCAACTTTATTGTACTTGTATACTCAATACTCAACTCTATTGCACTTGTATACTCAATACTCAACTTTATTGCACTTGTATACTCAATACTCGACTCTATTGCACTTGTATACTCAATACTCGACTTTATTGCACTTGTATACTCAATACTCGACTTTATTGCACTTGTGTAGTCAATACTCAACATTATTGCACTCGTATACTCAATACTCAACTTTATTGCACTTGTAAACTCAATACTCAACTTTATTGCACTTGTATACTCAAAACTCGACTTTATTGCACTTGTATACTCAATACTCAACTTCATTGCACTTGTATACTCAATACTCAACTTTATTGCACTTGTATACTCAATACTCAACTTTATTGCACTTGTATACTCAATACTCGACTTTATTGCACTTGTATACTCAATACTCAACTTTATTGTACTTGTATACTCAATACTCAACTCTATTGCACTTGTATACTCAATACTCGACTTTATTGCACTTGTATACTCAATACTCAACTTTATTGCACTTGTATACTCAATACTCGACTTTATTGCACTTGTGTAGTCAATACTCGACTTTATTGCACTTGTATACTCAATACTCGACTTTATTGCACTTGTGTAGTCAATACTCAACTTTATTGCACTTGTAAATTCAATACTCAACTTTATTGCACTTGTATACTCAATACTCAACTTTATTGCACTTGTAAATTCAATACTCGACTTTATTGCACTTGTGTAGTCAATACTCAACATTATTGCACTCGTATACTCAATACTCAACTTTATTGCACTTGTAAACTCAATACTCAACTTTATTGCACTTGTATACTCAAAACTCGACTTTATTGCACTTGTATACTCAATACTCAACTTTATTGCACTTGTATACTCAATACTCAACTTTATTGCACTTGTATACTCAATACTCGACTTTATTGCACTTGTATACTCAATACTCGACTTTATTGCACTTGTAAACTCAATACTCAACTTTATTGCACTTGTAGACTCAATACTCGACTTCATTGCACTTGTATACTCAATACTCGACTTTATTGCACTTGTAGACTCAATACTCGACTTTATTGCAATTGTAGACTCAATACTCAACTTTATTGCACTTGTATACTCAATACTCAACTTTATTGCACTTGTATACTCAATACTCAACTTAATTGCACTTGTATACTCAATACTCGACTTTATTTCACTTGTATACTCAATACTCAACTTTATTGCACTTGTAGACTCAATACTCAACTTTATTGCACTTGTAGACTCAATACTCGACTTTATTGCACTTGTAGACTCAATACTTGACTTTATTGCACTTGTAGACTCAATACTCGACTTTATTGCACTTGTAGACTCAATACTCGACTTTATTGCACTTGTAGACTCAATACTCGACTTTATTGCACTTGTAGACTCAATACTCGACTTTTTTGCACTTGTATACTCAATACTCAACTTCATTGCACTTGTATACTCAATATTCAACTTTATTGCACTTGTAGACTCAATACTCGACTTCATTGCACTTGTAGACTCAATACTCGACTTTATTGCACTTTTATACTCGATACTCGACTTTATTGCACTTGTATACTCAATACTCAACTTTATTGCACTTGTAGACTCAATACTCGACTTTATTGCACTTGTAGACTCAATACTCGACTTTATTGCACTTGTAGACTCAATACTCAACTTTATTGCACTTGTAGACTCAATACTCGACTTTATTGCACTTGTAGACTCAATACTTGACTTTATTGCACTTGTAGACTCAATACTCGACTTTATTGCACTTGTAGACTCAATACTCGACTTTATTGCACTTGTAGACTCAATACTCGACTTTATTGCACTTGTAGACTCAATACTCGACTTCATTGCACTTGTAGACTCAATACTCGACTTTATTGCACTTTTATACTCGATACTCGACTTTATTGCACTTGTATACTCAATACTCAACTTTATTGCACTTGTAGACTCAATACTCGACTTTATTGCACTTGTATACTCAATACTCGACTTCATTGCACTTGTATACTCAATACTCGACTTTATTGCACTTGTATACTCAATACTCAACTTTATTGCACTTGTAGACTCAATACTCGACTTTATTTCACTTGTAGACTCAATACTCAACTTTATTGCACTTGTAGACTCAATACTCGACTTTATTGCACTTGTATACTCAATACTCGACTTTATTGCACTTGTAGACTCAATACTCGACTTTATTGCACTTGTAGACTCAATACTCGACTTTATTGCACTTGTAGACTCAATACTCGACTTTTTTGCACTTGTATACTCAATACTCGACTTTATTGCACTTGTATACTCAATACTCGACTTTATTGCACTTGTAGACTCAATACTCGACTTTTTTGCACTTGTAGACTCAATACTCAACTTTATTGCACTTGTAGACTCAATACTCAACTTTATTGCACTTGTAGACTCAATACTCGACTTTATTGCACTTGTAGACTCAATACTCGACTTTATTGCACTTGTAGACTCAATACTCGACTTTATTGCACTTGTAGACTCAATACTCGACTTTATTGCACTTGTATACTCAATACTCAACTCTATTGCACTTGTATACTCAATACTCAACTCTATTGCACTTGTAGACTCAATACTCGACTTTTTTGCACTTGTATACTCAATACTCAACTTCATTGCACTTGTATACTCAATATTCAACTTTATTGCACTTGTAGACTCAATACTCGACTTCATTGCACTTGTAGACTCAATACTCGACTTTATTGCACTTTTATACTCGATACTCGACTTTATTGCACTTGTATACTCAATACTCAACTTTATTGCACTTGTAGACTCAATACTCGACTTTATTGCACTTGTATACTCAATACTCGACTTCATTGCACTTGTATACTCAATACTCGACTTTATTGCACTTGTATACTCAATACTCAACTTTATTGCACTTGTAGACTCAATACTCGACTTTATTTCACTTGTAGACTCAATACTCAACTTTATTGCACTTGTAGACTCAATACTCGACTTTATTGCACTTGTATACTCAATTCTCAACTTTATTGCACTTGTATACTCAATACTCAACTTTATTGCACTTGTATACTCAATACTCAACTTTATTGCACTTGTGAACTCAATACTCGACTTTATTGCACTTGTGTAGTCAATACTCAACTTTATTGCACTTGTATACTCAATACTCAACTTTATTGCACTTGTGAACTCAATACTCGACTTTATTGCACTTGTGTAGTCAATACTCGACTTTATTGCACTTGTTTACTCAATACTCAACTTTATTGCACTTGTAGACTCAATACTCGACTTTATTTCACTTGTAGACTCAATACTCAACTTTATTGCACTTGTAGACTCAATACTCGACTTTATTGCACTTGTATACTCAATTCTCAACTTTATTGCACTTGTATACTCAATACTCAACTTTATTGCACTTGTATACTCAATACTCAACTTTATTGCACTTGTGAACTCAATACTCGACTTTATTGCACTTGTGTAGTCAATACTCGACTTTATTGCACTTGTTTACTCAATACTCAACTTTATTGCACTTGTAGACTCAATACTCGACTTTATTGCACTTGTATACTCAATACTCAACTCTATTGCACTTGTATACTCAATACTCAACTCTATTGCACTCGTATACTCAATACTCAACTTTATTGCACTTGTATACTCAATACTCAACTTTATTGCACTTGTATACTCAATACACAACTTTATTGCACTTGTGAACTCAATACTCAACTCTATTGCACTTGTATACTCAATACTCAACTTTATTGCACTTGTATACTCAATACTCGACTTTATTGCACTTGTATACTCAATACTCGACTTTATTGCACTTGTATACTCAATACTCAACTTTATTGCACTTGTATACTCAATACTCAACTCTATTGCACTTGTATACTCAATACTCAACTCTATTGCACTCGTATACTCAATACTCAACTTTATTGCACTTGTATACTCAATACTCAACTTTATTGCACTTGTATACTCAATACACAACTTTATTGCACTTGTGAACTCAATACTCAACTCTATTGCACTTGTATACTCAATACTCAACTTTATTGCACTTGTATACTCAATACTCGACTTTATTGCACTTGTATACTCAATACTCGACTTTATTGCACTTGTATACTCAATACTCAACTTTATTGCACTTGTATACTCAATACTCAACTTTATTGCACTTGTATACTCAATACTCGACTTTATTGCACTTGTATACTCAATACTCAACTTTATTGCACTTGTATACTCAATACACAACTTTATTGCACTTGTATACTCAATACTCAACTTTATTGCACTTGTATACTCAATACTCAACTTTATTGCACTTGTATACTCAATACTCAACTTTATTGCACTTGTATACTCAATACTCAACTCTATTGCACTTGTATACTCAATACTCAACTTTATTGCACTTGTATACTCAATACTCAACTTTATTGCACTTGTATACTCAATACTCGACTTTATTGCACTTGTGTACTCAATACTCAACTTTATTGCACTTGTATACTCAATACACAACTTTATTGCACTTGTATACTCAATACTCAACTCTATTGCACTTGTATACTCAATACTCAACTTTATTGCACTTGTATACTCAATACTCAACTTTATTGCACTTGTATACTCAATACTCGACTTTATTGCACTTGTAGACTCAATACTCGACTCTATTGCACTCGTATACTCAATACTCAACTTTATTGCACTTGTAGACTCAATACTCAACTTTATTGCACTTGTAGACTCAATACTCAACTCTATTGCACTCGTATACTCAATACTCGACTCTATCGCACTTGTATACTCAATACTCAACTCTATTGCACTTGTATACTCAATACTCAACTTTATTGCACTTGTAGACTCAATACTCAACTTTATTGCACTTGTAGACTCAATACTCAACTCTATTGCACTCGTATACTCAATACTCGACTCTATCGCACTTGTATACTCAATACTCAACTCTATTGCACTTGTATACTCAATACTCAACTTTATTGCACTTGTATACTCAATACTCAACTCTATTGCACTCGTATACTCAATACTCGACCCTATTGCACTTGTATACTCAATACTCAACTCTATTGCACTTGTATACTCAATACTCAACTTTATTGCACTTGTATACTCAATACTCAACTCTATTGCACTTGTAGACTCAATACTCAACTTTATTGCACTTGTATACTCAATTCTCAACTTTATTGCACTTGTATACTCAATTCTCAACTTTATTGCACTTGTAGACTCAATTCTCAACTTTATTGCACTTGTAGACTCAATACTCAACTCTATTGCACTTGTATACTCAATACTCAACTTTATTGCACTTGTATACTCAATACTCAACTTTATTGCACTTGTATACTCAATACTCGACTCTATTGCACTTGTAGACTCAATACTCAACTTTATTGCACTTGTATACTCAATACTCAACTCTATTGCACTCGTATACTCAATACTCGACTCTATCGCACTTGTATACTCAATACTCAACACTATTGCACTTGTATACTCAATACTCAACTTTATTGCACTTGTATACTCAATACTCAACTCTATTGCACTTGTATACTCAATACTCAACTCTATTGCACTTGTATACTCAATACTCAACTCTATTGCACTTGTATACTCAATACTCAACTCTATTGCACTTGTATACTCAATACTCAACTTTATTGCACTTGTAGACTCAATACTCGACTCTATCGCACTTGTATACTCAATACCCAACTTTATTGCACTTGTAGACTCAATTCTCAACTTTATTGCACTTGTATACTCAATACTCAACTTTATTGCACTTGTAGACTCAATTCTCAACTTTATTGCACTTGTATACTCAATACTCAACTCTATTGCACTTGTAGACTCAATACTCAACTTTATTGCACTTGTATACTCAATACTCAACTCTATTGCACTTGTATACTCAATACTCAACTTTATTGCACTTGTAGACTCAATTCTCAACTTTATTGCACTTGTAGACTCAATACTCAACTTTATTGCACTTGTATACTCAATTCTCAACTTTATTGCACTTGTATACTCAATTCTCAACTTTATTGCACTTGTAGACTCAATTCTCAACTTTATTGCACTTGTAGACTCAATACTCAACTCTATTGCACTTGTATACTCAATACTCAACTTTATTGCACTTGTATACTCAATACTCAACTTTATTGCACTTGTATACTCAATACTCGACTCTATTGCACTTGTATACTCAATACTCAACTTTATTGCACTTGTATACTCAATACTCGACTTTATCGCACTTGTATACTCAATACTCAACACTATTGCACTTGTATACTCAATACTCAACTTTATTGCACTTGTATACTCAATACTCAACTCTATTGCACTTGTATACTCAATACTCAACTCTATTGCACTTGTATACTCAATACTCAACTCTATTGCACTTGTATACTCAATACTCAACTCTATTGCACTTGTATACTCAATACTCAACTTTATTGCACTTGTATACTCAATACTCGACTTTATTGCACTTGTATACTCAATACTCAACTCTATTGCACTTGTATACTCAATACTCAACTTTATTGCACTTGTATACTCAATACTCAACTTTATTGCACTTGTATACTCAATACTCAACTTTATTGCACTTGTATACTCAATACTCCACTTTATTGCACTTGTATACTCAATACTCAACTTTATTGCACTCGTATACTCAATACTCAACTTTATTGCACTTGTATACTCAATACTCCACTTTATTGCACTTGTATACTCAATACTCAACTTTATTGCACTCGTATACTCAATACTCAACTTTATTGCACTCGTATACTCAATACTCAACTTTATTGCACTTGTATACTCAATACTCCACTTTATTGCACTTGTATACTCAATACTCAACTTTATTGCACTCGTATACTCAATACTCAACTTTATTGCACTTGTATACTCAATACTCCACTTTATTGCACTTGTATACTCAATACTCAACTTTATTGCACTCGTATACTCAATACTCAACTTTATTGCACTTGTATACTCAATACTCAACTTTATTGCACTCGTATACTCAATACTCCACTTTATTGCACTTGTATACTCAATACTCAACTTTATTGCACTTGTATACTCAATACTCAACTCTATTGCACTTGTATACTCAATACCCAACTTTAGTGCACTTGTATACTCAATACTCAACTTTATTGCACTTGTAGACTCAATACTCGACTGTATTGCACTTGTATACTCGATACTCAACTCTATTGCACTTGTGAACTCAATACTCAACTTTATTGCACTTGTATACTCAATACTCGACTTTATTGCACTTGTATACTCAATACTCAACTTTATTGCACTTGTATACTCAATACTCAACTTTATTGCACTTGTATACTCAATACTCGACTCTATTGCACTTGTATACTCAATACTCAACTTTATTGCACTTGTATACTCAATACTCGACTCTATTGCACCTGTATACTCAATACTCAACTTTATTGCACTTGTATACTCAATACTCGACTTTATTGCACTTGTATACTCAATACTCAACTGTATTGCACTTGTATACTCAATACTCAACTGTATTGCACTTGTATACTCAATACTCGACTCTATTGCACTTGTATACTCAATACTCGACTTTATTGCACTTGTATACTCAATACTCAACTGTATTGCACTTGTATACTCAATACTCGACTTTATTGCACTCGTATACTCAATACTCGACTTTATTGCACTTGTATACTCAATACTCAACTTTATTGCACTTGTATACTCAATACTCAACTCTATTGCACTTGTATACTCAATACTCAACTCTATTGCACTTGTATACTCAATACTCAACTGTATTGCACTTGTATACTCAATACTCAACTTTATTGCACTTGTATACTCAATACTCGACTCTATTGCACTTGTATACTCAATACTCAACTTTATTGCACTTGTAGACTCAATACTCGACTTTATTGCACTCGTATACTCAATACTCGACTTTATTGCACTTGTATACTCAATACTCAACTTTAATGCACTTGTATACTCAATACTCGACTCTATTGCACTCGTATACTCAATACTCGACTTTATTGCACTTGTAGACTCAATACTCGACTTTATTGCACTTGTATACTCAATACTCGACTTTATTGCACTTGTATACTCAATACTCGACTTTATTGCACTTGTATACTCAATACTCGACTTTATTGCACTTGTATACTCAATACTCGACTTTATTGCACTCGTATACTCAATACTCGACTTTATTGCACTTGTATACTCAATACTCAACTTTATTGCACTTGTATACTCAATACTCGACCCTATTGCACTTGTATACTCAATACTCGACTTTATTGCACTTGTATACTCAATACTCAACTTTATTGCACTTGTATACTCAATACTCGACTGTATTGCACTTGTATACTCAATACTCAACTTTATTGCACTTGTATACTCAATACTCAACTTTATTGCACTTGTATACTCAATACTCGACCCTATTGCACTTGTATACTCAATACTCAACTCTATTGCACTTGTATACTCAATACCCAACTTTATTGCACTTGTATACTCAATACTCAACTTTATTGCACTTGTAGACTCAATACTCGACTGTATTGCACTTGTATACTCGATACTCAACTCTATTGCACTTGTGAACTCAATACTCAACTTTATTGCACTTGTATACTCAATACTCGACTTTATTGCACTTGTATACTCAATACTCGACTCTATTGCACTCGTATACTCAATACTCAACTCTATTGCACTTGTATACTCAATACTCGACTTCATTGCACTTGTATACTCAATACTCAACTTTATTGCACTTGTATACTCAATACTCGACTCTATTGCACTTGTATACTCAATACTCAACTTTATTGCACTTGTATACTCAATACTCAACTCTATTGCACTTGTATACTCAATACTCAACTTTATTGCACTTGTATACTCAATACTCAACTCTATTGCACTTGTATACTCAATACTCAACTTTATTGCACTTGTATACTCAATACTCGACTTTATTGCACTTGTATACTCAATACTCAACTGTATTGCACTTGTATACTCAATACTCGACTCTATTGCACTTGTATACTCAATACTCAACTTTATTGCACTTGTATACTCAATACTCAACTGTATTGCACTTGTATACTCAATACTCAACTTTATTGCACTTGTATACTCAATACTCGACTTTATTGCACTTGTATACTCAATACTCAACTTTATTGCACTTGTATACTCAATACTCAACTCTATTGCACTTGTAAACTCAATACTCAACTCTATTGCACTTGTAAACTCAATACTCAACTTTATTGCACTTGTAAACTCAATACTCGACTCAATTGCACTTGTATACTCAATACTCAACTTTATTGCACTTGTATACTCAATACTCAACTTTATTGCACTTGTATACTCAATACTCAACTTTATTGCACTTGTATACTCAATACTCAACTCTATTGCACTTGTATACTCAATACTCAACTTTATTGCACTTGTATACTCAATACTCAACTCTATTGCACTTGTATACTCAATACTCAACTTTATTGCACTTGTATACTCAATACTCAACTTTATTGCACTTGTATACTCAATACTCGACTTTATTGCACTTGTATACTCAATACTCAACTTTATTGCACTTGTATACTCAATACTCAACTCTATTGCACTTGTATACTCAATACTCAACTTTATTGCACTTGTATACTCAATACTCAACTTTATTGCACTTGTATACTCAATACTCAACTCTATTGCACTTGTATACTCAATACTCAACTTTATTGCACTTGTATACTCAATACTCAACTCTATTGCACTTGTATACTCAATACTCAACTTTATTGCACTTGTATACTCAATACTCAACTCTATTGCACTTGTATACTCAATACTCAACTGTATTGCACTTGTATACTCAATACTCGACTCTATTGCACTTGTATACTCAATACTCAACTTTATTGCACTTGTATACTCAATACTCAACTTTATCGCACTTGTATACTCAATACTCAACTGTATTGCACTTGTATACTCAATACTCAACTTTATTGCACTTGTATACTCAATACTCGACTTTATTGCACTTGTATACTCAATACTCAACTTTATTGCACTTGTATACTCAATACTCAACTCTATTGCACTTGTAAACTCAATACTCAACTCTATTGCACTTGTAAACTCAATACTCAACTTTATTGCACTTGTAAACTCAATACTCGACTCAATTGCACTTGTATACTCAATACTCAACTTTATTGCACTTGTATACTCAATACTCAACTTTATTGCACTTGTATACTCAATACTCAACTTTATTGCACTTGTATACTCAATACTCAACTTTATTGCACTTGTATACTCAATACTCAACTTTATTGCACTTGTAAACTCAATACTCAACTTTATTGCACTTGTATACTCAATACTCAACTTTATTGCACTTGTATACTCAATACTCAACTTTATTGCACTTGTATACTCAATACTCAACTTTATTGCACTTGTATACTCAATACTCAACTTTATTGCACTTGTAAACTCAATACTCAACTTTATTGCACTTGTATACTCAATACTCAACTTTATTGCACTTGTATACTCAATACTCAACTTTATTGCACTTGTATACTCAATACTCAACTTTATTGCACTTGTATACTCAATACTCAACTTTATTGCACTTGTATACTCAATACTCAACTCTATTGCACTTGTATACTCAATACTCAACTTTATTGCACTTGTATACTCAATACTCAACTCTATTGCACTTGTATACTCAATACTCAACTTTATTGCACTTGTATACTCAATACTCAACTCTATTGCACTTGTATACTCAATACTCAACTTTATTGCACTTGTATACTCAATACTCAACTCTATTGCACTTGTATACTCAATACTCAACTTTATTGCACTTGTATACTCAATACTCAACTCTATTGCACTTGTATACTCAATACTCAACTTTATTGCACTTGTATACTCAATACTCAACTCTATTGCACTTGTATACTCAATACTCAACTTTATTGCACTTGTATACTCAATACTCAACTGTATTGCACTTGTATACTCAATACTCGACTCTATTGCACTTGTATACCCAATACTCATTTCCTTCCATTCATCCAGCAACATGTTGATATTGAATAAACGCATTGATCATAATTATCATCATTAGTATTATTTGGGGTGGTTGATTCTCGCTTGATGCGGTATATCAACAATCATCAGCCAAAGCAAGATGAAAGCAAACCATTGGTTATTCCAGGTTTATAAATCTCCCCACAATGTGACAAGTGTCGAGAATGACTGACTTCTGCATGTCTTAAACTAGAAGAGGAGATATTCCAATGATAGTCAAGTTATTGACAAGAGGCCAGGACCCTTACCTAATGAATTTCGTGCTAGTGCTAGCTAGCTCCAAGAGACTAGGACGCCTATTGGTTAATGTTTACTAAAAAAGCTACCAACAATGGCAATATATCATGAAAACAAATACACGGTCTCTTGGACTGAATAATTCATCACATTTCGTAGCTCATCTCAAGAGCAGTACTAGGATTTTGTGCTAACAACAATGGAAATACACAGAGACCAGACACGTTGTCATGACAGGTAGCTCCCCTGGGAGATATTGACCAATCAAAGTCTTGGCCTCGTGGAGCTAGCTAGACCTAGCACGAAATTTCGAGTTGTTTATTAGGTAAGGGTCCAGGGTACAATAGGCCTATCAGTGGTGGAAATTATTATTGGAAGAATGACAACACTATCTTGCCTTCATTGCCGTTCAAGCTCATGGGCCAGGTCAGCGTACTTAGCTAGTTTTCTCTGGACTGTCTCATGAAGGTTGTTGGAGTTGGGAGAAGCAATGTCAATTAGGAACGTTCTCTTCTGTGCTTCATTGACCAAGACAATGTCCGGCCCATTTGATGGTATTGTTCTATCGGAAGGCACCGTTCTATCCCAGTGCAACCGGTAGTCTGCACTCTCAAGGCCGTACTTTTTTTTTTTTTTTTTTTATTAATCTTTTTTTTTCACATACAAAAATACACATGGCAGTCAAAAAATCCACAAAGTCTTCAAAGAAGACTTGACTGTGGGAGAAACAAAGAATATTATAATCTGTATATTTTTTTAATTTTTACTCAGGAGTATAGTGATTCAATATTAGTAATAGTTTCATTTATTCAATAACTCTTTTAGCCTTAAGCCTTAAAAGGATCCATTTCAATTTTCAGAAACCATTTATATAATTTGAATTGATTCAGTGTGTAGCCATTTTTCTCTTTTTTTTATATTATGTGCATTTTTTTTTTTTTACCATTCTCTTTCTAAATAATCAATTAATCGACTACAATTTTTTTTCTCTCTATAATTAGCTCAATATTGTTATTATTTTTTGTACCATCACTAATTTGTTATATTCGTTGTTATTATTTTTTATTCTGTGTCTGTAGGCAACCTTCATTACAAGGCAGAGTCTTTATTTTGTATTAATGAAGAATTTATATATACGGACCAGTGCTATCTGTGTGATGGTGAAGCTGGGGTAGTTCAAAGTGTATAATCTTGCCTACACAATTGTGGCGGTGAAAGTGCTCAGTGGATGCAAGCGTATTGCAGCCTGAAGTGATGTGTTGGATAGTCTAAACACCTCCTGCATCTGTCATCAGTAACACTTGCATCCTTAAGGTCTAACCTCCATTACCTCATGGTCATGTAAAAATTATGATTTTTTGTCAGTCGATTCGTTTTGATGTGCTCGATAATAGTATCCAACCAGATGATAGGCTAACCGGGATAAATGTTGAGATATATCAATTCAAATACTGGATGTTTCCCCATCACTTAACACACAACCTTCAAATTTCATGCGTTTTTAGTACTCAACAGATCATTAAAATACACTAAAAGTAATGACATTCAATCAAAAAACCATTTTTATTGTAGATGAAGATGTTACGAATAGAATTATGCAAAAATAAATACAAGTATCCGCTCTCATTTGAGAATCACACTCATTTTAAGACGAAATATAGTTCAATTCACACCAAAATGAAGTCAAAATAGCAACTTAATATTTCATTAAAGCGCTGTAACTTCGGCCAAAAAAATATGACAGCGTTTCTGATGCAATTTCAATTCAAGAATACACATATTCAATAAAACTTGACTCAAATTTCCCCAATGTAGAATTAATTTCGAAATTACTTTTTGACTCTGCTGACCAAACGGCTATTAGACTTTAACTATGTACTTGA
>OZ023338.1:22521036-22652918 GCA_964007535.1 Brachyptera risi | reverse complement strand
TCTCTCTCTCTCTCTCTCTCTCTCTCTCTCTCTCTCTCTCTCTCTCTCTCTCTCTCTCCCTCACTCTCTTTCACTCTCTCTCCCTCACTCTCTTTCACTCTCTCTCTCTGTCTCTCTCCCTCACTCTCTTTTCACTCTCTCTCTCCCTCACTCTCTCTCCCTCACTCTCTTCCATTCTCTCTCTCCCTCACTCTCTTTCACTCTCTCTCTCCCTCTCTCTCTTTTGCTTTCGCTCTCTCTCTCTCTCTCTCTCTCTCTCTCTCTCTCTCTCTCTATCTCCCTCTCTCTATATCCCTCTCTCTCTCTCCCTCACTCTCTGTCTCTCTCTCTCCCTCTCTTTCTCTCGCTCTCTCAATATTTCAAGAAATCACATTGTTCTAGTTCAGTGTAGGCCTATGGAAAAAAATACAATTATTCATTTAAAAACTTTCTCAGCGAAGATAATATTTATCGGGCCGACATTATATAATTGTTTATAATCATTATAGACCTTCACACCTCCAATTTGGACCGTGATCTTTTCTTATTTTCCACCTACTGTATCACCTATCATAACATGTGATACGTTATTCGTCATGAACTATAGGCTTAGGCTACTTAAGCCTATAGTTCATGACGAATAACGTATTGATATATTTTATTGTTGTTTCATCATTGTTTGCTCAACGACCCTACCAACACCCAAACCCACCATGGGGGTACGAATGAGCAGGTCATTAATTGATTATGAAACTTTGAGGTGATCATACATTCTAACAATCAAATGGAGCATAGATAAACTGATGAATAATTCAAACTGGATCATCCAGCGACGTGTTGGCCCGTCAACAACCACGCTGGGCGGGTGAAGTAACGCCGCGGGAATAAGGAACAACTGAACAACGAAATGGCGGGCGCGAGCCACGAAATGGCGGGCGCTAGCCACGAAATGGCGGGCACGAGCCACGAAATGGCGGGCGCGAGCCACGAAATGGCGGGCGCGAGCCACGAAATGACGGGCGCGAGCCACGAAATGGCGGGCGCTAGCCACGAAATGGCGGGCACGAGCCACGAAATGGCTGGCGCGAGATACAGAAAGGTTGGTATGTTACAGAAAATGCAGCATTTGGGTTGTGAGATGAGCGAGATATCTGAATGAGGTATAACGAGAGTCGTTAAAGTAGTTCTACCCTTGCTACTTTATCGACTCTGGTATCCTACACACCTTGATGCATCTAAAAATAGGCCTACTTCACTGATGGGCAAATTTCGAATCTAGAAAGCAGTGAATCTTGGCTTTGAATTCTGCTAAATGATTTCTATCATATTTGAAGAATGAAAACAGATGATTTTTTTCCAAACGGCTGGTTCGAATTGCTTAGAGAATCATGATAATGTGTATCATTCATGTCCACACATTCACACACAAAAAAAAACATTTTATTCGGATAGATTTTTTTTCAAATTTTCTTGCCCAGCCTTATCTTGAAGGTTTTTCGAAATTTTGAGATGATATTTCTCAAAATTAGTTGCACCGATTCATTCCAAAAACTATACAGTTCCAAGTTGGATAAGTTTACGTTAACAAAAGAAGTTTTATGTCGATCAGTCAATTACCCTGCGGCCTGCTTTAAGAAAAACACACAGACGAAGCTCTATAAGAGTGACATGGAGTCTTTGCTACGCTCATCTAATTAACTATACCTGCCCATATAACCAGACTCACCAAACTTTCATCTCTTAAATACAACCTGAAATCTCTTCTACGGAGCCCCTTCTATGACCTCAATGAATTCCTCATTTCAAAGCCACACTACAGACAGCCATTGCCATCATCATACATAACTATTATGATCTGTTCCTCTCAATTATCTCTTTCTGTTCACTCATTTTCATTTCCTGTTTCAAGTTTTGATATTTCCCATATTTGTTCTATATGCAAATCTTCAGACCAATGAATAAGTTTATGATGTTAGGGCTCCGCCGCCTAGAAATGCCGAAATAGGATATCTCATTCAGAGATGAATGTATATATCATATCATATAATATATACCGGTATATATATATATATATATATATATATATATATATATATATATATACATATATATATATATATATATATATATATATATATATACATATATATATATATATATATATATATATATATATATATATATATATATATATATATATATATATATATATATATATATATATATATATATATATATTTATATCTTCCATCGGTCGACTATTGTACAATTGTTATATCAACAATCAATTTGTGGGCATTCTCAACAATTATCCAGTTCAACTTTCTATGCATATCAATTGACGACTAGTGATTGACCCGCCCACAAACGTCATTAAACAAAACATCCGATCAAATGGGCTGTTTGTTATGTGGGTAATTTGACATATCCTGTCAGAGTATCTCTAAATGCCCACATGATGTATAGATCTAGGTGGCCTGTCGATAAGCCACGCCTATCACTAGTGGTCAATTGATTAATTGTCTGATCAATAGTCACGAATGATTGGATCCATGAGAGTGTTTTGCTCCAGACGATGAATGCTGCAGACGACGAGAGGAAAGACAACCTGAACACTAAGAATCACCTGATTAGCCGAGCGAGACTTCAACGCAGTGCGTCGTCAAGCGTCATCTTCCTCTGGTTTGGCATTGTTAGTATACTAAGAAAACGCCATATATGCGTTGTTAGAAGAGCGGATAGTTATAGTATGTCGACTTTTCTGCCAAACTTTTGCCTAAATTCGCCAATGGGGTGACATTCAAATTATAAATGGGTAAAAACTGCTTCGAGTGGTACCAATTTAGCACATTTCATATCTTTTCTCCAAAATGGCTGACTCGATCGAGCTCAGAAATTCCAAAAATGTGTATCAAGATGTAATTCAACTCCACACAAAATTTCATTTTTTTTTAAATAAAAATATTTTCATTTTTTTCCGGTCGTGTTATTTTAACGGGTGATTTGGAAATTTCTAAAATTCATAAAAATAAAAGTTATCACCCGATAATGCCACAAAACTATACAGACCCAAGTTAGATGAGGAAACATATTGAAAAAAAGTTTGAAGTTGATAGCTGTAGCCGTTTGACCTGTGGAGAACCGACAAAAAAACATAAAAACAAAAAAAAAAGAAAAAACATAAAAACAAACACCAATTTTTTTCAGTATGTCAAATTGAATCCTCGCTGAAGCTCGTCTAATGAGGGTGTTATAGTCTACAGTCAAATAGAAATAGAATAATAAAAGTTTCTTTATAATTAAGAAGAACGATTCAGTCTAGTATAATAGGGTAACACTGAGTAAGTATGTATGAGATATAATATTGGTATGGGGTGGCTAGTGTTGATACCAACTGTAGAAAGCATAATATAATGAAAAATAAAATTATATAAAATATAATATGTCCACATGGTTCAAGAGTGAAATATACATAATGTCCTCATTTTGATATAATATAGATATAGTCCTTCATTTAGAGTGAAATCCGTTCTCACTGAGAGGGACCACTGGTGTCATATATCATTTGATTCGTCACATTCCAAGCAATCGAACCTTATATGTTACTTTTGAAACAAGTGTCAAGCACAGGCGCCATGGCGCTTAGAATATGGGCGTCGCCTACTTTTCAACAGTGCGGATCACAACATACAAATCAACATATCTCACAAAGTGTCCGTCGGAATGTTCTGATTTCGATTGCAAACGACATATAATAGTATTCTCATTCGTTTTTTCATCCATTTAAACAATCCAAATGTCAACACATGAATTCGAGATTTTATTATTTTTTATCCAACCAGGTATGTTTCGTTTACTTTCACTCCGTTCTCATAGGTAGGGACCATGAGTATCATACATCAATCGATCAGGCACACTTTTGACAATAATTCTATATATGATACCCGCCAACTCAGTATCATGCATGGGCGCCATGACACTTTCAAAGTGGGCGTCGCTTACTTCTCGATAGGCCAAATCATAGCATTGGAACTAAATGACAGAAATTTCGGAGATTTATGGTCACCAACAGCACAGTCCTGGTGTTGAAGTTCATTGGTTATGAACATTTAAAATGGGGTGGTAAGATCGCCCTTGTGGTGCCCCGTCCAAACGATCCTATCTTCATCCACAGCCTTAATTGGGGAACAATGATTTTGTATCAAGTCTCGATGTTATTAAATATATATATATATATATATATATATATATATATATATATATATATATATATATATATATATATATATATATATATATATATATATATATATATATATATATAACAGAAGATAAATAAATCGGATTGAATTCATTCATTTTTATTCAACGTAAATAAGTATTTGAGAAATAAAAATTGAGTCATCAAAATATTTCAATGATTTAAAAAATTTGTATGGCAACAAAACCCTGAAATTTCAGTATTTTTTGTCGAAACGGTGATCTTTTGTTATATCTTACTCCGATTTGGAAGCGAAGGACAGAAAGTTGCATACTTCAATCGGTTCAGCACATTTTGAGAAATAATTGAGTGTATAATAATCATGGAACCATCATCATGTATAGGCGTCGCGACGCTTCGAAGTAGGGCGTGACCCATATTTCGTAGGGTCAAATCACAACTGAAATTGATATATCCAACAATATATGATTTATATCGAATGAAATTTCGTTGCAAAGAGGGTGAAATTGTATTTTGAGTTCAAAACAAGGTCGTATCAGAATATTTCATCAATATAAATGATATCTAAATGCGTCGAAATTTCAGTTTTTTTATCCAATCATCGATGTTCGTTATCTCTTACTCCGTTTCAAGAGGAAGGAACACAATATCATGTATCAATAAATCCATCACACTTTAGGTAATGATTCAATATATAATTAACATACACTTGTCGTGTATAGGCGTCGCGACGCTTCAAAGTGGGGTGTGCCTTGTCCCATATGTCGATGGGTCAAATCATACAGTAAGATTGATAGATCAAAGAAGTGTAATTGGTATCGAACGGATTCTTGTTGTGAACAGTGTGAAATCGTATTTTGAGTTTGAAACATCTCTTATCAGAATATTTTATCATTTTGATATCTGAATGACAGCAAATTGTAGAAATCCCATTTTTCTATCAATTAAAGTTCAAATTAAATTAAATTAAATTTAATCAAATTAAAATTAATCAAATTAATTTAATTAAATTGAATCAAATTAGTTCGACAATCAAAGTTTTCGGAAACTGCAAGACTTTTATCTGCGGCGGAAATTCATGGTCGCCAACGGCGCAGTCCTGGTGTTGAAGTTCATTGGTTCTAAATGATTGAAATGGGGTGGTAAGATCGCCCTTGTGGTGTCCAAACGATCCTATCTTTCATCCATAGCCTTAATTGGGGAACAAAGATTTTGTATCAAGTTTCGATGTTATTAAAAAAAATATATTAAAGTCGATATTCGTTACATCTCACTCCGTTCCAAAAAAAATGGAACACGGAGATTAATCATACGTTAAGCAATAATTTGGTATATAGGCCTACATACGATTATTGTCATGTAAAGGCGTCGCGACGCTCCGAAGTAGTGCGTGGCCTATATATCGATGGGTCTAATCATAATTGAAACGTATATCCAATGGAATTTTGCGAATAGCGTAAAAGTTTATTCCAAATTGTACAATGTTCAGTCATCTCCAGAAAAAATCTGACATTCACAAACGTCCGTGAAGTCAGCCCCCCACATATCAGAATATGGAAATGATATTTCATCATTCGTTGGTGCTTCGTTAGTGCCCGTTAGTGCAGTAAAAAATGTCGTTAGTACCACTTTGGTATCGCCATTATAACTCGTTGTATATGTAAGGGGCCAACTTCACAACAGCCCCTCACATAACTCCAATCTCGAAAATTCCAACAAAATCAGTTAGTGCTCCGTTGGTGCCCGTTAAGCTGGATTCACAATGGGAACTAATGATTAGTGACTAATACTAAATACTAAAATTAAGAAACTGAGCATTCACATAGGCTTGCAATAAGAATTAATTCTCATGAGTCGTAGCTGTCTTAAGATGACAGATTTAAATAGAAATCTACATGTTAGAAGGCTGTAAACGAGCGGTTCATCGAGCGGGATAGCTCCCTTTTGCATTGACTTCCTGTCGTTTCGAATTCACGACTTCTGATTGGTCGGACTAATGATTGAAACTAATGATTAATACTAAAGTTGAGAGTTGGTTGACTTTCAAGGTCAGTCACTAATATTAAACACAATGTGAACGTCAACACTGA
Source organism: Brachyptera risi (assembly GCA_964007535.1). Lineage (NCBI taxonomy): Eukaryota > Metazoa > Arthropoda > Insecta > Plecoptera > Taeniopterygidae > Brachyptera > Brachyptera risi. The sequence continues at coordinate 22,646,627 of OZ023338.1, read as the reverse complement.
TTCCGTATCTGCCAACTTCAGTTAATCATTAATCACTAATTTGTGAATCCAGCTTTGGTGCCGTAAAAGATCCGTTAGTACGGTTAGCCTGTTCCTGAATAGTCCTTGACTGTCTTGGCTCATCTGATTCTTCCTGCATAGTCTTCGGATCTGTCTCTGCCAGCTTTTCTAGATATAGTTGGAATTTATGTTAGTTTGATGTGAGTTGTGACATTCTATGTTCGCTGTTTGCCTCTCCCCGCACTTTCGACAGTGTTGATGTAGCGCTACGTTTTATGAGCTTTCGTCTTAGATGTCCCGATGCACATTTCTCAATCATTGATTTCTCAATCAATGTTTTCATCTTCTTTTAACTCAAACCCGCACAGCTTAGCCTGAATTTTAATGGAGATGAAGGAAAAGGCTTATTTCTCGTTAGTGCGTCCCATGGTGGAATATGCTAGTTCAGTTTGGGATCCTTATAGATTAGGTGAGATGAGGGATGTGGAAAGGGTGCAAAGGATTGCAGTTAGAAGGGTTACAGGTAGGGTTGGGAGGTGGAAATGGGGGGAGAATGAAAGGGGGGAGAGGGTGAGAATATTGGAGAGTCCATCTGAGATGATCCGAGACTTGGGATGGCGGGAATTGGAAATACAGATAAAGGAGGATCGGATCTGTAATTTCTTCAGGGTAATGGAAGGAGAAGGGGGCTGGGGAGAGTTGAATAGGTTGATTGAAAGGAATGAGTCAGGGTATAGGGATAGGCGAAGTCATGATAGAGCAGTAGTTATAAAGGGGGCTAGATTAGATGTCGGTGAGTTCTCTTTCTTGAATAGGACAGGTAGGGACTGGAATGGGCTTAGTAGAAGTATACTTGAGGAGGATGAAATAGGGTTGAAGCTATTCCGTCAGAAGGTTAGGGAGGCGATAGGATAGGATTGGTAGGGAACTTGCCACCGCGCATTTATGTGCAACTGCAAGAGTTAATAATAATAATAATAATTGTGGATTCACCTTGCAAGATACATCTAAACTTGTGGCGTTCATAAGCCAAGTTGACGATAGACCTAAAATGTTCCGTGAGGGCGTCGATCGCTATTGTATATAGTTCACTATTATATTGACTGTCTGTCCTCACAGGCAACGTATAGAAAATGTCTTGTACGCTCATTCCTGTGCTGGATAATAGTGATGCTCGTTTCTGCCTGTCATTCTTTATTCCTCTCGCTTCCACATACCCTACAAACACAAAACATTCCCTATGCGCGCCCTGGACATGCCCAAAGGGAATGTTGGGGCGCCCACCCCATTTGATTCAACATAGGGCGGGACTCCCAGGACACGCCCTACACATGCCCTATGGGCGTGTCCTGGACATGGCTCACACGCGCCCTAGACACGCTCTTTCGGGTGATGTTGGCAGTGGGCATGTCCAGGGTGGGTCCTGGACATATTCATGAGGTCTCATCTCATCAGCTTCCCACAGGGCATTTCAGGGGCATGCCAGGACACTAAATATGGCAACGCCTAGGGCATGCTCATTTGGTAACCTTTTCGGCATGCCTTTAGCATGCCCATGTTTGTAGGGTACAAGCGAAAAGCTCTTATCCATCTTGGAAATAACGAATCTTGGTCACCTTCGCAATCAAAATTTCCGAGGCCCACCTCTCGCAGTCAATTCAATTCAAAGAACGTTTTATTTCATGGGTAATTGAAAATACATGGATTAAAATTAACAATTACCCACTTATGTGTATGACTATAGGCCATACAAGTTTTGAAACATGTTATAACTGCAATTAGGGAGTATGGAACATAACTATAACATGAGATAAAAACCACCTTCCATAATGACTTCCGACATTTGTGATTAACCCTCGACGCCAATTGTAGGATGGTGAATAATATATCGACACTTGTGAACACTGCTTGATATTAATACTCACTTTATTTATTAAACAACTTCTCTCCACACGACCACGCTCTGCCGGCAGTAGTCTGTCATTGCCTTCTTGCCACATACAGTCACAGAGGTTGGCTGTGGATACTAGGCCTACAGTATTCAATTTCAACATCAAATATTTTCAACAAAACAATGAAAAAAAACTTTTCCACCCATTACTTATGAATTGAACCTATGACCATCAATAACGTAACGGGATAAGCAACATGGCGTAAGTCCTATCCTTTTAACATTAGACTTTTTCACCATGGTGGAATCAGTGCTTTTGTGTACATTTGTGAGATTCGCAGTTTCAAATCAAATCGTACGTTTTAGGCTCGTATTTCAGTGTATAGTACATAGTTGTATACTTGCATTGTTTCTGACCTTTCTCTTAGATGATGAGTAATTATCCAGTTATCAAATGGTGAATATAGCAGTACCCTACAAACACAAAACATTCCCTATGCGCGCCCTAGACATGCTCAAATGGAATGTTGGGGTGCCCCAGGCGTGCCCAACCCCATTTGATTCAACATAGGGCGGGACTCCCGGGGCACGACCTACACATGCCCTGTGGGCGTGTCCTGGACATGGCTCACACGCGCCCTAGACATGCCCAAAGGGAATGTTGAGGCGCCCCAGGCGTGCCCAACCCCATTTGATTTAACATAGGGCGGGACTCCCAGGGCACGCCCTACACATGCCCTGTGGGCGTGTCCTGGACATGGCTCACACGCGCCCTAGACATGCCCAAAGGGAATGTTGAGGCGCCCCAGGCGTGCCCAACCCCATTTGATTTAACATAGGGCGGGACTCCCAGGGCACGCCCTACACATGCCCTGTGGGCGTGTCCTGGACATGGCTCACACGCGCCCTAGACATGCCCAAAGGGAATGTTGAGGCACCCCAGGCGTGCCCAACCCCATTTGATTTAACATAGGGCGGGACTCCCAGGACACGCCCTACACATGCCCTGTGGGCGTGTCTTGGACATGGCTCACACGCGCCCTAGACATGCCCAAAGGGAATGTTGAGGCGCCCCAGGCGTGCCCAACCCCATTTGATTTAACATAGGGCGGGACTCCCAGGGCACGCCCTACACATGCCCTGTGGGCGTGTCCTGGACATGGCTCACACGCGCCCTAGACATGCCCAAAGGGAATGTTGAGGCGCCCCAGGCGTGCCCAACCCCATTTGATTTAACATAGGGCGGGACTCCCAGGGCACGCCCTACACATGCCCTGTGGGCGTGTCCTGGACATGGCTCACACGCGCCCTAGACATGCCCAAAGGGAATGTTGAGGCGCCCCAGGCGTGCCCAACCCCATTTGATTTAACATAAGGCGGGACTCCCAGGGCACGCCCTACACATGCCCTGTGGGCGTGTCCTGGACATGGCTCACACGCGCCCTAGACATGCCCAAAGGGAATGTTGAGGCGCCCCAGGCGTGCCCAACCCCATTTGATTTAACATAGGGTGGGACTCCCAGGACACGCCCTACACATGCCCTGTGGGCGTGTCCTGGACACGCGTCCTAGACACGCTCTTTCGGGTGATGTTGGCAGTGGGCATGTCCAGGGTGGGTCCTGGACATATTCATGAGGTCTCATTTCATCAGCTTCCCACAGGGCATTTCAGGGGCATGCCAGGGCACTAAATATGGCAACGCCTAGGGCATGCTCATTTGGTAACCTTTTCGGCATGCCTTTAGCATGCCCATGTTTGTAGGGTACAAGCGAAAAGCTCTTATCCATCTTGGAAATAACGAATCTTGGTCACCTTCGCAATCAAAATTTCCGAGGCCCACCTCTCGCAGTCAATTCAATTCAAAGAACGTTTTATTTCATGGGTAATTGAAAATACATGGATTAAAATTAACAATTACCCACTTATGTGTATGACTATAGGCCATACAAGTTTTGAAACATGTTATAACTGCAATTAGGGAGTATGGAACATAACTATAACATGAGATAAAAACCACCTTCCATAATGACTTCCGACATTTGTGATTAACCCTCGACGCCAATTGTGAGATGGTGAATAATAAATCGACACTTGTGAACACTGCTTGATATTAATACTCACTTTATTTGGATGAGCGAAGCGAAGACTCAATTTCACCATACCCGAAAAAAAGTGCCTGTTTTCTGTTTTTTCTTTGTTCGCGCTCCACAAGTCAGACGAAAATTCAAAACCAGTTGAAACTTGGCACACACATGAACCCCTATCTGACTTGATGCTGTATAGTTTTGAGGCGTGATCGGTTACACCACTTCTGAGAAAACTCATTCCAAAGTTTTCAAAAGTTCCATTAGAATAACCCAGAGAAAAAAATTCGTGAAAAATATTTCATCTGAGAGGATTCAAATTCTCAGGGAATCTTAATCTGATAATGATACAAATTATTCCGAACTTTCACCTGAATTGGATCAGCCATTTCGATGTAAAAAAAAATATATAATGTAATTTGTGTTGATTATTCAAAGCTATTAAGATACCTATTAAATCAAAGCAACAAGTGTCAGAACTTGATCGTGAACGATTAAGACAAAGCCTTCTTTATTATCATATGAATTAATAATGGAAAATAAGATGGCAGTGATGTTATGGACTGGATCTCAAGGTGTATATATATATATATAATAACCAATCCAAAGATAAGTTGAAATGTTCCAGCTCATCCATCGACGCGGCAACACATAACGCGTTTGCCTAGTTATTAAACAACTTCTCTCCGCACGACCACGCTCTACCGGCTGTAGTCTGTCACTGCCTTCTTGCCACAGTGGCTGGCTGTGGATCAGGAGATACTGTAGTATACTACAGTATTCAATTTCAAAATCAAATATTTTCAACAAAACAAAAAAAAACATTTCCACCCATTACAGTCTTATGAATTGAACCTATGAGTATTAATAACGTAACGGGATAAGCAACATGACGTAACTATCCTTTTAACACTAGGCCGTTTTCACCATGATGGAATTAAGCGCTTTCGTGTACATTTCTGAGATTCGCAAATTCAAATCAAATCGTACGTATTAGGCTCGTATTTCAATATGTGTTTTCGTTTTTTCAATGTATTTCTGACCTTTCTCGTGGATGATGAGTAATTATCCAGTTATCAAATGGTAAATAAGACAGTAGGGCTCTTGACTAGGGGACTAAGTGCTTTTACAGACGTGTTTTAAATTTGGATTGGCCAATTCAAATGAAATTTATTCCAATATTGCTTAATGCAGTTGGAAAGAGCTGGATTCACAGATTGCATCACATCTATTACTTGTATGGATCAACATACAACAATACCAGCAAATCATCATAACACTTGTGAGGCGGCATCCCTTTGATATACGCATGGTGCGAAAGGAAATTAAGCGCCATGTTGCTTATCCCGTTACGTTATTGATAGGCATAGATTGAACGTAGAACGTTATCAAATTGAATGATGTAACAGATTTCTATGCAAGATTAACATGACTTCTTATTACGGTAGGCCTAACAATGACGAATCAAGACATGTAACATGTATTTGTGAATGATTATTATTCAGTATTGAAGTTTTATTTCAAGTTTCTTAAGTATGAGGTAGGTTTGTATGGAGAATAGTGACACGAGGATTAGTACCCAAAGAAACAAATGACTCCTCTTGATGGTCTCCAGGAAGCCCTGACCGGGCTGCAGATCAACTATCCGACCGGCGCACCCGACTGGCTGTTCACGATCCTATCCGCCAGCGTGTGCGCGTCCCTGTGCCTGAGCACGCTAGCGCTGGCCATCAGCAACTTCGTCCTGCCCAATCACCTGTACCTGACGGGCGCCGACCTGGAGCCCATCCGGGAATACCCGGACACGGAGTACGCCCGCCAGTACCTGGAACTGGCCTGGATCCTGACCACCGTCCTCGGGTTCCTCCTGTTCTTCGTGCAGGGCGTTGCGCTGTGCTGGATCAAGTTCTACGACGACAGCGTAGCGGCCTGCTGGGTGGGCACGGCCGTCTTCTCCTTCTCCGCCGCGCTCTTCCTCTACCTCTGTGTCTACTTCCACAGGCAGCTGCTCGCACACAACTACCGGCTCAGGGTGGAGGATCTGATCGAGATGGCCGATCTCGCCGATACAAAACTTCAATGATATTGTCACAGAAGTCAATCAACAAGTGTTATTTCAAGCATGCATCAACTCTTATTTCTGGTTTCTATTTCATTCTAATCGACCAACATCTATCATTCAATGTTTCGATGTATGTCGTTAGTGAGAATAAACTCTACATTTACCGTACTTGATCAGCGTTACTGGCCCTATCAACAGACAGGACACGTGAAGACAAGTGAGGTGCGTGTATGAAAGCGTGTGATAAGGGAGCTCGGTCTCTTGAGGAGATACCAAACGACGAGAGGGTCAGAGTTGCTATATCAACCTCTTAAGCAGGGTTTCCAGTTCCGATTTTTTATTGTCGTCCGACACGATTTTCCCAACTAGCCAATCACAAGCCAGTATTCACCTAAACAGCATGGCGGTTCACGACACCGTTTCGGTGTCGTGATTATTGACCCAAATCCAACTTTCATTGGCCGAAACTACGATTTTACCGGAAGTTACACTCACATTCCTTACATTCAAAGAAGCCTGTGAGTTTGAAGGTAATGAAGGCTATGGCTATGGCGTCACGAAAACGTTACGGCACAGCCAAGTGGAAACAGTCATAACAAAAATCGTACCGAAATCGTGTCGGACGACAAGAAAAAATCTGAACTGGAAACCCTGCTTTACGTTATACTGTCTCTGGTCAAAGTACTCATCTGAGCAAAGTCTGCATCCACGTGCCGTGTGCGATTTTTCAATTACAAATTTGAATTCTTTTGAAAGTTATTTTCAACATCCCTGTACTGGTTGAAGTTATTTTTACATTGCGCGTGATTGTTATCAATTGCTATTTCCGGTTTGTCAACAAACCCAAGTCGTTGGTCAAACTAGCCTCATCAGTGGCGTAACTACCGCAGGGGCAGCCGCCCCGGGGCCCACGGCACTGAGAGGCCCATGCTGTACGCCTATCATCAAAAATACGTTCCAACGATTACCGAAAAATAATGAACGTATTTATATCTGAAAAAAATACTTTACAATATTGCATGAATTTACTTGAAAATTGATTTGACTAATTTTAAGAATAATTCCATTATGAGGAAATCCAAGTTGAACTCAGTTGAACAAGTATATTCTCAAATACGAATCGTATGAGAAACACTGTCATATATTTTCGCATGAACTTACAGCACTTAAATAAGTATGAGCTTGCTAGATTGACTACATTTTGGTGAAAAGTCAACTATTTTTCCTCTAAAGAGTAATTGTCATTCAATCTTTATCTTCAACAGGAGTTAGAACCATTCTGTTTTATTAAATTACAATATAGTGAATGCATTTCAATCACAATTTTGAGTGTATTTCAATCGTCTTGAATGGTAAATTGAAAAAACATGAAATATGGGGGTTGCATGTTGAATGATATCGAGATTTCCTCATTTGAATTGATATATATATTTTTTTTGGGGGGGGGGGTCCAATCGAGTCCTTTGCCTCGGGGCCCAAAATTCCTAGTTACGCCACTGACCCTCATGTATGCTTTAGACGATTGACCAGTCCAACTAACGCACGGCTGTCCCATCGAGTCGACCCAATATACACCATTGAATTGAAAGTAACCGCGTCTTTTTATAGTCATCTACCTAACCCCTCCAAGGCAGGCACCGACTAGTCCCTTCAACTAGCATTCCCAAGGCTTGACGTCATAGTTACCACAACACGCAAAAAGAATTGCGTCATCAAAAACCAATCACAAGATGGTATAAATTTTGATCAACAAATAGGGAATACGTTCTCATGGAGCATAGAAGAATAGAATGTCTTTATTTATCATGTACATACAAGCGTCATACAATCAAAAAGGGCGAGGTTCGATCACATGACCGTTCTTCCACCTAACCTTTATAATTATTAAATAATACGAAAGACAAGAAAATAAATAATTATTCATTAGGATATGATGTAGGATTAACGTAACGTATTAGTGTAAAAAATTATCGTAAACTACATGCTAAGATAGAAATAGCTTATAGAGATTGAATTGGGACAATTAAGTTAGTTTTACTTCTAGGTTTTACTTCGAAAAGACCATCGAAGCCCATATGGCTCATACGTTTCATTGTTGTTCATACTTTCCCACTGTTTGGTCATATTGTGTATCTTGTTTTGAGGTCTTACTCCAACTGACCATTGTGGATCGTCCACCCTCGTGATGTCACAAAATATAAAAACCAATCAAGTGGACAGTGAAGCAGGGGAAATAGGGAAATAACCAATCAAGGTATCTACAATTTCCCCTGCTTCGTATAAGTCACGCCTATCTACAATGGTTAATTATTGATTAACATCTCAGAAATCACTATGATTGATAGGCCTACTCAAGTAGGCGAGTTCTGCAACTTTTCCGACTGTTCTTTAGGCCTAATCCACAAACTTTTCATTAAGTTCAGCATTCCCCTTACTGTTCAGTGCTGAGAATATTTGCACGGAGGAAGGAGAGCCCATTTTTAGAGACAGAAGAGCTACGCCTAGACTTTCCGATCAGATTTTTCTGAGGCTCGAGGATTGGACTGTGAAAGTTAAAAACTGTATTATATATAGGGCCTAGGATATTTGTATGTGATATATTTCACCTCATACATATAGGGGCCGAGTGGGAGGTGTGGAACACTGGGAGGAGTGGAACATTAGCTACTATCAAAAATATTGGTATATACTACTTCGTAGTGGCTACTATTTAACTAGTTTGTCATTTGTAGTGTTGCCAATTCAACAGGATATGTATTTCTGTGCTACCTTTTTCTGGATGCAATTTGAGACAGGCGTGATGGTTGGTACTACTGTTATTAAATTATTTTCAAAATTGGATTTCCAAACCTGCATAGCATTGTGACTTTAATCATTGAGTATTCAGTGTAAACTCAATGCTTATGAAGGTAGATTATTTATTTCATTCAAGTAAAATATGTTATGATAAAAAAAATATGTACTACTGAATATGTACTACTATTATTGATAATGAGCTTACTGAATTTATTTAATTATCACACTTTTTGTGCAAAAGTCTACACAGGGGAGGGTAAGGAAAAGCATGTCAAGGGGATGAATGGAACACTAATTTGAGGTTACCGGTATGTATGTCTTTCTCCCTATTATAGGCCATTGATTTTGTAAGGTTTACGTAGCTGAAATTTTGAAATGATGCTCCTACATTATAGAAATGAAATACTTGAAGGCTCTCTTACTGGCTCGCAACGCGTTGGTCGCGTTTGCTGCGTCACGCGAGTAGTAGCATTTATTGACTCACGCGCGTTGAAGATGTACACAAAAATGGATGCCTGGCATTTCAAGAATGTGAACCGTCAGATTATCTTTAAAGCTTGATATTTGGCGACGTAAGGTTGCCGTCCTTGTATTTCTTATTCACTGTAATCATAAATACTCAGAAAATACCAAAACAATTCTATCTTTGATCTATCAACTAATTGGGAGAGCAATAGGAACATTTTCATCTTGGGCCTATTGTTTACGTCCCCACCTTGAACTATGCAATCCTCATTCCATTGTCTCAATTTTACAACAAATAACTTCAGTCATTTAAAGGTGAAAATCTATCCATAGTTTAAAGAAAATGCATTGTCCATTCTCACGTGTGTCGAATTAGATTCTGAGGTTATAATACACTGCCTTGCACTGTTGTACGTTCGGTCGGAGCAGACAGTGAACGATGAGTCGTAGCAGTCTAGATGGCAGTATTCGCGTGCAACTCGTCATAACTTGAACCAAGTTGTTGTCTCTACGCGCTGAACGCAAGACCTGATTGGTCGGCGCGCCTGTCGTTTGTAACGCGTCGCTCTCAACGCGAGTCATAAGCCTACAACACATTGATAAATTCAAATTTATACTTTCTCCTACATCTGTGGCATATGAAGTTGAAGATTTTGCCATCACCAAATGGAAATGAACATGCAACAGACAGGAACAGGACTCGACTGATGTTCGACTTCGACGTTACATCGTTTCTGATGGGATACGACGTAAATTGCCTCTTTTTTATGTACACATATGTTTTATATGTTGTGCTATTATATATTATAACAATGTTTATTGGATGAGCGAAGCGAAGACTCAATTTCACCATACCCGAAAAAAGTACTTTTTTTTTGTTAGCGCTCCACAGGTCAGACGAAAATTCAAAATTAGTTTAAACTTGGCATACACAAGTGTCATTATCTAATTCGATACTGTATGTTTTTGAGGCGCGATAGGTTGAACCACTTCTGAGAAAACTCATTTCAAAGTTTTCAAAAAAACTCATGAGAATAACCCGGAGAAAAAAAATCAGGAAGAATATTTAATCTGAGAGAATTCAAATTCTCAGGAAATTTTAATCTCATAATGATACACATTATACAAACTTCCAGTCAAATCGGATCAGCCGTTTTGATGTAAAAAAATATATAATGTAATTTTTATGAATCATTCAAAGCTATTAAGATACCTATTACATCCAAGCTACAGGTGACACCACTTAAGCCCGTATTACACGGGGAATGGTTGCAATTGAATGCAATCAATTGGTTCTTCAAGGTCACTCCAAACAGCCGAATGACCTATTACACACAACCAAATGGCCGGGCTGGTTGAATGGTTCACAGCCTCCTTGAGGCACGGCCTGCTTGTCACGATTTACAAAAAGTTGAGAATTGTTTGAACAAAATTGTCCAGAATTAATTTTTATATTTTATTATCATGAATAATTTCGATCACAAACTGCAAAATGAAAGGCATTTTCAACTTAACGTCACTGATGACAATATTGACTGTACGCCAATAGATATTAGTAATCATTACAGTGCGTCGTTAAAACCCAATATATATTAATATTGACTGTTGATGTAATTTGACAAACGTCAATGTTCAGACATTGAGATCAGCTGTTCGCTATTTGGTTTCCTATTGGGTGAATTGGATCACGTGGGCTCTATTCAGTGAAGGCAACCCGAGAATATAGAACTATTTCCAATTGAGTCAATTGGACTCTATTCAAACAGCCGAATGGAAGTGACTGGTGAGTCATCTGCGCTTGCGCGCATCAATTGCAACCAACCCATTCGGGCTATTCATTCCCTGTGTATTACGGGCTTTACACGGGGAATGAATAGCCCGAATGGGTTGGTTGCAATTGATGCGCGCAAGCGCAGATGACTCACCTCCATTCGGCTGTTTGAATAGAGTCCAATTGAAGCAATTGGAAATAGTTCTATATTCTCGGGTTGCCTTCACTGAATAGAGCCCACGTGATCCAATTCATCCAATGGGAAACCAAATAGCGAACAGCTGATTTCAATGTCAAAACATTGACGTTTGTCAAATTACATCTACTGTCAATATTGTCATCAGTGACGTTTGTGATCGAAATTATTCGTAATAATAAAATATAAATATTAATTCTTGACAATTTTGTTCGAACAATTCAAACAATTCTTAACTATTTTGAGAATCGTGACAAGCAGGCCGTGCCTCAAGGAGGCTGTGAACCATTCAATCAGCCCGGCCATTTGGTTGTGTGTAATAGGTCATTCAACTGTTTGGAGTGACCTTGAGGAACCAATTGATTGCATTCAATTGCAACCATTCCCAGTGTAATACGGGCTTTAATTGTAAATGATTAAAACAAAGCCTTCTTTATTATCATAGAAATTATTAATGAAAAATAAGATGGCAGTGATGTAATGGTTTGGATCTCAAGGTGTATATAATAACCAATCCAAAGATAAGTTGATATGTTCCAGCTCATCCATCAACGCGGCAACACATAACGTGTTTGCCCAGTATTACAAGTGACATGTAATTAAATTGTCTGATCAATTCATATATCTTAATAATGCTGTTCCATACCTCCCCAGGGGGTGTTCCAGTCCTTCCCATTCCAGGGAGGACTGGAACACTTTGCAGACCTGTGGAAAATGAATTGGATGAGCGAAGCGAAAACTCAATTTCGCCATACCCGAAAAAAAAGTGCCAGTTTGTTTTTTTGTTCGCGCTCCACAGGTCAGACGAAAATTCAAAATTAGTTGAAACTTGGCACACACAAGTATCCTTATCCAATTCGATACTGTATAGTTTTGAGGCGCGATCGGTTGAACCACTTCTGAGAAAACTCATTCCCAAGTTTTCAAAAATCTCATTAGAATAACCCAGAGGAAAAAATTCGAGAAAAACATTTCATCTGAGAGGATTCAAATTCTCAGGGAATTTCAATCTGATAATGATACACATTATTCCGAACTTTCACTCAAATCGGATCAGCCGTTTCGATGTAGGCCTAAAAAAATATATAATGTAATTTGTGTTTATTCAAAGCTATTAAGATACCTATTAAATCAAAGCAACAAGTGTCACCACTTGATTGTAAACAATTAAAACAAAGCCTTCTTCATCATCATATAAATTATTAATGGAAAATAAGATAGCAGTGATGTAATGGTTTGGATCTCAAGGTGTATATATATATATATAATAACCAGTCCAAAGATAAGTTGATATGTTCCAGCTCATCCAACAACGCAGAAACACATAACGCGTTTGCCTTGTCATATTTAATTACTGGTTTATGGATGAATTTGGCAAAAAATAGAATATATGAACCAAGGTGTATACTGAGTTCAGAAAAAGTAATCTATGAAATTTTGATATTTGACTGAGATATGGCTTGTTTTCTGAGAAGTGTTCCACTCCTCCCACCTTGCCCCCTATTATATACTGGAAGCATCATTATAACCAATTTCCTTGAAGAATCGTAGAAAAATATGTGTCATAATTAATTCAATGCACAATATTACCGTGAATACAATTCAACTGTTTCCAATTTTCTTTGTCTGGAGATCCCAAGAATTTTAACATCAAGAACGTTTAACCTAGGATTATAGCTATCTACGATGGATACGCGACTGCGTTCAAGGTTACTCGGGAACTGTGTAAGAAAGGAATACCGTGTATCGAATCACGGTCGACCTATCGCATCAAAATAGCGGTAGAGGCACTCATAGACGAGCGATGGCTGTCACTGTCAAAATTGCGATCTTTTGAAAGAGAGAAACAATTAGAAGAAAGTAATATCAACGCATAAAAAGTACATAGTACTATTCTATGTTGCATTACATGTCCAACGCTGAGTGTCATATAAGTGGTTCGTACGCTATCCATGTATAAAACGAAAAATAACCAGTAGCTGACAGTTCTTTTGTTTGGAGCACATGGCCTAGGCATAACTACGCAGCTTTCAAACTGTACATAGTTGTAGAAAATAACTCATTGCATGCTAAAAACATGATAGTGCTCACCAGTGAACATGGGAGAAAACAATAATCTCGTTCATAATATAACTCGGATTTTGGACCAATATGGAAACGAATTATGAAGTACATTAAAAAAAAAAATTCGATCCCAGTTGTGTTTGTCTTCCATCTTGATTCCATGTAAGTACCTTGCAGTGCCGCGGCAAGGCGCCACCATATCTCTTACACTGTTCCAAAAATCGCTCTGCATTAGAACTAACGTGAGTGACGTCACAGTTGCGTATCTATCGTAGATAGCTATAATCCTAGGTTCAACGGAACTTTTACTTTTACATATTTTGGGAATTCACAACCTCCTTTTTTATCTGAGGAACTAGGAAATTGGTTTCTTTTATAGGCAAGGAACTGAACTCTTAAGCGGTGGATACACTTGAAAGTCCTTGCAAGTGAAAAGCGCGAGTGAGAAGTGACAAGTCAATCGCATCTCGTTTGGCGTCACCCATTGGTACAAATGGCTCACTGCAAACTAACTAACTAACCTATGAACAGCAAGGAAGGGAACACAATAAAAGCAGTCAAATGTTGAAAGTATTATAATCAACGTGAAATAAATGGACCAATCACGTTCGACTCTTTGGTTTTGCTTCCACTTTTCGCTTTCACTTGTAGAGCAATGCTCGACTTCTGGAAGACTTTTGAAGAGTCTTTCGAGTCGGTCATTTTGTCGCCGTGCACCAATCAGCGACTGTATTGGAGCCGACTTTCACTTCTCACTTCCAAAGACTGGCAAGTGTATCCACCCACCACTTTACTCAGTTCTTTATTTTGGGAACTTACAAGCTTCTTTTTTATCTGAGGAACTAGGAACTTGACTTGGTTTTTTTATAGGCAACGAACTGAACTCTTACTCAGTTCTTTATTTTGGGAACTTACCCAACTCTGATGAATACTACCAACAGATGAGAATTAAAACTTTCAATTTTCTTGCAAATACACTTTATTGATTCACCCTCGATCACACTTGGAATTGTAACTCATTCGATCAAAAGATAAAACACAATACGTAAAGTGTGATCTACCTCACTACGTGTATCAAGTATCGTAGAGATGTAGGAATATAGCACTTTAAAGAAATAGAATATAAAATCTGAATATTTTCTTGCAAATACACATCATTGATTCACCCTCGATCACACTTGGAATTGTAACTCATTCGATCAAAAGATAAAACACAATACGTAAAGTGTGATCTACCTCACTACGTGTATCAAGTATCGTAGAGATGTAGGAATATAGCACTTTAAAGAAATAGAATATAAAATCTGAACATTTTCTTGCAAATACACTTTATTGATTCACCCTCGATCACACTTGGAATTGTAACTCATTCGATCAAAAGATAAAACACAATACGTTAAGTGTGATCTACCTCACTACGTGTATCAAGTATCGTAGAGATGTGGGAATATAGCACTTTAAAGAAATAGAATATAAAATCTGAATATTTTCTTGCAAATACACTTTATTGATTCTCCCTCGATCACACTTGGAATTGTAACTCATTCGATCAAAAGATAAAACACAATACGTAAAGTGTGATCTACGTCACTACGTGTATCAAGTATCGTAGAGATGTAGGAATATAGCACTTTAAAGAAATAGAATATAAAATCTGAATATTTTCTTGCAAATACACTTTATTGATCCACCCTCGATCACACTTGGAATTGTAACTCATTCGATCAAAAGATAAAACACAATACGTAAAGTGTGATCTACATCACTACGTGTATCAAGTATCGTAGAGATGTAGGAATATAGCACTTTAAAGAAATAGAATATAAAATCTGAATATTTTCTTGCAAATACACTCTATTGATTCACCCTCGATCACACTTGGAATTGTAACTCATTCGATCAAAAGATAAAACACAATACGTAAAGTGTGATCTACGTCACTACGTGTATCAAGTATCGTAGAGATGTAGGAATATAGCACTTTAAAGAAATAGAATATAAAATCTGAATATTTTCTTGCAAATACACTTTATTGATCCACCCTCGATCACACTTGGAATTGTAACTCATTCGATCAAAAGATAAAACACAATACGTAAAGTGTGATCTACATCACTACGTGTATCAAGTATCGTAGAGATGTAGGAATATAGCACTTTAAAGAAATAGAATATAAAATCTGAATATTTTCTTGCAAATACACTCTATTGATCCACCCTCGATCACACTTGGAATTGTAACTCATTCGATCAAAAGATAAAACACAATACGTAAAGTGTGATCTACGTCACTACGTGTATCAAGTATCGTAGAGATGTAGGAATATAGCACTTTAAAGAAATAGAATATAAAATCTGAATATTTTCTTGCAAATACACTTTATTGATTCACCCTCGATCACACTTGGAATTGTAACTCATTCGATCAAATGATAAAACACAATACGTAAAGCGTGATCTACGTCACTACGTGTATCAAGTATCGTAGAGATGTAGGAATATAGCACTTTAAAGAAATAGAATATAAAATCTGAATATTTTCTTGCAAATACACATCATTGATTCACCCTCGATCACACTTGGAATTGTAACTCATTCGATCAAAAGATAAAACACAATACGTAAAGTGTGATCTACGTCACTACGTGTATCAAGTATCGTAGAGATGTAGGAATATAGCACTTTAAAGAAATAGAATATAAAATCTGAATATTTTCTTGCAAATACACTCTATTGATTCACCCTCGATCACACTTGGAATTGTAACTCATTCGATCAAAAGATAAAACACAATACGTAAAGTGTGATCTACCTCACTACGTGTATCAAGTATCGTAGAGATGTAGGAATATAGCACTTTAAAGTAATAGAATATAAAATCTGAATATTTTCTTGCAAATACACATCATTGATTCACCCTCGATCACACTTGGAATTGTAACTCATTCGATCAAAAGATAAAACACAATACGTAAAGTGTGATCTACCTCACTACGTGTATCAAGTATCGTAGAGATGTAGGAATATAGCACTTTAAAGTAATAGAATATAAAATCTGAATATTTTCTTGCAAATACACATCATTGATTCACCCTCGATCACACTTGGAATTGTAACTCATTCGATCAAAAGATAAAACACAATACGTAAAGTGTGATCTACCTCACTACGTGTATCAAGTATCGTAGAGATGTAGGAATATAGCACTTTAAAGAAATAGAATATAAAATCTGAATATTTTCTTGCAAATACACATCATTGATTCACCCTCGATCACACTTGGAATTGTAACTCATTCGATCAAAAGATAAAACACAATACGTAAAGTGTGATCTACCTCACTACGTGTATCAAGTATCGTAGAGATGTAGGAATATAGCACTTTAAAGAAATAGAATATAAAATCTGAATATTTTCTCGCAAATACACTTTATTGATTCACCCTCGATCACACTTGGAATTGTAACTCATTCGATCAAAAGATAAAACACAATACTCAAAGTGTGATCTACGTCACTACGTGTATCAAGTATCGTAGAGATGTAGGAATATAGCACTTTAAAGAAATAGAATATAAAATCTGAATATTTTCTTGCAAATACACTTTATTGATTCACCCTCGATCACACTTGGAATTGTAACTCATTCGATCAAAAGATAAAACACAATACGTAAAGTGTGATCTACCTCACTACGTGTATCAAGTATCGTAGAGATGTAGGAATATAGCACTTTAAAGAAATAGAATATAAAATCTGAATATTTTCTTGCAAAAACACATCATTGATTCTCCCTCGATCACACTTGGAATTGTGACTCATTCGATCAAAAGATAAAACACAATACGTAAAGTGTGATCTACGTCACTACGTGTATCAAGTATCGTAGAGATGTAGGAATATAGCAATTTAAAGAAATAGAATATAAAATCTGAATATTTTCTTGCAAATACACTCTATTGATTCACCCTCGATCACACTTGGAATTGTAACTCATTCGATCAAAAGATAAAACACAATACGTAAAGTGTGATCTACGTCACTACGTGTATCAAGTATCGTAGAGATGTAGGAATATAGCACTTTAAAGAAATAGAATATAAAATCTGAATATTTTCTTGCAAATACACTCTATTGATTCACCCTCGATCACACTTGGAATTGTAACTCATTCGATCAAAAGATAAAACACAATACGTAAAGTGTGATCCACCTCACTACGTGTATCAAGTATCGTAGAGATGTAGGAATATAGCAATTTAAAGAAATAGAATATAAAATCTGAATATTTTCTTGCAAATACACATCATTGATTCACCCTCGATCACACTTGGAATTGTAACTCATTCGATCAAAAGATAAAACACAATACGTAAAGTGTGATCTAGGTCACTACGTGTATCAAGTATCGTAGAGATGTAGGAATATAGCAATTTAAAGAAATAGAATATAAAATCTGAATATTTTCTTGCAAATACACATCATTGATTCACCCTCGATCACACTTGAAATTGTAACTCATTCGATCAAAAGATAAAACACAATACGTAGAGTGTGATCTACCTCACTACGTGTATCAAGTATCGTAGAGATGTAGGAATATAGCAATTTAAAGAAATAGAATATAAAATCTGAATATTTTCTTGCAAATACACTCTATTGATTCACCCTCGATCACACTTGGAATTGTAACTCATTCGATCAAAAGATAAAACACAATACGTAAAGTGTGATCTACCTCACTACGTGTATCAAGTATCGTAGAGATGTAGGAATATAGCACTTTAAAGAAATAGAATATAAAATCTGAATATTTTCTTGCAAATACACATCATTGATTCTCCCTCGATCACACTTGGAATTGTAACTCATTCGATCAAAAGATAAAACACAATACGTAAAGTGTGATCTACCTCACTACGTGTATCAAGTATCGTAGAGATGTAGGAATATAGCACTTTAAAGAAATAGAATATAAAATCTGAATATTTTCTTGCAAATACACTTTATTGATTCTCCCTCGATCACACTTGGAATTGTAACTCATTCGATCAAAAGATAAAACACAATACGTAAAGTGTGATCTACGTCACTACGTGTATCAAGTATCGTAGAGATGTAGGAATATAGCACTTTAAAGAAATAGAATATAAAATCTGAATATTTTCTTGCAAATACACTTTATTGATTCTCCCTCGATCACACTTGGAATTGTAACTCATTCGATCAAAAGATAAAACACAATACGTAAAGTGTGATCTACCTCACTACGTGTATCAAGTATCGTAGAGATGTAGGAATATAGCACTTTAAAGAAATAGAATATAAAATCTGAATATTTTCTTGCAAATACACTTTATTGATTCACCCTCGATCACACTTGGAATTGTAACTCATTCGATCAAAAGATAAAACACAATACGTAAAGTGTGATCTACGTCACTACGTGTATCAAGTATCGTAGAGATGTAGGAATATAGCACTTTAAAGAAATAGAATATAAAATCTGAATATTTTCTTGCAAATACACTTTATTGATTCTCCCTCGATCACACTTGGAATTGTAACTCATTCGATCAAAAGATAAAACACAATACGTAAAGTGTGATCTACCTCACTACGTGTATCAAGTATCGTAGAGATGTAGGAATATAGCACTTTAAAGAAATAGAATATAAAATCTGAATATTTTCTTGCAAATACACTTCATTGATTCACCCTCGATCACACTTGGAATTGTAACTCATTCGATCAAAAGATAAAACACAATACGTAAAGTGTGATCTACGTCACTACGTGTATCAAGTATCGTAGAGATGTAGGAATATAGCACTTTAAAGAAATAGAATATAAAATCTGAATATTTTCTTGCAAATACACTTTATTGATTCTCCCTCGATCACACTTGGAATTGTAACTCATTCGATCAAAAGATAAAACACAATACATAAAGTGTGATCTACGTCACTACCTTTATCAAGTATCGTAGAGATGTAGGAATATAGCACTTTAAAGAAATAGAATATAAAATCTGAATATTTTCTTGCAAATACACTTTATTGATTCACCCTCGATCACACTTGGAATTGTAACTCATTCGATCAAAAGATCAAACACAATACGTAAAGTGTGATCTACCTCACTACGTGTATCAAGTATCGTAGAGATGTAGGAATATAGCACTTTAAAGAAATAGAATATAAAATCTGAATATTTTCTTGCAAATACACTCTATTGATTCACCCTCGATCACACTTGGAATTGTAACTCATTCGATCAAAAGATAAAACACAATACGTAAAGTGTGATCTACGTCACTACGTGTATCAAGTATCGTAGAGATGTAGGAATATAGCACTTTAAAGAAATAGAAAATAAAATCTGAATATTTTCTTGCAAATACACATCATTGATTCACCCTCGATCACACTTGGAATTGTAACTCATTCGATCAAAAGATAAAACACAATACGTAAAGTGTGATCTACCTCACTACGTGTATCAAGTATCGTAGAGATGTAGGAATATAGCACTTTAAAGAAATAGAATATAAAATCTGAATATTTTCTTACAAATACACATCATTGATCCACCCTCGATCACACTTGGAATTGTAACTCATTCGATCAAAAGATAAAACACAATACGCAAAGTGTGATCGTAGAGATGTAGGAATATAGCACTTTAAAGAAATAGAATATGAAATCTGAATATTTTCTTGCAAATACACTCTATTGATCCACCCTCGATCACACTTGGAATTGTAACTCATTCGATCAAAAGATCAAACACAATACGTAAAGTGTGATCTACCTCACTACCTGTATCAAGTATCGTAGAGATGTAGGAATATAGCACTTTAAAGAAATAGAATATAAAATCTGAATATTTTCTTACAAATACACATCATTGATCCACCCTCGATCACACTTGGAATTGTAACTCATTCGATCAAAAGATAAAACACAATACGCAAAGTGTGATCGTAGAGATGTAGGAATATAGCACTTTAAAGAAATAGAATATAAAATCTGAATATTTTCTTGCAAATACACTCTATTGATTCACCCTCGATCACACTTGGAATTGTAACTCATTCGATCAAAAGATAAAACACAATACGTAAAGTGTGATCTACCTCACTACGTGTATCAAGTATCGTAGAGATGTAGGAATATAGCACTTTAAAGTAATAGAATATAAAATCTGAATATTTTCTTGCAAATACACATCATTGATTCACCCTCGATCACACTTGGAATTGTAACTCATTCGATCAAAAGATAAAACACAATACGTAAAGTGTGATCTACCTCACTACGTGTATCAAGTATCGTAGAGATGTAGGAATATAGCACTTTAAAGTAATAGAATATAAAATCTGAATATTTTCTTGCAAATACACATCATTGATTCACCCTCGATCACACTTGGAATTGTAACTCATTCGATCAAAAGATAAAACACAATACGTAAAGTGTGATCTACCTCACTACGTGTATCAAGTATCGTAGAGATGTAGGAATATAGCACTTTAAAGAAATAGAATATAAAATCTGAATATTTTCTTGCAAATACACATCATTGATTCACCCTCGATCACACTTGGAATTGTAACTCATTCGATCAAAAGATAAAACACAATACGTAAAGTGTGATCTACCTCACTACGTGTATCAAGTATCGTAGAGATGTAGGAATATAGCACTTTAAAGAAATAGAATATAAAATCTGAATATTTTCTCGCAAATACACTTTATTGATTCACCCTCGATCACACTTGGAATTGTAACTCATTCGATCAAAAGATAAAACACAATACTCAAAGTGTGATCTACGTCACTACGTGTATCAAGTATCGTAGAGATGTAGGAATATAGCACTTTAAAGAAATAGAATATAAAATCTGAATATTTTCTTGCAAATACACTTTATTGATTCACCCTCGATCACACTTGGAATTGTAACTCATTCGATCAAAAGATAAAACACAATACGTAAAGTGTGATCTACCTCACTACGTGTATCAAGTATCGTAGAGATGTAGGAATATAGCACTTTAAAGAAATAGAATATAAAATCTGAATATTTTCTTGCAAAAACACATCATTGATTCTCCCTCGATCACACTTGGAATTGTGACTCATTCGATCAAAAGATAAAACACAATACGTAAAGTGTGATCTACGTCACTACGTGTATCAAGTATCGTAGAGATGTAGGAATATAGCAATTTAAAGAAATAGAATATAAAATCTGAATATTTTCTTGCAAATACACTCTATTGATTCACCCTCGATCACACTTGGAATTGTAACTCATTCGATCAAAAGATAAAACACAATACGTAAAGTGTGATCTACGTCACTACGTGTATCAAGTATCGTAGAGATGTAGGAATATAGCACTTTAAAGAAATAGAATATAAAATCTGAATATTTTCTTGCAAATACACTCTATTGATTCACCTTCGATCACACTTGGAATTGTAACTCATTCGATCAAAAGATAAAACACAATACGTAAAGTGTGATCCACCTCACTACGTGTATCAAGTATCGTAGAGATGTAGGAATATAGCAATTTAAAGAAATAGAATATAAAATCTGAATATTTTCTTGCAAATACACATCATTGATTCACCCTCGATCACACTTGGAATTGTAACTCATTCGATCAAAAGATAAAACACAATACGTAAAGTGTGATCTAGGTCACTACGTGTATCAAGTATCGTAGAGATGTAGGAATATAGCACTTTAAAGAAATAGAATATAAAATCTGAATATTTTCTTGCAAATACACATCATTGATTCACCCTCGATCACACTTGAAATTGTAACTCATTCGATCAAAAGATAAAACACAATACGTAGAGTGTGATCTACCTCACTACGTGTATCAAGTATCGTAGAGATGTAGGAATATAGCAATTTAAAGAAATAGAATATAAAATCTGAATATTTTCTTGCAAATACACTCTATTGATTCACCCTCGATCACACTTGGAATTGTAACTCATTCGATCAAAAGATAAAACACAATACGTAAAGTGTGATCTACCTCACTACGTGTATCAAGTATCGTAGAGATGTAGGAATATAGCACTTTAAAGAAATAGAATATAAAATCTGAATATTTTCTTGCAAATACACATCATTGATTCTCCCTCGATCACACTTGGAATTGTAACTCATTCGATCAAAAGATAAAACACAATACGTAAAGTGTGATCTACCTCACTACGTGTATCAAGTATCGTAGAGATGTAGGAATATAGCACTTTAAAGAAATAGAATATAAAATCTGAATATTTTCTTGCAAATACACTTTATTGATTCTCCCTCGATCACACTTGGAATTGTAACTCATTCGATCAAAAGATAAAACACAATACGTAAAGTGTGATCTACGTCACTACGTGTATCAAGTATCGTAGAGATGTAGGAATATAGCACTTTAAAGAAATAGAATATAAAATCTGAATATTTTCTTGCAAATACACTTTATTGATTCTCCCTCGATCACACTTGGAATTGTAACTCATTCGATCAAAAGATAAAACACAATACGTAAAGTGTGATCTACCTCACTACGTGTATCAAGTATCGTAGAGATGTAGGAATATAGCACTTTAAAGAAATAGAATATAAAATCTGAATATTTTCTTGCAAATACACTTCATTGATTCACCCTCGATCACACTTGGAATTGTAACTCATTCGATCAAAAGATAAAACACAATACGTAAAGTGTGATCTACGTCACTACGTGTATCAAGTATCGTAGAGATGTAGGAATATAGCACTTTAAAGAAATAGAATATAAAATCTGAATATTTTCTTGCAAATACACTTTATTGATTCTCCCTCGATCACACTTGGAATTGTAACTCATTCGATCAAAAGATAAAACACAATACATAAAGTGTGATCTACGTCACTACCTTTATCAAGTATCGTAGAGATGTAGGAATATAGCACTTTAAAGAAATAGAATATAAAATCTGAATATTTTCTTGCAAATAC
Source organism: Brachyptera risi (assembly GCA_964007535.1). Lineage (NCBI taxonomy): Eukaryota > Metazoa > Arthropoda > Insecta > Plecoptera > Taeniopterygidae > Brachyptera > Brachyptera risi. The sequence goes on along the minus strand of OZ023338.1, from coordinate 22,623,271 downwards.
ACTTTATTGATTCACCCTCGATCACACTTGGAATTGTAACTCATTCGATCAAAAGATCAAACACAATACGTAAAGTGTGATCTACCTCACTACGTGTATCAAGTATCGTAGAGATGTAGGAATATAGCACTTTAAAGAAATAGAATATAAAATCTGAATATTTTCTTGCAAATACACTTTATTGATTCTCCCTCGATCACACTTGGAATTGTAACTCATTCGATCAAAAGATAAAACACAATACGTAAAGTGTGATCTACGTCACTACGTGTATCAAGTATCGTAGAGATGTAGGAATATAGCACTTTAAAGAAATAGAATATAAAATCTGAATATTTTCTTGCAAATACACTTTATTGATTCACCCTCGATCACACTTGGAATTGTAACTCATTCGATCAAAAGATCAAACACAATACGTAAAGTGTGATCTACCTCACTACGTGTATCAAGTATCGTAGAGATGTAGGAATATAGCACTTTAAAGAAATAGAATATAAAATCTGAATATTTTCTTGCAAATACACTCTATTGATTCACCCTCGATCACACTTGGAATTGTAACTCATTCGATCAAAAGATAAAACACAATACGTAAAGTGTGATCTACGTCACTACGTGTATCAAGTATCGTAGAGATGTAGGAATATAGCACTTTAAAGAAATAGAATATAAAATCTGAATATTTTCTTGCAAATACACATCATTGATTCACCCTCGATCACACTTGGAATTGTAACTCATTCGATCAAAAGATAAAACACAATACGTAAAGTGTGATCTACCTCACTACGTGTATCAAGTATCGTAGAGATGTAGGAATATAGCACTTTAAAGAAATAGAATATAAAATCTGAATATTTTCTTGCAAATACACTTTATTGATTCTCCCTCGATCACACTTGGAATTGTAACTCATTCGATCAAAAGATAAAACACAATACGTAAAGTGTGATCTACGTCACTACGTGTATCAAGTATCGTAGAGATGTAGGAATATAGCACTTTAAAGAAATAGAATATAAAATCTGAATATTTTCTTGCAAATACACTTTATTGATTCTCCCTCGATCACACTTGGAATTGTAACTCATTCGATCAAAAGATAAAACACAATACGTAAAGTGTGATCTACCTCACTACGTGTATCAAGTATCGTAGAGATGTAGGAATATAGCACTTTAAAGAAATAGAATATAAAATCTGAATATTTTCTTGCAAATACACTTCATTGATTCACCCTCGATCACACTTGGAATTGTAACTCATTCGATCAAAAGATAAAACACAATACGTAAAGTGTGATCTACGTCACTACGTGTATCAAGTATCGTAGAGATGTAGGAATATAGCACTTTAAAGAAATAGAATATAAAATCTGAATATTTTCTTGCAAATACACTTTATTGATTCTCCCTCGATCACACTTGGAATTGTAACTCATTCGATCAAAAGATAAAACACAATACATAAAGTGTGATCTACGTCACTACCTTTATCAAGTATCGTAGAGATGTAGGAATATAGCACTTTAAAGAAATAGAATATAAAATCTGAATATTTTCTTGCAAATACACTTTATTGATTCACCCTCGATCACACTTGGAATTGTAACTCATTCGATCAAAAGATCAAACACAATACGTAAAGTGTGATCTACCTCACTACGTGTATCAAGTATCGTAGAGATGTAGGAATATAGCACTTTAAAGAAATAGAATATAAAATCTGAATATTTTCTTGCAAATACACTCTATTGATTCACCCTCGATCACACTTGGAATTGTAACTCATTCGATCAAAAGATAAAACACAATACGTAAAGTGTGATCTACGTCACTACGTGTATCAAGTATCGTAGAGATGTAGGAATATAGCACTTTAAAGAAATAGAAAATAAAATCTGAATATTTTCTTGCAAATACACATCATTGATTCACCCTCGATCACACTTGGAATTGTAACTCATTCGATCAAAAGATAAAACACAATACGTAAAGTGTGATCTACCTCACTACGTGTATCAAGTATCGTAGAGATGTAGGAATATAGCACTTTAAAGAAATAGAATATAAAATCTGAATATTTTCTTACAAATACACATCATTGATCCACCCTCGATCACACTTGGAATTGTAACTCATTCGATCAAAAGATAAAACACAATACGCAAAGTGTGATCGTAGAGATGTAGGAATATAGCACTTTAAAGAAATAGAATATGAAATCTGAATATTTTCTTGCAAATACACTCTATTGATCCACCCTCGATCACACTTGGAATTGTAACTCATTCGATCAAAAGATCAAACACAATACGTAAAGTGTGATCTACCTCACTACCTGTATCAAGTATCGTAGAGATGTAGGAATATAGCACTTTAAAGAAATAGAATATAAAATCTGAATATTTTCTTACAAATACACATCATTGATCCACCCTCGATCACACTTGGAATTGTAACTCATTCGATCAAAAGATAAAACACAATACGCAAAGTGTGATCGTAGAGATGTAGGAATATAGCACTTTAAAGAAATAGAATATAAAATCTGAATATTTTCTTGCAAATACACTCTATTGATTCACCCTCGATCACACTTGGAATTGTAACTCATTCGATCAAAAGATAAAACACAATACGTAAAGTGTGATCTACCTCACTACGTGTATCAAGTATCGTAGAGATGTAGGAATATAGCACTTTAAAGTAATAGAATATAAAATCTGAATATTTTCTTGCAAATACACATCATTGATTCACCCTCGATCACACTTGGAATTGTAACTCATTCGATCAAAAGATAAAACACAATACGTAAAGTGTGATCTACCTCACTACGTGTATCAAGTATCGTAGAGATGTAGGAATATAGCACTTTAAAGTAATAGAATATAAAATCTGAATATTTTCTTGCAAATACACATCATTGATTCACCCTCGATCACACTTGGAATTGTAACTCATTCGATCAAAAGATAAAACACAATACGTAAAGTGTGATCTACCTCACTACGTGTATCAAGTATCGTAGAGATGTAGGAATATAGCACTTTAAAGAAATAGAATATAAAATCTGAATATTTTCTTGCAAATACACATCATTGATTCACCCTCGATCACACTTGGAATTGTAACTCATTCGATCAAAAGATAAAACACAATACGTAAAGTGTGATCTACCTCACTACGTGTATCAAGTATCGTAGAGATGTAGGAATATAGCACTTTAAAGAAATAGAATATAAAATCTGAATATTTTCTCGCAAATACACTTTATTGATTCACCCTCGATCACACTTGGAATTGTAACTCATTCGATCAAAAGATAAAACACAATACTCAAAGTGTGATCTACGTCACTACGTGTATCAAGTATCGTAGAGATGTAGGAATATAGCACTTTAAAGAAATAGAATATAAAATCTGAATATTTTCTTGCAAATACACTTTATTGATTCACCCTCGATCACACTTGGAATTGTAACTCATTCGATCAAAAGATAAAACACAATACGTAAAGTGTGATCTACCTCACTACGTGTATCAAGTATCGTAGAGATGTAGGAATATAGCACTTTAAAGAAATAGAATATAAAATCTGAATATTTTCTTGCAAAAACACATCATTGATTCTCCCTCGATCACACTTGGAATTGTGACTCATTCGATCAAAAGATAAAACACAATACGTAAAGTGTGATCTACGTCACTACGTGTATCAAGTATCGTAGAGATGTAGGAATATAGCAATTTAAAGAAATAGAATATAAAATCTGAATATTTTCTTGCAAATACACTCTATTGATTCACCCTCGATCACACTTGGAATTGTAACTCATTCGATCAAAAGATAAAACACAATACGTAAAGTGTGATCTACGTCACTACGTGTATCAAGTATCGTAGAGATGTAGGAATATAGCACTTTAAAGAAATAGAATATAAAATCTGAATATTTTCTTGCAAATACACTCTATTGATTCACCCTCGATCACACTTGGAATTGTAACTCATTCGATCAAAAGATAAAACACAATACGTAAAGTGTGATCCACCTCACTACGTGTATCAAGTATCGTAGAGATGTAGGAATATAGCAATTTAAAGAAATAGAATATAAAATCTGAATATTTTCTTGCAAATACACATCATTGATTCACCCTCGATCACACTTGGAATTGTAACTCATTCGATCAAAAGATAAAACACAATACGTAAAGTGTGATCTAGGTCACTACGTGTATCAAGTATCGTAGAGATGTAGGAATATAGCAATTTAAAGAAATAGAATATAAAATCTGAATATTTTCTTGCAAATACACATCATTGATTCACCCTCGATCACACTTGAAATTGTAACTCATTCGATCAAAAGATAAAACACAATACGTAGAGTGTGATCTACCTCACTACGTGTATCAAGTATCGTAGAGATGTAGGAATATAGCAATTTAAAGAAATAGAATATAAAATCTGAATATTTTCTTGCAAATACACTCTATTGATTCACCCTCGATCACACTTGGAATTGTAACTCATTCGATCAAAAGATAAAACACAATACGTAAAGTGTGATCTACCTCACTACGTGTATCAAGTATCGTAGAGATGTAGGAATATAGCACTTTAAAGAAATAGAATATAAAATCTGAATATTTTCTTGCAAATACACATCATTGATTCTCCCTCGATCACACTTGGAATTGTAACTCATTCGATCAAAAGATAAAACACAATACGTAAAGTGTGATCTACCTCACTACGTGTATCAAGTATCGTAGAGATGTAGGAATATAGCACTTTAAAGAAATAGAATATAAAATCTGAATATTTTCTTGCAAATACACTTTATTGATTCTCCCTCGATCACACTTGGAATTGTAACTCATTCGATCAAAAGATAAAACACAATACGTAAAGTGTGATCTACGTCACTACGTGTATCAAGTATCGTAGAGATGTAGGAATATAGCACTTTAAAGAAATAGAATATAAAATCTGAATATTTTCTTGCAAATACACTTTATTGATTCTCCCTCGATCACACTTGGAATTGTAACTCATTCGATCAAAAGATAAAACACAATACGTAAAGTGTGATCTACCTCACTACGTGTATCAAGTATCGTAGAGATGTAGGAATATAGCACTTTAAAGAAATAGAATATAAAATCTGAATATTTTCTTGCAAATACACTTTATTGATTCACCCTCGATCACACTTGGAATTGTAACTCATTCGATCAAAAGATAAAACACAATACGTAAAGTGTGATCTACGTCACTACGTGTATCAAGTATCGTAGAGATGTAGGAATATAGCACTTTAAAGAAATAGAATATAAAATCTGAATATTTTCTTGCAAATACACTTTATTGATTCTCCCTCGATCACACTTGGAATTGTAACTCATTCGATCAAAAGATAAAACACAATACGTAAAGTGTGATCTACCTCACTACGTGTATCAAGTATCGTAGAGATGTAGGAATATAGCACTTTAAAGAAATAGAATATAAAATCTGAATATTTTCTTGCAAATACACTTCATTGATTCACCCTCGATCACACTTGGAATTGTAACTCATTCGATCAAAAGATAAAACACAATACGTAAAGTGTGATCTACGTCACTACGTGTATCAAGTATCGTAGAGATGTAGGAATATAGCACTTTAAAGAAATAGAATATAAAATCTGAATATTTTCTTGCAAATACACTTTATTGATTCTCCCTCGATCACACTTGGAATTGTAACTCATTCGATCAAAAGATAAAACACAATACATAAAGTGTGATCTACGTCAATACCTTTATCAAGTATCGTAGAGATGTAGGAATATAGCACTTTAAAGAAATAGAATATAAAATCTGAATATTTTCTTGCAAATACACTTTATTGATTCACCCTCGATCACACTTGGAATTGTAACTCATTCGATCAAAAGATCAAACACAATACGTAAAGTGTGATCTACCTCACTACGTGTATCAAGTATCGTAGAGATGTAGGAATATAGCACTTTAAAGAAATAGAATATAAAATCTGAATATTTTCTTGCAAATACACTCTATTGATTCACCCTCGATCACACTTGGAATTGTAACTCATTCGATCAAAAGATAAAACACAATACGTAAAGTGTGATCTACGTCACTACGTGTATCAAGTATCGTAGAGATGTAGGAATATAGCACTTTAAAGAAATAGAAAATAAAATCTGAATATTTTCTTGCAAATACACATCATTGATTCACCCTCGATCACACTTGGAATTGTAACTCATTCGATCAAAAGATAAAACACAATACGTAAAGTGTGATCTACCTCACTACGTGTATCAAGTATCGTAGAGATGTAGGAATATAGCACTTTAAAGAAATAGAATATAAAATCTGAATATTTTCTTACAAATACACATCATTGATCCACCCTCGATCACACTTGGAATTGTAACTCATTCGATCAAAAGATAAAACACAATACGCAAAGTGTGATCGTAGAGATGTAGGAATATAGCACTTTAAAGAAATAGAATATGAAATCTGAATATTTTCTTGCAAATACACTCTATTGATCCACCCTCGATCACACTTGGAATTGTAACTCATTCGATCAAAAGATCAAACACAATACGTAAAGTGTGATCTACCTCACTACCTGTATCAAGTATCGTAGAGATGTAGGAATATAGCACTTTAAAGAAATAGAATATAAAATCTGAATATTTTCTTACAAATACACATCATTGATCCACCCTCGATCACACTTGGAATTGTAACTCATTCGATCAAAAGATAAAACACAATACGCAAAGTGTGATCGTAGAGATGTAGGAATATAGCACTTTAAAGAAATAGAATATGAAATCTGAATATTTTCTTGCAAATACACTCTATTGATCCACCCTCGATCACACTTGGAATTGTAACTCATTCGATCAAAAGATAAAACACAATACGTAAAGTGTGATCTACCTCACTACGTGTATCAAGTATCGTAGAGATGTAGGAATATAGCACTTTAAAGAAATAGAATATAAAATCTGAATATTTTCTTACAAATACACATCGTTGATCCACCCTCGATCACACTTGGAATTGTAACTCATTCGATCAAAAGATAAAACACAATACGCAAAGTGTGATCGTAGAGATGTAGGAATATAGCACTTTAAAGAAATAGAATATGAAATCTGAATATTTTCTTGCAAATACACTCTATTGATCCACCCTCGATCACACTTGGAATTGTAACTCATTCGATCAAAAGATCAAACACAATACGTAAAGTGTGATCTACGTCACTACGTGTATCAAGTATCGTAGAGATGTAGGAATATAGCACTTTAAAGAAATAGAATATGAAATCTGAATATTTTCTTGCACATACACTCTATTGATCCACCCTCGATCACACTTGGAATTGTAACTCATTCGATCAAAAGATCAAACACAATACGTAAAGTGTGATCTACCTCACTACCTGTATCAAGTATCGTAGAGATGTAGGAATATAGCACTTTAAAGAAATAGAATATAAAATCTGAATATTTTCTTGCAAATACACTCTATTGATCCACCCTCGATCACACTTGGAATTGTAACTCATTCGATCAAAAGATAAAACACAATACGTAAAGTGTGATCTACCTCACTACGTGTATCAAGTATCGTAGAGATGTAGGAATATAGCACTTTAAAGAAATAGAATATAAAATCTGAATATTTTCTTGCAAATACACATCATTGATTCACCCTCGATCACACTTGGAATTGTAACTCATTCGATCAAAAGATAAAACACAATACGTAAAGTGTGATCTACCTCACTACGTGTATCAAGTATCGTAGAGATGTAGGAATATAGCACTTTAAAGAAATAGAATATAAAATCTGAATATTTTCTTGCAAATACACATCATTGATTCACCCTCGATCACACTTGGAATTGTAACTCATTCGATCAAAAGATAAAACACAATACGTAAAGTGTGATCTACCTCACTACGTGTATCAAGTATCGTAGAGATGTAGGAATATAGCACTTTAAAGAAATAGAATATAAAATCTGAATATTTTCTTGCAAATACACATCATTGATTCACCCTCGATCACACTTGGAATTGTAACTCATTCGATCAAAAGATAAAACACAATACGTAAAGTGTGATCTACCTCACTACGTGTATCAAGTATCGTAGAGATGTGGGAATATAGCACTCTAAAGAAATAGAATATAAAATCTGAATATTTTCTTGCAAATACACTCTATTGATTCACCCTCGATCACACTTGGAATTGTAACTCATTCGATCAAAAGATAAAACACAATACGTAAAGTGTGATCTACGTCACTACGTGTATCAAGTATCGTAGAGATGTAGGAATATAGCACTTTAAAGAAATAGAATATAAAATCTGAATATTTTCTTGCAAATACACTCTATTGATCCACCCTCGATCACACTTGGAATTGTAACTCATTCGATCAAAAGATAAAACACAATACGTAAAGTGTGATCTACGTCACTACGTGTATCAAGTATCGTAGAGATGTAGGAATATAGCACTTTAAAGAAATAGAATATAAAATCTGAATATTTTCTTGCAAATACACTTTATTGATTCACCCTCGATCACACTTGGAATTGTAACTCATTCGATCAAATGATAAAACACAATACGTAAAGCGTGATCTACGTCACTACGTGTATCAAGTATCGTAGAGATGTAGGAATATAGCACTTTAAAGAAATAGAATATAAAATCTGAATATTTTCTTGCAAATACACATCATTGATTCACCCTCGATCACACTTGGAATTGTAACTCATTCGATCAAAAGATAAAACACAATACGTAAAGTGTGATCTACGTCACTACGTGTATCAAGTATCGTAGAGATGTAGGAATATAGCACTTTAAAGAAATAGAATATAAAATCTGAATATTTTCTTGCAAATACACTCTATTGATTCACCCTCGATCACACTTGGAATTGTAACTCATTCGATCAAAAGATAAAACACAATACGTAAAGTGTGATCTACCTCACTACGTGTATCAAGTATCGTAGAGATGTAGGAATATAGCACTTTAAAGTAATAGAATATAAAATCTGAATATTTTCTTGCAAATACACATCATTGATTCACCCTCGATCACACTTGGAATTGTAACTCATTCGATCAAAAGATAAAACACAATACGTAAAGTGTGATCTACCTCACTACGTGTATCAAGTATCGTAGAGATGTAGGAATATAGCACTTTAAAGTAATAGAATATAAAATCTGAATATTTTCTTGCAAATACACATCATTGATTCACCCTCGATCACACTTGGAATTGTAACTCATTCGATCAAAAGATAAAACACAATACGTAAAGTGTGATCTACCTCACTACGTGTATCAAGTATCGTAGAGATGTAGGAATATAGCACTTTAAAGAAATAGAATATAAAATCTGAATATTTTCTTGCAAATACACATCATTGATTCACCCTCGATCACACTTGGAATTGTAACTCATTCGATCAAAAGATAAAACACAATACGTAAAGTGTGATCTACCTTACTACGTGTATCAAGTATCGTAGAGATGTAGGAATATAGCACTTTAAAGAAATAGAATATAAAATCTGAATATTTTCTCGCAAATACACTTTATTGATTCACCCTCGATCACACTTGGAATTGTAACTCATTCGATCAAAAGATAAAACACAATACTCAAAGTGTGATCTACGTCACTACGTGTATCAAGTATCGTAGAGATGTAGGAATATAGCACTTTAAAGAAATAGAATATAAAATCTGAATATTTTCTTGCAAATACACTTTATTGATTCACCCTCGATCACACTTGGAATTGTAACTCATTCGATCAAAAGATAAAACACAATACGTAAAGTGTGATCTACCTCACTACGTGTATCAAGTATCGTAGAGATGTAGGAATATAGCACTTTAAAGAAATAGAATATAAAATCTGAATATTTTCTTGCAAAAACACATCATTGATTCTCCCTCGATCACACTTGGAATTGTGACTCATTCGATCAAAAGATAAAACACAATACGTAAAGTGTGATCTACGTCACTACGTGTATCAAGTATCGTAGAGATGTAGGAATATAGCAATTTAAAGAAATAGAATATAAAATCTGAATATTTTCTTGCAAATACACTCTATTGATTCACCCTCGATCACACTTGGAATTGTAACTCATTCGATCAAAAGATAAAACACAATACGTAAAGTGTGATCTACGTCACTACGTGTATCAAGTATCGTAGAGATGTAGGAATATAGCACTTTAAAGAAATAGAATATAAAATCTGAATATTTTCTTGCAAATACACTCTATTGATTCACACTCGATCACACTTGGAATTGTAACTCATTCGATCAAAAGATAAAACACAATACGTAAAGTGTGATCCACCTCACTACGTGTATCAAGTATCGTAGAGATGTAGGAATATAGCAATTTAAAGAAATAGAATATAAAATCTGAATATTTTCTTGCAAATACACATCATTGATTCACCCTCGATCACACTTGGAATTGTAACTCATTCGATCAAAAGATAAAACACAATACGTAAAGTGTGATCTAGGTCACTACGTGTATCAAGTATCGTAGAGATGTAGGAATATAGCAATTTAAAGAAATAGAATATAAAATCTGAATATTTTCTTGCAAATACACATCATTGATTCACCCTCGATCACACTTGAAATTGTAACTCATTCGATCAAAAGATAAAACACAATACGTAGAGTGTGATCTACCTCACTACGTGTATCAAGTATCGTAGAGATGTAGGAATATAGCAATTTAAAGAAATAGAATATAAAATCTGAATATTTTCTTGCAAATACACTCTATTGATTCACCCTCGATCACACTTGGAATTGTAACTCATTCGATCAAAAGATAAAACACAATACGTAAAGTGTGATCTACCTCACTACGTGTATCAAGTATCGTAGAGATGTAGGAATATAGCACTTTAAAGAAATAGAATATAAAATCTGAATATTTTCTTGCAAATACACATCATTGATTCTCCCTCGATCACACTTGGAATTGTAACTCATTCGATCAAAAGATAAAACACAATACGTAAAGTGTGATCTACCTCACTACGTGTATCAAGTATCGTAGAGATGTAGGAATATAGCACTTTAAAGAAATAGAATATAAAATCTGAATATTTTCTTGCAAATACACTTTATTGATTCTCCCTCGATCACACTTGGAATTGTAACTCATTCGATCAAAAGATAAAACACAATACGTAAAGTGTGATCTACGTCACTACGTGTATCAAGTATCGTAGAGATGTAGGAATATAGCACTTTAAAGAAATAGAATATAAAATCTGAATATTTTCTTGCAAATACACTTTATTGATTCTCCCTCGATCACACTTGGAATTGTAACTCATTCGATCAAAAGATAAAACACAATACGTAAAGTGTGATCTACCTCACTACGTGTATCAAGTATCGTAGAGATGTAGGAATATAGCACTTTAAAGAAATAGAATATAAAATCTGAATATTTTCTTGCAAATACACTTTATTGATTCACCCTCGATCACACTTGGAATTGTAACTCATTCGATCAAAAGATAAAACACAATACGTAAAGTGTGATCTACGTCACTACGTGTATCAAGTATCGTAGAGATGTAGGAATATAGCACTTTAAAGAAATAGAATATAAAATCTGAATATTTTCTTGCAAATACACTTTATTGATTCTCCCTCGATCACACTTGGAATTGTAACTCATTCGATCAAAAGATAAAACACAATACGTAAAGTGTGATCTACCTCACTACGTGTATCAAGTATCGTAGAGATGTAGGAATATAGCACTTTAAAGAAATAGAATATAAAATCTGAATATTTTCTTGCAAATACACTTCATTGATTCACCCTCGATCACACTTGGAATTGTAACTCATTCGATCAAAAGATAAAACACAATACGTAAAGTGTGATCTACGTCACTACGTGTATCAAGTATCGTAGAGATGTAGGAATATAGCACTTTAAAGAAATAGAATATAAAATCTGAATATTTTCTTGCAAATACACTTTATTGATTCTCCCTCGATCACACTTGGAATTGTAACTCATTCGATCAAAAGATAAAACACAATACATAAAGTGTGATCTACGTCACTACCTTTATCAAGTATCGTAGAGATGTAGGAATATAGCACTTTAAAGAAATAGAATATAAAATCTGAATATTTTCTTGCAAATACACTTTATTGATTCACCCTCGATCACACTTGGAATTGTAACTCATTCGATCAAAAGATCAAACACAATACGTAAAGTGTGATCTACCTCACTACGTGTATCAAGTATCGTAGAGATGTAGGAATATAGCACTTTAAAGAAATAGAATATAAAATCTGAATATTTTCTTGCAAATACACTCTATTGATTCACCCTCGATCACACTTGGAATTGTAACTCATTCGATCAAAAGATAAAACACAATACGTAAAGTGTGATCTACGTCACTACGTGTATCAAGTATCGTAGAGATGTAGGAATATAGCACTTTAAAGAAATAGAATATAAAATCTGAATATTTTCTTGCAAATACACATCATTGATTCACCCTCGATCACACTTGGAATTGTAACTCATTCGATCAAAAGATAAAACACAATACGTAAAGTGTGATCTACCTCACTACGTGTATCAAGTATCGTAGAGATGTAGGAATATAGCACTTTAAAGAAATAGAATATAAAATCTGAATATTTTCTTACAAATACACATCATTGATCCACCCTCGATCACACTTGGAATTGTAACTCATTCGATCAAAAGATAAAACACAATACGCAAAGTGTGATCGTAGAGATGTAGGAATATAGCACTTTAAAGAAATAGAATATGAAATCTGAATATTTTCTTGCAAATACACTCTATTGATCCACCCTCGATCACACTTGGAATTGTAACTCATTCGATCAAAAGATCAAACACAATACGTAAAGTGTGATCTACCTCACTACCTGTATCAAGTATCGTAGAGATGTAGGAATATAGCACTTTAAAGAAATAGAATATAAAATCTGAATATTTTCTTACAAATACACATCATTGATCCACCCTCGATCACACTTGGAATTGTAACTCATTCGATCAAAAGATAAAACACAATACGCAAAGTGTGATCGTAGAGATGTAGGAATATAGCACTTTAAAGAAATAGAATATGAAATCTGAATATTTTCTTGCAAATACACTCTATTGATCCACCCTCGATCACACTTGGAATTGTAACTCATTCGATCAAAAGATAAAACACAATACGTAAAGTGTGATCTACCTCACTACGTGTATCAAGTATCGTAGAGATGTAGGAATATAGCACTTTAAAGAAATAGAATATAAAATCTGAATATTTTCTTACAAATACACATCGTTGATCCACCCTCGATCACACTTGGAATTGTAACTCATTCGATCAAAAGATAAAACACAATACGCAAAGTGTGATCGTAGAGATGTAGGAATATAGCACTTTAAAGAAATAGAATATGAAATCTGAATATTTTCTTGCAAATACACTCTATTGATCCACCCTCGATCACACTTGGAATTGTAACTCATTCGATCAAAAGATCAAACACAATACGTAAAGTGTGATCTACGTCACTACGTGTATCAAGTATCGTAGAGATGTAGGAATATAGCACTTTAAAGAAATAGAATATGAAATCTGAATATTTTCTTGCACATACACTCTATTGATCCACCCTCGATCACACTTGGAATTGTAACTCATTCGATCAAAAGATCAAACACAATACGTAAAGTGTGATCTACCTCACTACCTGTATCAAGTATCGTAGAGATGTAGGAATATAGCACTTTAAAGAAATAGAATATAAAATCTGAATATTTTCTTGCAAATACACTCTATTGATCCACCCTCGATCACACTTGGAATTGTAACTCATTCGATCAAAAGATAAAACACAATACGTAAAGTGTGATCTACCTCACTACGTGTATCAAGTATCGTAGAGATGTAGGAATATAGCACTTTAAAGAAATAGAATATAAAATCTGAATATTTTCTTGCAAATACACATCATTGATTCACCCTCGATCACACTTGGAATTGTAACTCATTCGATCAAAAGATAAAACACAATACGTAAAGTGTGATCTACCTCACTACGTGTATCAAGTATCGTAGAGATGTAGGAATATAGCACTTTAAAGAAATAGAATATAAAATCTGAATATTTTCTTGCAAATACACATCATTGATTCACCCTCGATCACACTTGGAATTGTAACTCATTCGATCAAAAGATAAAACACAATACGTAAAGTGTGATCTACCTCACTACGTGTATCAAGTATCGTAGAGATGTAGGAATATAGCACTTTAAAGAAATAGAATATAAAATCTGAATATTTTCTTGCAAATACACATCATTGATTCACCCTCGATCACACTTGGAATTGTAACTCATTCGATCAAAAGATAAAACACAATACGTAAAGTGTGATCTACCTCACTACGTGTATCAAGTATCGTAGAGATGTGGGAATATAGCACTCTAAAGAAATAGAATATAAAATCTGAATATTTTCTTGCAAATACACTCTATTGATTCACCCTCGATCACACTTGGAATTGTAACTCATTCGATCAAAAGATAAAACACAATACGTAAAGTGTGATCTACGTCACTACGTGTATCAAGTATCGTAGAGATGTAGGAATATAGCACTTTAAAGAAATAGAATATAAAATCTGAATATTTTCTTGCAAATACACATCATTGATTCACCCTCGATCACACTTGGAATTGTAACTCATTCGATCAAAAGATAAAACACAATACGTGAAGTGTGATCTACGTCACTACGTGTATCAAGTATCGTAGAGATGTAGGAATATAGCACTTTAAAGAAATAGAATATAAAATCTGAATATTTTCTTGCAAATACACATCATTGATTCACCCTCGATCACACTTGGAATTGTAACTCATTCGATCAAAAGATAAAACACAATACGTAAAGTGTGATCTACGTCACTACGTGTATCAAGTATCGTAGAGATGTAGGAATATAGCACTTTAAAGAAATAGAATATAAAATCTGAAAATTTTCTTGCAAATACACTCTGTTGATTCACCCTCGATCACACTTGGAATTGTAACTCATTCGATCAAAAGATAAAACACAATACGTAAAGTGTGATCTACCTCACTACGTGTATCAAGTATCGTAGAGATGTAGGAATATAGCACTTTAAAGAAATAGAATATAAAATCTGAATATTTTCTTGCAAATACACATCATTGATTCACCCTCGATCACACTTGGAATTGTAACTCATTCGATCAAAAGATAAAACACAATACGTAAAGTGTGATCCACCTCACTACGTGTATCAAGTATCGTAGAGATGTAGGAATATAGCACTTTAAAGAAATAGAATATAAAATCTGAATATTTTCTTGCAAATACACTCTATTGATTCACCCTCGATCACACTTGGAATTGTAACTCATTCGATCAAAAGATAAAACACAATACGTAAAGTGTGATCTACCTCACTACGTGTATCAAGTATCGTAGAGATGTAGGAATATAGCACTTTAAAGAAATAGAATATAAAATCTGAATATTTTCTTGCAAATACACTATGTTGATTCACCCTCGATCACACTTGGAATTGTAACTCATTCGACCAAAAGATAAAACACAATACGTAAAGTGTGATCTACGTCACTACGTGTATCAAGTATCGTAGAGATGTAGGAATATAGCAATTTAATGAAATAGAATATAAAATCTGAATATTTTCTTGCAAATACACTCTATTGATTCACCCTCGATCACACTTGGAATTGTACCTCATTCGATCAAAAGATAAAACACAATACGTAAAGTGTGATCTACCTCACTACGTGTATCAAGTATCGTAGAGATGTAGGAATATAGCACTTTAAAGAAATAGAATATAAAATCTGAATATTTTCTTGCAAATACACATCATTGATTCACCCTCGATCACACTTGGAATTGTAACTCATTCGATCAAAAGATAAAACACAATACGTAAAGTGTGATCTACGTCACTACGTGTATCAAGTATCGTAGAGATGTAGGAATATAGCACTTTAAAGAAATAGAATATAAAATCTGAATATTTTCTTGCAAATACACATTATTGATTCACCCTCGATCACACTTGGAATTGTACCTCATTCGATCAAAAGATAAAACACAATACGTAAAGTGTGATCTACCTCACTACGTGTATCATGTATCGTAGAGATGTAGGAATATAGCACTTTAAAGAGATAGAATATAAAATCTGAATATTTTCTTGCAAAAACACTTTATTGATTCACCCTCGATCACACTCGGAATTGTAACTCATTTGATCAAAAGATAAAACACAATACGTAAAGTGTGATCTACCTCACTACGTGTATCAAGTATCGTAGAGATGTAGGAATATAGCACTTTAAAGAAATAGAATATAAAATCTGAATATTTTCTTGCAAATACACTCTATTGATTCACCCTCGATCACACTTGGAATTGTAACTCATTCGATCAAAAGATAAAACACAATACGTAAAGTGTGATCTACCTCACTACGTGTATCAAGTATCGTAGAGATGTAGGAATATAGCACTTTAAAGAAATAGAATATAAAATCTGAATATTTTCTTGCAAATACACTTTATTGATCCACCCTCGATCACACTTGGAATTGTAACTCATTCGATCAAAAGATAAAACACAATACGTAAAGTGTGATCTACCTCACTACGTGTATCAAGTATCGTAGAGATGTAGGAATATAGCACTTTAAAGAGATAGAATATAAAATCTGAATATTTTCTTGCAAAAACACTTTATTGATTCACCCTCGATCACACTTGGAATTGTAACTCATTCGATCAAAAGATAAAACACAATACGCAAAGTGTGATCTACCTCACTACGTGTATCAAGTATCGTAGAGATGTTGGAATATAGCACTTTAAAGAAATAGAATATAAAATCTGAATATTTTCTTGCAAATAAACTCTATTGATTCACCCTCGATCACACTTGGAATTGTAACTCATTCGATCAAAAGATAAAACACAATACGTAAAGTGTGATCCACCTCACTACGTGTATCAAGTATCGTAGAGATGTAGGAATATAGCACTTTAAAGAAATAGAATATAAAATCTGAATATTTTCTTGCAAATACACTCTATTGATTCACCCTCGATCACACTTGAAATTGTAACTCATTCGATCAAAAGATAAAACACAATACGTAAAGTGTGATCTACCTCACTACGTGTATCAAGTATCGTAGAGATGTAGGAATATAGCACTTTAAAGAAATAGAATATAAAATCTGAATATTTTCTTACAAATACACATCATTGATTCACCCTCGATCACACTTGGAATTGTAACTCATTCGATCAAAAGATAAAACACAATACGTAAAGTGTGATCTACATCACTACGTGTATCAAGTATCGTAGAGATGTAGGAATATAGCACTTTAAAGAAATAGAATATAAAATCTGAATATTTTCTTGCAAATACACTTTATTGATCCACCCTCGATCACACTTGGAATTGTAACTCATTCGATCAAAAGATAAAACACAATACGCAAAGTGTGATCTACCTCACTACGTGTATCAAGTATCGTAGAGATGTTGGAATATAGCACTTTAAAGAAATAGAATATAAAATCTGAATATTTTCTTGCAAATAAACTCTATTGATTCACCCTCGATCACACTTGGAATTGTAACTCATTCGATCAAAAGATAAAACACAATACGTAAAGTGTGATCCACCTCACTACGTGTATCAAGTATCGTAGAGATGTAGGAATATAGCACTTTAAAGAAATAGAATATAAAATCTGAATATTTTCTTGCAAATACACTCTATTGATTCACCCTCGATCACACTTGAAATTGTAACCATTCGATCAAAAGATAAAACACAATACGTAAAGTGTGATCTACCTCACTACGTGTATCAAGTATCGTAGAGATGTAGGAATATAGCACTTTAAAGAAATAGAATATAAAATCTGAATATTTTCTTGCAAATACACATCATTGATCCACCCTCGATCACACTTGGAATTGCAACTCATTTGATCAAAAGATAAAACACAATACGTAAAGTGTGATCTACCTCACTACGTGTATCAAGTATCGTAGAGATGTAGGAATATAGCACTTTAAAGAAATAGAATATAAAATCTGAATATTTTCTTGCAAATACACATCATTGATCCACCCTCGATCACACTTGGAATTGTAACTCACTCGATCAAAAGATAAAACACAATACGTAAAGTGTGATCTACCTCACTACGTGTATCAAGTATTGTAGAGATGTAGGAATATAGCACTTTAAAGAAATAGAATATAAAATCTGAATATTTTCTTGCAAATACACTCTATTGATCCACCCTCGATCACACTTGGAATTGTAACTCATTCGATCAAAAGATAAAACACAATACGTAAAGTGTGATCTACCTCACTACGTGTATCAAGTATCGTAGAGATGTAGGAATATAGCACTTTAAAGAAATAGAATATAAAATCTGAATATTTTGCAGGGATATATATTTGTGATATTCTTTGTGTTTCATGGTACAGTATTTTTATTCATTCAACATCACATTCCATTTCACTATCATTTTTCATCATGGATGCCTTTTTCAAAATATTCAGCTGCATTTAGTTATTTCGTATACATTTACACAATTTTGAAGATATTGAGCTGGATTGTAGGCCTATGAATTATTATTGAATAGTGTGTTTGAACTTCAAATATGGAATCAAGTGGAGAAATCAAATGTCAAGTTGAATGGAATCATTACTTTTTTCCTCCAATTCCGTTACGAGGCTGCAGGCGCTCGTATTTCACGCCGAAAACTCTCACGGCCGTAATTTTTATGATATCAATATGAGTGTTTTTGCATTCTGTTAGTAATTTAAAAACGAAGGTCATCGTCAATACAGAATTTTGAAACAAAAATTTGTGATTTTTCAAATTCTTCGAATGGAAAATGGAAAAATTTCCAATTTACGAAAACCTAGATACATATTTTCTGATACCGAAAAAAAAACATAGAATGTGAAATATATCAGAAGTGTGAGCTAGAGAATTAACGGCGTTAATGTGAATCTGTGTTCGGCGGGCTAGTCTACGGGTTGCGCCTAGCACACGATGCATGTTAAACTCGAGTCTGAAGCGAGCGAACAACGAGCCCGTGTAGAGCGCCTGCGGCCTCTTACCAAATGAGTGGTATTTGGAAAACATCCTGCCTCGGACTAAAGCATTCGAGAGAATGTGTCATTTTCATTGCCGTTGATAATCCCGCAGTTGCTGATCTAGAGTTGGCAGTTCCTGTTTCTAGTGGTTTGTTACAAAATGCTACGTTTCACCTCAGAAATGAAACAAATAAAAATGAATGCTATACTCTCACAGCTTTAAGGGTGACATCTAATGATTTTAACAAGTCCATAGAATACATAGGCCAGGATCAACAACACTTCAATACATGACTCGGAATGATCGAAGTAGGCCTTTAAACAAGAAACGTGAAATAATGACAAACAAGAGCGTATGAACAGCACGAGGCACACAAACTTCGGCCAGTGCATTGAGGATAGGGATAACATCGATTAATCGAGAATCAATTCTAGTGCCAAACGATTCTAAAAATCGAGAATCGATTTTTTTGCTATTTTTTTTTTTTTATCGAAACTGTACACATTTGTAGCATTTACGTCGACTGACGCACGTGTACCATCGCTCGCACATGTTCTTTGTAGCCCCTCCCATCTTTTACCTTCCCCTCCCGCCAAGTCCGGTCGAGAGTTTTCGTAATGAGACAAACGCCATTGGATCATTTACACGACAAAGGGCGTGGTGGGGAAGAATGTGTGTGTGTGTGTATCATGGAGGGGAGAAAGCTTCGTTCATGACCTTGAAGGCGCCACTTTGACAGAGCGGTACAGTTGATATAACACGATGTGCAACAGTTTTAGCTACATAAAAACAGCGCGGGAATATTTAAACATGTAAATGTACACAGACATTTTTTTTTTAAATTCGAAAAAAAATCGATTCTTAATCGATTCTGGGAAGTACAGAATCGATGTTATCCCTAATTGAGGACCAGGACGGAATCACTTCAAGAAACAATCACGAATACACGATACAATCAACATTCAGCTCTAACCCGGGAGATTATTAGTAGGAACGTTCACGGACAGAACACAACAGAAAAACTGGTTTTTATAGTATAACCAATCACTCGCGTATGGGTACGTAGTAGGGATGACATCGATTTTAAAAATCGGGGATCGATTCTCTATGCTCCAGAATCGATTTTGAAAAAAAAAATTTAAAAAAATTAAAAAAAAAAAATTTAAAAAAAAGTTTCTTCTCAAAAAAGTAGTGTAATTTAAAACTTTTTTTTCAACCTTCCTAAGGCGTTCACGTGAAAAATAGCTGCTAGAGACTTCTTTGAACTGTACTGTACCATTTGGGTATTTCCGTCAACGTTCGGCTGTCAGACGTAACCGAAGGGATAGCTTTTGTCCAGCTAGTAATATCTCAACAATACAGAATGATATAGACAACGAAATGAGCACTTATTACGACGTAAAGAAATACAGCACAGAACCAAAGAGAATTTTTTTTTTTTGAAAAATCGATATTTTGATTTGAGAATCGTTTTACATCAGAATCGATTCTTAATCGATTCTCGATTAATCGATGTTATCCGTAGTACGTAGGCCTACAACTGGTTCACGTGGGACACATTTTGAAAAATCCACATATCACGACTAAGTAATGATATGACGGATATCAGAGTCGGTCATTCGACTTGCGTAGTCTGAAATGCTCGGTAAAACATGTGACACTGCGATATTCGCAGAGTAGGCTCGTTAAAAATTAAAATGCATCGAACGAAGTGCATGGAAATAGTGATAAAAATCACATACAGGAATAGCTCTATACGAACTCATCCTTTGTGAACAATACTTTAAAAAAGAGAAAAACAGTCGGGGATCACAAAATAATAGGGGTGTGCGAATCCATGTTTTACGAATCGAATCCGAATCTACTTTCAGATTCGGATTCGGTCCAACGTGAAAGATTCGAAAATTTCGAATCTTGGCGCCAAAAACTTGGCAACATTGCATCATCAACTTTCTAGATCGCGTGAGCAAGTGCGATGCGCACTAGCCTACGAGTGGGTGGGATACTCCCACGTAGAGCCTAGATACTCCCACGTAGAGCCTAGATACTCCCACGTAGAGAGCCTGGATACTCCCACGTTGATTCAGCAATGCCTTCTTTATCATCACATTGTTTTACATATTAGGTAATGAATGATATAGAAGGCCTTGATTTCAGTTACTGAATATAAAACACATTTCTGTAGGACAACAATCAGTTTGAGCAGCGAACATGACCACCGTTAACCCTCTGTATAAAGTGACAAGAGGGTTGAGCTTTTACCACGGTGTTATACCTCCATGATAATACAACTCCATGGATAGAGCATCTCAACACAAACCTTACCAGAGTAAAAAACAACAGAAACTACTCAGAATAAGGGATGGGATCAATCGATGATACTCATTGACGTACTATTGTATACAGACTGACGAGGAAATTGTCACAATTTTATTAAAAGATTCTAATACTGTGGAACCTGAGAGTGCTGATGGGTTACGAGTCACCAACTTGATTCACACCATTCGTTGGATTATCAATCGAGTGTTCAAATCGTTGCAACGCAGATGCCTGAATCTCACAGTCAGTCTCACGTCACACCCACAACCTGTTGACTGCGCTGGAACAGGCCCTGACGCGTGCGCCTGCTGGTCCAACAGGCCCCGACTCATGCGCCTGCTGGTCCAACAGGCCCTGACGCGTGCGCCTGCTGGTCCAACTGGCCCTGACGCGTGCGCCTGCTGGTCCAACAGGCGCACGCGTCGGGGCCTGTTGGACTAGCAGGTGCACGCGTCGGAGCCTGTTGGACCAGCAGGCGCACGCGTCAGGGCCTGTTGGACCAGCAGGTGCACGCGTCAGGGCCTGTTGGACTAGCAGGCGCACGCGTCAGGGCCTGTTGGACCAGCAGGCCCCGACGCGTGCACCTGCTGGTCCAACAGGCCCTGACGCGTGCACCTGCTGGTCCAACAGGCCCTGACGCATGCGCCTGCTGGTCCAACTGGCCCCGACGCGTGCACCTGCTGGTCCAACAGGCCCTGACGCGTGCGCCTGCCAGTCCAACTGGCCCCGACACGTGCGCCTGCTGGTCCAACAGGCCCTGATGCGTGCGCCTGCTAGTCCAACTAGCCCCGACGCGTGCACCTGCTGGTCCAACAGGCCCTGACGCGTGCGCCTGCTGGTCCAACTGGCCCTGACGCGTGCACCTGCTAGTCCAACTGGCCCTGACGCGTGCGCCTGCTGGTCCAACAGGCCCCGACGCATGCGCCTGCTCGTCCAACTGGCCCGACGCATGCGCCTGCTAGTCCAACAGGCCCCGACGCGTGCGCCTGCTGGTCCAACAGGCCCCGACGCGTGCGCCTGCTGGTCCAACAGGCCCTGACGCGTGCGCCTGCTGGTCCAACAGGCCCTGACGCGTGCACCTGCTGGTCCAACTGGCCCTGACGCGTGCACCTGCTGGTCCAACAGGCCCCGACGAGTGCGCCTGCTGGTCCAACAGGCCCTGACGCGTGCGCCTGCTGGTCCAACTGGCCCTGACGCGTGCGCCTGCTGGTCCAACAGGCCCTGACGCGTGCGCTTGCTAGTCCAACTGGCCCCGACGCGTGCGCCTGCTGGTCCAACAGGCCCTGACGCGTGCGCCTGCTACTAGTCGAACAGGCACACCTCCAACGCCTTACGCCCAACTACCTTGCGGTTCATCATACCTGAGGAGCGGTCAAGGACAAGCAATATCACAACACTCTCACATCCTTAGGGTGAACCAACCTCGTACTCTTGGTGATAACATATTCTGTTTTACAAATTCATGCATTTATGAAAACCGTGGACGCCCCTGGGAACCAATTTGTCGGCTATCGATCAAATAATAAAGTAGAAATTGAGAGAGCGGAAAAATCATCAGAATCCATCTTCGAACCTTTCTTCATCAGCTCATATCTTTGGGGAAGTATAAAGGCAGCGTGGTTGCTAGGGACAGTGCGGTTGCTAGGGGACAACGTGGTTGCTAGGAGACAGCGTGGTTGCTAGGGGACAACGTGGTTGCTAGGGGGGTAGTTACAGTTTGCTAGGGGGGTAGTTACGGGAGGATATGCACGGTACGGTTGCTACGGGACAGCGTGGTTGCTAGGGGACAGTGTGGTTGCTAGGGGACAACGTGGTTGCTAGGAGACAGCGTGGTTGCTAGGGGACAACGTGGTTGCTAGGGGGGTAGTTACAGTTTGCTAGGGGGGTAGTTACGGGAGGATATGCACGGTACGGTTGCTACGGGACAGCGTGGTTGCTAGGGGACAGTGTGGTTGCTAGGGGATAGCGTGGTTGCTAAGGGACAGCGTGGTTGTTACGGAAGGATACGCACAGCACGGTTGCTAGGGGACAGTGTGGTTGCTAGGGGAGAGTGTGGTTGGTAGGGGACAGTGTGGTTTTTAGGGGACAGCTTGGTTGTTACGGAAGGATACGCACGGCACAGTTGCTAGGGGACAATACGGTTGCTAGGGGACAGCGAGGTTGCCAGGGACGGCGTGGTTGCCAGGGGACAGCGTGGTTGCTAGTGGACAGTGTGGTTGCTAGGGGACAGCGTTGTTGTTACGGAAGGATACACACGTCAAAGTTGCTAGGGGACAGTACGGTTGCTAGGGGACAGTGTGGTTGCTAGGGGACAGTGTTGTTGTTACGGAAGGATACACACGTCAAAGTTGCTAGGGGACAGTACGGTTGCTAGGGGACAGTGTGGTTGCTAGGGAACAGCGTGGGTGTTACGGAAGGATACGGACGGCACAGTTGCTAGGGGACAGCGTGTTTTCTAGGAACAGTGTGGTTGCTAGGGGACAGCGTGGTTGCTAGGGGACAGCGTGGTTGCTTGGGACAGGGTGGTTGCTAGGGGACAGCGTGGTTGTCACGAAGGATACGCATGGCACGGTTGCTAGGGGACAGTGTGGTTGCTAGGGGACAGTACGGTTGCTAGGGGACAGTGTGGTCGCTAGGGGGCAGCGTGGTTGTTACGGAAGGATACGCACGGCACAGTTGCTAGGGGACAGTGTGGTTGCTAGGAGGCAGCGAGGTTGCTAGGAGACAGCGTGGTTGCTAGGGGACAGTGTGGTTGCTAGGGGACAGTGTGGTTGCTAGGGGACAGTACGGTTGCTAGGGGACAGTGTGGTTGCTAGGGGACAGTACGGTTGCTAGGGGACAGCGTGGTTGCTAGGGGACAGCGTGGTTGCTAGGGGACAGTGTGGTTGCTAGGGGACAGTGTGGTTGCTAGGGGACAGTGTGGTTGCTAGGGGGCAGCGTGGTTGTCACGGAAGGATACGCATGGCACAGTTGCTAGGGGACAGTGTGGTTGCTAGGGGACAGTGTGGTTGCTAGGGGACAGCGTGGTTGCTAGGGGACAGTGTGGTTGCTAGGAGACAGCGTGGTTGTTACGGAAGGATACGCATGGCACGGTTGATAGGGACAGCGTAGTTGCTAAGAGACAGTGTGGTTGCTAGGGACAGCGTGGTCGCTAGGGGGCAGCGTGGTCGCTAGGGGGCAGCGTGGTTGCTAGGGGGCAGCGTGGTTGCTAGGGGACAGTGTGGTCGCTAGGAGACAGCGTGGTTGTTACGGAAGGATACGCATGGCACGGTTGATAGGGACAGCGCAGTTGCTAAGAGACAGTGTGGTTGCTAGGGACAGCGTGGTCGCTAGGGGGCAGCGTGGTCGCTAGGGGGCAGCGTGGTTGCTAGGGGGCAGCGTGGTTGCTAGGGGACAGTGTGGTTGCTAGGAGACAGCGTGGTTGTTACGGAAGGATACGCATGGCACGGTTGATAGGGACAGCGCAGTTGCTAAGAGACAGTGTGGTTGCTAGGGACAGCGTGGTCGCTAGGGGGCAGCGTGGTTGCTAGGAGACAGCGTGGTTGTTACGGAAGGATACGCATGGCACGGTTGATAGGGACAGCGTAGTTGCTAAGAGACAGTGTGGTTGCTAGGGACAGCGTGGTCGCTAGGGGACAGCGTGGTCGCTAGGGGGCAGCGTGGTTGCTAGGGGGCAGCGTGGTTGCTAGGGGGCAGCGTGGTTGCTAGGGGACAGCGTGGTTGTTACGGAAGGATACGCATGGCACGGTTGATAGGGACAGCGCAGTTGCTAAGAGACAGTGTGGTTGCTAGGGGACAGCGTGGTTGCTTGGGACAGCGTGGTCGCTAGGGGGCAGCGTGGTTGCTAGGGGACAGTGTGGTTGCTAGGAGACAGCGTGGTTGTTACGGAAGGATACGCATGGCACGGTTGATAGGGACAGCGTAGTTGCTAAGAGACAGTGTGGTTGCTAGGGGACAGCGTGGTTGCTTGGGACAGCGTGGTCGCTAGGGGGCAGCGTGGTTGCTAGGGGGCAGCGTGGTTGCTAGGGGACAGTGTGGTCGCTAGGAGGCAGCGTGGTTGTTACGGAAGGATACGCATGGCACGGTTGATAGGGACAGCGCAGTTGCTAAGAGACAGTGTGGTTGCTAGGGGACAGCGTGGTTGCTTGGGACAGCGTGGTCGCTAGGGGGCAGCGTGGTTGCTAGGGGACAGTGTGGTTGCTAGGAGACAGCGTGGTTGTTACGGAAGGATACGCATGGCACGGTTGATAGGGACAGCGCAGTTGCTAAGAGACAGTGTGGTTGCTAGGGACAGCGTGGTCGCTAGGGGGCAGCGTGGTCGCTAGGGGGCAGCGTGGTTGCTAGGGGGCAGCGTGGTTGCTAGGGGACAGTGTGGTCGCTAGGAGGCAGCGTGGTTGTTACGGAAGGATACGCATGGCACGGTTGATAGGGACAGCGTAGTTGCTAAGAGACAGTGTGGTTGCTAGGGGACAGCGTGGTTGCTTGGGACAGCGTGGTCGCTAGGGGGCAGCGTGGTTGCTAGGAGGCAGCGTGGTTGCTAGGGGACAGCGTGGTTGCTTGGGACAGCGTGGTCGCTAGGGGGCAGCGTGGTTGCTAGGAGGCAGCGTGGTTGCTAGGGGACAGCGTGGTTGCTTGGGACAGCGTGGTCGCTAGGGGGCAGCGTGGTTGCTAGGAGGCAGCGTGGTTGCTAGGGGGCAGCGTGGTTGCTAGGGGACAGTGTGGTTGCTAGGAGACAGCGTGGTTGCTTGGGACAGCGTGGTCGCTAGGGGGCAGCGTGGTCGCTAGGGGGCAGCGTGGTTGCTAGGGGACAGTGTGGTCGCTAGGGGGCAGCGTGGTTGCTAGGGGACAGTGTGGTTGCTAGGGGACAGCGTGGTTGCTTGGGACAGCGTGGTCGCTAGGGGGCAGCGTGGTTGCTAGGGGGCAGCGTGGTTGCTAGGGGACAGTGTGGTTGCTAGGAGACAGCGTGGTTGTTACGGAAGGATACGCATGGCACGGTTGATAGGGACAGCGTAGTTGCTAAGAGACAGTGTGGTTGCTAGGGGACAGCGTGGTCGCTGGGGGACATTGTGGTTGCTAGGGGACAGCGTGGTTGTTACGGAAGGATACGCACGGCACGGTTGCCGTCCCATGAGTTGATGAAGCGCACGATGCCGGCGTCCTTGGCCTTCATCTCGGCGTAGGTCATCTCGCCCACGTGGCTGAACCACTCCCCCAGCATCGCCGACGTCGTACCCACGGGGATCTGTAACCAACCAATCACGCACTTCTAGATCAAACTCAACTCTTTCAATTCCTCAAACTTCACAGAGCACAAGATTACATAAGCTTGTAATGAAACAAGCGAGTTTAAGACATACACCAGCGTAAACCCATGACCACACTACTTACTGCTGATGCAGGACTTTTCTGTTTTGTCGAGAACAGAATGGTGAGTGAAGAATTGAATTTTTTTTTTAGGTAAGTGGAATGTATTTTCTTCAACTTCATTATTGTACAGTTTTAAGAGCATACTAAACATCTGCTAACTATGCATTACAACTTGCTGTTAGGTATTGGTCAAAATTTAAAGTGAATAATTTGTTCAATCTGCCCTTCGTTTAGGGAATGATTTTAAAAAAGGAATGAGTTTTTCAAAATAATGTCTCCATTATTTATTTATCACTTTCCATTCCATCATTTATAGATAAAATAATGCATTGTTTCTCTAAGTTTTGTTATACTGTGTCCGTGTGGCCACCGTTTTGGCGGCAATTGTTTTAATAAACTTCTCTCCAGCTGTTTTTACACCACGTGTTTGCCCGTGGGTCAAACCGCGGTCTGCCCGTGGTTAAAAATATTGCTGTGTTCACACAGTACTAACCCCGGGTCAACCCGCAGGAGCTCTAACCCTAGTGCAGGCTAGGGTTGAACCCGCGGGCAGAAGTTCACTTCATTCTCACTCTAGTCAAAGTTTCAACTCCAAGGTTGAAGGTTCACTCAAGTTTCAAGGTAAATTCTAATTGAATGGATCATGAATGGAGACTAATATCACCTGAACAATCATCTCCAACACACATGGAATCATAACATATCACTCTATATGGGAGAAAACGTCAAATGTGTCTATCAGTATAGTATCATCATATATCTATCTATCTATCTATCTATCATATATATCTATCAGTATATATATATCAGTATAGAGCGTGTTCGTCAACTCTCCATCAATTAATTTATTTAGGACAAGAATATTGGAAATTATTTAGACTCTAGTTTGCTATTTATTATTATATATGTATATTTTTTTTTCTCTTTCTTATTTAAATATATGAATGTGCTATGTGCCACCGGATTATGAAATTCAAAGCATAAAATAAAGTTTCAATATTTCAACTTGAATCTTCGAGTTGAATCTAGGCACAGCTGTCAGTTATAACACGAAAACAATTTGGCATACACGGCTTTCTATAGTGCTACTTATATTGGTGCTATTTGTACTGACTCGAGGAGGCATATGTATCAAACACGGTCTTCTATAGATCATAATTTCCTTGAAACAAGCAGTGGCAATACGGATGAGTGTAAACAGTCTCCTTGTTGACCCGTGGCATCACCCGTGGTAGGAACTCAAGGGTTAGACCACGGGTTGGCCCGTGGGTCTACTAATACAGTAAACCCTCGTTAATCCAAACTCGGTTAATCCGAAATTTGACATATTTCGATCTTGAAGTCAGTCCCCGGCTGAAGGTATAGGCATTTCAATGTTAATGAATATGGTTAATCCGAATTCCAGCTAATCCGTAATTCGAACTAATATTTCGACCCCTCAATTGCTTTATAGCACTGTTTTCGGATTGGATAATCCGAAATAGATCGAGTGAATTCCTTGAATTGATCATTATTTTCGTAAATTCCATCCTTTTTATCTGACGCGTAACAATTGGTCGAAGCCAGCTCAGCTGTTCGCTGCCACTGAATACGTCATCCGACTCCGAGTGCGCTCGGGCCGCTCCAAAGACCTTAGTATCTAACTTCGTTGGGTTAGATACCAAGGTGTTTGGCCGCTCTGTCTGTCCTTGACGAGCGGTAAGCTCGGAGAACGGCCGAGCGCCAATGGAAGCTGTCCATCTAACTTTCGTTTGCTGTCGAAGATAGCCGAATACCCACGATCAGTGATTCGGTTCCTCGCACATGTGGCATCTAGCTTTCTCTCGCGCTCAATACGAAATTGCTTCAATTATAACCGGGAAGTGTCTGATGATTTTCGTGGAAAAGGAGTTTTTTGGTTAATCCAAATTTTTATGAATCGAAATCACTTTTTTGGGTCCCTTGAATTTTGGATTAACGAGGGTTCACTGTATAGTGTAAAAACAGCTTCTTGGTCAGATAGTAAGCTAGCATAGGCTACTCAAATTCAAACCCTTGCTGCCTATTGCATTTATTCATCTCATTTATTTTCTCACACATCTCCAATCTTTTCTTGGTAGATCCATTCGCCTCTGGAATGATCTTCCTCAAGAAAAAATGGAAACCTTAACTAAATCCTCTGCTTTTAATACTATTTCATCAAATCTAAATCTATAGTGTTACATTCCAATATGACACCTTCTACTCTTTTGTTTCACACCTTTTAGTTTACTCAGATTTTTTTTTTTTTTTTTTATAAACTGTATTCAATTGTATATAGACGTTGTTAAAATTATGATTTGTTCTCTCAATTCTCATTTTCTCTCTCCGATTCAATCAGATTTTCAGAGTGGTTGGTGTTGAGTCAGCTGGGTTATTGGGGGGTGACAATGAAAGGTCGTTGACTCACGTTCTTGACCAGGATGGTGTCGTTGGGAATCTCCCTGAGACAAGGGGAGCTGGTGGGCCCACACGACTCGTCGTCGAAGGTCGACGCGAGGCCTCCGTCACTGGTCGCCACTGAAACACAACGCCCCACGTCACTCTAACCACTTGACAGCAGGTCGGGTCGGCAACATGTTATATCACACAGCAACGAGTGCTTAGATAGCCTCTAATAACATTCATAGCGGAACAAAGACTCAATTTAACCATACTCCGAATAAAAAGTCAAATTTTTTCTTTTTTTTTCGTGCTCCACAGGTCAAACGAAGACGAAAATTTCGTTGAAACTTTGCATGCACAAGTGTCGTCATGTAACTTGATACTGTATAGTTTTGAGGCGCAATCGGTTGAACCACCTCTGAGAGAACTCACTTCAGAGTTTTAGAGACCCTATAAGAATAACCCAGAGAAAAAAATTCGTAACAAATATTTCTTTCTAGAGAATGCAAATTCTCATAGAATTTCAATACAATAATGACACACATTATACCGGAGGTTCACTCAAATCGAATCAGCCGTTTTGATTAAAAAAAATATGTGACTAGCTCGAACAGGATGGCAGTGACTCAATTGTTTGGATCTCAAGGTGTATATATATATATATATATATATATATATATATAATAACCAATTGGAAGATAAGTTGATATGTTCTAGCTCATCCATCAACGCGGCAACACATAACGTGTTTCCTAGTGTATTAGAGTATGAATACCAGCACATGTAGCCGAGTGGTCAACACACTCGCTTCATGTGATCCGGGAGGTGAAGAGGAATATCGGGCCTTGTTCGATCCTCGTCACTGTCCATCTTTAAAAGTTTTTCTGTGGTTTCTCCCAGTATTCTAGGCTACTGCCAGGATGGTTCCTACAATACAAGCCACGACCGCTTCCTTCCCATCAACAGAGAAACTTTAACCTCATCAATCCTCCACTCATCCGACGCCAATAGATCTCAGTTATCATCATAGTGCGTCGTTAAAACCCAATATACAAAATAAATGAAAAGAGTATAAAGAAATGAGGATTGGGCTGAGTAATTTCTTATAACAGTCACAACACAGAGAAATGAGGACCCCGGCGAATGCTGTTTACCGGTAGAGCTGGAAAGTCATTTTACTGTTAGTCTGATACTAGTCGTCGTAGGCAATATCACAAGGTTCAGCGAGACCCTATAACGTATTGTCTCGAATATAAGCCAACCCCCTGAACGCTTACCTAATACATGTCGTGCTAGTGCTAGCTAGCTCCAAGAGGATGGGATTTGTACACTTGGAAGAGCTAGTTGTCATGGCAACATGTCTGGTCTCTGTGTATTTCCATTGTTATTGGCACAAAATACTGATCCTACTTAAGAGGCCGCAGGCGCTCGTATTTCACGCCGCAAACTCTCACGGCCGTAATTTTTGAGATATCAATATGATTGTTTTTGCATTCTGTTGATAATTGAAAAACGGAGGTTATCACATTTACAGAATTTTGTACAAATTTTCAATTTTTCAAATTCTTCAAATGGAAAATGAAAACATTTCTAGTTTACGGAAACCTAGATATATATTTTTAGATACCGAAAAAAAATATGGACTGTGAAATATATCAAAAGTGTGAGTAAGGGAATTAACGGCGTTTACGAGAATATGAGTTCGGCGGGCTAGTCTATGGGTGGCGCCTAGCACACGATGCATGTTAAACTGGAGTCTGAAGCGAGCGAACAACGAGCGCGTGTAGCGTGCCTGCGGCTAGGAAGCCTGAGGTGGGCTTCCAAATGTGATGGAATTCTTCAATCCAAGAGACCGTGAATTTGTTTGTATAATATTTTGTCATTGTTGGTAGCTTTTTCAGTTAGCATTAACCAATCAGAGTCCTAGCCTCTTGGAGCCAGCTAGATCTAGCGGGGCATTTCAAGTGGTTCATTAGGTGAGGGTCCTGAACTCTCAGACCAATAATTGATGAAAGGAATACTCTCCTCTTGTACGTGAATCAACAGTCTTCCGGGGTAGAATTAAGTCAATTACGTACAAGAGGAATACTTTCCTCTTGTACGTGAATCATCAGTCTTCCGGGGTAGAATTAAGTCAATCACGTACAAGAGGAATACTCTCCTCTTGTACGTGAATCATCAGTCTTCCGGGGTAGAATTAGGTCAATTACGTACAAGAGGAATACTCTCCTCTTGTACGTGAATCATCAGTCTTCCGGGGTAGAATTAGGTCAATTACGTACGAGAGGAATACTCTCCTCTTGTACGTGAATCATCAGTCTTCCGGGGTAGAATTAAGTCAATTACTACGTACAAGAGGAATACTCTCCTCTTGTACGTGAATCATCAGTCTTCCGGGGTAGAATTAAGTCAATTACTACGTACAAGAGGAATACTCTCCGCTAGTACGTGAATCATCAGTCTTCCGGGGTAGAATTAAGTCAATTACTACGTACAAGAGGAATACTCTCCGCTAGTACGTGAATCATAAGTCTTCCGGGGTAGAATTAAGTCAATTACTACGTACAAGAGGAATACTCTCCTCTTGTACGTGAATCATCAGTCTTCCGGGGTAGAATTAAGTCAATTACGTACAAGAGGAATACTCTCCTCTTGTACGTGAATCATCAGTCTTCCGGGGTAGAATTAAGTCAATTACGTACAAGAGGAATACTCTCCTCTTGTACGTGAATCATCAGTCTTCCGGGGTAGAATTAGGTCAATTACGTACAAGAGGAATACTCTCCTCTTGTACGTGAATCATCAGTCTTCCGGGGTAGAATTAGGTCAATTACGTACAAGAGGAATACTCTCCTCTTGTACGTGAATCATCAGTCTTCCGGGGTAGAATTAGGTCAATTACGTACAAGAGGAATACTCTCCTCTTGTACGTGAATCATCAGTCTTCCGGGGTAGAATTAGGTCAATTACGTACGAGAGGAATACTCTCCTCTTGTACGTGAATCATCAGTCTTCCGGGGTAGAATTAAGTCAATTACTACGTACAAGAGGAATACTCTCCGCTAGTACGTGAATCATCAGTCTTCCGGGGTAAAATTAAGTCAATTACTACGTACAAGAGGAATACTCTCCGCTAGTACGTGAATCATCAGTCTTCCGGGGTAGAATTAAGTCAATTACTACGTACAAGAGGAATACTCTCCTCTTGTACGTGAATCATCAGTCTTCCGGGGTAGAATTAGGTCAATTACGTACAAGAGGAATACTCTCCTCTTGTACGTGAATCATCAGTCTTCCGGGGTAGAATTAAGTCAATTACTACGTACAAGAGGAATACTCTCCGCTAGTACGTGAATCATCAGTCTTCCGGGGTAGAATTAGGTCAATTACGTACAAGAGGAATACTCTCCTCTTGTACGTGAATCATCAGTCTTCCGGGGTAGAATTAAGTCAATTACGTACAAGAGGAATACTCTCCTCTTGTACGTGAATCATCAGTCTTCCGGGGTGGAATTAGGTCAATTACGTACAAGAGGAATACTCTCCTCTTGTACGTGAATCATCAGTCTTCCGGGGTAGAATTAAGTCAATTACGTACAAGAGGAATACTCTCCTCTTGTACGTGAATCATCAGTCTTCCGGGGTAGAATTAGGTCAATTACGTACGAGAGGAATACTCTCCTCTTGTACGTGAATCATCAGTCTTCCGGGGTAGAATTAAGTCAATTACGTACAAGAGGAATACTCTCCTCTTGTACGTGAATCATCAGTCTTCCGGGGTAAATTAGGTCAATTACGTACAAGAGGAATACTCTCCTCTTGTACGTGAATCATCAGTCTTCCGGGGTAGAATTAGGTCAATCACGTACAAGAGGAATACTCTCCTCTTGTACGTGAATCATCAGTCTTCCGGGGTAGAATTAGGTCAATTACGTACAAGAGGAATACTCTCCTCTTGTACGTGAATCATCAGTCTTCCGGGGTAGAATTAGGTCAATTACGTACGAGAGGAATACTCTCCTCTTGTACGTGAATCATCAGTCTTCCGGGGTAGAATTAAGTCAATTACGTACAAGAGAGAGCTAGGCGACCGGCCGTAACTACTTGTGAGAAACCGGTGAGAGGGGCCTCACGTTATCGTCATAGCCCCCTTCTGATTACGCTCGGCCGTCTGGAGTGAAACGAACAAGTGTCTTCAAACGCTCAACAGTCTCGTGCTCATCAAGGTACCACACGTAGTGGGAAGACACACACCGTGCAGCTGACAGCTCAACGCGCTCATGTTTATTACTGCGCGGCAAATAAAAATGATAGAAATTAGAGAATGAAGCTTTTTTATAATGAAACATTTATTAAACGTGTTTTTAGTGGAATATCTCGCAGTTTCGAGCTGACTCCATCGTTATGAGTGTGCAGGTGTAGTACGCCCAATTAAATTGACAAAAAATTGGCATTGAAAAAAAAAAAAAAAAACAGCATTAAAAAAAAAAAAAATCGGATTACAGGTCGAGATTCGCATATAAGCCAAGGGTGACTTTTGGGCTTGAAATTTTGAGAAAAACCCTCGGCTCATAATCGGGACAATACGGTACAGGTTTGGAGTCTGTAGTCCCTACTGATAACCATTGCTTGTACTTGCACCTTCATTGCATCGGATTTCTTCACTACGATCTATTGGCGTAGATTTCTACTGGAACTCTCAAGGTAAGCATGCTGTTGATTCATTATCTCCATTATTTTATCCATTGTTGGTTCAGATTCATTCACATTCAGAGGAGAATTTTTTTTTCAGAGAATTATTATTTTCAAAATTTTTCCGCTCAGCCAAATCTTATGGGGGCGCATTCCTGCACGATTTAATCCGGTTTTAGTGATATTGGTACTAACTTGGTATTCCTAAAAAGATGGACCTGGAAATAATACCAGAAAAGCAGGATTAACTTAAACCTGCCAAAGAGCGGGTTTAGCGTGTTTTAAGATCCACTTCAAGATTTCAAATATTAATTTGAATATCTAATATAGTGAATATCGTTACGGGAATGCAATTTCTAGAATAAGAACTGAAGGCAACGGAATGTGAATGTATTGAAATAATTTTACTATTAGTTTTATTATTAATAATCCATTTGCCAGAATTCTTTTCGAAGCTTGTATACTTATGTCTTTCTGAAAGACGTATTTCACATCGGCAGTGCGTCTGGATCGTTAGAGCGGCTGCTTTCAGCGCAAGGCGGACGGGGTTCGATCACACCAAAGTTGAACATTTTGTTTTTTATTTAATTTTATTAAAAGTGCCTTAGGCTGAGATTTGATTTAGTTCAAGTTTCGTTGAAATTGGATGAGATTTAGGTACATTTTAGCTGATTTGAAACATTTGTCAAAAAAATGTTTCACCGACGTACTAACCTACGCTTCCCTTAAACCTACTATAAAACTCGTACAGGAATACGAAGTTGAACCTCTCTAAAACCGAGTTTAGCACGGTATCAACTCAGACTAGGTTTATCTAGATAAAACTAATTGTACAGGAATGTACTCCATGGAGTTTTCAGAAATTTGAGATGATATCTCTGAGAAATGGTTCAACCGATAAGAGCCCAGAACTGGTCAGTTCCGAGTTGGATACCGTATTCACACGCATATAAGCCGCACCGGCTGATAAGACGCACCCACACTTTTCAGGTTATATCTTTGGTAACCTTTTTGTTTACTTATCCAAGGACGTGTCCGAATTACCCAGTTTATGCGTACTTCTATACCGGTACTTGAACTTGTTAAAAGTACGGAAGTGACGTCATTTCGAACGTCTGAATTGACAAGTGCACAAGTCCAAGTATGGAAGTTGGCAAGTACGAGTGGCATGCATTCTTGCGTACTTTACTTGTATACTTTGGCTGCCACTCGCATGAATCCGTATTACATTTATGATAACGATTTGAAACAGTGACCATCAAACTTTCGTACGTTTTATTCAACAATAAAGTGGGGGATTTGAATTGGTGTGCTTATTTTTGCTTCTTCTGTTAAATGTCCCTGTTTTAATGTAATAAAGTAAACCGTGAAAAGTGAGGTTATACATCATCGCCATTTCCGCGCCAATTCATTCGTACGGGTTTTCATTCGCAAGTTCAAAAGTTTGCCACCCGGTGGCGTGATGGTACAGACCTGTCTGAATTCGCCAAAACTATTGGCGCCAAGTTTGCTAGTACAAGTCCAAGTCAACAAGTTCATATAACATGTAATTCGGACACGCCCTAAGACGTATTTTGTATCGTATTCACTATTCTCAATATTTCGGGTCATAAACATGATTCAAGAGACCTTGTAACCACAAAAGGTGTCGGTCCCTTCACCCTACAACACTAGCGCATGGCTTGTTTAAGTCTTCTTCTTTCAACGACACTATTAGAGAATAAACAAACAACTTTGATATTATCTCTCAAGTTTCTATTCATTTTCCATCGTGACTTGTTTTTTCGTGGTTTCCCACAGTCCTCGAAGCAAATGCTTGGATGAAGTACTAATTGGCCACGACCATTAATTAGTGGAGCGATAGGCCTAATTATAACATTATAGGCCTATCACTAATTTAATTTGTGCATTTTGTATAATGATCAATTTTACATCTGCTGTCAAGGGAAAGAAGTGATCATTGCCTAAGAGACTTAGTTCAAAGTGGAAGATATCAACATTCGTGTGTTTATACTGAAAGACTTTTATCTACGGCGAAAAATAATGGTCACAGACAGCGCAGTCCTGGTGTTGAAGACCATTAGTTTTAAAAATAATCAAAATGGGGTGATAAGATCGCCCTTGTGGTGCACCCTCCAAGCGATCCTATCTTTCATCCATAGCCTTAATTGGGGAACAATGATTTTGTATCAAGTTTCGATGTTATTAACCCCTTGCTTACCGAATTCACTGAACCTACTTTCACCATTCTAATAGTGATTAAAAATTATGAACAAGCCTGACATTTGACACAGGATCTAGGCCTACTTGAATCGCTTGAAAGACTGTTATCATTATTATATTCTAACTGTGAACTAGAATCATCATTTTCATCATCACAATCGCTGTCAAATACTGCATTTAGAACAGTTTCACTGTTGTTTGCTGGTTTCTGATGGCCATTGTTGCTAATGACAGCTGCAAGGTCAGTTTGATGCGTCAGTAAACATCATTTACTCAAAGAGTTACTACCTTTATCGACATAGTCTGTGATTAGTTCAACAGTTCACTACAAGAGCCATCTTTGTAGCCATACTATGGCACATTCTGACGGTAACTTTGGGAGAAATGGATTTAAACATGACGCGCGGTAATTAGCGGGCCTCACACGTCGTCGGTCTTGAATGCTAAGTAGCGTCTCGCGGGCGACACTCGTCAAAGATATTCAAGGGGTAAAAAAAAAAAAAAAAAATTTCATCTAGCCTAGTGTTGAATGAGTAGCCCCCTATAGACTCATCACCCATACAAAGCATTGAGTTGATAGATGATAACAGATGTGCCAAAGTGTTTGTCTTGTTAATCAGTGTAACGTGAGACCCTGAAAGGCAGGCTGATCTGGACGATTGCACGTTCGCCCTACGCTTCAACGCTGGACGATCGGCAGTGTTTCACGAGAACTGTCTTTGTGATGTAAAACATCAGAGAAAAACGGTTTGCAGCGAGCGCGCGTAGTTCTGCGCAGCAATATAGCTGTAGCACAAACTGAAAACATATACCCAGCCAAAAATATATATCGCAAAATGTGACGTTTTCTCTCACTTACCTTCGTAAGACGCATGTTAATTTGTGATGACTTGAAAATGGAAAACGTCTTATATGAGTGTAAATACGGTGAGTCTACCTGTAAAGAAGTTTCATGACGAACCGTGCGACCTGTGCAGTGCTTACAAACAAACAGACGGCAACGAAAACAAACAGATAAAGGTCCACTAGAGTAGAATGGAGATCTCCGCTTTCACTCATCTCATTGAGACAGTTTGAGGCTCAAGGTAGAACCAGATTTCACTTCAGTACACACCTCCAACCCCCTGGCCCATGTCCGCTCGGGGCTGTATCAAGACATTTGACACCCCTAGGCTGAACATTTCTAACCCCCCCCCCCCCTCCTTCAACAAGTATAGTGAATAAATGATTCAGAATAGTACGCTATCTCAGAAATATGACGAGCTCCTGGTTTTCATTGAGGAACACATGTATGATTATTAGGGATAACATCGATTCTCAAAATCGGGAATCGATTCTCTATGCTCCAGAATCGATTAAAAATCTATTTAAACTAGTCAAACGCGAAATATGCGTTGTAAGATGAGCGAGATATCTGAATAGGGTATAAAAGTCCTTAAAGTAGTTTTACCATTGCTACTTTATCAACTCTGGTATTCTACACACCTTGATATCTGAATAAGCTATTAAAGTCGTTAAAGTAGTTCTACTCTTGCCACTTCATTGACTCTGGTATTCTACACACCTTGACGCATATAAAAAATACTTCATTGTTGGTCAACTCTTGAATCTAGAAAGCAGTGAATCTCGACAACTTAATTCTGTCACAATTTTTATGATATATTTTATGAATATTATCAGTCATTTTATTTTTTTTCTTCAAAACGACTGATCAGAATTGCTTAAGAAATCGTAATAATGTGTAAAATTCATGTATACACATTTAGAGAAAATTTCATCCCATTTGGAGAGATTTTATTTTTCAACATTTTCCGCCCAGCCAAATCTTATGGGGTTTTTAAAAACTTTGAGATGATGATTCTCAAAATCGGTCCGACCGATTCATCCCAAAAACTATACAGTTCTAAGTTGGATGAGTTTGCGTGTACAAAAAAAGTTTCATGTTGATCAGTCAACCCTTGCAACCTGTGGAGTGCTTACAAAAAAAAAAAAAAAAAAAAAAAAACACACAGACAAAGCCCTATAAGTGGGATGGAGACTTCGCTACGCTCATCAAAAAGAAAATTGAAAAAAAAATTGAAAAAAAAAATTGAAAAAAAAGTTTATTCTCAAAAAAGTAGTGTAATTTGAAACTTTTTTTTCAACCTTCCCAAGGCTTTCACGTGAAAAATAGCTGCTAGAGACTTCTTTGAACTGTATTGTACCATTTGCGTATTTCCGTCAATGTTCGGCTGTCGGACGTAACCGAAGGGATAGCTTTTGTCCAGATAGTAATATCTCAACAATACAGAATAATATAGACAACGAAATGAGCACTTATTACAACGTAAAGAAATACAGCAATTTTTTTTTTTTTTTAATAATCGACTTTTTGATTTGAGAATCGTTTTACATCAGAATCGATTCTTAATCGATGTCATCCCTAATAATTATTGTGTTGGCTATTACTATGACCTGTCAATGAAGAGGATCAATGTATGAACTTAGACCGTTACTGAATGATATGTTGAAATACTAATGATAAAATGTGTTGAACTACAAGACAACAATATAAAATAGATTATATTGTAGGCCTATAATAGAAGAGAACTGAAACAACACAGAGCAATGTTTTAAATGCTCTCCATGCATTAGTTGTTGGTATCTCGGAGCGTGAAGATAGATATACTACATGTAAGTATATGATTTCCACGATTTAATTACAGTCGAACCCACATATAACGAACTCGGTTTTAACGAAATTTCGGTTTTTTCGAATTAATTACCATCCCCCTTCAAATCTCCTATCCTTACAATGTTAAATAAAGACCTATAGCAGAGTGATTTATATTTCAAAATTCGGTTATTATGAATTTTTTGTCACTTTTCAGCATATTTTGCTCATTATTTTCAGCTATTTCCAACAAAATGTTCGAAAATCGGAGCATTTTGCGTGAATTTATTTTCAGGTTACATTTATTTTGAACGGACTGTACATCGTAGCAGCTGGTGACGCGTGCAGCACGTGGTCATAACTCTTGCTGCACCCCCCTCCCTCCCCGTCCTACGCACAGTGGAACGGCCCAAACCCAAACACTCGCTCAACGCGCACTAAATAATAACGTCTTGGTGACATCTTCAATGACTTTGTTTATTTATTTTTTGTTTACATTCCTTCATTTCCATTCGTGATAGTGTCCTGTAACCTAGGAAATAAAACACGAGAAGTGGGAAGTGGTGGTGTCATGTGATGGCAGATGATGAGTTCTTTATGAAAGGACATTGTTGTTTTCTATTACTTTCTACAAACATACTAAGTGATGATACGATGCGATGATAATATGTCACCTAATACAGTACTATACTAGGGCCTAAGTCGTAAATGTAGGCCTATCTTTATAAATCTCTAAAATTCAAGTGCTGTTATGAAAAAAAGCAGTAAATCTCTATAACGAAATTCTGTTTTTACGAACAGATTTTCATTCCCCTAGAAATTCGTTATATGCGGGCTCGACTGTATATTCAATTATTATTTGATTTTCGAGAGGCTCACCGCCCCTAGAAAATGTTCCGCCCTCGTGCGCCCAGGCCTTAAAACGGCCCTAGGAAGCGCAGCGTGTGAACTGGATTGTGATTGGCCAACGCCGGACCCCTGTTGTGCATCCGACGCCGACTCTAACTCTCGTCACTTACTCCTCGCTTGACGTTCGAGCCCGACGCTAGTTTCCCAAGCAGCCTACTTACGAGGTTGTTCCTGCGCGCGTGAGTCAGTCATTGACGGCTGACTTTCTCCCTGCGCTCCAGTCGCTCTTGTCTGCGCTCCAGTCCCTCTTGTCTGCGCTCCAGTCCTGCGCCCATTCACAGCCAGCGGCCACGCATCGCTCACCTCATGGCCACCATTAGGGCGTACATTAGTCGTATTTTGAGGACCGTTATGGTGTGATCCTTGCACAGTTTGAGGACCGTTATGGTAAGCTTTCAGCACATTTTGAGGACCGTTATGGTGTGATCCTTGCACATTTTGAGGACCGTTATGGTGTACTTTCAGCACATTTTGAGGACCATTATGGTGTCCTTTCAGCACATTTTGAGGACCGTTATGGTTTGTTCTGGGCGCATCATGAGCAGCTGTCACCGCATCCTCCTGGCCGTTACTGGTTCTGGTCCACTCGAGGGGTGAGACACAACTGCTGTTGCCAGCAGTGCGGGGGTGGCAGGGGGCGGCGCGTGGGGGCCTGGGGGCGGGCTGCATGCGGGCCCGGGCGGCTGG
Source organism: Brachyptera risi (assembly GCA_964007535.1). Taxonomy (NCBI): domain Eukaryota; kingdom Metazoa; phylum Arthropoda; class Insecta; order Plecoptera; family Taeniopterygidae; genus Brachyptera; species Brachyptera risi. The sequence goes on along the minus strand of OZ023338.1, from coordinate 22,582,667 downwards.
GGACAGACAAGACGACAACATAGTTCACTTCAAAGTCTGTCGGGTCAAATCAAAAACCTCCAGCTTACCTCGTCATCAAAATAACTATAAGAACATCGATTCAAAAACCTCCAGCTTACCTCGTCATCAAAATAACTATAAGAACATCGATTCAAAAACCTCCAGCTTACCTCGTCATCAAGTTAACTATAAGAACATCGATTCAAAAACCTCCAGCTTACCTCGTCATCAAAATAACTATAAGAACATCGATTCAAAACCCTCCAGCTTACCTCGTCATCAAGTTAACTATAAGAACATCGATTCAAAAACCTCCAGCTTACCTCGTCATCAAGTTAACTATAAGAACATCGATTCAAAAACCTCCAGCTTACCTCGTCATCACGTTAGCTATACATGAGGGTGATTATTATTTGCTCAATGACCCTACCACCAGCCAGGTTATCCAGGTTACAGGGCGACAAATGAGACAAATGAGACGATTATGAAACGATGAAGTGATGATGAATGAAAAGATAACTAATTCTCCCGCCCTCTCAAGCTCTTCTCCCCGCGCTCCTCTCACGCTCCTCTCACGCTCTTCTCCCCACGCTCCTCTCACGCTCTTCTCCCCACGCTCCTCCTCTCTCAAGCTCTTCTCCCCACGCTCCTCTCACGCTCTTCTCCCCACGCTCCTCCTCTCTCAAGCTCTTCTCCCTGCGCTCCTCTCACGCTCCTCTCAAGCTCTTCTCCCCGCGCTCCTCTCACGCTCCTCTCAAGCTCTTCTCCCCGCACTCCTCTCACGCTCCTCTCAAGCTCTTCTCCCCGCACTCCTCTCACGCTCCTCTCAAGCTCTTCTCCCCGCGCTCCTCTCACGCTCCTCTCAAGCTCTTCTCCCCGCACTCCTCTCACGCTCCTCTCAAGCTCTTCTCCCCGCGCTCCTCTCACGCTCCTCTCAAGCTCTTCTCCCCGCACTCCTCTCAAGCTCTTCTCCCCGCGCTCCTCTCACACTCCTCTCAAGCTCTCCTCCCCGCACTCCTCTCACGCTCCTCTCAAGCTCTTCTCCCCGCACTCGTCTCAAGCTCTTCTCCCCGCGCTCCTCTCACGCTCCTCTCAAGCTCTTCTCCCCGCGCTCCTCTCACGCTCCTCTCAAGCTCTTCTCCCCGCGCTCCTCTCACGCTCCTCTCAAGCTCTTCTGCCCGCGCTCCTCTCACGCTCCTCTCAAGCTCTTCTCCCCGCACTCCTCTCAAGCTCTTCTCCCCGCACTCCTCTCAAGCTCTTCTCCCCGCACTCCTCTCACGCTCCTCTCAAGCTCTTCTCCCCGCACTCCTCTCACGCTCCTCTCAAGCTCTTCTCCCCGCACTCCTCTCACGCTCCTCTCAAGCTCTTCTCCCTGCGCTCCTCTCACGCTCCTCTCAAGCTCTTCTCCCCGCACTCCTCTCACGCTCCTCTCAAGCTCTTCTCCCCGCACTCCTCTCACGCTCCTCTCAAGCTCTTCTCCCCGCACTCCTCTCACGCTCCTCTCAAGCTCTTCTCCCCGCACTCCTCTCACGCTCCTCTCAAGCTCTTCTCCCCGCGCTCCTCTCACGCTCCTCTCAAGCACTTCTCCCCGCACTCCTCTCACGCTCCTCTCAAGCTCTTCTCCCCGCGCTCCTCTCACGCTCCTCTCAAGCTCTTCTCCCCGCGCTCCTCTCACGCTCCTCTCAAGCTCTCCTCCCCGCGCTCCTCTCACGCTCCTCTCAAGCTCTTCTCCCTGCGCTCCTCTCACGCTCCTCTCAAGCTCTTCTCCCCGCACTCCTCTCACGCTCCTCTCAAGCTCTTCTCCCCGCGCTCCTCTCACGCTCCTCTCAAGCTCTCCTCCCCGCGCTCCTCTCACGCTCCTCTCAAGCTCTTCTCCCTGCGCTCCTCTCACGCTCCTCTCAAGCTCTTCTCCCCGCACTCCTCTCACGCTCCTCTCAAGCTCTTCTCCCCGCGCTCCTCTCACGCTCTTCTCCCCGCGCTCCTCTCAAGCTCTTCTCCCCGCGCTCCTCTCAAGCTCTTCTCCCCGCGCTCCTCTCACGCTCCTCTCAAGCTCTTCTCCCCGCACTCCTCTCACGCTCCTCTCGAGCTCTTCTCCCCGCACTCCTCTCACGCTCCTCTCAAGCTCTTCTCCCCGCACTCCTCTCACGCTCCTCTCAAGCTCTTCTCCCTGCGCTCCTCTCACGCTCCTCTCAAGCTCTTCTCCCCGCACTCCTCTCACGCTCCTCTCAAGCTCTTCTCCCCGCGCTCCTCTCACGCTCTTCTCCCCGCGCTCCTCTCAAGCTCTTCTCCCCGCGCTCCTCTCAAGCTCTTCTCCCCGCGCTCCTCTCACGCTCCTCTCAAGCTCTTCTCCCCGCACTCCTCTCACGCTCCTCTCGAGCTCTTCTCCCCGCACTCCTCTCACGCTCCTCTCAAGCTCTTCTCCCCGCACTCCTCTCACGCTCCTCTCAAGCTCTTCTCCCCGCACTCCTCTCACGCTCCTCTCAAGCTCTCCTCCCCGCGCTCCTCTCACGCTCCTCTCAAGCTCTCCTCCCCGCGCTCCTCTCACGCTCCTCTCAAGCTCTTCTCCCCGCACTCCTCTCAAGCTCTTCTCCCTGCGCTCCTCTCACGCTCCTCTCAAGCTCTTCTCCCCGCACTCCTCTCAAGCTCTTCTCCCCGCACTCCTCTCACGCTCCTCTCAAGCTCTTCTCCCCGCACTCCTCTCACGCTCCTCTCAAGCTCTTCTCCCCGCACTCCTCTCACGCTCCTCTCAAGCTCTTCTCCACGCGCTCCTCTCACGCTCCTCTCAAGCTCTTCTCCCCGCACTCCTCTCACGCTCCTCTCAAGCTCTTCTCCCCGCGCTCATCTCACGCTCTTCTCCCCGCGCTCCTCTCAAGCTCTTCTCCCCGCGCTCCTCTCAAGCTCTTCTCCCCGCGCTCCTCTCACGCTCCTCTCAAGCTCTTCTCCCCGCACTCCTCTCACGCTCCTCTCGAGCTCTTCTCCCCGCACTCCTCTCACGCTCCTCTCAAGCTCTTCTCCCCGCACTCCTCTCACGCTCCTCTCAAGCTCTCCTCCCCGCGCTCCTCTCACGCTCCTCTCAAGCTCTCCTCCCCGCGCTCCTCTCACGCTCCTCTCAAGCTCTTCTCCCCGCGCTCCTCTCACGCTCCTCTCAAGCTCTTCTCCCCGCGCTCCTCTCACGCTCCTCTCAAGCTCTCCTCCCCGCGCTCCTCTCACGCTCCTCTCAAGCTCTTCTCCCCGCACTCCTCTCACGCTCCTCTCAAGCTCTTCTCCCCGCGCTCCTCTCACGCTCCTCTCAAGCTCTTCTCCCCGCGCTCCTGTCACGCTCCTCTCAAGCTCTTCTCCCCGCACTCCTCTCACGCTCCTCTCAAGCTCTTCTCCCCGCACTCCTCTCACGCTCCTCTCAAGCTCTTCTCCACGCACTCCTCTCGCGCTCCTCTCAAGCTCTTCTCCCCGCGCTCCTCTCACGCTCCTCTCAAGCTCTTCTCCCCGCACTCCTCTCACGCTCCTCTCAAGCTCTTCTCCCCGCACTCCTCTCACGCTCCTCTCAAGCTCTTCTCCCCGCGCTCCTCTCACGCTCCTCTCAAGCTCTTCTCCCCGCACTCCTCTCACGCTCCTCTCAAGCTCTTCTCCCCGCACTCCTCTCAAGCTCTTCTCCCCGCGCTCCTCTCACGCTCCTCTCAAGCTCTTCTCCCCGCACTCCTCTCACGCTCCTCTCAAGCTCTTCTCCCCGCACTCCTCTCAAGCTCTTCTCCCCGCACTCCTCTCACGCTCCTCTCAAGCTCTTCTCCCCGCCCTCCTCTCACGCTCCTCTCAAGCTCTTCTCCCCGCGCTCCTCTCACGCTCCTCTCAAGCTCTTCTCCCCGCACTCCTCTCACGCTCCTCTCAAGCTCTTCTCCCCGCACTCCTCTCACGCTCCTCTCAAGCTCTTCTCCCCGCACTCCTCTCACGCTCCTCTCAAGCTCTTCTCCCCGCGCTCCTCTCACGCTCCTCTCAAGCTCTTCTCCCCGCGCTCCTCTCACGCTCCTCTCAAGCTCTTCTCCCCGCACTCCTCTCACGCTCCTCTCAAGCTCTTCTCCCCGCGCTCCTCTCACGCTCCTCTCAAGCTCTTCTCCCCGCGCTCCTCTCACGCTCCTCTCAAGCTCTTCTCCCCGCACTCCTCTCACGCTCCTCTCAAGCTCTCCTCCCCGCGCTCCTCTCACGCTCCTCTCAAGCTCTTCTCCCCGCACTCCTCTCACGCTCCTCTCAAGCTCTTCTCCCCGCGCTCCTCTCACGCTCCTCTCAAGCTCTTCTCCCCGCACTCCTCTCACGCTCCTCTCAAGCTCTTCTCCCCGCACTCCTCTCACGCTCCTCTCAAGCTCTTCTCCCCGCGCTCCTCTCACGCTCCTCTCAAGCTCTTCTCCCCGCACTCCTCTCACGCTCCTCTCAAGCTCTTCTCCCCGCGCTCCTCTCACGCTCCTCTCAAGCTCTTCTCCCCGCACTCCTCTCACGCTCCTCTCAAGCTCTTCTCCCCGCGCTCCTCTCACGCTCCTCTCAAGCTCTTCTCCCCGCGCTCCTCTCACGCTCCTCTCAAGCTCTTCTCCCCGCACTCCTCTCACGCTCCTCTCAAGCTCTTCTCCCCGCGCTCCTCTCACGCTCCTCTCAAGCTCTTCTCCCCGCGCTCCTCTCACGCTCCTCTCAAGCTCTTCTCCCCGCACTCCTCTCACGCTCCTCTCAAGCTCTTCTCCCCGCACTCCTCTCACGCTCCTCTCAAGCTCTTCTCCCCGCGCTCCTCTCACGCTCCTCTCAAGCTCTTCTCCCCGCACTCCTCTCACGCTCCTCTCAAGCTCTTCTCCCCGCACTCCTCTCACGCTCCTCTCAAGCTCTTCTCCCCGCGCTCCTCTCACGCTCCTCTCAAGCTCTTCTCCCCGCACTCCTCTCACGCTCCTCTCAAGCTCTTCTCCCCGCGCTCCTCTCACGCTCCTCTCAAGCTCTTCTCCCCGCGCTCCTCTCAAGCTCTTCTCCCCGCGCTCCTCTCACGCTCCTCTCAAGCTCTCCTCCCCGCGCTCCTCTCAAGCTCTTCTCCCCGCACTCCTCTCACGCTCCTCTCAAGCTCTTCTCCCCGCGCTCCTCTCACGCTCCTCTCAAGCTCTTCTCCCCGCGCTCCTCTCACGCTCCTCTCAAGCTCTTCTCCCCGCACTCCTCTCACGCTCCTCTCAAGCTCTTCTCCCCGCGCTCCTCTCACGCTCCTCTCAAGCTCTTCTCCCCGCACTCCTCTCACGCTCCTCTCAAGCTCTTCTCCCCGCGCTCCTCTCACGCTCCTCTCAAGCTCTTCTCCCCGCGCTCCTCTCAAGCTCTTCTCCCCGCACTCCTCTCACGCTCCTCTCAAGCTCTTCTCCCTGCGCTCCTCTCACGCTCCTCTCAAGCTCTTCTCCCCGCACTCCTCTCACGCTCCTCTCAAGCTCTTCTCCCCGCGCTCCTCTCACGCTCCTCTCAAGCTCTTCTCCCTGCACTCCTCTCACGCTCCTCTCAAGCTCTTCTCCCTGCGCTCCTCTCACGCTCCTCTCAAGCTCTTCTCCCCGCACTCCTCTCACGCTCCTCTCAAGCTCTTCTCCCCGCGCTCCTCTCACGCTCCTCTCAAGCTCTTCTCCCCGCGCTCCTCTCAAGCTCTTCTCCCCGCGCTCCTCTCAAGCTCTTCTCCCCGCGCTCCTCTCACGCTCCTCTCAAGCTCTTCTCCCCGCGCTCCTCTCACGCTCCTCTCAAGCTCTTCTCCCCGCGCTCCTCTCACGCTCCTCTCAAGCTCTTCTCCCCGCACTCCTCTCACGCTCCTCTCAAGCACTTCTCCCCGCACTCCTCTCACGCTCCTCTCAAGCTCTTCTCCCCGCGCTCCTCTCACGCTCCTCTCAAGCTCTTCTCCCCGCGCTCCTCTCAAGCTCTTCTCCCCGCGCTCCTCTCAAGCTCTTCTCCCCGCGCTCCTCTCAAGCTCTTCTCCCCGCGCTCCTCTCAAGCTCTTCTCCCCGCGCTCCTCTCAAGCTCTTCTCCCCGCGCTCCTCTCACTGCTCCCATATCTCACATGCTCCTCTCTCACGCTCCTCTCAAGCTCTTCTCCCCGCACTCCTCTCACGCTCCTCTCAAGCTCTTCTCCCCGCACTCCTCTCACTGCTCCCATATCTCACATGCTCCTCTCTCACGCTCCTCTCTATCACCCTCCTCTCCCACGCTCCTATCTCTCCTACACTCCTCTCTCCCTGCTCCTATCTCTCCTACACTCCCCTCTCCACTGTAGAAAGGGAGTGAGTTCTGCTCAGATATATTTGAAAGACCACAATGGATGTCGACACCTGGTTGTAATTATCGTTTGCTCAACGACCCCACCAACAGCTGGCTCATTTGGGGTACCAACGGGTGGGGGACTGATGAATGTAGCCCCGTGAAGGACTCGAACCCACGTCGCCGCGACTTCTGTTTCGGTAGCAACAGCCGTACGGAGCCCGAGGGTTGCTTCAAGTCACATCTCACGGCGGGCCGTGGTTTCTACCGGATGCGCGAGGCGTTGGAAGAAGCAGCAGGTGACCGCGTGGTCAGATTGCTCGTCACGTTCATCTGATAAGTGTCTCATATCAGGGCACGATGGAGTGATACCAGGAAATTGCCATACATGCATTGTAGGGGTGTAAGAATCCATGTTTTTCTAATCGAATTCGAATCCGAATCCACTTTCAGATTCGGAATCGGTCCAACAAAGAAGATTTGAAAATTTTGAATCTTGGCGCCAAAAACGTGGCAACATTGCATTGTCAACTTTCTAGTTCGCGTGAGCAAGTGCGATGCGCACTAGCCTACGAGTGGGTGGGGTCGTATTATATGGCCCGTTTTGATTGGCGCTCGGCCGTCTCGAGTCGGACGAACGAAAGTCTCGTCAAAGACCTTCGTATCTAACTTCGTTGACGAATTTAGATACTAAGATCTTTGGTCTCGTCCTTGTCAAGGTTAGACCACACACGTCACGACCACGCAGTAGTAGGGTGACAGATGCCATGCAGCAAACAGCTACGATGTTTATAACTGCGCCTTAAATAAAAATGATAGAAATTGAGAAAATGATGCTCTTTCATGATGAAACATTTATTAAACGTGTTTTCAGTGGAAAACCACGCAGTTTCTAGTCATTATGAGAATTCATTTCCTGGATCAAGTGTAACTTGATCAGCAGTGTCGTTTGTCCCATTATCACGCTTCACAATGCATGTTGAAAAGATTCGGATTCGGTAGTTTTCATGAAGATTCGGTTTGGATTCGGTTCGAAATCAAAAACATGGATTTGCACATCCCTAATGCATTGTTAGACGAGCGGATTGTAATAGTATGTGGACTTTTTTGCCAAACTTATGCCTACATCCGCCAATTGGGCGACATTCAAGTGACCAGGAAAACGTGGGATGCGCGTTGTGAGATGAGCTTATAGAAGTATGGAAATCTGGAATGAAAAATATTCTGTCAGCTCAATACACATCTACGGACCTTGGATTACTTCAAACGTTCAAAAATCTTTACCTACAACTTGTTGATATTTATAGTGCTGCAACCTGTCGCATATACACTTTGCGAAACAAATTGATCCAAATATTCAATAAAATGTACACTTTTATCGCGTTTTCTTTGTTATTTCTCATCCGATTGTTGAAAAAATCTCTGAAGAGGTGTTTAACAGTATTGTTCGTATTCGGTGAAAATTTGAGAGCTTTTGAAGTATTCTTGTTTCCCAAGTATTTTTTCTCTGGATTATTCTTAAAAGGATTTGTCAAACTTTCCGATTTTTTTCCGGAAAAACCTCCGAACCAATTTTTCTGAAAGACAATCTCAGCCTATTCTGGTATTACATAAATATGTAGAAAAAGTTTCCAGTCGATAGGTATTTTTTCCTGACCTGTATGCCGCGTAAAAAATTACAAAAAACAAACAAACATAAAAACCAAGCCCATTTTTTCTCGGTACATGTCAAATGGAATCTTCGCAACGCTCATCTGATAAATGGGTAAAAACTGCTCCGATAGTGGTATCAATTTAGCACATTTCATGGTGTTTCTTCAAAATGGCTAACTCGATCAAGCTGAGAATTTCCAGAAATGTGTATCAAGATGTAATTCAAAATTTTATGTTTTTTTAAATAAAAATATTATCTTTTTTTTGCTGTGTTATTCTAATGGATATTTTTGAAATTTCTGAAATTCATAAAAATAAAAGTTAACATGTGATAATGCCACAAAACTATACAGATCTGAGTTAGATGAGGAACCATAACGAAAAAAAGTTTGGAGCTGATAGCTGTAGCCGTTTGACCTGTGGAGAACCGACAAAAAACATAAAAAAATAAAATAAAAAAACATAAAAACAAACACCAAATTTTTTCAGTATGTCAAATTGAATCCTCGCTAAAGCTCGTCCAACCAACAGACTCTATCAATATGAAGAAGGTGACCCAACTTGGGTCTTGAAAGTGTAATATTTCCGGGGTCAGAATCTCACTCCGGCGTCTCGATTGCCTGTGGCGCAACTATCGCTTTTATAACGACAATAATCAACAATGCCACCGGTAACGTAGCCACTCTCATCTGCATCTAGTTCACGAGGGAATCCGCTGAATCATGACAAGCAATCAGGACCTTTGGCTCTGAACTGACTGCAAGAAACCAGAAATACCGTCCATGATATTAGTATCCGAGTTGGAGTACCTTTTTTATATTATAACGGAGTTTGTGAATGAATTAACGACGATGAATGAGAAGAGACGAAGGATTACCGAGGTGAGTGTTGACGCCGCCGGCGTGGCGGGCCGAGGCTGCCGTCAGGTTGACGAGCGCGGTGTTGGCGGGCGGAGCCGAGCTGTCAGAGTCGCCCAGCACGTTCTCTGGAACAACAATCAGGCTCGGTCACAAACGTCAACATCAACAAGCTGGTTCCAGGTGTCACGGTGGCCTAACCATCCTCATACTGTGAAGCAGGTGTACCAACTCACACACTGATAACATGGACAGTAGGGGAGAAGGGGGCACATGAGGCTGATGGGATTGCACCTAATACAATGTTAACCCCTTGCTTACCGAATTCACTGAACCTACTTTTACCATTCTAATAGTAATTAAAGATCATGAACAAGTCTGACATTTGACACAGGATCTAGGCCTACTTGAATCGCTTGAAAGACTGTTATCATTATCATATTCTAACTGTGAACTAGAATCATCATTTTCATCATCACAATCGCTGTCAAATACTGCATTTAAAACAGTTTCACTGTTGTTTGCTGGTTTCTGATAGCCATTGTTGCTAATGACAGCTGCAAGGTCAGTTTGAAGCGTCAGTAAACATCATTTACTCAAAGAGTTACTACCTGTAACATAGTCTGACATACCTGACATAGTCTGTGATTAGTTCAACAGTTCACTACAAGAGCTATCTTTGTAGCCATACTATGGCACATTCTGACGGTAACTTTGGAAGATATGGATTTGAACATGACGCGCGGTAATTAGCGGGCCTCACACGTCGTCGGTCTTGAATGCTAAGTCGCGTCTCGCGGGCGACACTCGTCAAAGATATTCAAGGGGTTAAAATGCTCCAAATCTAACCCCGAATTGATTTTATCCGAGGACGTTTTGAGTACGGTGTGGGCACGACTGAATGAGATGGACTATTGTTCAGGGTGAGATTGGTTTGACACTACTAGTTACGATGTACACAGTGTACCTGTTGCTCATGTGTTGGTTCGATGTATTAGTAGGAAAACTCAACTTTATTTAACCCCTTGAATATCTTTGACGAGTGTCGCCCGCGAGACGCGACTTAGCATTCACGACCGACGTGTGAGGCCCGCTAATTACCGCGCGTCATGTTTAAATCCATATCTCCCAAAGTTACCGTCAGAATGTGCCATAGTATGGCTACAAAGGTAGCTCTTGTAGTGAACTGTTGAACTAATCACAGACTATGTCGATGAAGGTAGTAACTCTTTGAGTAAATGATGTTTACTGACGCATCAAACTGACCTTGCAGCTGTCATTAGCAATAATGGCTATCAGAAACCAGCAAACAACAGTGAAACTGTTCTAAATGCAGTATTTGACAGCGATTGTGATGATGAAAATGATGATTCCAGTTCACAGTTACAATATGATAATGATAACAGTCTTTCAAGCGATTCAAGTAGGCCCAGATCCTGTGTCAAATGTCAGGCTTGTTCATGATTTTTAGTTACTATTAGAATGGTAAAAGTAGGTTCAGTGAATTCGGTAAGCAAGGGGTTAATGGTGTGTTTGGGAGAACAGCCCGAGGCTTGATGTATGAATTGGGTGAACAAGAAATAAAGAACAGCAGCTTACCGAGGTTTATGAGTAGAGAAAGGCCTAATTGACGACTAGTGATTGACCCGCCCACAAACGTCATAAAACAAAACATCCAATCAAATGGGCTTTGTTGTATAGAAAATTTGACATTTACCTATCAGAGTATCTCTAAATTTCCACATGAAGTACAGATCTAGGTGGCCTGGCGAGTAGCCACGCCTATCACTAGTGGTCAATTGTAGTTGAGAGCCCGTAGATAGAACACAGAGATGAAATGTACACACCAGATTCGGACGTTTCGGCTATTGCCTTGGTCACAGTAGAGTCTCTACTCTACTGTGACCAAGGCAATAGCCAAAACGTCAGAAACTCGTGTACATTTCATCTTCATTTTCATTTCATTCATTCATTTCATTTTCGTGGTTTCCCACAGTCCTCGGAGCAAATGCTTGGATTGAGTACTAATTAGCCACGACTATTAATTAGTGGAGCGATAGGCCAATATTATAGCATTATAGGCATATCACTAAGTTAAATTTGTGCATTTTGTATAATGATCAATTTTACATCTGCTGTCAAGGGGAAGAAGTAATCATTGCCCAAGAGATTCAGTTCGAAGTGGAAGATATCAACATTCGTGTGTTTATACTGATAGACTTTTATCTACGGCGAAAAATTATGGTCACAGACAGCGCAGTCCTGGTGTTGAAGACCATTGGTTTTAAAAATAATCAAAATGGGGTGGTAAGATCACCCTCGAGGTGCCCCGTCCAAACGATCCTATCTTTCATCCATAGCCTTAATTGGGGAACAATGATTTTGTATCAAGTTTCGATGTTATAAAAAAAAAAAACATTTCATCTCTGTGTTATATCAACGGCTCTCCCCCATGAGTAGGCCTTTCTCTACTTGTGAATCTCAGTAAGCTGATGTTCTCTTTCCCTTTCACCCAATCCATATAACTTCATTCAAAGCTTATCAAGGAATACACAGTGAATCATTCAATGAAGATGTGAAGATGTGAAAATGTAAAAATGTATAAATATATATATAGGGAAATTATATTTTTCTGGTCCCTTGAGAAATGTGGCAAAGAGGTTTCACTGTATTCAGAGATCTGCATTTCCCAAACCTTGTCAAGTAGCAATACAGAGGAAAATCTTTTATACGTTTCTTGGGAAACAAGAACAAAAAAATTGTATTACAGTAAACCCTCGTTAATCCGAAATTCAAGGGACCCCCAAAAAGTGATTTCAAATTATAAAAATTCGGATCAACCAAAAAACTCCTTTTCCACAGAAATCATCACACTTCCTGGTTAGAATTGAAGCAATTTCGTATTGAGCGCGAGAGAAAGCTAGACGCCACGTGCGAGGAACCGAATCACTGATCGTGGGTATTCGGCTATCTTCGACAGCAAACGAACGTTAGATGGCCAGCTTCCATTGGCGCTCGGCCGCTCCAAGTGATTGAGTGTTCCGAGCATACCGCTCGTCAAGGACAGACAGAGTGGCCAAACACCTTGGTATCTAACCTAACGAAGTTGGATACTAAGGTCTTTGGAGCGGCCCGAGCGCACTCGGAGTCGGATGACGTATTCAGTGGCAGCGAACAGCTGAGCTGGCTTTGGCCTATTGTTATGCGTCAAATAAAAAGGATGGAATTTACGAAATAATGATCAATTCAAGGAATTCACTCGATCTATTTCGGATTATCCAATCCGAAAACAGTGCTAAAGCAATTGAGGGGTCGAAATATTAGTTCGAATTAGGGATTAGCTGGAGTTCGGATTAACCATATTCATCAACATTGAAATGCCTGACCTTCAGCCGGGGACTGACTTCAAGTTCGAAATATGTCAAATTTCGGAAAAACGAGTTTGGATTAACAAGGGTTTACTGTAGTGTGAGAAATGTATTGATGAAACTAATCAACATGCGGAGCATATGGGTTGGATCAAAAAATGGAACCTATAAATGTGATGAATGTATAAACGAGAAACTCATAACAGAGGTACTAGTTAGGGATAACATTGATTAATCGAGAATCGATTAATCGAGAATCGATTCAGAATCGATTCTAGTGCCAAACGATTCTAAAAATCGAGAATTGATTTTCTTGCTATTTTTTTTTTTTGATCGAAACTGTACACATTTGTAGCATTTACGTCAACTGACGCACGTGTACCATCGCTTGCACATGTTCTTTGTAGCCCCTCCCATCTTTTACATTCCCCTACCGCCAAGTCCGGTCGAGAGTTTTCGTAATGAGACAAACGCCATTGGATCATTTACACGAAAAAGGGCGTGGTTCAGCGTAGTGGGGAAGAATGTGTGTGTGTGTATCATGGAGGAGAGAAAGCTTCGCGCATGACCTTGAAGGCGCCACTTCGACAGAGCGGTACAGTTGATATAACACGATGTGCAACAGTTTTAGCTACATGAAAACAGCGCGGGAATATTTAAACATGTAAATGTCCACAGACATTTTTTCTTTTTTTTTCAAAATTGAAAAAAAATCGATTCTCAATCGATTCTGGGAAGTACAGAATCGATTCTGAATTTATAGAATCAATGTTATCCCTAATACTCATGTAAGCACTAACATCTCCGGTACATTGCAAGGTGAAGCATCAGTCAGTAAACCACGGTCTTTAATGTGTAGGTCTTGCGTCGGGCTATCTCCGTGAGCTGGGAGGCTGTCACCAACAGTGCTGCTAGTTCCACCAAGACCCGTGCGGACCGCTGGCTGTCAAGAGGCCAGCCACATGTCCAGTTGACGTCTTGCCGCCAACAATGACGTACATTTGTTGCGCGCATGCCTGCTGGCCTCTCGACACCTGGCGTTCCGCACGGGTTTCGGTGGAACTAGCAGCACTGTTGGTGACAGCAGGAATACGGTAGGTTTCAGGGGAACTAGCAACACTGTTGGTGACAGCAGGAATACGGTAGGTTTCAGTGGAACTAGCAGCACTGTTGGTGACAGCAGGAATAGGTTTCAGTGGAACTAGCAGCACTGTTGGTGACAGCAGGAATAGGTTTCAGTGGAACTGGCAGCACTGTTGGTGACAGCAGGAATAGGTTTCAGTGGAACTAGCAGCACTGTTGGTGGCAGCAGGAAGAGGTTTCAGTGGAACTAGCAGCACTGTTGGTGACAGCAGGAATAGGTTTCAGTGGAACTGGCAGCACTGTTGGTGACAGCAGGAATAGGTTTCAGTGGAACTAGCAGCACTGTTGGTGGCAGCAGGAAGAGGTTTCAGTGGAACTAGTAGCACTGTTGGTGACAGCAGGAAGGGGTTTCAGTGGAACTAGCAGCACTGTTGGTGACAGCAGGAATACGGTAGGTTTCAGTGGAACTAGCAGCACTGTTGGTGACAGCAGGAATACGGTAGGTTTCAGTGGAACTAGCAGCACTGTTGGTGCAGCAGGAATAGGTTTCAGTGGAACTAGCAGCACTGTTGGTGACAGCAGGAATAGGTTTCAGTGGAACTAGCAGCACTGTTGGTGACAGCAGGAAGGGGTTTCAGTGGAACTAGCAGCACTGTTGGTGACAGCAGGAATGGGTTTCAGTGGAACTAGTAGCACTGTTGGTGGCAGCAGGAAGGGGTTTCAGTGGAACTAGCAGCACTGTTGGTGACAGCAGGAATAGGTTTCAGTGGAACTAGCAGCACTGTTGGTGACAGCAGGAATAGGTTTCAGTGGAACTAGCAGCACTGTTGGTGACAGCAGGAATAGGTTTCAGTGGAACTAGTAGCACTGTTGGTGACAGCAGGAATAGGTTTCAGTGGAACTAGCAGCACTGTTGGTGACAGCAGGAATAGGTTTCAGTGGATCTGGCAGCACTGTTGGTGACAGCAGGAATAGGTTTCAGTGGAACTGGCAGCACTGTTGGTGACAGCAGGAATAGGTTTCAGTGGAACTAGCAGCACTGTCGGTGACAGCAGGAATGGAACTAGCAGCACTGTTGGTGACAGCAGGAATAGGTTTCAGTGGAACTAGCAGCACTGTTGGTGACAGCAGGAATAGGTTTCAGTGGAACTAGCAGCACTGTTGGTGACAGCAGGAATAGGTTCCAGTGGAACTGGCAGCACTGTTGGTGACAGCAGGAATAGGTTTCAGGGGAACTAGCAGCACTGTTGGTGACAGCAGGAATAGGTTTCAATGGAACTAGCAGCACTGTTGGTGACAGCAGGAATAGGTTTCAGTGGAACTAGAAGCACTGTTGGTGACAGCAGGAATAGGTTTCAGTGGAACTAGCAGCACTGTTGGTGACAGCAGGAATAGGTATCAGTGGAACTAGCAGAACTGTTGGTGACAGCAGGAATAGGTTTCAGTGGAACTAGCAGCACTGTTGGTGACAGCAGGAATACGGTAGGTTTCAGTGGAACTGGCAGCACTGTTGGTGACAGCAGGAATAGGTTTCAGTGGAACTCGTAGCACTGTTGGTGACAGCAGGAATAGGTTTCAGTGGAACTGGCAGCACTGTTGGTGACAGCAGGAATAGGTTTCAGTGGAACTAGCAGCACTGTTGGTGACAGCAGGAATAGGTATCAGTGGAACTAGCAGAACTGTTGGTGACAGCAGGAATAGGTTTCAGTGGAACTAGCAGCACTGTTGGTAACAGCAGGAATAGGTTGCATTGGAACTAGCAGCACTGTTGGTGACAGCAGGAATAGGTTTCAGTGGAACTGGCAGGACTGTTGGTGACAGCAGGAATAGGTTTCAGTGGAACTGGCAGCACTGTTGGTGACAGCAGGAATAGGTTTCAGTGGAACTAGCAGCACTGTTGGTGACAGCAGGAATACGGTAGGTTTCAGTGGAACTGGCAGGACTGTTGGTGACAGCAGGAATAGGTTTCAGTGGAACTGGCAGAACTGTTGGTGACAGCAGGAATAGGTTTCAGTGGAACTAGCAGCACTGTTGGTGACAGCAGGAATACGGTAGGTTTCAGTGGAACTGGCAGGACTGTTGGTGACAGCAGGAATAGGTTTCAGTGGAACTGGCAGCACTGTTGGTGACAGCAGGAATAGGTTTCAGTGGAACTAGCAGCACTGTTGGTGACAGCAGGAATACGGTAGGTTTCAGTGGAACTGGCAGGACTGTTGGTGACAGCAGGAATAGGTTTCAGTGGAACTGGCAGGACTGTTGGTGACAGCAGGAATAGGTTTCAGTGGAACTGGCAGCACTGTTGGTGACAGCAGGAATAGGTTTCAGTGGAACTGGCAGGACTGTTGGTCTCTGTCCCCCCCCCCCCCCCCCCTTTCTAAGAGTGGTTGTTGTTCCGACTCACTTGTTATGTCCGTGAGAGGCAGGCCGTTGAGCCCCAGCCCGGGCCCGACTGCTGCTAGCCCGGCGGGCAGAGAGCTCCGCGGTCTCTGGCTGGGGTCGAGCCGCACGACCAGCGCCCGGTCGTACAGGAGCTGCCCGTTCAGCATGGCTATGTCGCGTCAAGGAGGAACATTCATCACACGATGCGGCTACAAGCCGTTCAATATCCAGACAATGCATGCACAAGGCATACGGAGATATAGTGAAGCATCGATCTGAAAGTTTTCAAGGGAAAAACTAACCATGCAGGAAAATCTAACAATGTTTATATGGGAGTGGGGTGAGAAGGAATGAATGGTACAAGCAGGAAAACTTCATTGCCAAACTTTTGCCTAAATTTGCCAATTGGGTAACATTTTAGTTATAAATGGGTAAAAACTGCTTCGAGTGGTACCAATTTGGCACATTTCATGTTTTTTCTTCAAAATGGCTGACCCGATCAAGCTGAGAATTTGCAGAAATGTGTATCAAGATGTTATTCAACTTCACACAAAATTTCGATTTTTTTGAAACTAAAATATTTTCAATTTTTTTTCCGCCGTGTTATTCTAATGGGTAATTTTGAATTTTCTAAAATTCATAAGAATAAAAGTTACCACCCGATAATGCCACAAAACTATACAGATCTAAGCTAGATGAGGAACCATAATGAAAAAAAGTTTGAAGTTGATAGCTGTAGCCGTTTGACCTCTGGAGAACCGACAAAAAAACATGAAGAAAAAAAAAACAAAAAAAACATGAAAACGAACACCAATTTTTTTCAGTATGTCAAATTGAATCCTCGCTAAAGCTCGTCTAATAATTAATTGTTTGACATACGGTAATCAAGGTCCGTAGATGTGGCCCGAGTAACAATATTTTTCATTCTAGATTTCCATACTTTCCAGCTCAATCACAACTGTCCTGCGTTATCCCAGTTTATATCAACGTGCAGGAAGTGGGGCACATATTGTCACGGAGCTTCCGCAGAGTATTTGTGAATGAAGGATACAGATGGCTTGCACGGCCTCGACTGGGTGCTCGTATTCCACGACCGCCACTCCGCGACTCGTTCCGTCGCTGTTGGCGTGGATCTCACAGCTGACCACTCGGCCAGCCAGCCGGAACACCTGTTTCAGCTTCCTGCGGTCCACACTGTAGGCCACCTGCAACGCATAGCAATCAAGTTACGTTCACTTTTCTGCTTTGAGCAACCGGCAACATGTGCTCAGCGCACGAATACGTTTACTTTTGAGCGCTGTGAGAGAGACGACGTCGTAGTTACACTTCAATTTGTGGTTATGTTACCACGGTAAATTCTTTCAACTCCCATCGTATGTCTTCTATCATATGTTGTGAGCTTTTCAATACTGTCGGACCGTTAATGAGCGAAATAAGAGAGACAGAGAGAGAGAGAGAGAAAGAGAGAGAGAGAGAGAGAGAGAGAGAGAGAAAATGACACTGCTGGAAGCTGGAGAGGAGCTCAAACTCGGACGGGTCGATGCACCTTGCTCAAAACATTTCGCGCGTAGCTAGTGATGGCCGCGTGGAAACATTTCCCGGGGAATATTCCCAAAAGTGGGAATATTCTCCATTTCTCGAGCTCGAGAGTACCTTGAAGGTACGTGTACTCTCGCGCTCTGTGCTACGAGCAACATGCCCTCGGCGCACGGATACGTACAGGCCTACTGTTGAGCGCCGTGACGACGCCATAGTTACACTTCAAGTTGTGGTCATGTTACCACGAGGAATTCTTTCAAATTTCACCAAATGTATCCAATCAAACTATATGAGCTTCTTGATGCTGTTGGACCATTATTCACCCAATAAGAGTGCCGATAACTGATATAATATCTCGTGCAGACCGGTTTCAGAAGAGACCTCGTGCAGAAAAGTTGGTGCAGACAGTTCGGACAGGTGAACATAACTTCCCGTTACATTGCGGGCTACAGCGCACGTTGCCTCTGGAAAAGATGGACACAGCCCATCTCTTGGCGCAGGTAGCAAGTGTTCACGCAACCGGGAGAAACTCGCTCTCTGATTGGTCAGCGCATGTTGCTTGTAGCACAAAGCACGAGAGTGAAGGCCCATTAACAATGCAACGCCAACACCTATACAGTAAACCCTCGTTAATACAAACACGGTTAATCCAAAATTTGACATATTTCGAACTTGAAGTCAGTCCCCGGCTGAAGGTCAGGCATTTCAATGTTGATGAATATGGTTAATCCGAATTCCAGCTAATCCGTAATTCGAACTAATATTTCGACCTCTCAATTGCTTTAGCACTGATTTCGGATTGGATAATCCGAAATAGATATGAGTGAATTCCTTGAATTGATCATTATTTTCGTAAATTCCATCCTTTTTATCTGACGCGTAACAATAGGCCGAAGCCAGCTCAGCTGTTCGCTGCCACTGAATACGTCATCCGACTCCGAGTGCGCTCAGGCCACTGGACACTGGAGGACAGGCAATGTTTCACGGGAACTGTTCCTGTGATTTGAAACATCAAAGAAGAACAGTTTGCAGCGAGCGCGCGCGCAAGTGGTTCCAAACAAATACCCTGCAGAGAATACATCACAAAATGTGACGTTTCATCCTCACCCACCTTTATAAGACGCATGCGACTTCTTGATGAGATGAAAATAAATACGATATGTCAAATTCCGGATTAACCAAGTTTGGATCGATGAGGGTTCACCGTAAAATCCGACTGAAGTCACTGTGATGGCGACTAGCGGACAATGTGCATGTACACTCCACAAGGAGCGTGCACATCAACTGGCAGTCAATTGACGGGTGGACGTTGCGTACTCACGTTGGCGACGTGGAGCGTGTTGACGAGAGGCGGCTGGACGTTGAGCTTCTCGAGGAGCTCGACGCTGATGCCGAACGTGTCGCCCCACTGCGCTGGCTCGGCCCGCTCGTTCGACTCGTCCAGCGAGAAGTGGCGCGGAACTCTCGCCAGTTCGCGCTCTGCCCTCGTCTCCTGCAACCCACGCTCGTCACAACACCGACCTGCCCCTCGGTGGCCACATCGAGAAGCTGGACAACTTCACTACGCAGCATTACATTCACTTCCTCACATGTATTCGTTTCCAGAAAAAACATCAAAATATATGTGAATAATGGATATAATACTCATCCATGAATATTCATATTATTAGGGGTGTTCGTGTACCCGAGATTTCGGGTCGGGTTTCTTTCATCCAACCCCATCCGACTCGATCTGATACTCATGTAACACTAAAATCGGGTTTTTCGATATTGCGCGGTTTTGGTGCCATTTACTTCATTTGTTGACTGATCCACTGCAAACAACTACTAGAAGTTCAGCAGGAGTTGAGTAGATGGCAGCATCGGGACATCGGGATCAAATTGGGATATCTTTGTTTCCAAAGCCTTTTGAAAACAAAGATGGAGGCAAAATCTTGTTGATGAGTAGGGCTGTGCGAGACTCGAAATTTTCGAGCGAGTTCGAGTCGAGATCGAGACTCGGAACTCGCTCGAAAAGATTTTTTGGTAGATCGAAATTTCGAGTCTCAAAATACTTTCGAGTGACTCCGAGTGAGTTTTGTTGAGTCGTAGTAATCGCCAAACACGCACACACGTCTTGCTCCCCTTCTCAGTTGCTCTCCCTCAACCAAAACACATCCACACTCTTCAAGGACAGATTGAAACGCCATCAAGCCACTTGGGACGGCCGAGCGCCAATGGCACTTTCACATCATCGCACTTTCTCACGCGATCTAGAAAGTTGACAATGCAATGTTGCCACGTTTTTGGCGCCAAGATTCGAAATTTTCGAATCTTTTATGTTGGACCGAATACGAATGTGAAAGTGGATACGAATTCGATTCAAAATTGGATTATAGAAAATTTGTGCTGTGAAATTTTTGTACCCAACCCTCCCATTCCATCCAAAAACCACTGGAATTGTTCCATTTTTGTAGCAAAATAGTCCGTTTTTTAGAGTTTTTACACCACTTTGACTTGAATTTTTATGACAAAATGAAGCACTTTTATTCACCATAACTCAGGGATCCTAGTCATAAGTATTCGATTTTGATTAAATTTGGCACATTTGCTGCCATGATGCATCTAATGAAGTATATTTGTTGTCATGATTTTTCATCCCTTATCTTCCGAGATGCGGGGTAGCAAAATTTGGGCTACGTGCCTGACGTGTTATGTTGCGCAGAGATTGGTTTACAAAGGCCCATTCACGATGCAACGCTAACACGAACATTAACAAGAACATGAGACAAATGTCTGTTCACAATAGGAAAGGACATCAAAGTAAACAATAACCAACAGCCAATCAGAAGTCTAGATTTTTCCCGCCGATTCCACTGTCATCCCACACGACTACCTGCTATCGCGTCTAGGCAGCTGTGTGTATTTCGTCCGACATTTGACTCGAGTTCAACAGATGGGCCTATTCAAAGATGGATTTAGATGCTTTTGCTTCCCATGTTGTATGTTTGGAGCACAGCCTTCTTTATTCAAATCATTCTTTTCTTATACTGCCCTTTCACTTGGGCTATTCTGACGGGTTCGCGCATATTTTCTCGCGCAGACAAAAATGACGTCATGGTCTGGTATGTACTGCACCCTGGTATCCAAAGTTTCAACTTCGAACAATTGTCATTCTTTCCAATTGTCACAATTTGTCAATTTCTTGCGACGTGATTGAGGTTATGTCATATCTACATTTTGGCTAGGGCCCATAGGCTTACCCAGATTTAGACGTGAACGATATTCATGTTAACCCAAGCATGGACATCATTGAAGAACTTGTCCCGGTGATATTCCGAATCCATTATATTATGGAATAAAATCTTTCATATTATTCATTATCATGAACTATGACTCATAAACAAAGTTAGTGAACTCGCGAAGTCACGGCCTAATAGAATGCGTGCGTAATTTGAATTATCTTATGGAAATTCCCAAAGTAGCTCATAGCTTCGCAGATATGACACTTCAAACAACCTGATTTACTTGAACATCTTTGGAAAGTGACGTCATGGTCTGGAAACAACGGCACCATCGGCGACTTTGTGAACTGAAATAATTGGACATCGGTTAACATGGGAAGCATACCCCGAGTGAAAGAGCAGTATCAGAGAAGAATGATCTGTATGAAGAAGGCTGTGGTTTGGAGTTTTGATGGGCTAAACCTGTATTTTAACTGAGACCTAGAAGTCGAAGATCTGGGCTCAATTATCATCAGATGTTTGAAAAAGAAAGGGGAAACATAACCTAACATGGAAATGAGCTAGGGATTATCGCCAATAGTCGAAACAAGATGGAGGGAGAAGTTCCGAACAACGTCGTGATGGCTTCGTTGTACTTCGCCACTAGTCGTTGTTATTCGGTGATTGAAGGATTCTGATTGGCCGATTCCTATGTTTCAACAATAATGCCAACACGGAAGCTTGGAGCTTGAGAGGGTTCATGTTCACGTTCATCTTAGCGTGGTGGTAGTGAATGGACCAACGACATCCCATAAGGCAAACATTTCTGCTTGACGTTACGCGTTAGTGTTAGCGTTGCATTGTGAATGGGCCTCAATAACTTCTGTCGTAATCAAGCTAAGATGGTTGTAATAGCCCCGGGATGAACGGCAGGGGTCGCCCGTCTTGTTACCTTGCGCACGACGATATTCCTGCCGAGCAAGTCAAACTGGTTCATCTTGAGTATGGCGCGCGGGGCGGAGTCAGCCTGCGCGAACATCACGGTCGCGCAGCCCCGAGGGTTGTCGTGCTCATCAGCATGCATCTGCACGTACGCCACTTCTCCCACTGGACAGACAGACAGACAGACAGATCACACACCAGTGGCTAGCACGCTCAACCGTCAACCAGGAGACCAGGGTTCATGGTCGACCATCCTAGACGGGTGGCCCAGTGGCTAGCACGCTGGACCGTCAACCAGGAGACCGGGGTTCATGGTCGACCATCCTGGCAGACGGGTGGCCCAGTGGCTAGCACGCTGGACCGTCAACCAGGAGACCAGGGTTCATGGTCGACCATCCTGGCAGACAGGTGGCCCAGTGACTAGCACGCTGGACCGTCAACCAGGAGACCGGGGTTCATGGTCGACCATCCTGGCAGACAGGTGGCCCAGTGGCTAGCACGCTGGACCGTCAATCAGTCAACTGGGGTTCACGGTTGACCATCCTGGCAGACGGGTGGCCCAGTGGCTAGCATGCTCAACCGTCAATCAGTCAACTGGGGTTCACGGTTGACCATCCTGGCAGACGGGTGGCCCAGTGGCTAGCATGCTCAACCGTCAATCAGTCAACTGGGGTTCACGATTGACCATCCTGGCAGACGGGTGGCCCAGTGGCTAGCACGCTCAACCGTCAACCAGGAGACCGGGGTTCATGGTCCACCATCCTGGCACAGGTGGCCCAGTGGCTAGCACGCTCAACCGTCAATCAGTCACCCGGGGTTCACGGTTGACCATCCTGGCAGACGGGTGGCCCAGTGGCTAGCACGCCCGTTTGGCCGCTGTACGGTTGACACTGGTTGCTTGCTTCACTATAGCCTCCAATGCCGTCACAGGTTCAGAAGACAGGCACTCGGGAATAAATGCAATACGACTAGAGATGAGATGGACAAAATGATCATTATCAATAGAAATCACTCAAACCCATCTCATAAAGCCAGTTGAGTCAAAGTAACTGGTGAATGTATGAAAATAACATTCTGATGTAACTAAAGGAGATGACAAGTCAATTTGCTGAAACCACGTTTGAAGAATAACAAGAAAATAATGTGTTAATCTGGTTAATTATAATTGAAGAATGAAAATAGCGTCGATAATTAACGGGATTTATAAGGTTAATTCACAAATTATTGCTTTTAAATCGCCAAATTGATTATTTGTAAGACTGGACCCGACTTTGTATGGCTTGCCCACAAATCATCAGTTGGTGAACCTGCTTTCAACAAAGTGGAAAATAACTTCGACTGGTTGATTGGTTAACACACTGAACCGTCATTCGGGAGACCGGGGTTCGATTCCCGGCATGGTCGACCATCTTGACAGTGGTGCATTGTGGTTTCTCTCTGTCGTTCAGGAGACCGGGGTTCGATTCCCGCCATGGTCGACCATCCTGACAGAGGTGCATTGTGGTTTCTCTCTGTCGTTCAGGAGACCGGGGTTCGATTCCCGGCATGGTCGACCATCTTGACAGTGGTGCATTGTGGTTTCTCTCTGTCATTCAGGAGACCGGGGTTCGATTCCTGGCATGGTCGACCATCCTGACAGTGGTGCATTGTGGTTTCTCTCTGTCGTTCAGGAGACCGGGGTTCGATTCCCGGCATGGTCGACCATCTTGACAGTGGTGCATTGTGGTTTCTCTCTGTCGTTCAGGAGACCGGGGTTCGATTCCCGGCATGGTCGACCATCCTGACAGTGGTGCATTGTGGTTTCTCTCTGTCGTTCAGGAGACCGGGGTTCGATTCCTGGCATGGTCGACCATCCTGACAGTGGTGCATTGTGGTTTCTCTCTGTCGTTCAGGAGACCGGGGTTCGATTCCCGGCATGGTCGACCATCCTGACAGTGGTGCATTGTGGTTTCTCTCTGTCGTTCAGGAGACCGGGGTTCGATTCCTGGCATGGTCGACCATCTTGACAGTGGTGCATTGTGGTTTCTCTCTGTCGTTCAGGAGACCGGGGTTCGATTCCCGGCATGGTCGACCATCCTGACAGTGGTGCATTGTGGTTTCTCTCTGTCGTTCAGGAGACCGGGGTTCGATTCCTGGCATGGTCGACCATCCTGACAGTGGTGCATTGTGGTTTCTCTCTGTCGTTCAGGAGACCGGGGTTCGATTCCCGGCATGGTCGACCATCCTGACAGTGGTGCATTGTGGTTTCTCTCTGTCGTTCAGGAGACCGGGGTTCGATTCCTGGCATGGTCGACCATCTTGACAGTGGTGCATTGTGGTTTCTCTCTGTCGTTCAGGAGACCGGGGTTCGATTCCTGGCATGGTCGACCATCCTGACAGTGGTGCATTGTGGTTTCTCTCTGTCGTTCAGGAGACCAGGGTTCGATTCCTGGCATGGTCGACCATCCTGACAGTGGTGCATTGTGGTTTCTCTCTGGGGTCATTCCAGGAGCAATCACCCAATGATGGTTGCTCATGGAATTTAGATTTTGAAAATATTTTGTATGCTCATTGACACTTATGTCCTGAGCTCAAAAACACTTTTCTTAAAAATTTTGTGCGTACCGTTTCCAAAATATGGGGCGTCAAAGTTTGGCTCCGAGCCCAAATTTAGCTTCGTCAAGCATCTGCGGTAAATGTTGGTATTTCTATACCGTTCGAGATATCGAAGTTGAGTAAATTGCAAATAATTCAGGATGCTCCAATCTGTCTGTTGTATTCTTCTGTTTAATCATCCTTGTCAATTTCTCATCTCTGTGGTAGGTCAAATGTCAAGGTCAATAATTGCTTTTTTGGCAATTTTGAGGCCAATTTTCACCAAGAAGGAATCAAAAAAACAAAAAAGTAAAATGACTGCCATGAACTAGACCCAGGTGTTAACAATAATCAATGATTACTTTCATGTTTTTTTGTCTCCTTCATGCTGAAAAAAAATCATGAAAATTGGAAAAAGTCAAATTTGGTCATTTTTGACCCCACTTTACACCCAGAGGGGGACCGGGTAAAAATCTGAAAGTACCCAATTTATAACAAGTAATATCTGATCTTCGAATGCTGAAAGCTTCTCTTTGTTTTTCCCATTGGTATAGAAATTGAAAATTGTCCAATACTTGTCAAAACCACCATATTTGGGAATTGAACAGCTTTCTTAGTATTATTCCTAGCAATAGTAGCTACGGTACCTATACAAAATGCAATAAATTCCCAGTATGTTTTAGGTTGATTCACATTTTTTCTAGTTAAAAGCCATGCAGAAATATGCACATGTCACAAATATTGATAATTTCCAAGAATTGTATTAGTTTATTTAGAATTAGTTGATCAATAATCAGTATTGTCAAAACTTGTTGAAACTTGCTGAGCTTTGTTCTTGCATGGATCAATTCTAGATATGTTACTCAGTTGGTTCTCAGTGCTCACAGAAGTCAGTCATAAAGATGTCGAATGAAATGCAGTGTTCAATTGGTTTAGAACAGTGATAATTGTGCTAACACTTCTTATGGCAAGGTTTGTGGTTTGAAGAATTTTGCTGATTTTGACAAAATAAATCAGAGGTTGATTCATTTAAGATTTGGTGGTATATGCAACACTGTGTGCCATTATCATGAGAAAAAATTCTTGGATAAATACCATCATTTAAATGGTTCACGCTGTAGTGACCCTTTCCGTAAACACAAAGAGTTCATTACTAAATCACTACGTGAAATATCGCTGAATTTTGCTGACAGTAATGTTACGACCGTTCAGCTTACACCAGGCAAGTCTTTGTGTACCCCGTGCTACTCTTCCATCTCCGAAGGCAGGAAGAAAAGTGCACGTGTTTACGTCTTTGGGGAAGATGACGAAAATAACTTGGTTGATAACAACGCCGTTTCCGATGAAGACGATACATTCCTTCCAAATGAAAATGTTGCTTCTATTTCAACAATCAATGACGTGTGCTCTGCATTGGAAGTCTCGCCATTCAAAATAAGCAAGTTGCCAGTGTCCAAACGTGGTTCAAGCGTTAAAAAAAAACTAGAAACAATTTCAAAAATCGTCATTGATAAGCTGAACAATACTTATCCGTTCGACATACCAGACGACGAAGAGACAGAGAACAACGTCGATGAACTAAACATTTTAATGGAAAAGTTGAAAATTCGTATGAAAACTGCAACAACTTGTGACGAAAAAGTGAAAATTCTGAGTTTAGTTCCAAAATCTTGGTCCAAACAGAAAATTTGTACAGAGTTCAATTGCAGCGATTATTTGGTGAAATTACAACGTAGACTAGTTTCAGCCCAGGGTATTCTGCCTAATGTTGCAAAGAATCGATCTGGACATGCAATTAGTCGAGAGACAGGAGAGACTGTAATTAAATTTTATGAAAGTGAAGACGCAAGTAGAACTTGCCCTGGAAAAAAAGATTGTGTCTCGGTTCGTAATAAAGAAGGGAATAAGGTGCAGATGCAGAAGCACTTGGTATTGTTGAACCTCAAAGAACTGCATACTCAATTTCGAATTGCCTACCCTGAAGTGAAAGTAAGTTTCTCCAAATTTGCTGAGTTACGGCCGAAGTGGTGCGTACTTGCCGGACCCAAAGGAACTCATACAGTTTGCGTGTGCTCCATACACCACAACGTAAAACTGATGATAAACGCCGCGACTTCAAAGGGCCTTAAACGCGACTTACAGAGACCTATTGAACATGATGGTATGCGATCCGACCAACGAAAAGTGTATGCTGTATGGTTGTTCGGATTGTCCAGGACAAGAAGTCGTTCGTGCGCATTTGCTTTCTCTCCGAGATGAAGAAGAGTTGGAAGAGGAAATTCAGTACAAACAATGGGTTACCGTAGACCGTTGCAATTTGTTGAATATAGTAGAAACCTACAGCGAGTTTGTTGATACTCTTATTGAAAAATTGGTTACTCTTAAGAAACACCATTTTATTGCGTCCGCACAGTCACAGTTCTTGAAAGATAAAAAATCCACATTATCGGACAGCGAATGCATAATCAGTGGAGATTTCTCTGAGAATTTCACATTCGTTATCCAAGATGAAATTCAGTCGTATCACTGGGTAAATGCGCAAGCTACTCTGCATCCGTTTGTGGTATATTTTAAAGATGATGGTGGAGAATTGATTACAAAAAGTTACTGTGTCATTAGTGATCATCTGCAGCATTCTACAACCGTTGTTTATGCATTTCAAAAAGTGATTATTAATGATCTTAAATCCATCGCCCCACAAGTTAAAAAAATTTACTATTTTTCTGATGGTGCAGCCAGTCAGTATAAGAACAGGAAAAACTTCACCAATCTATGTCACCATTTCCAAGATTTTGACTTACATGCTGAATGGCATTTCTTTGCCACATCGCACGGCAAGGGTCCGTGTGATGGAATTGGTGGAACAGTGAAACGGACCGTCACAAAAGCAAGCTTGCAAAGGATTTATACGAGACATATTATAACACCAAAAGACATGTACGACTTCTGTGTCGATGCAATCACTGGTGTCTCCTTCTTCTACGTATCAGCTGATGAAATAGAAAAAGAGGAACACTCACTTACTACACGTTACGAAAATGCGTGTACAATTGTCAACACGAGAGAGAATCACTGTTTCATACCGTTAAATGTTAACTCTATCAAAATCTCTAGAACATCAAGTTCACCTGACTTCCGAGAGGTATTGATTTCTAAAGTGAAATCACGAACAGGAGAAGTGCTACGTATAAAAATAGAGGACTACGTAGCGTGTGTGTACGATGAAAAATGGTACGTGGGAATTGTACTGGAAGAGTCGGTGGTGAACCTAGACTACAAGATTCATTTCTTCAACCATAATATGTCTTCATCTTCCTACACTCTTTCAAAAGATGACATTGTGTGGGTAAAGCATATCGATATCCTGCATGTTCTTTCACCATTACAATTCACCACAGCAACAGGCCGTACATATAACATTAACGAAGAAACCAGGATGGAAATCGATCATTTATTGAGTAGGAAACAATAACAACCAGGTATGTTATTGAGCAATTACATTGTGCAAATAATGTGGGAATGTAATAATGTGGAATAATGAATGACGCAGATGTTAATTGATATGGGCCAGTGGCCGTATACTAAAAAATGTTGGTGAATTGCAATTACTTTGACATTTTTTATTTTCTATACCAATGGAAAAAACAAAGAGAAACTTTCAGCATTTGAAGATCAGATATTACTTGCTATAAATTGGGTACTTTCAGATTTTTACCTGGTCCCCCTCTGGATGTAAAGTGGGGTCAAAAATGACCAAATTTGACTTTTTCCAATTTTCATGATTTTTTTTCAGCATGAAGGAGACAAAAAAACATGAAAGTAATCATTGATTATTGTTAACACCTGGGTCTAGTTCATGGCAGTCATTTTACTTTTTTGTTTTTTTGATCCCTTCTTGGTGAAAATTGGCCTCAAAATTGCCAAAAAAGCAATTATTGACCTTGACATTTGACCTCCCACAGAGATGAGAAATTGACAAGGATGATTAAACAGAAGAATACAACAGACAGATTGGAGCATCCTGAATTATTTGCAATTTACTCAACTTCGATATCTCGAACGGTATAGAAATACCAGCATTTACCGCAGATGCTTGACGAAGCTAAATTTGGGCTCGGAGCCAAACTTTGACGCCCCATATTTTGGAAACGGTACGCACAAAATTTTTAAGAAAAGTGTTTTTGAGCTCAGGACATAAGTGTCAATGAGCATACAAAATATTTTAGAAATCTAAATTCCATGAGCAACCAATTTTCTGAAAATTGGGTGATTGCTCCTGGAATGACCCTCTGTCGTTCAGGAGACCGGGGTTCGATTCCTGGCATGGTCGACCATCTTGACAGTGGTGCATTGTGGTTTCTCTCTGTCGTTCAGGAGACCGGGGTTCGATTCCTGGCATGGTCGACCATCCTGACAGTGGTGCATTGTGGTTTCTCTCTGTCGTTCAGGAGACCGGGGTTCGATTCCCGGCATGGTCGACCATCCTGACAGTGGTGCATTGTGGTTTCTCTCTGTCGTTCAGGAGACCGGGGTTCGATTCCCGGCATGGTCGACCATCCTGACAGTGGTGCATTGTGGTTTCTCTCTGTCGTTCAGGAGACCGGGGTTCGATTCCCGGCATGGTCGACCATCCTGACAGCGGTGCATTGTGGTTTCTCTCTGTCGTTCGGGAGACCGGGGCTCGATTCCCGGCATGGTCGACCATCCTGACAGCGGTGCATTGTGGTTTCTCTCTGTCGTTCGGGAGACCGGGGTTCGATTCCCGCCATGGTCGACCATCCTGACAGAGGTGCATTGTGGTTTCTCTCTGTCGTTCGGGAGACCGGGGCTCGATTCCCGGCATGGTCGACCATCCTGACAGTGGTGCATTGTGGTTTCTCTCTGTCGTTCAGGAGACCGGGGTTCGATTCCTGGCATGGTCGACCATCCTGACAGTGGTGCATTGTGGTTTCTCTCTGTCGTTCAGGAGACCGGGGTTCGATTCCTGGCATGGTCGACCATCCTGACAGCGGTGCATTGTGGTTTCCCTCTGTCGTTCAGGAGACCGGGGTTCGATTCCCGGCATGGTCGACCATCTTGACAGTGGTGCATTGTGGTTTCTCTGTCGTTCAGGCCAATACTGGGATGGTTCCTTATCTCAACACCACGACCGACTCCTTCCCACTAACCAGAAACACCTAATAAAATAACCTTCCATCTCATCATCTCATCATCTCATCATCTCACCATCTCATATATCATTCACTGATGCCATTAGATTGTAGTCATCAGTACAGTGCGTTGTTAAACCCAATATAAATGAATAAAGCCGGGTTTCCAGTTGTTATTTTTTCTTGTCGTCCGAAACGATATCGGTACGATTTTTGTTATGCCTTAATTTTCACTCTGCTGCACCGCAACGTTTTTGTGACATCATAGACATAGCCTTCATCACCTCCGAATTAACAGGCTTCTTCGAATGTGAGAAATGTGAGTCCACCTTCCGGTAAAATCGTAGTTTCAACTGGCGAAAGTAGAAGTTGAGTCAATAATCACGACACCGAAACGTTGTGTTGTTTCCACAATACTGGCTTGTGATTGGCCAGTTGGGAAAATCGTGTCGGACGACAAGAAAACATCGGAACTGGAAACCCTGCTTCAATATGAAATGGTTGTTGAAAGTCGAGCCGTTGCGGGCATCTGTCGCCCGTCGCACTCACCTTCCTTGTTGAAGACGTTCCTGATATCTCGCCACGACAGATTGAACGGAATGTTCGACACGTAGACGCGGGACTGGTGGCCGTGCTCCGAGCTGACACTGCTCCCCCTCGACGCGTCGCGGTTGAAGTGACGCGAGCGCTTCTGGGCCACCGAGCTGTCCACACTGCTGTTACTGCACGTGTCTGGGGACCTGCGGACAAACACGCGTCAACCCATGCTGGCCAACCTCGCACTCTCTCTCTGCTCATCGCCCACCAACGGTACACATCTGTACCATCGTTGGTAATTATCGAATATAGAGAAATCGCCTATTTTTGCAATTTTTCTGAGGAAAATGCCGGAATGTGATGTTAGGCTTACCGGTACTTCGATGTAACAATTATTGAAACGAAGGTTTAATTTGACATTTTCACAAGGTACTATTTCTATACTCACTGTAGGTGCAATGACAATAGATCTGTTTGTTTGTCCTGAACTACTTGAACTAGTTGTTCAGTTCTTGCACTTTCGTGTTTGTTTGTAATCGTGGTGCTGCACCAAAGCTACACTCTCGTGTTTGTTTGTCTGAGTTCACTTGCACTAGTTCAAGTAGTTTTACACCAGCTACGGAGCTCGTGTGCTTGGTTCAGTTCAAGATGGATACGTAGGCCTACCGATGAGAATAAAAAACTGTATATTTGAGGAAGGGTTGTAATTATTTTCAAGTTGACGTGCAGAATGACGTCTCCGGTGATTTAACCCAAATATCTTTTCCCATTTTCAAAATTTACGTCTAGAAATGGTTGAAATTGGCACTATCAATCGTGTTTGTTTGTACCTCAACATTTAGGGATCATTTCCTGCACCAAACCCGTGATATATATTTTTTTTAATAACATCGAAACTTGATACAAAATCATTGTTCCCCAATTAAGGCTGTGGATGAAAGGTAGGATCGTTTGGACGGGGCACCACAAGCCGTGATATGATGCATTTCCTTCCTGCACCAGCAACACTAGTTCAGGTTGGTGCAACACAAACAAACAGGCCTAATGTAAGCTATGTACTAGGTCAGCCATGTAGGAGTAGGCAGCTAGTGATGGCACTAGTATCTCTAGGCCTACCTGAAATGGCTGCTCAAACCCAGAAATCTTAATAAAAACGGATTTTCATATATCACGGAAAAAACATGAGAACATCAAAATTAGATTGTGCCACTGCCACACCACTTCTGGATTTAACATAGTTGTGGCGGTAGTAGTTTCCTGTCTCATCGACCACTCATGGCATTCTAGACACCGGTGGTGCGAGTTGAGCCTTGTCAAGAGAGGACAATGATGGTATTTCTGGCTTAGCAACGAGAGTATTGTTGTTCTTAGCAACGAGAGTATTGTTGTTCCTAGCAACGAGAGTATTGTTGTTCTTAGCAACGAGAGTATTGTTGTTCTTAGCAACGAGAGTATTGTTGTTCTTGGCAACGAGAGTATTGTTGTTCTTGGCAACGAGAGTATTGTTGTTCTTAGCAACGAGAGTATTGTTGTTCTTAGCAACGAGAGTATTGTTGTTCTTGGCAACGAGAGTATTGTTGTTCTTAGCAACGAGAGTATTGTTGTTCTTAGCAACGAGAGTATTGTTGTTCTTGGCAACGAGAGTATTGTTGTTCTTAGCAACGAGAGTATTGTTGTTCTTAGCAACGAGAGTATTGTTGTTCTTGGCAACGAGAGTATTGTTGTTCTTAGCAACGAGAGTATTGTTGTTCTTAGCAACGAGAGTATTGTTGTTCTTAGCAACGAGAGTATTGTTGTTCTTGGCAACGAGAGTATTGTTGTTCTTAGCAACGAGAGTATTGTTGTTCTTAGCAACGAGAGTATTGTTGTTCTTGGCAACGAGAGTATTGTTGTTCTTAGCAACGAGAGTATTGTTGTTCTTGGCAACGAGAGTATTGTTGTTCTTAGCAACGAGAGTATTGTTGTTCTTGGCAACGAGAGTATTGTTGTTCTTAGCAACGAGAGTATTGTTGTTCTTAGCAACGAGAGTATTGTTGTTCTTAGCAACGAGAGTATTGTTGTTCTTAGCAACGAGAGTATTGTTGTTCTTAGCAACGAGAGTATTGTTGTTCTTGGCAACGAGAGTATTGTTGTTCTTGGCAACGAGAGTATTGTTGTTCTTAGCAACGAGAGTATTGTTGTTCTTGGCAACGAGAGTATTGTTGTTCTTGGCAACGAGAGTATTGTTGTTCTTAGCAACGAGAGTATTGTTGTTCTCAGCAACGAGAGTATTGTTGTTCTTAGCAACGAGAGTATTGTTGTTCTTGGCAACGAGAGTATTGTTGTTCTTAGCAACGAGAGTATTGTTGTTCTTAGCAACGAGAGTATTGTTGTTCTTAGCAACGAGAGTATTGTTGTTCTTAGCAACGAGAGTATTGTTGTTCTTGGCAACGAGAGTATTGTTGTTCTTGGCAACGAGAGTATTGTTGTTCTTAGCAACGAGAGTATTGTTGTTCTTGGCAACGAGAGTATTGTTGTTCTTGGCAACGAGAGTATTGTTGTTCTTAGCAACGAGAGTATTGTTGTTCTTAGCAACGAGAGTATTGTTGTTCTCAGCAACGAGAGTATTGTTGTTCTTGGCAACGAGAGTATTGTTGTTCTTAGCAACGAGAGTATTGTTGTTCTTGGCAACGAGAGTATTGTTGTTCTTAGCAACGAGAGTATTGTTGTTCTTAGCAACGAGAGTATTGTTGTTCTTGGCAACGAGAGTATTGTTGTTCTTAGCAACGAGAGTATTGTTGTTCTTAGCAACGAGAGTATTGTTGTTCTCAGCAACGAGAGTATTGTTGTTCTTGGCAACGAGAGTATTGTTGTTCTTAGCAACGAGAGTATTGTTGTTCTTGGCAACGAGAGTATTGTTGTTCTTAGCAACGAGAGTATTGTTGTTCTTAGCAACGAGAGTATTGTTGTTC
The DNA here is from genome assembly GCA_964007535.1 of Brachyptera risi. NCBI lineage: Eukaryota > Metazoa > Arthropoda > Insecta > Plecoptera > Taeniopterygidae > Brachyptera > Brachyptera risi. Next base: position 22,550,188 of record OZ023338.1, on the reverse strand, counting down.
TTAGCAACGAGAGTATTGTTGTTCTTAGCAACGAGAGTATTGTTGTTCTTAGCAACGAGAGTATTGTTGTTCTTAGCAACGAGAGTATTGTTGTTCTTAGCAACGAGAGTATTGTTGTTCTTGGCAACGAGAGTATTGTTGTTCTTAGCAACGAGAGTATTGTTGTTCTTAGCAACGATAGTATTGTTGTTCTTAGCAACGAGAGTATTGTTGTTCTTGGCAACGAGAGTATTACGAGAGTATTGTTGTTCTTGACAACGTGAGTATTGTTGTTCTTAGCAACGAGAGTATTGTTGTTCTTAGCAACGAGAGTATTGTTGTTCTTAGCAACGAGAGTATTGTTGTTCTTAGCAACGAGAGTATTGTTGTTCTTAGCAACGAGAGTATTGTTGTTCTTAGCAACGAGAGTATTGTTGTTCTTAGCAACGAGAGTATTGTTGTTCTTAGCAACGAGAGTATTGTTGTTCTTAGCAACGAGAGTATTGTTGTTCTTAGCAACGATAGTATTGTTGTTCTTAGCAACGAGAGTATTGTTGTTCTTAGCAACGAGAGTATTGTTGTTCTTAGCAACGAGAGTATTGTTGTTCTTAGCAACGAGAGTATTGTTGTTCTTAGCAACGAGAGTATTGTTGTTCTTAGCAACGAGAGTATTGTTGTTCTTAGCAACGAGAGTATTGTTGTTCTTAGCAACGAGAGTATTGTTGTTCTTAGCAACGAGAGTATTGTTGTTCTTAGCAACGAGAGTATTGTTGTTCTTAGCAACGAGAGTATTGTTGTTCTTAGCAACGAGAGTATTGTTGTTCTTAGCAACGAGAGTATTGTTGTTCTTAGCAACGATAGTATTGTTGTTCTTAGCAACGATAGTATTGTTGTTCTTAGCAACGAGAGTATTGTTGTTCTTAGCAACGAGAGTATTGTTGTTCTTAGCAACGAGAGTATTGTTGTTCTTAGCAACGAGAGTATTGTTGTTCTTAGCAACGAGAGTATTGTTGTTCTTAGCAACGAGAGTATTGTTGTTCTTAGCAACGTGCCTAGGGATTAGTTAGTTCACTGGATTTCCAATCGAACAAACAGCTTTTCAACCAACACTAGAAGTGTGATATTATTGTTTCCTATATTATATATATACTAGTATATGCTATTATTACTCATTCCACAGGTAAACCCTCAATGGGTTTTGTGGACACTCTAAGACTGAAACATGCGTTGTAAAAATGTTCATTTATCAGATAAAAATAAAAATAAACGAACATTTTAGTTCACATTTTTTGATACAAAAAAAAAAAAAAAAAAAAAAAAAAAAAAATATCCTTACCATTCAAACCTCCACAATAGTGAATGCCATAATTAGGGAATAGCAACATCATAAATGTTTCGCTTCAATTACCGTAGCCGAGTTCTCTGTGTTCAATAATTACCCCGTCATTTACAATAACATTACGCATAATCAAACCAAGCTAAATGACCTCGCTGTCCTAATATTAATAACCCTAATATTCATTCATTCATAATCAAACCAATTCAACAAGTCATTATTACCGGCACAGTAGCTGAGTGGTTAGCTCACTTGCTTCGTGTGATCCGGGAGGTGAAGAGACATATCGGACCCGGTTCGATCCCCGCCACCGTCCATCTTTACAGGGGTTCTTCGTGGTTTCCCTCTGTAGTCTAGGCTAATGCCGGGATGGTTCCTATAATATAGGCCACGACCGCTTCCTTCCCACTACCCATAAAAACCTTCATTTCATCATCCCATCATCTCATTAAACATCCATTCGACGCCAATAGATCTTAGTAATCATTACAGTGCGTCGTTAAAACCCAATATGAAAAAAACAAAAACAAGTCATTAGACTTTTTTATCTAGCCAAAAACCATCTTTATTCACAATCCTGTCATCTGGCTTATATTCTTCTCAATGATCCAACGATTATAAATATATATATATTGGGTTTTAACGACGCACTATAGGCCTACTGATGGCTACAATGTATAGGGCTTCGGTGGATGATGATTGAGATGATGAGATGAAAGGTTATTTTATTACCGGTAGGTGTTTTGGATGGTGGGAAGGAGTTGGTCGTGACCTTTTGTTAAGGAACCATCCCAGTAGGCCTACCGGTATTATCTGAACGACAGAGGGAAACTACGAAAAACCAGTCAGGATGGTCGACCATGGCGGGAATCGAACCCCAGTCTCCCGAATGACGGTTCAGTGTGTTACCGCTCGGCCACGCGTCTCGGTCCCACCATCTCATTATTCATTCTTACGACAACAATGGATCTAGGTTAACATAAGCCTACAGTGCGTCGTGAAACCAAATATAAATAAATAAATCGGCCATTTCATACATATTTTATCGATACTATTAGCCTACTATGTATGTAATGCATCAATGTTTTGAATGAATACAATGTGATTTAGCTGGTGCGATTGAAACGATTGAATTAATGAATATTAGAGTTTCAAAGCGCATCCACAGCGAGGTCATTTAGCGCCTGTCGAAATAAGTTGCAACAAAAGGTGAAAAGTGTGATATAAAGGTGGAAGTGAAATTTAGATGAGAACACCTCAATACATTAAACTAAGACTAAACTATGTCTAAAGTGTCTAAAGACGTTATACACTGATTAGTTAAAACCAAACATGTGTGTGCTGTAAAGGGTCACACCCATGGGACTAGGATGAGAACGTTTTATTACTTGTTCTCAGTTCAAACTCCCCCTCAAATAGGAGTGGAGGAACGGCAAACCATAATAGATATATGGTGGAATATGGTTTGATTTAAAATATTCCTGATGTCTATCCCAAGAGATCGACATCAAGAATAAGTATCAAATGTCAAAAAGCAGTAAACTGGAAGAAGATGATTGCACAAACCACGTCATCTTGAACGGACATGGAAATGTCCTGATTCGGGCAGTTTGAAGAATGATACTGGTAACAAGACGACTTTATCGTCTAACGCAGATCCACGAGCATGTCAAATGAAATCCAATAGCTTCGATAATCTTAAAAAGCTGAATATGGTATCTATCGATTTTGAATTATTCCCTCAAATCTTTGACATTGTGTCTTCCATACGATTGTTTGAAATGTAGCTAGCCGTTGAGCGCAGAGTGCCTGCAAGTACTTGTACTGGGTGGGCCTACTTGAATGTTAGAATGTAGTGGTTACGAGCAGATGGGCGTTTCGACACTTCTAGGCCTATACTCCCCGTTTGCAAGCCAAACGCGGAGCTTGGAGGGGTACAGACTAGCCTGCTGGATGCTTTTTGATGTGAACACCGTTAATATTTCATAGCTCACATTTCAGACCTACAATATTTAGAAATGAAAAAGGGTGACCCCATTCCCACCAACGTTCGTGCGGGTTGTGCCTCCAAGCAACCTAATTACTATTCCCAAGAACCGTTCATGCCGGCAAGACGCACATGCACTATTCTCACAAACCGTTCGTGCCGGCAAGACGTGGAATCACTATTCGCAAGAACGATTGTGTGGGTCTTGTGAATAGCCGACCAACACGGCCATGACTATTCGCAAGAACAGCACACGAAGAATTTTCACGTAGTTCGTTTGATCCCACACAGAGGGGCCTAGCAGCGGAAGAAGAAACCACCACATTTTTTTATTGAAGTGACACTTCTGGCGTGTTGATAAACCTAATTTAAGCCTAATAATAACCTAATAACCTAATTAGATGAGCGTAGCAAAGCTTTCCATTTCACACCCTGAAAAAAAATGGGCTTCGTTTTTATGTTTTGTTTTTTTTGTAATTATGTACGCGGCATAGGGGTCAGAGAAATGAATCAATCAACTTGAAACTTTTTCTGAACGTTGGTGTCATACCAGAATAGGTTGGGATTGTTTTTCAGAAAAATCGGTCGGAAGTTTTTTCCGGAAAATAATCGGAAAGTTTGAAAAATCCTCATAAGAATAACCCGGAGGAAAAATACTCGAAAAACAAGAATTCTTCAAGAGCTCTCAAATTTTCACCGAATATATGAACAATACTATTATACACCTTTTCAGAGATTTTTGCAACAATCGGATGAGACATAACAAAGAAAACGCAATAAAAGTGTACATTTTATTGAATATTTGGATCAATTGGATTAGCAGAGTGTATATGCGACAGGTTGCAGCACTATGAATATCAAAAAGTTTCAGGTAATGTTTTTGAACGTTTAAAGTAATCCAAGGTCCGTAAATGTGGATTGAGCTGACAGAATATTTTTCATTCTACATTTCCATACTTCTAAGCTCATCTCACAACGCGCATCCCGCGTTTTTCTAGTTATGAATAATAACCCGATAGGCTAATATATTTTTTTTCCTAGGTCTATAGAGTTGACAGTTGACAGACGAGAGTTTATTGGCACTTTGAAAATATTTATATTTTTTCTCTATTGAAATTATTCGACGTAGATAGTTTCGTTAGAAAATTGATGGTGATCTTTATTACGCATTTATAGTTTACCGAAGTGAGCGTCCACAAGACGCCTGTGCCTGTCTAGTCCCGTCCTCCAGTTTCCCGCCTGAATCCGCACTCAGTTTAGTGAAATGCAAACCCATCGGACTCCTACCGTACTTAATTTTAGAACCGTCTCACGATGATCAAATGAACTACGTGCAACCGCAGAGTCTGTTTCGTGAGTTCATTCTTGCCAATGGCCAACGGTAGCTGGTCTGCTATCCCCAAGAACCGCTTGGTGTGCCGTTCTTGCGAATAGCCAGCCTAGCGGGGTCGGCTATTGGCAAGAACCAAACGTTGGGTCGTGTGAACAGAAGTGCCCGCCCGCACTGGTCAGCTATTCCCACAACGTTGGTCTAGGGTTGTGTCGTGGGAATAGACACTACGAATGAAAAATCCCGATGATTGAAAATATTTCCTCAAGATCAATGCCGACTCGGATTATTTGTAGCCCAATCATCATTTGAATAATGTAAAAGTTATATATTTTGTATCACTAGCAGGACTGGGCCAATATCACATATCTGTAGGCTGGTGCAGTTGCCTAGAGGTATAGGTATAGGCCTAGGCTCAGGCCTGGCAAGTCATTTACGTAGTTCCCAGACTTCTACCATTGATTTTGTAAGGTTCAATGCTTCTGCCAGGACATCGATTTTGTGAGGTTAAATGACTAGGTACAACAGCAATGGCATATGCATGTTCCACCAATCGAAGAGAAGCCCAGGCCTGTAATTGCCAACTGTAGGGCTAGGCCATTGAGTTACAGTGTTATAACACTATAAACTCAATGACTAGGCCTATGCCTAGAGGTGTAGCGTAGCCATTGACTTTATAATAACTACGGTACGTTAGAAAGACTGGACATTCCTATGGGAGGCTCTATAATTCTGAAAGTTCGAGCTTCACCCAAAAAACAAGGTGTTTTGTCCAGGTGGTGCTAGTGTTGCCGGTTGACTAGTAACGCCGACACTAGCACCACCTGGACAAAACACCATGCTTTTGGGGTGAAGCTCAAGCCGGCCGATCACAGTTGCTCTTATAGAACTTTAACATTGGAGGTACTCTCTTATAACTACAAACTCAATGGCCTAGTCTAGGCCTAGGCAATGCCTATGCAATGCCTAGGCTACGGTACCTTACAAAATCAATGGCTTAGCCATCAAATATGTTAGGGTCACAGGGATAGGCTTACACTAAATCACTACAAACTCACTAATCACGTTAGGCTTGCAGACCTAACCTCTCTGGGTCTAGGCTAGGCCTAGGCATTGAGTTTAAAGTGATAAACTCAATGGACTAGGCCTACAACTCAGAGGCTAACAGGGCAATACTGCAAACCTTTGCAGGATTGGACTTTAGGCCTAGGCCTAGTTTACAATATTGTCCACCCACCTAGGCCTACCTGGTCAACTGTACAAGTATTGCATGTCTAGGCCTAGGTCGTCTGTCGTTCAGGCCTATACGTCCGACCTGTAAGCTGAATGCATGAAAATATGTGGGGCCTATTTAGGCCTAGCAGCTAGTAAAGCCAATGTTGTAAGCCTACAATGCAAATAAGTTTAAATCCTTGACTCAGTTCTTTTATGAAATCGAGCACGCTTGCCTATTTTCTAGCCTAGGCCTTCTCATACAGTCAGTTCCTGAGGACGAGTTTGATTTTCCTGTGACTCTCTTACCTCTCCCTTTTCATCGCGTAGTTGATGAAGTTACTGTTCATTTTCAAATAATAAACCCTTGGAAAATGTTGTCACATAAAATGCGTGCTTTACGAGTCGTCAAGTCTGAGTAAAAAGTAGATTACAGCGGTATGAGCGGGATAATGAAAACCACGGCGCATGCGTTAGTGACGTAACAGATGACGTAATACCAAAGCACACAAATAAGTAGTTCGCTCATTGTGCGGGAATGGGATTCAAATTCGATTTGTGACTCTTGGTTCAACATTTTGTTTTTCATGATTGAATTGAGTATGAGTAAGAGTTTAAATAATGAATAATGATAACTGGTCAAACGCGAAATATGCGTTGTGAGATGAGCGAGATATCTGAATAAGGTACAAAAGTCCTTGAAGTAGTTCTACCCTTGCTACTTTATCGACTCTGGTATTCTACACACCTTGATATCTGAATGGGCTATAAGAGTCGTTAAAGTAGTTCTACTCTTACCACTTTATTGACTCTGGTATTCTACACACCTTGACGCATATCAAAAATACTTCATTGTTGGTCAACTCTTGAATCTAGAAAGCAGTGAATCTTGACAACTTGATTCTGTCACAATTTTCATGATATATTTGATGAATATTATCAGTTTTTTTTTCTTCTAAACGACTGATCAGAATTGCATAAAAAATCGTGATAATGTGTAAAATCCATGTATACACATTTAGAGAAAATTTAATTCCATTTGGAGAGATTTTATTTCTCAACATTTTCCGTCCAGCCAAATCTTATGGGGTTTTTAGAAATTTTGAGATGATTTTTCTCAAAATCGGTCCAACCGATTCATTTCAAAAACTATACAGTTCTAAGTTGGATGAGTTTGCGTGTAAAAAAAAGTTTCATGTCGATCAGTAAACCCTTGCGACCTGTAGATGATGAGATGAATGGTTATTTTCTGCCCTGATTTCTGCTTGGTTTGATATATAGCATTAAAAACGTACACTTGAATGAATATTAAGGTTTTAAGGCGCATCGACAGCGAGGTCATTTAGCGCCTGGACGTACACTTTATGATATGTATAGTTCTTATATATTTATATGCATAGGAATACATATTGTCAAAATCATGATTGACGTAGGCTTACAATAATGGCACATAATTCTTTCTTCTATTCCATATTACGGTTATCATACATGATTTATTGATGAGCGTAGCGAAGTCTCCATCCCACTCTTATGAGGCTTTGTCTGTGTGTGTGTGTGTGTTTTTTTTTTTTTTTTTTGTAAGCACTCCACAGGTCGCAAGGGTTGACTGATCAACATGAAACTGTTTTTGTACACGCAAACTCATCCAACTCAGAACTGTATAGTTTTTGGGATGAATCGGTCAGAACGATTTTGAGAATCATCATCTCAAAGTTTCTAAAAACCCCATGAGATTTGGCTGGGCGGAAAATGTTGAAGAATGAAATCTCTCCAAATGAGATGAAATTCTCTCTAAATGTGTATACATGGATTTTACACATTATTACGATTTTGGAAGCAATTCTGATCTGTCATTTTGAAGAAAAAAAATAAAATGACTGATAATATTCATCAAATTTATCATAAAAATTGTGACAGAATTAAGTTGTCGAGATTCACTGCTTTCTAGATTCAAGAGTTGACCAACAATGAAGTATTTTTTATATGCGTCAAGGTGTGTAAAATACCAGAGTCAATAAAGTGGCAAGAGTAGAACTACTTTAACGACTTTTATAGCTTATTCAGATATCAAGGTGTGTAGAATACCAGAGTCGATAAAGTAGCAAGGGTAGAACTACTTCAAGGACTTTTGTACCTTATTCAGATATCTCGCTCATCTTACAACGCATATTTCGCGTTTGACTAGTTATTATAATGTTCATCATTCAATATATTCCTGTATCCTATGACAGTGGTGTAATATGTGTATGTGTAAATCAATCAATATTTTCAAAATAATGATCGACAATAATGGTATATTGTGATGATGAGGAACAAGTCCAGTAACTCACTGGCACATGTAGCTCAGTGGTTATCGTGCTCGCTCAATGCGACCTGAAAGGCAGTTGGCATATCGGACCAGGTTCGATCCCCGTCACCGTCAATATATACATGGTTCTTCGTGGTTTCCTTCTCTAGTCCAGGCTTATACCGGGATGATTTCCACAATATAGGTCACGACCGCTTCCTTCCCACTATTCCTCCCATTACCTTTGGGAAACCTTTATTTTATCATCCCATCATCTCATTAATCATTCATCTGACGCCAATAGATCTCAGTTGTTAAAATATAGAAAATAGCAATATATCATTAAATATTATAAAATAGCGATGTTAAAACTCAATATAAGGAGCACGAACTGTCTCAGCGCCTGTCAAGAGGGCCGGGGCTCGAACCGCGTACTCCTGACTGGCGCTGGCTACCTGCGCGCGCAGCTCACAGCGAGCAGGCAGCACGCGTAGGCTCTACATGCAGTCAGTGGCTAGGTACCATCGCGCAACCCGGCTATATAACTTTCACTCTTTCTTTATCAGAATAGAATATAGTGTTTGCATTGGTTTCTCATATATTCCATTATATACACTGTTTTGAAGAAAACTCTACTTTTTCGCCACTTGATGTAACTTGATTGGTTAAAATTACTAGTAATCAAAGATATCTTCACTTCGTAAGTAGAATGTAACAAATCACTCAATGTTTTTTTTTTTTTTACTTCAACTACCTTATTACTTTTGATGCTTGAGAAATACGTCCGAATTAGAATTGTACTTATAATTTAATTTTTTAAACCAGTTAAGCCTTTTTTGAAGGGCTTTGTGGATGTTTTTTTGTTGTAATTGTGTTTTTCTTTCTGTATCAGTGTATGTGACCAATAATAATGAAAAAAAAGTGTTACAGGTTGATCATTAGAACCAATGTCATAATAATACAATAAAATTCATTCGGGGTTATATTTTGATACAATTTTTGTTACAAATTGCAATTTTTCGGAGCTTGGGCCTATGATCGACATCTCATTGGTTACATTTATTTGTATGGCGCCAATGTGTTTTCCGATAATAAATCCCCTCTTTCGAGTCTGTTTAATGCCTACATGGCAGTGGTTATATTAGTGAAAATTTAGAACTGCGCAAATGAAAAAATAACGAGTTATAAAGAGGTAGGTTCCGCGCGGATGTTGGGGGGTGTGGGGGGCCCTCCCCCCACCACAGACCCGCAGGGAATTTATTAAAACCTTCGTATTTTAGATTATCATTGTTGCTATACGGTATTTGAGAATATGTAAGCCTAAGGCTGTTGCTTCATAGCGCTTTATTACTAATGCACTATTAGTGTTATTATACGTAGTATTATTAGTGCATCATTATACATAGACTGAACTTTAAAGCTGCGCGGATTGAAAATAAGAGCTGCATTTTTGAAGTTAGAACCGCGCATATCAGGGTCAACTGCGCACCAATATATATATATTTTTTTCTAATAACTTCGAAACTTGATACAAAATCATTGTTCGCCAATCAAGGCTATGGATGAAAGATAGGATCGTTTGGACGGGGCACCACAAGGGCGATCTTACCACCCCAAAAATATAACCTGCAAAAATATAACCCCTGTCACATGGATGAATCTCTCGTGAAATTGTGCATATATTCGGTCGAAGAAGAAATAACCTTTATTGGTCCCTGACTAAATTATAAAACAGGATAGCAATCAGTATGAAAAATACATGGAAAAATATAGAGAAATAGATTGAAAATATGACATATTGATACATGAAAAGGGAACTGATCGAATGGAAAAAATGTAAAAACAAAATAGGATTGAATAAAATAATAAGGAGATTAAGTGATTACAAAATTAAAAGTGATATATGGATACGTTAATTATACAAATGATTTCTTGAAATTCTTACGGCGTCTTCAAGTGCCGACATTCCGATACGATATTTTAAAAAGTTACTTATAAAAAAACGTTTACAAAAGTCACTGAAAAAATTACAAATTGTTCCCCTGGCTCCCACAAAAAGTCCGATAACTTCTATTTCCTTCAAATTATACTTCTTGAGGAAGTAAGGAATAGTTGGCTATACTAAGATATGGAACACGGTATACCGGAAACTATTATCCTAGAATAACGGATATTGAAAGTGGTGCCATTCAGGCAAAGCAGGCCCAAGCCACGGGGATAGCACTGCGCATGTCACTGAGAATAATTCCTGAACCCGAATCATCAGGACTTTCATCTGGATCAGATCAGCTGTTCCGATTGAAAAAATGTCTAATGTAATTTTTGTGGATCACTCAAAGCTATTAAGAGGCCTCTTTACATGTTGCCTGCCTGCTTGACTGCAGACGTTCGGGGCCCAAGTTGGCAACCTTAAGAGGCCTCTTCACATCTTGCCCACCGGCTTGACTGCAGACGTTCGGGGCCCAAGTTGGCAACCTTAAGAGGCCTCTTCACATCTTGCCCACCGGCTTGATTGCAGACGTTCGGGGCCCAAGTTGGCAACCTTAAGAGGCCTCTTCACATCTTGCCCACCGGCTTGACTGCAGACGTTCGGGGCCCAAGTTGGCAACCTTAAGAGGCCTCTTCACATCTTGCCCACCGGCTTGATTGCAGACGTTCGGGGCCCAAGTTGGCAACCTTAAGAGGCCTCTTCACATCTTGCCCACCGGCTTGATTGCAGACGTTCGGGGCCCAAGTTGGCAACCTTAAGAGGCCTCTTCACATCTTGCCCACCGGCTTGATTGCAGACGTTCGGGGCCCAAGTTGGCAACCTTAAGAGGCCTCTTCACATCTTGCCCACCGGCTTGATTGCAGACGTTCGGGGCCCAAGTTGGCAACCTTAAGAGGCCTCTTCACATCTTGCCCACCGGCTTGATTGCAGACGTTCGGGGCCCAAGTTGGCAACCTTAAGAGGCCTCTTCACATCTTGCCCACCGGCTTGACTGCAGACGTTCGGGGCCCAAGTTGGCAACCTTAAGAGGCCTCTTCACATCTTGCCCACCGGCTTGATTGCAGACGTTCGGGGCCCAAGTTGGCAACCTTAAGAGGCCTCTTCACATCTTGCCCACCGGCTTGATTGCAGACGTTCGGGGCCCAAGTTGGCAACCTTAAGAGGCCTCTTAACATCTTGCCCACCGGCTTGACTGCAGACGTTCGGGGCCCAAGTTGGCAACCTTAAGAGGCCTCTTCACATCTTGCCCACCGGCTTGACTGCAGACGTTCGGGGCCCAAGTTGGCAACCTTAAGAGGCCTCTTCACATCTTGCCCACCGGCTTGATTGCAGACGTTCGGGGCCCAAGTTGGCAACCTTAAGAGGCCTCTTCACATCTTGCCCACCGGCTTGATTGCAGACGTTCGGGGCCCAAGTTGGCAACCTTAAGAGGCCTCTTCACATCTTGCCCACCGGCTTGATTGCAGACGTTCGGGGCCCAAGTTGGCAACCTTAAGAGGCCTCTTCACATCTTGCCTATACCGGCTTGATTGCAGACGTTCAGGTCCCAAGTTGGCAACGGAAAACCAATCATCGTATCAACATACAGTTTCCGGTTAAATAATCACCAGTATTCAATACGTGCTCGTACGGAGAGCTTTAGTTCGTGGTATGTTTTCAACCCTTTCAAAATAATTGTCAAAAATCAACATGTTTCTACCTGTTTTTCATTGTTTTTACGACTTGTTTTTCAGTTTTTCTTTGTTTTGTTTTTTCAGAGTAATTTGATGAAAAATTATGATTTTTAGTTTCGTAGAGACACAGATATACTCATTGTTGTTTTATTGCAAGAAAAATCAGACTGATTGATCTCACCGTTTACCCACCATGTGTTGGGAGCTAAAGGCCTGTATTGACACTTTTTGTCCTGTTTTGTCCGTTCCCTGCAGGTTCTACTCATGGGTTGTGAGATGTAAAGCAGTCTCTTAAGGCTATTCATCGATCGAAAAGTAAGAATTTATACTTCTAAGAATTAACTGGATTTTGAGCTAACTAATGCACGACCATTGAAGGGAATTGATATTAAAATGATGAAAAAGAAAATCGGAATATTTCTCCCTGTTTTTTGCCGAGTGGCGTCAAAATAACCAAAAACGCTCGCTAGATACGTGAATGCCACAAAAATGATTGTAGAGTTTTCAAACTTGCCAAAGTTATTGTTCACACTATTGGGCATGTCTTCATTTAATTTTAGTTTTCATAACTCCTACCGTTTGATTACCATCAACGATTTATTTGCCTGAAAATTTTTACAAAAGTGTATGTGATTCTAATTAAATCTGTATCGATAGAACGGCAAGACTTATGGACATTCTAGTCATCTGATGACATGCTCAATAGTGTGAACAATATCTCTGGCAAGTTTCAAAACTCTACAATACTTTCTGTGGCATTCACGTATTCAGAGAGCGTTTTTTGGTTATTTTGCCGGCACGCGGGAAAAAAAAACAGGAAAAAAATCGATTTTTCCAATCATTTTAATACCAATTCCCTTCAATGGTCATGCATTAGTTGACTTAAAATCCAATTATTTGTCAGAAGAAGAAATTCTCATTTTTAGATGGATGAATAGTCTCAAGAAAGGAATGGTGTGGAGTGTGAAGCCTGGGTCCCCTAGGCCCTAGGCCCTAGGCCCTAGGCCCTAGGGCCTAGGGCCTAGGGCCTGGTGTTCTCAGTTTGAGCACCATTTAGTGACACCAACCTGTTTGATCACAATATAAAGAAGGTGCTCCAACTCAAATACCGATTATACAGAAGGCATTTGTGGTTTCTTGCGGTCAGTTCAGAGCTTGGGGTGGTAAGATCGCCCTTGAGGTGCCCCGTCCAAACGATCCTATCTTTCATCCATAGCCTTAATTGGGGAACAATGATTTTGTATCAAGTATCGATGTTATTTAGAAAGAAATAATTCAGAGCCAAAGGTCCCGATTGTCTGTCGCGATTCAGCGGATTCCCTTGTGAACTAGATGCAGATAAGAGTGGCTACTGTACCGGTGGCATTGTTCAACTCACAAATTCATCATTTCCTTGCAAAACAAATGCAACTGCTAACCTAATAATCCTTCTGAGCCGTGTATGGCATTGTTGTTTTATATAGTTCGATATAAAACCGATAGTTGCGCTACAGGCAATCGGGACCCTGGACTCGGGAACTGTCCCCGGTAATATTTCACTTCCGAGACCCGAGTTGGGTATTATGATAGCATAGGTTGGTATACCACATCGTGGCTTGTGTCTGTCCCATAGCTCGAGCACGCCGCGCCGACAAGACAGGAACAGTGTTTTAACCGTGGGACAAAATACTGGAGACTACATCGTGGCTTGTGTCTGTCCCATAGCTCGAGCACGCCGCGCCGACAAGACAGGAACAGTGTTTTAACCGTGGGACAAGATACTGGAGACCACAGAGGAGGATCATCTCCGGTGAAATGTCAGCTACATTTCCTATGGCGGGTGAGTTTTCATGGTTATCTGTAAACATAGGCTAAACAAAAAAGAAAACATGACATTATTTGAATATTTAAAACAAAAGATGAGATATCACTGGTTGTTTGGAGTGTGGGTCATTTTTCCAGCTGGAATATCATTCGGGTTTGCATCAGAAATAATTGGATGAGCGTATGCGAAGTCTCCATTCTACTCTTATACAGATTTTTTTTTTTTTTTTTTTTTTTTTTTTTTTTGTAAGCACTCCACAGGTCGCAGGGTTTGACTGATCGACATGAAAATTTCTTGTATACGCAGACTCATCCAACTCAGAACTGTATAGTTTTTGGGATGAATCGGTTGGACCAATTTCGAGAAATATCATCTCAAAATTTCTAAAAATCCCATAAGATTAGGCTGGGCAAGAAAATTTGAAAATAAAAGTTTTCCGAAAGAATTAAAATTCTTCTCGAATGTGAACACAATAATAATACACATTATTACAATTTTGTATGCAATTCGGATCGGCCGTTCTGAAAAAAATTATTTGATGAATGTTTTAATTCGAAAAATGCACTGAAATTATCGCAGAACCCTTGCTGTGTTTCACTGCTTTCTGGATTCGATATTCACCGAATGTTTCATAGGATTCAAGATGTGTAGAATTTCAATTATACCAGAGTCGATTAAGTGGCGCAGATAAAACTACTTTAACGATGATATACCTCATTCAGGTATCTCGCTCATCTTACAACGCATGTGTTGTGTTTGCCTAGTTATTAAGAGCCCGCATCTTAGCTGAGCATGTTTCTCTTCGAAATGCTTGACCCAAGTTCGATGTGCGTTTAAAAGTTTGGTTGTGGGTTGAAAAGTGAAAAAAGAATAATATTGGAAGAGTTCCAGTGAACACCGCTAGATGGGGGAGTTTTGCATTTCATAATTTGGACAAAATTTAGTTATATCACACATTTTGGCCAAGGAAATTGAGAAGACTGTAGAATAAAAGGCAAATCAGAATTTCAAATATTAATAAGCAGAGTTGAACTTAAGGATGTGCGTTTGTATTTTATTTCTACTATTATTCGGTGACCGGGAATTAAGTAATAAAAATCATCAAATTAGGCTCATTTTGATTCAATTATTGCTCCATAATAAAATCATTCTACGATTTTCGATTGGGCATATCTAATTGTGAGGGTATTTATTATATATTGCATTTTACCGCAACTCCGTAGTGTTTGTAGTTCTTGAGACATATGTGGAGGGAGTGCACCCTGTAAATCTGTCTAAGATGCGGACTCTTAATTTTGTATTGTTTCCTTTCATTCAAAGACAGTGAAATGTATGAATGTTCGGACAAGTGATAGCGAAGACTTCCATCCTACTCTCGCCGAGTTTTGTCTGTTGTTTTTGTTTTCTTGTTTTCTTGTTTATCTTCAAGCACTGCACATGTCGCACTTGCTGACTGATCGGTATGCAGTTTCTACTCTTTCTCTTTTCTCATCCAACCCAGAAAAATATGCGTTGTAAGATGAGCGAGATATCCGAAAAAGGTATAAAAGTCGTTGAAGTTGTTCTGCCCTTGCTACTTTATCGACTCTGGTATTCTACTCACCTTGATATCTGAATAAGCTATAAAAGTCTTCAAAGTAGTTCTACTCTTGCCACTTCATTGACTCTGGTATTCTGCACACCTTGACGCATATAAAAAATACTACATTGTTGGTTAACTCTTGAATCTAGAAAGCAGTGAATCTCGACAACTTTATTCTGTCTCAATTTTCTGTCTCAAATCAATACATTTGATGAATATTATCAGTTATTTTTTTTTTCTTCAAAACGGCTGATTGAAATTGCATACAAAATCGTGAAAATGTGTAAAATTCATGTATACACATATAGAGAAAATTTCATCCCATTTGGAGAGATTTTATTTTTCAACATTTTCCGCCAAGCCAAATCTCGTGGAGTTTTTAGAAACTTTGAGATGATTTTTCTCAAAATCGGTCTGACCGATTCATTCCAAAAACTATACAGTTCTAAGTTGGATAAGTTTGCGTGTACAAAAAAAAGTTTCATGTCGATCAGTCAACCCTTGCGACCTGTGGAGTGCTTACAAAAAAAAAAGAAAAAAACACACAGACAAAGCCCTATAAGAGTGGGATGGAGACTTCGCTACGCTCATCAATTATACTTCCTGTAAATATAACCCACCAAAAATCCTGACGGGTGAAAACTTGGAGCCAAGGCCTGAAATATTCCAACAACTACAAAAACTTCTTCATATAAAAGGTGTGAAATCAAAACTGTATGCCAAGTGCAACTTATTATTTATCTATTCGGTCTGGAAAATAACAGGAAACACTTGGCTCATTGCCCCCCACGTCCCCTCATATAACACCACCCCTAATTGAAGTGAAGTGCATGTTGCTATGAAATGGGTAACTTCGCGTTCCTGACACAGGGAAACGTAATATGAATCAAGACAATTTGTAATTTACGTGTTTGGTCATTAAATTATCAAAATATCAACCTTCTTCAATGTTGCATTTGTAGCTCGAGAGAAGGCAAATACTGACTTTGACCAGGACATACATTTCCTCGTCGGAGTATAATACATTATTTCAAATACAAATAAAAATAATATAAAAATAATTTGAAATTATACTTTCAATTGAGAAGTAATTCTAGTATTTTTGTTATATTCATATAACCCAAATAACGAAATCTCACACGATATTCGTAAGTTGAGTTTTATGAACTTGTTATTGAGATGAGGTAGATTAATAATAATTACAAGATATTTCCGTTATTCAAGTCTATTCATTCCGTGCTTAGGGCATTCTGTTACCTGATATTTATCTATATAATTAGATGAGCGATAGCGAAGACATCCATCCCACTCTTATAGAGCTGTGTTTGTGTGTTTTTGTTTCTGTTTGTTTGTAAGCAACTCATGCTGCATCACAGGTCACAGGTTTTGACTGATGAATATGAACTTGTCATGCATGCAGACTCATCCAACTTAGAACTGTATAGTTTTTGAGTCAAATCGGTTGGACCAATTTTGAAAAACATTATCTGAAACTATCTGAAAATATCATGAGATCAGGGTGGGCAAGAAAATTTGACAAAAAAAAATCTCTCAAAATAGCTTTAAATTGTCACTGAATGTAAACACATGAAGTATACTAATTTGCATGATGCACGTTTGATACACGTATACGAATTTGTATGCAATTCGGATCAGCCGTCTTGAAGAAAAGGATTTCATAATTGTTTCTTTTCTTCAAATAGCTTAGATATAAATGTAAATAGAAATGTTGGCTTTGAATTTGAGTTCTCTCAATTACTACCCACAAAATGACACCAAGTTGATGGAAACCGAAATTTTATAATAGAAAATAGACGGGAGGGCAAGTTTCCTGACTCATATTACGTTTCCCTGTGTCAGGAACGTGAAGTTACCCACTTCTTAGCATCATGCACTTCACTTCAATTCTGCTTGGTGTTATATGAGGGGACGTGGGGGGCAATGAGTCAAGTGTTTCCTGTTATTGTTCAGGCCGTATTGATAAATAATAAGTTGCACTTGGCATACAGTTTTGATTTCACAACTTTTATATGAAGAAGTTCTTGTAGTTGTTGAAATATTTCAGGCCTTGGTTCTAAGTTTTCACCCGTCAGGGTTTTTGGTGATATATCAGTAATTGTTGTTGCTTCATAATGATTTGCTCGACCACAATAGCATCAGAATATATTTTTGTGTTATCAAATTTTCTTTCCAATAAATACAATATTTTAATTGATTTCCTAGCTTATCTTATACCAGCATTGAATCAACATGGTCGTGAAGTTGGAATATTCTTCAAATACCGGTAATTGAAATATACGTATTACTAAAATAGGCAGAGATTTTTTAGAACATCTCTTTTCGGAGAGGAAAAAGAACGATCCACATTTGTTAGGAATGCGGTAGTTTTAACATAGAGAAGTCTATGGTCTTACTAATGCACGGTACTGAAATTCGCGCATCTATTTTTTAGACAATCTCATTGTATAGAGAGAAGACGCACGAACTACGATCATTAAAGAAACTATATGTTGCCTATAGGCTCCTGTCAAGTAACAAATGACAAACAATCGTTACCATAGCAATACAGCTAACTGGTGGACCACCAAACATTCTGATTGGTCAATTCCAACTGGTGTACATTGTTGTCTGTCTCTTTCAACAATGAGTGACGTCACTTGACAGAAGCCTATAGTTACCATAGCAATACAGCGAGCTGGTGGACCACCAAACAACCTGATTGGTCAATTCCAACTGGTGTACATTGTTGTCTGTCTCTTTCAACAATGAGTGACGTCACTTGACAGAAGCCTATAGTTACCATAGCAATACAGCGAGCTGGTGGACTATCAAATATTCTGATTGGTCAATTCCAACTGGTGGACATTGTTGTCTGTCTCTTTCAACAATGAGTGACGTCACTTGACAGAAGCCTATAGTTCCCATAGCAATACAGCGAACTGGTGAACTACCACACATTCTGATTGGTCAATTCCAACTGGTGGACATTGTTGTCTGTCTCTTTCAACAATGAGTGAAATCACTTGACAGAAGCCTATGGTCTAGACATATTATGGCCCATGGGCTATAATACATCATTATGTAATAGGTCTAGGCCTACTAGCTGTTTTAATGCCACTATAACTGAATTAATGTAAGTTATGAATATTTGCTACAAGATTACCAACACATGGGCCTAGGCAGGCCTACTATATCGTAGACAAACAATAATTATAGGCCTAGCATACGAATTAATAATATTCAGCTACTTCGATTAGCCCCGCATGTTGGACTTATCTTCCGTTTCTATAGCAGTTTGCTGTTTCTTCTCCTCTTCTTCTTCAGTTTGTAGATACCAAATTGAATACGGTATGACGTTTATCATGCAATAAGGTATCAATGTGATAATTTGTAAATATCAGCTGTTTCATTTGACATTCAGTTGTGTCTGGTGGGCGGTGGCGATCATTCAGATAGATCGAGCGGATCGAGCGGAGAAAAAAATTCCTGAAGTTTTCGATGGTTCATTAGTGGCCGTGATTTATCGTCGATACGACAGTATTCTACATTTCCTGGACGTTATTATTTCAATCTTTTCCAATTAAAAATTATCAATTGACAAATATCTCTTACACAATTGATTTGGTATATCTATACAAATATATCGTTGAAGTTTCATTGAAATATGTTGTAACATGATTTTTAAAAGTAATGAAAACCTGAAAAAGGAGTGTAAAATGGCATTACTTCCGGTTTCTAAAACTTACTTCCGGTTAAATCATACAAAAGACATATCTCCATATGGGTCCACATTTTCCCTGAAAAAATCAGACAAATCGGAGAATTCGTTTGGCCTGTAGCCCATTTCGTATGTGACGACGGAAGGAGGAGAAGAAGGAGGAGAAGAAAGTGAAAAAAGTACGCTTTTCGCAGTGCTATAACTTCCAGACGTTTGTTCCGATATAGCTGGAATCTGATATGCCGTGTCGTGTATGGCGCCTCATCCCATTACAACAAACTAGAGGTATCTAAGTTCATTAGTTTCGGAGATACAGTATGCTCAAAACCGCCAGGAAGTACTTCGTGTAAACAGTGTAAGCGTGTACCTGGCTTCGCGCGGGACTTGGCTCCCGTCGAGCTACCGCTCGACTAGATCTCACCTCTCATTTGCTGTGTCGGCCTAGAGTTTTCAAAATTCTGCATCCGTGGAAACCAATCTTTTTCAATTATTAACAGTAGACAAAAAATGTCAGGTATCTTACAACCGTGAAGTTTATTCTCATTTTTTTCTTCAAAAATCTGATGACGCACTGTACTGATGACCAAGATCTATTGGCGTCGGTGGATGATATATGAGAAAGTGGGATGATGAGATGAAAGGTTATTTCATTAGATTTTCTGGATGGTGATGAGGAGTCGGTCGAGGCCTGTTGTTAAGGAACCATCCCAATATCAACCTGAACGACGGAGAGAAACCATGATGCACCCCTGTCAGGATGGTCGACCATGGCGGGAATCGAAGGCTGGTCTACTGAATGACGGTTCAGTGTGCTAGCCACTCGACCACACGTCCCAGTTTGATTATTTGTTTGGGGTAAACGAATTTCTCCTGTCGTAACCCGTTCAAACGACTATTGGGAAACAATGTCTTAACTTAATTGCCTTGTTTTTGGTCTTAATTACCAGGTCAAAGAACAGTTAAGGCCATCTAAAATGAGAATTTCTTCTTCTGACAAATAACTAGATTTTGAGTTGAATAATGCATGACCATTAAAGGAAAATGATATTGAAATGATGAAAACGAAAATCGGAATATGTGTTTCTGTTTTATCCCGTGTGCTGGAAAAATAATCAAAAACGCTCGCTAAATACGTGAATGCCACAAAAATGATTGTAGAAATTTGAAACTTGCCAAAGTTATAGTTCACACCATTGGGCATGTCTTCAGTCAATTTCAATTCTCATAACTCCTACCGTTTGATTACCATCAACGATTTATTTGCCTGAAAGTTTTTACAAAATTGTATGCGATTCTAATTGAATCTGTAACGATAGAACGGCAAGACTTATGGAGATTCTAATCATCTGAAGACATGCTCAATAGTGTGAGCAATAACTTTGGCAAGTTTCAAAACTCTACAATTATTTTTGTGGCATTGACGTATTTAGCGAGCTCTTCTGGTTATTTTGCCGGCACGCGGGAAAAAACAGGAACAAATATTCCGATTTTTTTTCGTAATTTTAGAATCAATTCCCTTCAATGGTCATGCATTAGTTAACTCAAAGTCTAATTATTTGTCAGAAGAAGAAATTCTCAAGAGACCACATCTTAGACGGATTTACAGGGTGTACTTTGGCCACATATATCTCAAGAACCACAAACATTACAGACTTGCGGTAAAATGCAATGAATAAACAAAACCCTCACAATTGGATATGCTTAATCAAAAATTGAGTAATGATTTTATTATGGAGCAATAATTGGATCAAAATGTGCCTAATTTGATGGTTTTCATTGCCTAATTCCCGGTCACCGAATAATAGTAGAAATAAATCTTGAACGCACATCCTTAAGTTCAAATTTTTTTATCAATATTTGAAATTCTGATTTGCCTTTTATTCTACAGTTTTCCCAATTTCCTTGGCCAAAATGTGTAATGTAACTAGATTTTGTCCAAATTATTAAATGAAAAACTCCCCCATCTAGCGGTGGTTACTGAAACTCTTCCAATATTATCCTCTTTTCACTTTTCAACCCACAACCAAACTTTTGAACGCACATTGCACTTGGGTCGAACATTTAGAAGAGAAACATGCTCAGCTAAGTTGCGGGCTCTTAAGCAGCGCGTAACAACAACGCAATACAATTAAGTCGCGTGGAAATAGTCCTTGCCGGTAAGATAGTGAGCTGCTGTTATCACCTGCCGGTGTAAATCTCCTAATCGCGTCTCTTGACATGTTGACCTCGTGACCTTGCTTGTTGCCAGCTGATAAGCCACTGATAACAAGCGATACCATGGCAACAATATGCGCCCACACAATTAGTTGTTTCTTAGATGAGCGTAGCGAGGACTCCATCCCACTCTTATGGAGCTCTGTCGGTGTCCTTTGTTTGTTTGTAGGCACTCCACAGGTCGCAGGGTTGACTGATCGACGTGCAACTTTTTTTTCCTCGATGACAGAATTTTCATTTCATTTTATTTTAATTTTCAATGTTTTTTTTTTCTCTTAAATTTATTTCAATTGTTTTTGGAATGAATCGATCAGACCGATTTTGAGAAATGTCATCAAAGTTTCTAAAATCCTCAAAAAAATTTGAAAAACTGAAATCTCTCCAAATAAGATGTAATTGCCTGTGAATGTGTGCACATGATTAATACACATTATCACAATTTTGTATGCAATTCGAACAAGCCGTTCTGGAGAAAAACATTCAATTATAACTGTTCTGATTAATCAAATATATAGGCCATTATATTTTCGCCATTGCCGTACCATGATCTTTTGCGCGCGCATCAGACTAGCCGCCATTGATGAGGTGTGGATAATATGGCGGCGCCCATGAATGAGCGCGTAAAATCCCGTATAGGAATAAAAGCAGAATTATACTTTCTATATTCGATATTTTCCCAACAATGTAGTATTTTTTACATGTGTCAAGGTGTGTGGACTCAAGAATACTAGAGTCGATAAAGTAGCAAAGGTATGAACTATTTTAACGACTCTTATCGTACCTTATTCAGATATCTCGCTCATCTTACAACGCATATGCTGCGCTTGCCTAATACAAAACTGAGAAAACGCGTTATGTGTTTCCGCGTTGAAGGATGAGCCAGAACATATCAACATGTATTTGGATTGGTTATTATACATATATACACCTTGAGATCCAAACCATTACTTCACTGCCCTCCTATTTCCTGATTAATTTCTATAATAATAAATAAGGCCTTGTTCAAATCGTTTCCAATTATTTGGTGACACTTGTTGCTTGAAAATAATTGGTATCCTAATAGCTCCAAGTGATTAAGAAACATTACATCATATATTTTTTCCATATCAAAAGGGCTGATCCGATTCGAGTGAATTGAAAATTGAATTGAAATTCCGTGAAAATTTGGATTCTCTCGAAGGAAACATTTTCCACGTATTTTTTCATTCAAGTTATTATTATGGAATTTTTGAATACTTCGGAACGAGTTTTCTCATAAGTGGTCCAACTGATTGCCCCTTGAAACCATACAGTATCGAGTTAGATGAAGACACTTGTGTGTGCCACTATAATATAGACAACTTGTGACGTGGAGGGCTCAGTGGTGGATTGACCCTCATGTTTGATACACTAGGCAAACGCGTTATGTGTTTCCGCGTCGATGGATGAGCTGGAACATATCAACTTATCTTTGGATTGGTTATTATATATATATAAACCTTGAGATCCAAACCATTACATCACTGCCATCTTATTTCCCATTAATAATTTATATGATAATAAAGAAGGCTTTGTTTTAATCGTTCACAATCAAGTGGTGACACTTGTTGCTTTGATTCAATAGGTATCTTAATAGCTATGAATAATTAACACAAATAACATTATATATTTTTTTACATCAAAACGGCTGATCCGATTTGAGTGAAAGTTCGGAACAATGTGTATCATTATCAGATTGAAATTCCCTGAGAATTTGAATCCTCTCAGATGAAATATTTTTCACGAATGTTTTCCTCTGGGTTATTCTAATAGGATTTTTGAAAAATTTGGAATGAGTTTTCTCAGAAGTGGTTCAACCGATCGCGCCTCAAAACTATACAGTATCAAATTGGATGAGGATACTTGTGTGCGCCAAGTTTCAACTGATTTTTAATTTTCGTCTGATCTGTGGAGCGCGAACAAAAAAAAAAAAAAAAAAAAAAAAAACAGGCACTTTTTTTCGGTATAGTGAAATTGAGTCTTCGCTTCGCTCATCCAATAAGGGTTCTGTCTGGTTATTGTCAGAAGTGGTTTTTCCCATCGCTAAATGGTTGGATGGCCATGCAGATAGGCCTATTACAGGTGCCACCTACACACAACAACAACAACAACAACAACAACAACAACAACAACAACAACAACAACAACAACACACACACACTTCTGTACTGTGTGTGTTTTGTGTAGAACGTATACGGGGATGAAGTTTCATGTAGGCCTGGATTTATGCACAGGCTGACAACGTGCTGCCCAAGGGCACGAGAACCGCGAGGGCGTATGCGCTCTTCAGTTTTTTTTCAATCGAATGAAATCGTATCTTGAGAAAGCAACGCCAAGTTACAGCATTGGTAAAAACTAGGAAAACGCTATATACGCGTTGTTAGACGAGCGGAAAGTAATAGTATGTTGACTTTATTGCCAAACTTTTGCCTAAATTCGCCAATTGGGTAACATTTTAGTTATAAATGGGTAAAAACGGCTTCGAGTGGTACCAATTTAGCACATTTCATGTTTTTTCTTCAAAATGGCTGACCCGATAAAGCTAAGAATTTCCAGACATGTGTATCAAAATGTTATTCAACTTCACACAAAATTTTAATTCTTTTGAAAATAACATTTTTTGATTTTTTTTCGTCGTGTTATTCTAATGGGTATTTTTGAAATTTCTAAAATTCATAAAAATCAAAGTTATCACCCGATAATACCACAAAACTATAAAGATCTAAGCTAGATGAGGAACCATGATGAAAAAAAGTTCGAAGTTAATAGCCGTAGCTGTTTGACATGTGGAGAACCGACAAAAAAACATGAAGAAAAAAAAAAAAAAAAAACGAACACCAATTTTTTTTAAGTATGTCAAATTGAATCCTCGCTAAAGCTCGTCTAATAAAACCATAACGCTAGGTTTCCATGACGATTTTGTCGCGTGACGTCCGTCAATACTGGGAGGCATCGTTGGTGTGAAATAGATCACGTTCCCATACCGCATTTCTCCCGTCACATAAGGTAATAATGCGCTCTATCGGCAAAAACTAGAACTTTTCTAAGGCAACCATCGAAATCAACTAGTCAACATGACACCATCTTAGGCAGGTCTATTCTCTAATTGCCTCGATGAACATTTCGAGATCGAAACTAATCATTAAAAATGAATAATTGTTTATATAACCTCAAAATATAGAACAGCCTGTGATTTTGCTCGCGATTATAACAGTAATATCGAAATTAAACGGAAATGCGACGATGCGATCCTACATTCGATTGTTGGTACTCTACACGACATCTGCAAATCGTCCCTTCCGTCAAAAGTTGAAATTGGCTCTACTTGGACGGGGAAGAATCGTTTCCTCCCTCCGATGCATTCTCTTGCGCGTGATTGGTTGAAAGCTGCCGTCGGCCGGAGTCTTGACGGACGGGACGTGGAAAGAACGTCGTGGGAACCTAGCCCAAGTATTGAAGACTCATTATCTGCATTTTTACCCTCATCAACAGTAAAGCAACATTTACCAATATCTGCCATTTTCATGACATAACATATGAGAAGATGCTATTTCAAAAAATCCCTGCGGAGCTATGTATCTCTCCCATATGGGATTCACCAGAATAGGGGGTGCCTTATTATTTCGTTCGAGGGGTACACCCCGGGTGAGTCACACCTTGACGTGTGAATATTGGGCAAATTAGTGAGTAACTAGGAAAACGCTATATACGCGTTGTTAGACGAGCGGAAAGTAATAGTATGTCGACTTCTTTGCCAAACTGTTGCATACAATTGGGTGACATTTAAGTTAGAAATGGGTGAAAACTGCCTCGAGTGGTACCAATTTAGCACATTTTATGATTCATCCTCCAAATGGCTCACCCAATCAAGCTGAAAATTTTCAGAAATGTGTATCAAAATGTATATCAACTTCACGCGGAATTTCATTTTTTTTGAAAATAAAAATATTTTCTTTCTTTTTCCGCCGTGTCATTTTAATGGGCATTTTTGAAAATTCTCACATTCATAAAAAAAAAGTTACCATTCGGTAATGCCACAAAACTATACAGATCTGAGTTAGATGAGGAAGCATAATTAAAAAAAGTTTGAAGTTGATAGCTGTAGCCGTTTGACCTGTGGAGAACCGACAAAAAAACAAACATAAAAAACGAACACCAATTTTTTTCAGTATGTCAAATTGAATCCTCGCTAAAGCTCGTCTAATTAGCAGGTAATTAGTAGGTTATGTCAAGATATGAGCTGACATACAATGAAGTGCCAGGTGCTTTACACATGGACCAACAGTTTCGTGACGCTGGTCGTACTCACATTCTGAGAATGAGTCCAAAAGCGCCCAATTCTCAAGTCCGGGCCTGTACTGGCCTCGTAACAAAAATATTCACTGATTCACTATTTTCGATATCGAATGTATTGAAAACTCTCCCAAAGTTTCGATTACTTTACGACATCAACATCTTGACATCGGTGACTATTGGTCACGCACAATACAATAGTGGTATAGTGGTAAACACCGGGTCGGGACCAACTTGCCTTGATACGTTCGGGTGTTTTCGGCAGTTCCTCGTGTAACTTCGCTATCCGACTTCGGAATCGTTTTTTGATGCGACCACAGCCTTCTTTATTCAGATTCTTCTTCTCTGATACTGCCCTTTCACCCGGGGTATGCTTCCATGTTGATCGATGTCCAATTATTTTAGTTCACATAATAGCCGATGGTGCCGTTGTTTCCAGACCATGTCGTCACTTTCCAAAGATATTCAAGTATATCAATCCGTTTGACATGTCATATCTGCAAAGATACGAACAACTTTGGGAACTCCCGTACGAGAATTTGAATTACGCGCGCATTCTATTGGGCCATGACTGCGAGTTTACTTCTTCTTCTTCATGTGCCTTCTTCTAACGAAGGTTGGCGATCATCATAGCTATGTCATCTCTGGATGCTGCAGCTCTGAACAAGGACCCCGTGCTCTGCCCGAACCAGTCCCTGAGATTCTTGAGCCACGAAGTCCTCCTCCTGCCAGGCCCACGCTCCCCTTCAATCCTCCCTTGTAAAACTAATCACAAGAGCCTGTATTTATTGCTTCTCATTATATGCCCAAAGTACTCCAGCTTTCGTCTCTTGATTGTAAATTACACTTCCAAATTCTTATTCATACGCTCCATCACTCGGACATTTCTGACTTTGTCCACCCATGGAATACGAAGCAATCGACGATAAACCCACATGTCGGAAGATTCCAGTCTTTGACATAGCAACTTGCTTAGGGTCCAACCTTCCATTCCATACAGCAATATAGGAAAGACGTAACACATGACCATGCGCATCCTCAGATCTCAGTCAAGATTACGATTACATAGTGAATGTTTCATTTTAGTGAATGCCGAGCGTGCCTGTTCGATTCAGATCTTGACCTGCTGAGTATATTCCCATTGGCCATTCACACAACAACCAAGATATCTGTAATGATGTATGCACTCAATAACAACATTATCCAGCATTAGCTGAGCGTGAATGTACTTTAACTTTGAAACAACTATGAACATTGTCTTTTTCAAGTTCATACGTAAGCCGCTGTGGTTACTCGCATTATTCACTTTCTCCAACAGCGACCGCAGATCTTCCAAGTTGTCAGCCAGCAGGACTGTGTCGTCGGCGTATCTTTACTGTTCATCAGCTCACCATTTATACTGATACCTTCCACTGCGCCATCTAACGCTTCTGCCTGTATAGCTTCCGGGGTAAATGTTGAATAATACCGGGGACAAAACACATCCCTGCCGAACACCACGTCGAATCAGGACTTTCTCGGAAAGGCTCTCATCAACTCTCACGACTTCCTTCTGATTCAAATACAGATTTGCTAGAATACTAATATCTCTTTATAATACTCATTGAATATTGATTTAACTTGTCTGTGTATTGACACATTCGGTAATTCTTCTTTTATATATATATATATATATATATATATATATATATATATATATATATATATATATATATATATATATATATATATATATATATATAATTCAACTGATTATCCATATTATCTAGCTATCTATATCTATGTATCAGAGTGTCTACATATACGAGATCTATTGATTTATCTCAATTCCGTATCGATCAATCTGAAATCCTGTAATGTATCATTATTTGTTGTAATATTTGTTTGATATACTAGAATTACTAATTCGTTGATAATTATGAATGATGGCTTACTGCCATACTCAAATGTAATGCTATTGATAAGTTATATTGTAAAATATGTAAATTGTGTACCGATTTTCTCGAAAGAGGGGTTATAGGAATAAACACTTCTACTACTACTACTACTACTACTACTACTACTACTACTACTACTACTACTACTACCACTACCACTACTACTACTACTACTACTACTACTACTACTACTACTACTACCACTACCACTACTACTACTACTACTACTACTACTACTACTACTACTCTGCTGTCCAGGCCAATGCTATGCAATATCTCCATCAATGTCACGTGTTTCACCTCATCGAACGCTTTCTCATAATCAATGAAACAAGCATAAACATCATTTATTCATGTCTTGACAACGCTGAACTGATACTTGCATGCAGAATAAGGCATCCCTCGTACCAAGACCATTCCTGAATCCGAATTGCGATTCTGTTTTCATCTCTTCGCACTTTCTGTGAATTCGTTCATGGATTACTTTGAGAAACAGTTTAAGCACATGGCTCATAAGACTGATAGCTCGAAACTCCTAACTTCTCTTAGCATTGATTTTCTATGGCAAAGTAACAGAGATTGATTTAAGCCAATCTTCTGGAATATATCCGGTAATATACACACTATTGAGAAGATCAACCAGTACATCCATGCCGTCATAGGGCAGCAAAGTGGGCTGTGGCGCGGAAGGATAGGGTTCTAATGTAGGTTCATTCTTATGGGTAATAGCACGTACATGATTTTAAAACTGTCATAACTTCTAAAATATTAATACTACGGCTAAACCAGTTAGCCTACAATGTTCAGTAAACTGTTATCTTTACGATGATACACATACATTGTATCAAACGCCTGGTTAATTTAAACAATTGGATGATGAAAAACATGCTGTAATTGCGATGTCGCCAAGCGAATGAAAGAGAGAGATAGTTGCATCGGAATTCTCACAGTGGCCGTGTTCTCAAGAAACTTGCTGGCTGCTTGCTAGGTATCGCTTGGCATCATCGCAAAACAGATGTTGCAACATTAAGCTTTGACCGTCATGCAGGTGCACTCCTACGCGCACGGCTATCGTCAGTTTTCGACGTTGCAATTCAAACATGTTTTTTATCATCCAATTGTTTAAATTTACCAGGCGTTTGATACAATGTATGTGTCTCATTGTGAAGATAACAGTTTACTGAACATTGTAGTCTAACTGGTTCAGCCGTAGTGTTAGTAGTTTAGAAGTTATGACAGTTTTAAAATCATGTACGTGCTATTACCCATAAGAATGAACCTACATTAGAACCCTATCCTTCCGCGCCACAGCCTACTTTACTGCCCTATTGTCTATCAACTTGAGGAGCTTGAAACCGGCAGCTTTACCACTCTTCGCCTGCCGAATAACAGACACCTGATCCTCCTTCATGATGACTGGACGCATCTCTGCTTCAACTACATTGTGCTGATATGCTGATACATCGTGCGATACATCGACATCGTGCTGATACTAACTTGATTAATTGTTATGACAATAATATGAACGATTGTATTCAATAATATAACGGAATATCATCGGGACAAGTTCTTGGATGATTGTTATTGCTTGGGTCAACATGTTATATATCGTTCAAGTTTGAACCTCGGTAAGCCTGAAGGCCGTAGTCAAAATGTAGATATGACATAACCTCAATAACGTAGCAGGAAATTGAAAAAATCTGATAGAATGACAGTTGTTCGAAGTTGAAATTTTAGATACCAGCGTGCAGTACATACCAGCCCATGACGTCATTTGCCCTGCGCGAGTAGA